>QJPP01000731.1:0-600000 GCA_003996215.1 Jaltomata sinuosa | reverse complement strand
ATGATTCGAGACTTTGGGTCCGAGGCTATGGACTTAGACTTATGGACTCCAGTTTAGTGTGATCTTGATTTGGAGGGTGGTTTTACCTTGTTTGGTGTACTTATACATATATCTATATTTATGTACTTGTTTTGGTATGCACACATTCATATATACATACACATGGATGGCGGTACAATCTTGAGTAGATATACAAATTTTTGATTTAAAAGAAAGGATCATACTCCACATATTACTTGTTTTTATCTTTAAAGAGGAAATGGTACCACTTACTACAGATTTCAGATTTTTGAAGGATTTGTATCACTTTTTCTACTGATTAACTTTGGAATAATTCTGCAAATTTTCTGTTTCTAAAGATATATTATACCACTTTTATACTCAGTTCGAGGGGCATTCTTGGACCCCTCTCTCAGTTTACTTTTCTATATATGTTGATGAGCCTAGGGGCGGACTTCGAGACGATTTAGGGAGCCTATAGGAAGCATGCGAGATGATTCAGGGTTTTTACTTTTATGTTGATGAGCCTACAGGTGGCCCATGAAATGATTTAGGGTTTTACTTCTCTGCACGGCCATATACTGTATTGCATCATCTCATACTGCACGACATCTCTCTATTTTCCCTTATATCGCATGTATTGTTAGTACTGTTTTCTCTTTATTCCTTGTTTTTATGATATCTAGGATAGTTTCTTACATGTAGTTCCTGACCATGATATTTATATGTTATATATTGTTCTCCTAAGCTCAGTTAGCTTATGATTCCTACTGAGTACCTTGTGTTTTAGTACTCATACTACACTTCTACATCTTTTTCTAATGCAACACTTAGTATGAGTCATCCTCGCTTATTGTCTGCTCATTTGTGATTTGATGTTGTTCGAATCTTGGTAAGCTCTTGACGTCTTGATATTTTCCTCTTTTCTTCCTAGATTCACTGTCCCTATTTTGTATTTTGATGGACAGTCATACTTTTGTATAGCCTTATTCCCATACTTTAGAGGCTCTTATACTGGTGACACCAGGTTTGGGGTTTGTTCCTTATGTATATATTATCTTTCTTAGTCTCTTTAAGGCCTATTTTGTATATTTTGTACCATTATGTATATATCTATACTTGTGGCCTGTTATTCTCATTAGTCTTTATGTATTTATTTTAGTCTTTACTTTCAGTTTGTATCTTGGGTTTTGGCTTGCCTATTGGAGGGTATCATAGGTGATGTAATGGCCCAATTTTGGGTCTTAACAACATGGTATCAGAGCTTTAGGTTCACTGGTCTTACCACTACAAGAGCTAGTGTGTAGTAGAGTCTCAAAAATTGGTACAATAACACTCGTATCCTATCTGCGGGAGGCTATAGGGCATTCATAGAAAAATTCCATTTTTTTGATTCTTTATCATGCATTCTCGACTCTGTTAACTCCTAAATTTTCTTGGTTCGATTCTTTCTTAGATTGTGAAGAGGAGTACAAAAGTGGGTGAGAATGGGGATCATGCGCCTGTTACTACAATACCTTACCAGTGTTAGAGTTAGTGATTAAGGGTATACTACTTAAACTAGAGGATTTAGGTCCAACCAGCCTCCGGTAAGATTTGTGGCCATGTTAGTTCTTTATGGCATTATGGTTAGGACTCCAAGCCTTGTAGAGGGTATTTCATAGACAGTGATAGTGCCCGGTACTTTGAGTGGTTCTCCAGTCAGGGATGAGTGTGCCATCCTTTAGCAGGGTTCTATGTTTGTTTCGGAGTATGAGTCGAGGTTCCATGAGCTGTATAGGCATGCTACTATGACCATGCCAACAGAGTATGAGAGAGTGTAGAGATTTGTCAGAGGGTTGATTTCACCACTCTATTTGGCAACAAAGCACAATGATGATTAGGTCTACTCTCTTTCAGGTGGTTGATCATGCATGGACTGTAGAAGGGCTATGTCACAAGGCCTATGGAGGCAGTGACAAGAGGCATCATTGTCAGAGAGATTTCAGTATTTCTCAGTCTCGAGGTAAGATATTCTCTGGTAGAGGTTATTATCACCACTCTTATTCTAGCAGGCACATTCAGGCTGCACTATCGGGTTTAGATGGCGATTATTTAGGTTATGCAGGGCGGAGAAGCCAAGGTTAATGTTAGACTTCTTGAGGTTTGCATTTTGGGTATTTAGGCCAAGGTGGTCATTCTGGTTTTGTAGGACCTTCTCTTTGAACATTGGCTAGCAGAGAGTGCTTTGAGTGTTGTGAGTTGGGAAACTTTGCTAGGGACTTCCCCATGATCATTCATTACTAGTGACAAAGTCAGCATGATTTAGTGCTCAGGGTTCTGGTGCCACTTGCCAGAGGTGGTTCACAAGGTAGTAAGGGTTCTCCCTGATAAGTTGGTAATCAACAAACTTATTTAGCCTTTATTCATGAATTATTGCCATGTTTTGTTGCGATTTAGAAGAACTTATTACCTCTGTTGTCTTATATATAGGTGCTCTTGGTCAATTGAAGGATGAATGACAAATGGAGGTTGTACATGTGAGGCATCATCTAATGCCTCAACAACTAGCCTACCCAGAAAAGCTTACATATGGCTTCATCCACCATAATTACCTAATTTTCTGAGCTAAGAAGTACCTCTAGCACCCTAGGGACCAAACCTGGGAAACTCCCTACAAAAGTGCCCCAACTCACCGTACTTGAAGCACCCACTATCTGCCATTGGCCTAAAAGGAGATTTTGCTAAACCAGAAAGGCCACCACGGCCTAAATACCTAAAATATGCACCTTGCAAAGTCTAGCCTAAATTTGGATGACCTGGCCACTCTGACCCAAATTCTCATTTTTGAAAACCTATAGTGTCGCCTGAACAGGCCTACTAGGCTAAAAGTTCTAAGGGTAACCTCTACCAGACAAACCCTTACCTTTGGACTAAGAATTACTAAAACCACCCTGACAGTGGGGCTTTTTGTCACCGCCTCCATAGGCCTCACAACGTATACCCTTTATAGACTATGTATGATCGACAATTATAAGGAACGTAGCCCATGATATCACTAGCTACTCTATCCCCAAAAAGAGTGGTAGAATCAACCCCATGACAAATCGACAAACTTGCTCATGCTTTATCAATATAACTATAGCGGCATGCCTAGCTAGCTCATGAAATCATGCCTCATACTCTGAAGTTAACTTAGAACCCTAGTGAAGGTCCTTTAACTCATCTCTCAACCTCTCTCTTATGTTGTGAGGTACATACTTCTCCAAGAAAGCCTCGGAGAACTAAGCCCATTTATCAGAGGTGACCCAACTGGTCTGCACTCAAGATAAGCTCTCCACCACTACTTAACTTACCCCTCCATCTAAAATGTATTATAATAAACCCCGTGTGACTTCACTAAGCCAAGGTTTTACAATCGCTCTTGAAAACTCACTAGAAACTCTTAAGTGTCCTCTCTCAAAGAACCTAAAAACCTCAAAGAACCAAATCCGATAAACTTACCAAGCATATTATACTCCTCCAAAGACATAGATGGACTAACTCTGATATATTGAACAACAGCTACTAAGTGCCAAGTAGAGTATTCTCCTCAACTTCACAAAAAGAGGTATGGAAGTTGGAGTTAGATATTATTACATCCATAAAAACTGAAATTGGGCAGTTTACCAGCTTAGTGAAGAAGTGTCTAAAAGCCCAAAGCTCAAGTTAAGTTCAAGTAGTCAACATTATGTGTGAGCTATGTGGTACAAATCACACCTATTAAGGTTGTCCTCAAAACCCAGAGTCTATATTTTATGTGGGGCAGCATAATCGTGGAATAGGTTATCAAGGTAATGGCTATGGGCAAAACTATAAAAATCACCTAAATTTTTCCTGGGGAGGTAATCAAAAGCAACTATTCACACAACCACAAGCTCAAGTCAGTATTTTTCTTGATGAGGTATTCAAGCAATTTGTAGCTCAGACCAAACAATATGAGCAAGCTCTGCGGGTGATCAATGAAGAACATAAAAAGATTTATGCTGACGTGAAACTACAGTTGGGTTAATTAGTTACAACATTACATTCGAGACCTCAAAGGGCATTACCTAGTTATACAAAGAAAAATCCAAAGGAAATGGTTAATGTAGTCACCTTGAAAAGTAGAAAAGAGTTAGAAGTAGAACTCAAAGAGATAGAAGACAGAACAAAGATTTGAGGCCTACACAAGAGAAAGAGACAGAAATTGAAAAATCAATTGAAGAGTTGACAGTCAAGACACCACCACCATTCCCATAGAGGTTTGAGAAACAAAAAGCAGACAAGGCTTGTTCGAGATTTCTAGACATATTGAAGCATATACACGTAAATATTCCATTGGTGGAGTTATTGCAAGAGGTACCAAAATACACCAAGCACTTGAGAAGTATAGTTACAAACAAGAGATGCCTCACAGAGTTTGAAGCAGTTGCACTCACTGAAGAGTATAGTTCAAGAATTAAAAATAAACTTCCTCCAAAGTTGAAAGATCTAAGCTGCTTCACTATTCCTATAAGTATTGGAGATAGAGATGTGGAAAGGGCACTTTATGATTTAGGTGCCAGAATAAATTTGATGTCCACTTCAGTTTTCAAGATTTTGGGACTTGGTGAACCAAGGCCTACCACAATTACCTTGCAGTTGACAGATCGTACTTTAACCTATCTTGATGGAATCATTGAAAATATGTTAGTAAAGGTAGGACCATTTATTTTTCTTATGGACTTCATTATTTTTTATTATGAGGCTGACAAGAATGTACCCATCATTCTTGGTAGAGGTTTCTTGGCTACAACTGATGCAATAATAAGGGTGAAGTCTGGTAAGATATGTATGATGCTAGGGGATACTGAAGCCACATTTAACATATTAAAGGAAAATCATTTGCTTGCACATTATGAGGAGCTCAAAGCCATCTATTTGGGTCCTCCGAGGGTGGATAAGTAAAGCTAAGAAACTCATTCAAATCAAAATAACCCATTGAGGGGTCCTCAGAGATTGAATCAGACAAAGAAGGATATTATGACTATAAAAGATGAGATTGAAAGAGATATCAAGGATAAAGGTCTATTCCTAAATGGTTGGAAGATATATTCCATATTTCACGTAAAGAACTTCTTGGATGTATGCAATAAGCATGACAAGTTCGTTGATGATGAGATGAAGTTATTAGTTTCTTTGCTCTCTTATGGAAGAAGAAAGTAATATGAACACTTCACCTGAGTCAGTAGAGACATGACCTAGGTTAATGTATACATTAAACCATGAGTTAAGTCCAAATGACAGAAAGACACAAGCAGTGAACAAGATTCTAAATTTTGAACAAGAGGAAGAAGAGTTACTCTCTGACACTTGGGCAAGGTTAAATCATCATATCGATTATCTGGGTTTGGTCTTATCTAGGGTAATGATGATGGTCCATTTCTACCAAGCACTTCAAAAGATTAACCAATGTATATTAGATGTGGTAGTTGGTAGATGGTGGGATGAGAACTCTACGATTGTAGTCATACAGATGAGACAATGTGTGTTTGGACACGGGCTTCCATTGAATATAGAGTTTTGAAACTCAATGAGAGAGGTGAAAGAAGCCAAGGACAAAATGAAAGCTCAAGTAAGATGCGGTGGAGATGTTTACCCCTGTCAAGGAGATAATGTAACTTGAAAAAATTTATGTCAATCCACGATGTTAAATAAGGCGCTAGTTCAGAGGCAATCCAAAATTTGTTGTACTTATTTAGTTTTCTTTATTATATACTTTAATAAAAAAAATTATAACGACTATTTTTGAGTTTATTATTTTGCAAGTTTTTGAGGCTGTGGAGCAAGAAAAGTGGAAACTAGAACTCAAAACAAGATTTGAAAAAGAAAAAATTAGAAAAGAAAAAAATACTGAAACTACACTAGGGGGCACCTAAGGTACCACTCAAGGCCCCTCCGTAGTGTATATCACTCAAAAAATAATTTCTCTTGTTTTTTTAAGAATTATTTTATATATATATATATATATATAAACAATAATAAAATAAATAAAAATTTAAATTAAAAAGAAAAATAAATAAATATTTAGTATAAAGTCACTAGATTTATTTTGTTTTGTCCACTAGTGTATTTTAAATATTTCTCTTTCCAAACTTTAGCTAAATACTTCATTCCTTAAGGCTTTATTCTTCAAGAATCAATCTTTCAAGGTATGAATTCTTATACTTTTTTTAGTTAATTTGTATTTTTATTGTTAAGTATTAGCTTTTAGTTTTGGTTTTTAGTTTTTATTTATTTAATTATTGTTATTTTTAGCTAGTAATTTTGTAGACTCATAAAAAGTGAAATTCCATACTTGAATTTTTCAAACTTGTGAATCATGCTAAATTATTGTATTGGGAACATAAATTATTGATTGTTAGTGAATATATGATTGCTAGAATAATTGTTTGCTGCTAATATGAAATTTGGGGCTGAATTAGGATGATAGATTCCATGAAACAAGACTTTAAAGATTCATGCATACTAAGTGTTTGATAAAATATTTGAAAAGAGTTTTATGATAATATGTCAAAACTCTAATTGTGGGGTGACTCTAAACCTCACTTGAACCTTATATTTACTACACCCACCATGAAAATTAGAATACCATGCTCTTAATTAGATATATGTCACTAACTAGATGCTAAGTTACTTGTAAAAAGTCACTTGCGTTTATGAGCAAACTAGTAACTTTTAGGTCTTTTTATGTTTTTTTCTAGTTTTAGGAAAGAATAGAATTTTTTTGTAGTATTTATGTTGTATGTTCTATACTTGACTTTTATTTTTCTTTTGAAGGTACCACGTCTTCAAGGCCTAAAAGAACTATCACCGGAAAGAAAAAGTCTATAACTAGTATCCAAACCAAAGATAAAAGGCCCAGACAAGAAATGGAGGGACAACCCCAAGCACTAGAATTTTCTTATGGGTTAGAAGAGGTTGATTCTTTGGGAAGACGATGGTACATCAAATTTTAGGAGACTCCTACAGCCGTCTCCGAAGAAAACATTGATATATCTCTTTTCCACAATAAGTTCATATTCCCCTACAAGAGCATAAAGGAGTTGGGTTTGGGAAGCTTGCTAAATTCACATGGCGTAGTAAACATGTGCATGGCAAAAGAGTTTTATGAAAATTGGGAGCCAGAAGTTGATTTTGAAAAATAATATGAAGTCAAGGTGAGAGATAGTGGTAAAATTCTCTTACCACACTATCAATGAATATATGAGGTTTAAAGAATGCCTCAACGAGATATTTGAGGACTTTTACAATATGACAGACTACAAAGAGCTAAGGTTGCAAGTGTGTGGTAAATATTTGAATGCCGTATGGAAAAATGATGTGAAAGGAAGGCATGTCTCCTACCCAAGGAAAAATTTTTCTTTGGCATCAAAGTTATTATTGAGATTCATCAACAAATACATCACCCCAAACTCTAATAATTAACATGCCTCAAAGTTTAAAATATGCTTGATCTATGCCATCATAGGCAAGATAAAAATCAATATGGACATGATCATGCTTTGAGATATGTCTCGAGTAAAAGGAGGAGGTAGAGGTCGATTGTTCTACCCAAGTATGCTAACCATCATTCTAGGAATAGCTGGGGTTCCTACAAAGAAAGGTGTAGATAGGGAATTGAGCCACCGGTGAAGCTCTATGATGTCACAGCCATAAAGAAAGAGGAAAACTCCAAAAAAGCAACTACCGATGAAATATTGGAACACATAGAAGAATCCAGAAAGTCCTTGGCCAAGGGTATGAAGAAGAGAATTGACAATAATAAAGCTAGCCAAGACGTGGTCGAGGCTATGAGGAAACTCACAGTGGATACAAATATTTTCCTTGGAATTGATGCACAAATATGATATCCCCAAAGGCCACAAAATGAAGATGAAAATCCCAAAGAAGAGTTGTAGTAGCTACATCTTGAGGGAGTCCCTTCAATTCTTGTTTTTAATTTTTTTAATTGTGTGAGGACACCGCAATTCTTTAAGTGTGGGATGAGGATTCTTGTGCATATTTTCTATTGTTGATTCTTATCCTATGATGTATTGATTTTCTACTCCTACATTGGTGGATTGTTATTTGAAGTTGTTGTTGTGGTTTGTTTTGATTTAATTTTTTATTTTGGTTATCAGAAGTGTATCACAGTGTTAGTTTATATGCTTACTTTAGAGAAAAATGAAAAAATTACAAAAGGATTTTCTTAGTTTTTTGGTTTTTTTAGTTTTTCTTTAGTCTTTGAATCAAACATCTTTCATTTTTCGATTTTTCTTCCCGTATGTTCTTTTCTGGAAAGTGTGATCATTAAACTGGGAAAATTTTAATTTTTTGTTATTTTTAATTTTAGTAGTTAGATTAGTTTTTGTTTTTAATTTTAGAAGGTAGGCTAGATCCTCAAGTCAAGATATGACATCTATGAACATAAGCTTGGTTTGTTTAAAAAAATTATGCAAAATAAGAAAATAACCTTGCTTAAGAGACCTAAGCTCACTTTCATGACTTGTATGCATGTGCTTAATATGAATTCTTAGTGGTTTATCTACTAGAAATCTATGTGATAGTATACTTGTGTTGAATGTGTGCCATGTTGATGTGAGGAATTACTTGAATTTTATGTGTTCAATTGGGGTCTAAAACTTGTCTTATGTGTTTTGTAAATCAAAATAAAGTTATTCATGTTAAGAAAGTACTAGAGGCAATTCTTTGATTAGCCATTCTTTTTATCTTTTCTGATACCTATCCTTGAATGTTATCCATAGTAACTCCTTTTGAGACTTTGACCAAATTTCTTTTATAGCCACATATGTAGACTAATCTCGTTTGTTCTTAGACCATATTTTATCCAAAGGACTCATGTAGGGCACTTGATCTATTGTTAAGTGCTTGAAGGATGTTAGAGAAAAGAAAAAGGGAGTTGGTGAGTTGTGAAACTTGAAAAAGAAAAGAAGTTAATGTGTGAGCAAAAAGTTAAAGTGTAGCATGGGAAATAAAAGAAAAGAAAAAGTATAATAAAAAAGAAAATTTGTGCTAAGTATTAAGGAAGCTCAATGAAAAAGGGAAGAGAAAGAAAGGGTAGAACTAAAGAAGAAAGAAAGAAGTAGCTAAGAGAATTTGAAAGCACTAAAGTGTGAAAAGAAGTGATGTATTAAAAGTTCCTAGGGAGGATTAGTCACTGTTTTATTCAAAATATCCCTACCCATCCCTTATCCTACATTACAACCAAATGAAGATATACTTGATCCTATACATGAACTTTCTTGAATTTGTAGAGCAAGTACACTAAAGGAAAGCTTATGTTTAATCTTATGTTGCATGTGAATTTTCTTTGTGAGCGTGAGAGCTTGATGCATCATATGCCCATGTTTTAATACTATTTTATGAGAGAGAGGGCATTTCTTTGATATGAGGGCACATGTTTAGTATAATATGCTTAAATGTTTGATCTTCTATATTGTGATTTCCTCTAACGTTTTTGTGCAGGTTTACTTAAGTATGTTCTTGAGGTTAGGATGTCTTGGGTAGGTTGTCATGATTTTAAACTTAAATAAAAAGCACAATATGAAGAGTTGCTTGATGTTTATAGTAGGTGTGTTCTTAAATTGAGTGAACTAGTTTTGATTTGAAAATATTGAAAGAAGTGTAGTTATGGGGTTACTCGAGGACGAGCAAGGTTTTAAGTGTGGGGTCTTGATGTGAGGCTAAAAGTAGTTCTTTTATGATATAGATTTCCTCACATTTCACTTGTTTTAGTACACTTTTGAGCTTACTTTGTATGATTTACGCTTACATAGCTTGTTTTGATGTGTAAATTGAAAAGTAAAGGATTCTGCACAGATTTAGAGATTAATGGAGCTATTATGGAGCTTTGAAGTCTGAGTAAGAGTTAAGAAAGATGATCTGGAGCATGTCCATGGTTAGGATATCATGACAGAAGCTTAACGGAGGCAAAACAGTGAATAGAGGCAACAAAATGCACTATGGAGAGGCCCTGGTAGGCGCCCCCATAATGCATTGGACCAAACCACATGAGGGGGCTGTCAAATAACACTATGGAACCACCCCAGGCACAACACTAGGCGAGGCTACAGTCCAAATTTGGCCTCTTTCGGCCAAGTTTGGCCTAAACTCTCGTAGCCCAACCCGGAACCCTCCCCAAACCCTATAAATCCTACTTTTATCCATATTTTAGTATATAGATACATATTCAACATATTGAATGGAGATAAGTGTGTAGAAGAAGACATAGGGGAAAATTTAGGAGAGAAATATGTCAGGATGGAGACCCAAGGGATTCTACCTAGGTTTTTCTTTTTCTTTTGCCTTGTACGATTGAATCTTTGCTTACTCATGGATTATTGCTATTGTAATCATCTCATGAGTAGATAAACTCATAATATCTAGGGTTGTGGATGAATATGAACGTTGTTGTTTGAATGTTAAAGTAGCTTGATTGGATTTCCGCTATTTGAGATTTTTATCTTTTCTTGATCTCAAATACTTAATTCCCTGGCCAAATATTGAGTGCTACCTATGATTTGTAAGTTGAACTAGGAATAAAAAACTTACATTCTAAATAAGAAAAGGTAGAGCTTGGTCCTTGATTCCTTTTGGGGGGAACAATTGGCTAACGTGGTTAGAAATATACCCATTAGCTTTGCTTAGTTGATATGAAAGACATATCACATGCACTTCACTATCAATCGATGACCATAAGAATATAGGCATTAGGAATAGTCGAATAAGCGTAGAGGCAGTTTGGAAAGATGCTCCACATTGCAAATATGAACCCGCAGCTAGTAACTTAGGAAATCAGTCAAACTAGTTAACTGATAACTCAACCGGATTATTCTAAGTCTGCAACCCAGGATCACTAATCATCTCTGAAATGACAAAACAACCTAAATTCATCTTGAATATTATAATTATAGTAGTTAATAGTTCATTAGCTAAATTAAACAATCGTCTCTTGTTTAGATCACTGAATAGTTAGAATAGGAGTTCATTATAGTAATCAATTCATCAATTCCCTGTGGGATCGATAATCTGGACTTACAAGTCCTATATGACTTGTCAGACCAAGTACACTTGCATGTGCATAAGCCTAATCTAGACGTCCAACACCTAATTTCCCCCAATGATCCAACTTCCTACATTGGGAGTGTTGTGATGGGGGCCTAGGTGATCTTCCTAATTACCGAGCTCTGGAACCACCATGAGCCTCTGTCTAAAACCCTATAGTCTAGCCCTATTCTGTAACTCTCTCTCGACCCTCTCAACCTTATACTGCTAATGTCGAAGCCCCTCTATGTTCTATGTAGAAGCCTGAATCCGCAAAATGTCCATATCATAATTAAGTGCGGCCTTAAAACAAGCACTATAACAATCGTAAGTCAAAGAATTCAACCCTTATGACTCAGCTTTATAGCATAATTTAAGCAAAAGAAGGGTAACTTTCATGAACAATATTTGTAGCTTCTTTCTTATAAAATGTGGTGCATGACACATTTATAAACAACACTCTACTAGACACGTCTTGCAGACTCCCTAGGATACGATGTTGCTCTAATACCAAGTTTTTTACTCCCGAAACTGGAGAGCCACAACAGGCACCTGATACTAAAAATTAGGCCAAAGTCAACCCTGCTGAACCATTTTCCAAATGCACATAGCATCAATACACAATCAAGAAAATAAACAAGTACACTTCAGCTTAAAAACCAGGCCTCAATCGGCGAGGCCCTTTCAACAACTATACAAAGAAAAAAGCTACTCCCAACAGTTCATTTAAAGAAATAAGCAGGTAGCAAATAAGTCCTTTTTGAGCCACCATGATATCTAGGAAAGCATCAATCATATGCAGACCATCGAGACCACTATGATCTCTATACACAAACTTAAAACATATATAAACATGTTAGCTAGGCCAATAGGCTGCTGAACTATGAATAGTCCGCTAAAATACTAATAACAACAACAACAACAACAAGGCCCAACTGGCCAACAAGCTACAACTAATCAACATACAAGGCCAAAATGGTCACCAATGCTATACAACCCAACTAACTAGTCCACAAGCCTCTGTGAATGCAATACTTGGTGGGTCAGGGATCCAACTTACCCAAAAGCTATAAACAGGAACAATGCAAGCCATTGAGACTCTGGCGACCCCTGGAAGGAAAGGAGTCAAGCAATCCGCTGAAAGCTCGCTACCCAATGGGTTTGTCTGGTCGTCACTCAGGACCTGCAAACATGAATGTAGACCCCCCCCATGCAATGGGGCATCAATAGAAAATAATATATCAAGCATGTAAATCAAACTAAAAACTAAAACTGAAGTGTAAGTACTAAACCAAAAGTGAAGGAGTAAAAAAGAAGTACAACACCTTACCTTCCTACAATAAAACAACATATAACCACGTAGAAAACAATAACCTAACTTGGCCCCTATTATCCCGATAGGTACAAATAGCATGCAATCACTATAGGTCTTAATGAGCATAAATAATCATTAAATACCTATACTGGTCCCCTTAACTAGACCCCAGTGATGATCTAATCTAAACTATCTAAATGTACATGTGTCATAAATAAATACAAATCTTAGGATCTGTGGTACAATATAAATGATGCCCTATAGGTACATCCTGCCATTTAATAGGTACAGTTTGCCTGGCCCATAGGCATGATTTGCCTGACCTGTAGGCTCGGTAATAAAATATAACTACTACCATGTAGGTATAGCCTGCCGGCACCATAGGTATGGTCTGCCTGCCCGTAGGCATGGTCTACTCAATCCATAGGCATGATATAGCCTATAGGTACATTCTTGCATGTGTTCTTTCCCTAAGGATTTTTATTTCTGTTGAACCGGCATGTTTAGTATAGGTTGTATGTAGTAGAAGAAGAAAAGGAACTTTGCGCAGTCTGTGATATGATATTTTGAACTGGATTTTTTAATGGAGAACCCCTCCAAATTTTGTGTGACATGGTAGTATATGTTCTTGATAGACTAACCATTATGGATCTGTGCATGACATTGTAATGTAATCGACTTGATGAATGGCTTAAGCTAGAGTATGAACCAGATAGTTAGCATGTAATTGTTTGATTATGTTCCATGAGTGTGTGAGCTTATTTTGACGTGTTATTGCGTTGTGTGCCAATCTAGAACTTGCCCGGTTAGTCTTGCTTAGGTTCTAGGATGGTTGGTTAGGAAAGGATCATAGGCCATTTTTGAATTAGTCCACTTTATCCAAATGACCGACCAAATGAAGTAAATATCCTTTGATCCCTGCTTTTGAGCCTAAATTGACCCGTTTTGTTGTTTAGCCTAATCACCTTCCCCGTCTTTTTGCAAAACCTTTAGTTTGGCCCTGGTTTCTCCTTGGACATCGTATACCTCAACTCAGGCAAATCGCATAAGTTGAGGGTGGCTACTATAGAGGTGTGTGAGGAGTAGGGGTATGAAAAGAGAAGGTTAGTAATGAAAAAGGGAAATAATGTGTGCGACGGGCATGATAAAGAAAAGAAAAAGAAAGAGAAAAACAAATAAAAACAAAAGAAAATAAAGAAAGAAAAAGAAAATGTGAAAAAGAGTTGAATTTGAACCAAAAGCCGCACCTATCACTTGTTGAAAAATGAAAATGGAGAAAAAAGGAGGAAAAGAATAGAGTTGGTCCGATAAGTGGAGAAAAAATTAGCGTAGTGTCAAGGAGGGCTTAGTCACTGATTTCCATATCTACCATACCCGTCCCCATGCCTACGTTACAAGCCAAGAGAAGTCCTATAGTGATCCTAATCCAATTGTCTGAAAGCCGAGGCAGAGAAAATAAGGGCAAGCCTATGGTATTGTGCATGCATTGCTTGAATATCTATTGTGAGTGCGAGTGTCTTTGTTCAGTCCCCAAATTCTTGATTATATTATTATGTGATTGGGACTCCTTTATGGTGCAGGCACTAGAGCAACTTTGACTGCGGACTATTAGGGTGAATCTCATGTGTGTATGCTAGGTCGTCTGTTGATAGTATAATGTCATCCATGGATCCTCTTGTGTTGTCTTGATAGACGGAACATATGCACTGGTTTTGCGTTGAAAAAGGAGAGGAATACTTGTTATGAACTAAATTGCTAAATCATGTGACTGCCATAGTTTCTAAGTTTTTTTTACTAAAGCATCGTCTAGGATAGTTTTGTTGTCGCTTGAGGACAAGCAACAATTTTATGTTGAGGGTGTTGATGTGCCGTGAGTTTGCGGCACTTTCGACGCTTAAAACTTGGAATTGGAGTATATTATTTAGCAATTTTTAGTAGATTTGATGTGTTTTGGAGTCTTGTGCAGGAAAACAGGGTTCGGAGACTAAGTGCAGAAAAGGACAGCAATTCATGACTGAAACTGACTTCTACAACTCAGTACATAAAAGGACAGCAATTGATGATTGAAACTGACTTCTATGACTCAGTACCACAAGTCGTCAATCAATTCACGAGTTGTGGAGGTCAGTCTTGAAAAGAATGTTGCAGATGGAGCTTGAACTGACTTCTACTACTCATTACCACGAGTCATCAACCCTTCCACGAGTCATGGAAGTCAGTCGTGGAAAGTTTACTGCAGATGCAACTGGGGCCTGAGTTCAACGAAATGTTTCCACGAGTCATAGATGTGTTCATGAGTCGTGGGCCTTACTCGTGGAACCTGATCAGAGAAGGAGACAAAGCTTGAGTTCTACGACTTAGCCCCACGAGTCGTGATTGAAGTCATGAGTCATAGACTGCCTTCGTGGAAAAGAACCTGCAGAAGAGTAAAATTGTCTGAGTTTCACGAGCACATGTGACGAACCGTAGAAGCTTCCACGAATCGTGGAATGATCTCGTGGAAGCTGCCGATTCCAGTTTTCCTAGTTTTGTTAGGACAGGATTTCCATTGTCTATAAATACTTTCCCTAGGTTTTCTTTTACGTTTCATGCACGATATTTTGTAGGAAACAAATTGGTAACCTAGTGATATTGGTTTATTATTGGTTTTGAGAGTTTAATACATTCATAGTTCGTTGTTCTTACTTCCATCTTTATCCATTCAAGATTCCGGATTTCTTTAACTCTTATTATAAGTACATGATCATGATCACACAAATAATTCTTGATTGTTTACTTATGAGCATGAGTAACTAAGTCCACAACTAGGGTTGTGGGAACCATGAAGGATTAACGAAGTAGGAAAAGTACTTAGGTAATCTGGGAAGGTGTTTATGCACGTATTGTTCTTCCTTTCACTTTGATTGATTTTTAACAGTGTACAACGTTAGAACTCGCATTATCCTTACTTGCCGGAACAAGGAGGTCACCGATGGGAAAAGGGTTGTAAACAATGAGATTCTAGGCTATCAACCCTCGTCTAATATCTTGACCTTGTCCGGGAATAGCTAATCTGGGATCAAGGGTAAGGGTTAGTAAAGCGACACCCGCGGCCGGACCAAGGCGTGTGGTGAAATTCACCTAGTTGCCAGACCACGGAATTAGGTGAACCTAACTTACCTATTTTGCATGCTAAGCACTAAACTAGTTAACCAAGTACAAAATCCTTACTAAGTTCATGGGGAACACGACCCTAGTCACTTCTCTTATTGATAGCTACTGTTGAAATTGATCTCTGTTACTTGTTACTAATTCACATTTTGATCTTTACTTGTTACTTTAAACTCCCCCCCCCCTTGCGGGAAATAATTGACTAAAATGTTGAAGTAAACACTAATCGACCATAGTCCATCCATATTCCCTATGAGATCGACCCCAACCTTTAGTTGGGTTCTATATTTGAACAACGACCGCTTACGCTTCTTTTGAGGTGTAATTTGGGCGCATCAGGGAGCGCATGCGCGCTCCTAGATGAAGCCACCAGGAACCATAGGCACGGAACCCAGGGTGCAGGTGGACCAGCATAGGTGCGACTGTGTTGGTACGGCCAGGGCACCGCCACTGTGCAATACAAGAAAACAACAGCAACCAGCTGCTAACTCAACTCATAACCGACCCGATCGCACCCTCTGTGAACAATCCAAACCTCGCGGACACAAGCCAAAGGTGCTATCCTACCATAAATGGCATTCCAAACTCAATGGAATCGATAAAACTCCCAAGGGAGATCATTTCAGAGAAAAGTGTGCCCCATGCCCAACTTGCCAACCTTAACCAAAACGGAACCCAAAGGCCAAAAATGAGTCCAGAAGCCTCGGACCCAAACCAAATGTCCCTCTAGCCCAAAGACGATATTCTAGATCTAACCACGCTGAAGGAATTTCTATCTTAGGTTGTTTTCTCCAAAGGTTGACTAAAGTAAAACTACCAAGTTCAACTGGCCAAAAAACACAGAAAGTGAGATAAAACCAAATAAAAAGCTCCGAGACCCCAACCAAAGGTCCAACTAGACCAAAATCTATGCTTCGGAGCTAGCAGAACTATTAGAATTTTATTTTGAGCACATTTCCCAAGAATGTTAACTAAAGTCAATGATTTCCTAAGTTAAAGCTCTAAAATAGAGAAATGGTCATAATGACCTAACAAATGGCCAGGGCACTGAACCAGAAGTCACGACAGGTCATAAACTACTTAGGGCCGCTAAAGGCAAGCTCTAATATAACAAAGAAAGAAAAAATGTGGGAATGATCGGAAGGGTCATTACATCATCCACTACTAGAAAGGACTTTCATCCGTAAAAGTCAAGAAAGGGAGTAATTGAAAGCTCAAACAACTGCGGATACTGAGCCCGTATCTCTCTCTCGGTCTCAAGGTAGCCTCCTTGACCGGATGATGCCTCCACTGAACCTTAACCATAAGAATATCTCTGGACCTCAATCTGCTAACGTCTTTAGCTAGAATGGTTGTCGGTTCCTCTACAAAGGTCAAACTCTCATCCAACTGCACTGTATCCGACTGCAACACATATGACTCATCCGAAACATACCGTCTCAAAATTGATACATAGAAGACCAGATACATGGCTGAAAATATCAGAGGCAAGGCTAAGAGATAAGCAACACTAAAAACCCTCTAACGAACCTCAAACAGCCTAATATACATGGGGCTAAGCTTGCCCCACCTACCAAATCTCATCACGCCCTTTATGGGAGATACACAGAGAAACACCAGGTCACCAACAATGAACTCTAAGGCACAAAATCTACAATCTGCATCGATCTTTTGCCTACTCTCAGATGCCCGTAGTCTATCCTGAATCAACAAGACTCAGTCTAAGGAATCACAAAGCAAGTCTATACTATGTGGCCTAGACTCCAAACAATCGAACCAACTCATTGGCAATTTGCAATGCCTACAATATAATGCCTCAAAAGATGCCATGCCAATACTTAAGTGATAACTATTATTATACGTAAACTCCGCCAAAGGAACATACTAATCCCATAAAACTCCAACGTTAAGAATACATGCCTGTAATATGTCCTCCAAGACCTAGATAGTCCTCTCTGACTAGCTATCTGTCCGAGGAGGAAATGCAGTGCTAAGTTAAACCTCTATACCCCTCTCTCACTAAATAGTCCTCCAAAACTGAAAGGTAAACTGAGTTCCACGGTCTGAAATGATAGAAGTTGGAACCCCATGAAAATGAACCACCTCATGGAGATAAATATGAGATAACCTCTCTGCACTATAAAAAGAATGAACTGGCAAAACGTGTGCAGACTTAGTCAGCCTATCAATAATGACCCAAATAGAGTCAAACCCTCGAGAAGTACGTGGAAACTGTGCTATGAAGTCCATAGTAATCTCCTTCCACTCTACTCAGGAATAGGGAGTCTCTACATTAATCCACCTGGTCTCATGTGCTCAAACTTAACCTCCTGACAATTCAAGCATCGAGATACAAACTCCACTATATCCCGCTTCATACCACTCTACTAGTAAAGCTGCTTCAAATCTCTATACATCTTAGCTGCGCCTGGATGAATGGAATATGTTGAATATTGTGCCTCACGGAGAATCAACTGAATTAAATCCCCAACTCTTGGAACACAAAGGCGACTATCAAACCTCAAGACACCATCAGAATCTAAAGTAGCCCTACTGGCCTCACCATGAACAACCTGATCACGAATGTCAAACAACTGCTGATCCTCAAACTGACATTGTTGGATATGATCAACCAAAGTAGAACGAACCTCAATTCTGGAAAGAACTCTATTAGGATCTGACTAGTAAAGTCTAACCAAATGGTTATCCAAGGACTAGATATCCAAGGCCAACAGCCGCTCTGAAAATGAAAGAGAAGCCAAGCTACCCATTCTCACCGCCTTTCGGTTCAAGGCATCCGTTACCACATTTGCCTTGCCTGGATGGTACAAAATAGTGAAGTCATAGTCCTTTAGTAACTCAATCCATCTTCGATGCCTAGAGTTCAACTCTTACTGACTCGTGATGTAATAAAGACTACGGTGATCATTGAAAATCTCACAGTGAACTCCATATAAGTAGTGCCTATAGATCTTGAGCGCGAAAACTTTTGCCACCAACTCCAAGTCATGAGTGGGGTAGTTACACTCATGAACCTTCAGCTGCCTCAATGCATATGCTATCACACGACCCTGCTGCATCACCACACAAGAAAGACCAACACACAAAGCCTCACAATACACTGAAAAGCCCTGACCTCTCAACTGCAATGTTAACACCGGAGCTGAAGTCAATAAGGCCTTAATCCTCTGAAAATATCCTCACACTAATTTAACCACTGAAAGGAATAGCCTTCCTAGACAACCTAGTCAAAGGTGTTGCTATGGAAGAAAACCCCTCAACAAACCTCTTGTAGTATCCTACCAACCTAATAAAGTTGCAAACCTTGGTAGGAGTAGTAGGCATCGGCCAACACGAATGACTACAATCTTCCCCGGGTCCACTCTAATCCCATACTTAGACACCACGTGTCCTATGAATGCTACTGACTCACGCCAAAACTTGCACTTTAAGAAATTGGCATAAAGTCAATGATTTGTCAAAGTCAGGAGTATAATCCTCAAGTGTTACTCATTCTCATCTCCACTCCGCGAGTATATCAGTATGTCATCACTAAAGACTATCACGAACAAATCCAAGTATGGCTTGAGCACCCGATGCATCAAGTCCATGAAAGTTGCGGGGGCTTCAGTCAACCCAAAAGACATCACCAAGAACTTATAATGGCCATAACATGTCATGAATGCTATCTTAGGGATATCCTTTGCCCTAATCCTCAACTGGTGGTATCCTGACCTCAAATCTATCTTAGTAAACATATCCAAACCCTGGAGCTAATCAAACAAGTTATCTATATGTGACATTGAATACTTATTCTTTACAATCACCTTATTCAACTACCGATAATCGATACATATCTGCATCGATCTCTCTTCTTCATAAACAAAACTGGAGCACCCCAAGGTGACACACTAGGCCTAATGAAACCCTTAGCTAATAAACCCTGAAGCTTATCCTTAAGCTCCCTCAACTTAGCTGGAGCCATACGATATGGAGTAATAGAAATGGGCCTGGTGCCCGGCTCTAACTCAATGGCAAAGTCAATATCATGCTCACGTGGAAGGCTTGGAAGGTCAGTTTGAAACATATCTAAAAATCTCTAAACATAGGAACTGACTCGGGAGAAGAAGTGCCAGCACTAGCATCACGGATATATTATAGCTAAGCCAAACACCCGCGCGAAATCAACTTCCTCTGAAGGCAATAAATGATCACAGGCAGTGCGTAGCTAATAGAACCCTGCCATACAACTGGGGATACACTTGGCATAGTTATTTTAATAGTCTTACAATCCAAAACCACTCAGTGAGGGGATAACCGATCTATTCCCAAAATCACATTGAAATCTAACATATCTAAAATCATCAAGTCAACCCAAGTCTCAAGATGAACAATCACTATCAAACAAGTTCTAATAGCATGATTAACTAATTGACTGGCGGCAAACAGAAAATTTGCTTGTGATCACTGTATCTGAGGCCTTTGACTTTGGTCTAACAGGGACCACATAGAACTAACGTTGACCACCACCTGACTGACCACTATCTTGACCACCTATCCTTCCACGCTGAACACCACCTCAATCATAAACACCACCTTGTTTAACTGGTGGTTGCACTGCTCTAAGAGGCTGAGCGAGCTGAGAGGGTGGCTGAACTGGACCTCGCTGGGGGCATTCTCTGGCATATTGACCAATAATACCATACTCATAGCATGGTTTTGATGGCCCACCTTTTCGAGATGATCTAGTTGAACTGGTATAGCTACCATGGCTTGATGCCTCAGATATTGTACCCTTTGATGACTGACCACTGTAACCATGCTGACCACTATGACCCTGAACAAATTGAGGTCCCATAGAAGTCTGAAGCAATGCCTGAACTAGCGGGATAGACTAACCCTACTGTTGTTGTGGCTTATACCCTCGGCCTCACTGGCCTAAACCTCTACAGCTGAAATAGGAACCACTGTAACTGCCCTAATAGTGTGGCCTCTTATCTCTGGCCCCGGGATCATGACGGTGCAAATCCTTCATAGTGAGGACATGGTATGTTATGGCCTAAAATGGTCTCCCACTGGAAACTAGTATCTCTGCAGTCTATCAAAGCTCATTTCTCAACCCCTAAATAAACCAACAAACCTTGTTTGGCTCTATAGGAATGATCATGGCCCCAAATAGACCCAACTGGTGAAAATGGGTCTCATACTCAGATGCCGACATAGATCTCTGCATCAATCTGGTAAACTGATCTCTATGATGCTCACAATCACCTTGAGGTAGGAACTTAGTCATAAAGGCCTTATAGAACTCTCTCAAAGTCAACAGATAAGATTGAGATGGTCTGCAAGCTACCTGGGCCCTCCACCAAAGCTTATCTTGGCCCACCAGCTGTTAAGTAGTATAATTGACCTCGTGAGTATCCAATAACCCAAGATGATAAAGCATCTCCTTGCAAGTAGAAATGAAATCATAAGCATCCTATCCGGGAGCACCAGAGAACCTCGGTGGAGACAATCTCAGAAATCGGCCCAAAGCCTTCTACTCTGACTCTGTCATAACTGGGTGAAGAGCAAGAGACTGAGCAATTGAAGGTACTGGAAGAACCTATGCACGGGGAGCCACAGTCTACTGGAAGAACCTCTGCACGGGGAGCCACAGTAGCAGGTTGCGCTCCTGAAGTATGAGCACCCAGGGCTACCCCCTAAGTGGATGTATGCGCTATATCTGAAGGTTCACCCCCAATCATACATAGTAGCTAAAGAAGTAAACCTATGATATTTGACGAAGGATCTCGGGCTGGTACTAATGCTGACACTAGCCCTGGTGGCACTTGGGCTTCCCCCTGGTCTACGGACTTATGCTCTGGTAATAACTTGGGCTTAAACTCAGTCTTAAGAGCTCTAACTGGTGCCGCTGCTTGGGCATATCCCTGACCTCTACCTCTATGACCAACCTTGCCCCTAGCTGGAGTTGAGTGCGCTGGTGCCGAAGGCTCACCCTCACCCGCTTCTAAAGATAGCGTACGAGATATCTATGGAAGAGTGAACTAGAACAAATGAGATTCCACGAAACCATCCAGGATAAGATGCACGATATAGAAGCAAGAAATGAGTCATGTTACCTAAAATTCCACTGTAGCCTCCCAAAGATAGGGTATGGACGTCTCTGCCCCGATACGTAGGACTCTACTAGACATTGGCTCCCACATCGGTGAACCTAAGCTCTGATACCAAGCTGTCATGACCCAATTTCTTAGGTCATGATAGCACCTACAATCCCCCTTGTAGGCGTACCAATCCTTGTAGCCCAAAATGGTTAGTAATAGGTCACTAAAGAAGTGAAGCACGTATATGATTGAGTAATAAGTGGAAGAATATAAAGAAGGCATAAAAAGGAGGAAACAACCTGAAATATAAATGTATATATATATATATGTATACGGAAGTTAAACCATCCCATGACCTGGTATCATACTATATAAGCTACTACTAAATATACAGAGTACAAGAGGGAGTACAAAAATAGAATAGACAATTGTCTCTAAATAAACAAAAGAGTAAACAGAGCCAAAAAGAAGAGATATGGTCAAACTCCAGTCATTAGGAGCTCACCCTAGTCTCGAAAGTCCAAAAGCTGCATGAGTATCCATGCGGTCAACAGAGATAGCTCACACTAGGATTTATAACAGGAAGATGCATAAGTGTAGTATAAGCACCAATTGCAAAGAAATGGGTACCCAGTAGGCATCATAGGCCGACTGAGCGCATATAAGATATAAAAGCAGTAAATAGCAGATAATGAAGAAAGTAGCCATGGAAGTAAATAGAGGAAAACATATGGAAGCTAGACCCAGATAGAAGACAAGGAGAATACATGAATAATAGAAGACAAGGAGAATACAAGAATAATATGCTAGCCACAGAAGATATATCATAGAACACAGGTGAAAGAATAGAGAACACACATGGATCATTACAACAACAATACATACAGAGAGTTTAAGAAAATGACGGTGTAGTGGTAACCTCAAATAAATGGGAAAGAAGGAAAAACAACTAAATATAGTCATGCCAGCAATAAATCTCACAAAGTAAGGATGATCAGAGAATAACTCACAATTAGTTATAATATGAATAAGTAATACAATAGAATAGAGAAAACTAATCTACCTACAGTCCTAACGGGTGCTCATACATACGAGGAACACATACAAGTGAAAACAAACCCTCAAACATCCCATACTACCAGAGCATATACTCAACAAACAGCAAACAAGGTTAGAACCGTATAAATAATGAATGATGTGATATGATACGATCAGATGGTACCATATCCACCCTCTCTGGCACCCATAGGCCCAGTAGGTAGGACCTATGGAAGGCTTCCCATGTATACCCCTCCTCCGTCACTCGCAGCCCGTAGCCTCTAGTCCGGATTGGCAAGGTCCATAGAGGTCTCTGCGACCATATACAACTCTAAATATATTGATAACCATACCTAAAATCTATCTGGATCTAAAATCTGTAGAAAAAGGTCATGTCTAGCGCTCTGGCCCAGCCAAGCCTAGTATCATACAAAAATCAGTAGTAAATTATGTTTAGCACTCCAGCCTAGTTAAGTCGAGAATCAGTAAAAAATCATCCTAAAATCTCGTTTACTCCAAGAAGATCCATAAAACCATTTTAAATCCATTTATAGTCATTTATATGGAAAACGGGCGCTCGGGGCCATGCAAAGTTAGAAAACCAGTGATAATTTGGCCCGCAGCCATAGTAGTAATAAAAATCAATGTAGAAAACCCTTTGCATGATAATGATAATATGATAGCAAACAATCAATAGCCCAATAGCTAACAATCAACCTACCGGCCCTGCATATGCTCAATCTTCTCTACAACACTGATAACTAGCTTATAATAGTAAATTGATATCCGAGACTCATGGACACTTCACAATTATCCCACCATCTATGGTCCAAAGGGACATACAAGGCCACATGGGGTGACACTACAAAATTAATTGAAATACAAACATAAGCGTATGTAATACATGGATAGAAAGGAAGTGGACAAGGTCTGGTATGCCAATCTATTAAACCAAAATCAAGGATGCTAAATAATACATTTATATTCTATATATAGAAAGTCTAAGGTAGGAAAGACGTAACCTACCTGGCGTTCGATGATAAGCTGCTGGGAAGCCCAAGCCCAAGCTTGAACTGCTTCGAGAATCCTTGAACAACAACCACACTATCAAGAACGTAATCTACACAATAAAAACAAAGCTAACTACACCCATATTGCTAGTAGTCTATCCGGGTCAAAAGTGGGCCCAAAGGCCCTGTAACCCAAAACCAAAAATGAAAACTACCATTAGGTTCCCAATATTACCAGGAGAACATGCTCGAAAAATTAGCACAATTTGGGTAAGAGAAGGCCCAAGAATATCCCCTACCCCTAGAACAAAAAATTTGAATCAATTGAAGAAATTACAGAATTAAATGGGTTAGACGCTTAAAATCAAAGATGGAAACTTGATTACGGGAATGGAAACAACCACCCCAAAGTTTATAATCAATCCAAACTGGAGAATTAGAGCTTGAGCTCAAGACATATGGAGAAAATTATTTTGGGAAATGTTTAAATGAAAAATGAAGAAGAAGGTAACCTTATATGCTGCCAGCCATTGAGGCGCAGGTGTGGCCCAAGCGCCACAGGGGTGCCATTGCCACGACGGGTGAGGGAGCACAGGCGCTCCCCTGGATAAAGCCATAAGGAACTGCAGGCGTGGCACCCAGGGTACAGGTGTGGCTTCACTGGTGCGGCCATACAACTGCCACCGCGCTATACAAGAAAAACAGCAGCAACCAACTGCTAAATCAACTCAAAATAAATATTATTTCATCCTCTAGGAACAATCCAAACCTCACAGACACAAGACAAAGGTGCTATTCTACCATAAATGGCATTCCAGACTCAATGGAATCGATGAAACTCCCAATGGAGATCATTTCATAGCAATGTGGGCGCTATGCCCAACTAGCCAACCTTAACTAAAACGGAACCCAAAGGCCTAAAATGAGTCCGGAAGCCTCGGGACCCAAACAAAAAGTCCCTCTAACCCAAAGTCGACATTCTAGAGCTATCAGTGCCGACAAAATTTCCATCTGAGGATGTCTTCTCCGAATTTTGACCAAAGTCAAACTACCAAGTTTAATTGGCTAGAAAATACAAAAAGCGAGATTAAATCAAACCGAAAGCTCCCAGACCCCAGCCAAGTGTCTAACTAGACCAAAATCCATGCTTTGTAGCTAACGGAACTATTGGGATTCAATTCTGAGCATGTTTTCCAAGAATGTTGACTAAAGTCAATGATTTCCTAAGTTAAATCTCTAAAATAGGGAAATAGTCACAATGACATAATGAACGACCAGGGCACTGAACCACCGGTCCCAGAAAGTCATAAATGACTTGGGGCCCCTATAGGCAAGCTCTAATAGAATAAAGAAAGCAAAAATGCAGGAATGACCAAAAGGGTCATTACAGCTGGAAAATGCCCTGTACTCAGCGAAAGAATAGCACGTGCACTATCAGTACACAAGAAACAATGGTGTACTGGTAGGGTCATCAGCCAACACAAAATGAGAAATGTGCACACATAACCATAACATAGTACTACAATAAAATCATGATACCTTATCATGCAACTCTACTCCAAGTTCATAACACTTAACCTTGTAACAAGTACAACATAAAGTTCAGTTAATATGAGTCAACAAAAATAACAAGTCAAGTCAAACTATAAACACCAAAAAGACTCTAAGTCAATAATCTTGACTCAACAATCATATAAGTTATGTCCCAACTACACAAGTAATAGACAACACAGAATTAGGTCACATCTTCCAAATAACCCGAAACAACCAAGGATCCCTAGGACAACAACTATGGAAATAACATGCTTTCTGGTTTACATAATGAAACCACCTTTAGATATTAAGCACACAAACCCATTTCACTCAAGGAACCACCATGTATATCAAGTAAATAAGGAAGCCTGGTTCAACTTAAGAAACCAACATATATGTCAAGTAAATAGTTAAGCCCAGTTCAACTCAAGGAACCAATATGTATGTCAAGTAAACAGATAAGCCTGGTTCAACTCAAGGAACTAACATGTATATGAAGTAACAGATAAGCCTGGTCCAACTCAAGGAACCAACATGTATATAAAGTAACAGTTAAGCCTGTTTCAACTCAAGGAACCAATATGTATATAAAGTAACAGTTAAGCCTGATTCAACTCAAGGAACCAATATAATCAAGAAAAACATAATCCCCATTTTACTGAAGGAACCTTCATACTTACCAAATACCTGTACACACATGCTAAGGGTCTTATGGTCACCCATTAGCCATGACCTGCAAGAGTTGAGCTCTTGTCCATGTACCAAATCCCAGATATCAAGTGTCACTTAGCCTTATATCAACTAATCTTGTGGAGATGTCCAAATACCGGTACATTCCACAATAATGACAAATAATACTACAATCACAACCACAATGATAACAGAAACAACACAACAAGTTTTAAATTAAACTCATTGCATATGATTAATAGTTAGGATATCAAATAGTCATTCACTTTTCCCTGAACATGTATTGTACAAGAAATACTAAGGAATAGTTATCACGTACACATAACACAAATTAGATTTTAACTATATTTAAACCACCACCTACCTTAATCCAAGACTGAAATGCTCTAGTAAACCTGAGCTTTCCTATTTCATACAACTTTAGCTTGATTATAGTCTAAAAATAGGAATATAAACACATGATCTACCAAATGACCTATAATATTGAGGATTACAACCTAATCACTAACCCCCATGACCAATTTCATGATCATCCCACCCATTCTAGGGCTTTTCCACCATAAATTCACCTTAAAACTACCAATTTCATGGTTACATTAGTGAATTATAGTCATGCAAGAGTAAATAAACAACCTTTAAATAAAACCCAAAGGTTTTACACCTAAATTACCCTCTTGCACCAGAATTTATAACTAGATCAAGTTAAAACCTCCCCAAGACCCGTAAACTAGTGATTTCAAAGTCAAGGAATCAAAAAACTAGTTAATAGGGATAAATAACTTACCTTTATGAAGAAATCTAGTGGAAAACTAGTGAAAATCCCCCCAAATCGCCTAAGCCCTCCCTAAAATTTGTTTAGAAATAATGAACCATTTTTGGGGAGTTTTCTGCATAAGCAACAATTCACCTGGCTATAGCATCCCGATCCTGCTATGGTGGCATCACTATAGCGAATCTACCCACTATAGTAGGATTTACCATTTTTGGCTCTCGCTACAGTGGAAATTATTTTTCTATAGCGGTAGCCTCATAGCAGCCCACCACCCACTATAGCGGGTGTGGAAAGGTAGAAAATCAAGATTGCCCCAAGTTTTTCCTTTTTCACAATGCACCCTCAAACCATGACATCCCATACTGACCCTTTTATGTCAAGTTTGATATCAGGAGTTCTACTTATCCGAATTCACTTTCAAAAAGTACGAATTCCTTATCATCTTAGCTAACATAACGTCAAGTACACTTTATTATATTTACCCAATCCATTCTTGGATTTCCCTAGACCATGCCCACTCTGATTTCATCTAAAATAGACTAGCCTAAAAATTTTAACTTCCAATTTTTTAAAATCTCTAACCCAGATTTTTGAAAGATTGGCATCACACGTAATGATGGAAAGGGTTGTTACATTAGATACTAATTTACCCATCAATTGTACCTGAATGATCAAACAAGAAAAAAAATGGGTCAAGTCAAGAAAATGAAAAGTACCTGAATCCTCAAACAAGTCAGGGTACTTGTCCTGCATATCCTTCACGATTTCCCAAGTGGTTTCTTCAACTGGATGATGCTTCCACTGAACCTTTACCGATCTAATATCCATTGTCCTAAACTTCTGTACATCTCGATCAAGAATGGAAACCAGCTCCTTCTCATAAGTAAGGTCCTTATCTAACAAAACTGAATCCCATTTGATAATGTATTCTCCACCCCCATGGTATCTCTTAAGCTTGGATACGTGCAATACCAGATGGACCCCCAATAATCTTGGAGGAAATGCCAAACTATACACTACCAACACTACATCTCCAAGAACCTCGAATGGACTGATATACCGAGGGCTAAGCTTTCCCTTCTTGCCAAACCTCATGACTCCCTTCATAGGTGACATTTTTAACAAAAAATATTTACCAACCTTCAATGACATATCCCTCACCTTATGGTCTGCATACTCCTTTTGCCTGCTCTGGGCTGCCAACAACTTGGTTTGGATAAATCTCACTTTTTCCTGAGCTTTCTTCACAAAATTAGTGCCTGAAGGTTTCACACCACCGGCCTTAAACCATCCTATGGGTGATCTATACCCCCTCTCATAGAGTGCCTTGAATGGAGCCATATCGATGCTAGAGTGAAAATTATTGTTGTATGAAAACTCACACAATGACAAGAACTGGTCCCAATGGCCACCGAAGTCAATCACACATGCCCTCAAGCACCTGAATCATCCTCTCTAACTGTCCATCAGTCTTAGGATGAAAGGTTGTGCTAAAAGTGAGTTGGGTGCCCAACTCTTTTTGCAACCTGCCCTAAAATTTAGAAGTGAACTGCGTACCTCTGTCTAAAATAATGGAAAGTGGCACCCCATGTAACCTCACTATCTCCCTGACGTAGATCTTGGCCAAATGTTTAAAGGTATAGTCGACTCTAACAAGAATAAAATGGGTTGATTTAGTCAGCCTATCCACTATAACCCAAATCAAGTCATGCTTCCTCAAGGTCTTAGGAAGACCTACCACGAAATCAATAGCGATCCTCTCCCACTTCCACTCAAGAATTAGTGTCCTTTGGAGACAACTTGCACGCGTTTGATGCTTGTACTTTACGTGCTAACAGTTGTGACATTTTGATACATACTCTATTATGTCCTTCTTCATCCCAGACCATCAATAAAGCTACTTCAAGCCACAGTACATTTTGGTTAGACATGGATGAAAAGAATATTGCAAACAATGAGCTTCAACTAGCATAATTTGGATCAAATCACTAACCCAAGGAACACAGACTCGCCCTCTAAACCACAATACTTCACATACATTAAGTGTGGCATCTGAATCCTCACCAAAAACCACCTTGTTCCAGAGATTATTCAATGTCACATCCTCAAACTGTTTGACCTTGAATTCATGGTTACTTTAGTGAATTATAGTCATGCAAGAGTAAATAATAAACCTTTAATAAAAACCCAAAGGTTTTACACCTAAATTACCCCCCTTGCACCATAATTTTTAGCTAGGTTAAGTTAAACCCTCCCTAAGACTCGTAAGCTAATGATTGAAAGGTCAACGAATTGAAAAACTAGTTAAGGAGATAAATAACTTACCTTTATGAAGAAATCTAGTGGAAAATATGTGAAAATCAGCCCAAATCGCCTAAGCCCTCCCCAAAATATTTTTAGAAATAATGAATTGTTTTGGGAAGTTTTATACATAAACAACTATTTATCCTGCTATAGCAGCCCGATCCCACTATGGCGGCATTGCTATAATGGAATCCTCCTATTATAGCGGGATTGACTGTCTTTGACTCCCGCTATAGCTGGAATTATTCTACTGTAGCGGCAGCCTCCTAGCAGCCTTCCTCCCACTATAGCAGGTGTGGCAAGGTAGAAACTCGAAATTGCTCCTAGTTTTTCCTTTTTCACAATGCATCCTCAAACCATGACATCTTGGATTAACCTTTTTACGTCAAGTTTAATATCTAGAGTTCTACTTACCCGAATTCACTTCCGAAAAGTCCTATGAATTCTTTACCATCTTATCTAACATAAAGTCAAGATACACTTTATTACATTTACCGAATCTATTCCTAGATTGCCCTTGATCATATCACGCTCAAATTTAGTCCAAGACTAGCCTAGCCTAAATTTTTAACTTCCAATTTTGGAAAAATTCTAACCCAAATTTTTGCACAATTTGCATCACCCATAATGATGGAAAGGATCAGTACAATTTAAAACCCTTACCTTCCATGAATGGATATAAATAGTAGAGAAATATAAATTGCATGAGCTGCCTCCTTGCAGTAACAACAAATGGAGACAAAATCAAGGGGAAAACTATACAAAATGACAAGCTCGTGATGTGGAGCAACTTCTATTAAACTTCCAAGTTGAAAGCATCAAAATCCACGGAGGATTTAGGGGATAGTTCTCGGATTTTTATGGGGTTATAGTGGTGTTATATGGAGAAATAATGAAGGAAGTGGTGCTTTATAGCTCCACCGACATAGGGGCTAGAGGGACCTACCTTGACGAGCCTGCTTGTGCAATCATACAAAAATGTGAATATCTCTCTATTCTGAAGTTTTATGGACAAATAGTTTAGTGATTTGGAAATTAGACTCATAGATCTTTGATTTGGTAGGTTGAGGTCCACCAATTATTTATAGATTAGGAAAAAAGCTCCAAAATATTTGACCCAAATTTTCATAAAATTTCTTAAAGGAATTTACAATAACTTTTGTCGACTTTTATTTTATAACTTACTTGACTCCAAAACTTAACATACGACCATTGTGAAATTAAAATACCTTATAAAACATCATTTCTAACATATTAAAAACTCTTAGTCTTATCCTAAAAGGACAGATTAATTTAAACATTCGAACAGGGTGAGGGGTGTTACACCCTCCTTACTTTTAGAGGATTTAGTCAGTAGTCTAGTTCAGCAGGACATATTATTGAGTTAATAAATGTGGAGAATTATAGGTATCTACTATATGGCATCCCTAAGAGCTGAAGCTAGAGAATTTTAAAAATGATAGATGATTTTGAGCCTCTTAGTATAAGCTTTAACCCTTTTGATTGAGTGGATAGAGGATTGGATTTATGAAGTTGATAAGACAAAAGGAGTATGAATCCTACAGTGATAGCCTTGGAGGCAAAAGGGAAGTTAGGAGTTACCTCAGAAAGGAATCCTAGCATAAATTCTAGTACCTAGAGATAAAGTCATCAAGGAAGAGTTTAACATCCATATGTATAGTGATACCCTGAACCTACAAGAGTTATTTTATTATAGCCCAGTTTAGAGAAGAGGTCCAAATACTTAGAATATTGACTTTTGAGCTAAGGGGGAGATGATAAGGTGAAAAACCAAGTCAAGTCTTGAGATTCCAATTGTGAAAGGTTCCAGGAGTAGTAACAATAGGATGTCAACTCATTCTTATTCAAGTGTATTCTTTTCATTTTAGTGAACATGATACTCTACTCATGTAATATGTATACATGCCATGACAACATCTAAGGTCCAAGCACACTATGCATACCCATGTACATACTCATATTCCTAGAATGAGAAGCAACTGCTTTAGACAATGATCCCAGTCTTACTCTATGATTCCTTGAAGTCCAATTTTATGGTAAAAGACTCATTATATATGATCTCATCACTCAGAGTATGCTCAGTTCTATGAACTCACTCCTCAAGATAAGCCTTAATGAATAATAAAATCATGCTACATCATGTATATACTCAGATCTAATTTCTCAACTGATTCATGCTTATTTTTTCCTTTATTTAAACCCTATGTACATTCACCTATAATGGTTATGTGTGGTTATGACACATCTATGCTCAGAAAAATTCTCTATTCATTCCTTATATATCTGTATGTGAAGTACTCATGCCCATTGCACTTGATTCCTTAGGCATCACCTCGAGTTACAAGGTCACACTAATTATAAGTCATGATTGAATCGTATACCTCTTATTCCTGATGCTTATCTATTCCTTTAGTGACACTCCTTTTCACTTGATAGATTATAGTGAAAGAAGCTTGTTAAGGGAAGGATGGGAGAAAATAGATACTCTTTTGATGACAATTATGATGAAATACGAGGTAAGGATTGATTATGTGAAATAGTTAGATGAGAATATTTGGTCTGTCTCTTTGTAGGAGTTCATGAAGTTTTAGTTTTTAGATACACTAGGGAATATGAGAGAATTCTTAGATACTATAAGCTATAAAGAAGACATAAGACAATTATATTAATTGTCTTGAATGTCGTGTTGATATACATGTGGAGCATTAAATTATGTGACTAGTGACTCTTTGGTTAGTATTGAAGGTTGGGTGATTTTTTTGATAAGATGAAGAGGTAGTATTATTGGGGGATAACTCTAGATGATAAGAGATTAGTCGAGTTAGGCTTGAACGTGATGAAAGCCTGCAATTAGACTTAAACTTTAGTATTGATATGTGCACATTGGAAATTAAAGCTTAAAGGTTGTCAGTCGTGTTGATTAAGGAAAATGAAGTTCTATTCTTACTCCATTCCCAAGGTACTTGTGTTTCATGTCTAGTAACTTTAGAGTGAGTGAGACGTATGTCCAAATCTTTATTATGCATGCTCTATGAACCCATCCCGCTGACTAAAATACTCAAGCCATGTTAATATTTCATATCAATATGCCTCATATGACTCGTGCCTACGATTCATTTCCTCAAAATGTTATGAAATTTCCCTATAAGGATAATGCGTAGGATGATAAATGAAGAGTAAGGTAAGTTTTAGAAGAGATTTCCTTTTTCTATGCTTTAAGAGGCTAATAGAGGCCAAGTCCATGTTCCTATGCAATTTTTCAGGTCTTTGCACCTTTTAATGTCCAGTAAGACTCGTGATAATATTCATAGCCAGTTGATAGACATTTAGAGATCAAACTATTCCATTCCATGAAGGAAACTCTACCAAAAAATTTAGAAAGCTTCAGAGTTAGATCCTACCTATGTCCATCACCATTATTTAAGGGCAAATGATCCCAAGGGGGAGATATTTGTAACACCTTGAACTTTCGGGCTAGGAATTAGACCATTCTAAGTATGTAGTTATACCCAAACCCAATGATTCTTAATTGTACATAAGTGTTGATATCAATTCTTGAGTGTGTGAAGTTCTTTGGATATGAATTAAGGTCATAAGAAATATATAGCACAAAGTTGAGTTTAGAGCTTTTCTACCGGTTATGTTTCATATAATTTCTTACAAGGGTCAACTTCAAACAAGAATTCCCCTATTATATGAAGAGTTTTGTCTCCCATGACCTACCATATTAAAGATTTTTGTGTCTTCTTTCTAACACAACCTATTGTTTGTTAATTCGAGTCCGGAGTAAAAATTGATGGGCATTTTAGTGAAGCACTATCAGGTTTTGACAAACAGAATTATGGTCCATAAAAGCAGAACTATGGTCCATAGTTTGAGACATAAAAATAGACATGAGCTGTGAATTTTCACCTGATTTTGACAGATAAGTTTACGGTCCTTAAACCCAGACCATGGTCCGTAGAATGGAACATACTTTGGGTATTTCATGGCTTTTAAAAGATTCCTTAAATGTTTCTTTAACCATTTTTTTTGCCTCAAGATCAACCCTATCAGTTCTGAGAGCTACCTTCCTCTCTTATAAGTCTAGATAAGTCTTCCCCATCACTCCTTAAGTTAATTTAATTAATTCTATTCCAAATCAAGGGGTTCTAAAAAGATTCCTTACCATGAAATCTTAGGGTTCTTCAAGAACACCTTGTCCTAAGTCCCAAGAACGAAAAAGTGCAGACCCTCCTTCAAGATTTGGAGCGTACAAGGTATGTAAGGCTATCATAGTAAGGGAATCATGTTATTCCTCATGCCCTAACATCTAGAAGTCAGATTTTAGAAACATTAAAGCTAGGGTTTTTTACCCAAAGTCTCTCATTTCAAATTCTCTATACCTTGAATTAATTATTGTTGAATTCTATATCTAAGAGTATCGAAAACATTGTTGTGATCCTTGATTCATGGTTCATGATTGTTCTATCCCATGGACCCATGAGTTATTGTTGATTTTGAAATCATAGTTTACAAAGACATTATTATGCACTATTTTCATGAGAAGATGATTTAAAAACTCTAAAGAAGTATTTCTTGAAAGGTTTTCAAGATAAGTACTTTAAACTTCCAAGTGCATAATTTTGAAAAGAAAGAACATTTAGTATCTTTGAAAGTTAAGTTAGAAGAAAGTTTTTTGGCTCAAGGCTCACAAGCAAGTTAAATTTCAAAAAGTTAAGCATTGAGTAGAGACTCAAAGTAAAGTTATTTTAATCTTTTCCCCTAAAGTGGGATACATTAGCTATTGAGCATATATATAATATTTTGGGAGGATTATTTAGATCAAATATGGGTAAGATTTCAAGTAACCCAAGCCCCAAAACGACAAAGTCAAAGTAGGATAGGATCATTCTGCAAGATGAATGACTCCTCTTTAGCCCAAAAGTAGCTCAAATTTGTATCGATAAGTTAAGTTTCATCACATACCTCGACAAGGTAAAGGATTGTTCTGGAAATGTGGGCAAGATGTTGTATCATCATGAGACTCACATGGTAGTTGTCGGTTAAGTGAAACTCTACAAAAGAAAAGAATTACTTTCAGTATTTATATTTGGCATATAGCCAGTAGTTTTATGAAAATGCTTTATGATTCAGTAGCTCAACTTAAGTTATTTAGTTTTCAAGAAGAGTTTTAAAGCATGATTGATAGCACCATGCCTTTATTTTCTAGACATCTTTTATAAACACTTGCATACAACTTTACTCAGTGATTTTCCATTATTGCATGTTATTCAAAGCTTTCGCTTATCTTTCAAGGTCAGTCTTAATAGTATACCAGACAAAGGATATGCTCAAGCCAAAAATGGTTTTGGGTTCTAGTCAAAATGGTTTTGGGTTCTAGTCACGTCTAGGGTATAGGCTCGGGGCGTGACATATAATCTTTTTAATGTTATGAAAACCCTTATCTTATGAACTATGGAATAATGATATTACCTTCTATGAATCTCAAAGGAAGTAAATAAATGATAAAACATATGATCATGAACCCAAAGTGGCTACTCCATGAACATGAGACTAAAGGGGATAACTCATGAATATGAATCTAAAGTGGCTAATATCTGAACATGAGTCCAAAGTGGATAAACTATGTACATGAGATTAAAGAGGCTGAAACTATGATCACATTATCTTAAGGGAGTTAAGTGGTTAATCGAGAAAGCATAAGTCTATATGAAAAACGCCTAAAACTATGTTTGTCCATGTAGGTTATGGATCATTCAATTGGTTTGGCTGATTCCTTCATGTTCCCCTGGTACGGGCTTATTATGAATTCTTGCTAGCAAATTATTTCATGTATGTACCATACCCAATAATGTATGGATATCTTAGCTTATTGGGTCGAGATAAAACTCCATGCGCTCATATAGTTGTTTATGTTGGTTACATCATTTACTCTCATAATGAATTATAATGACCCTTTCGGTTATTAATGCATCTTTACATTCTTTATACTGTTACATCTTTCCTATAGTGGCCCAAGTCATTTGTGGCTTACTGGGACTGGTAGTTCGGTGCCCAGGCCATTCGTTTGGTCTCTATGGTCGTTTACCAGTTTTAGAGCATTAACTTAGGAAATCATTGACTTTAGTCAACATTCTTAGTAATCATGCTTGGAATTGAATTCTAACAGTTCTATTAGCTCCGTAGCATGGACTTTGGTCTAGTTAGACCCTTGTTCAAGATTCAGGAGCTTTTGGTTTGAAATTCTCTCTCTTTCTATGTTCTCAAGCTAGTTGGGCTTGTAAGGTTGACTTTGGTCAACATTTTGAGAACATGACCTCGGATGTAAATTCTATCAGTTCTGTTAGCTCCGAAATGTCTATTTTGGGCTAGAAGGACCATTGGTTTAGGTCCCAAGGCTTTCTAACTCAATTTTGGCCTTAGGTTCCATTTTGGTTTTAGTTGGCCTAAAGGTTAGTTTCGGGTGTGGGGCTCACTTTTTGTTAAATTGACCTCTATTGGGATTTTCATCAATTTTATTGAGTATGGAATGCCATTTCTATCTAAATAGCTCAGCTCGTTTGTGTTCATGGATCTCAGATGCATTCCCCGAGGTCCATTTGATAGAAGTCTACCTTAGCTTGGCTACTTCTGTTGCAGGTTGCTGGTGTGGCGCAGCAGCATGTTCTTGGACTGCGCTTTTGCGTGCGTGCCCACCCACTTTGGTGTGCCAGCTTCCCTACACTTTCTCACCCGTCTTGGCATGCGAGCTCCCTAGCGCTTGCCCACTTACCTCTGCACTAGCGCGCCTGCGCCCGCATGGCTGCCCTTGCTCCTGGGCATTGGCAGCTTATAAATATGGCCATTTCACTTCTTCTTCTTTCATTTCTCCCTTCACCCAAAATGTTTCCTCCATTAAAATTGAACCCAAAACCTCCATCAATCACCCTAGTTCATTTCCAAAGCTTGGAGGCTTATATATTTCTTACTCGTGTTCATTTGTTGGCTTCTAATTCGGTAAGTTCTCTCCTTAATTTTTGATTTTTCTCCTTTGATTTCCTCTTTAGTTCTTGAGCTTGCGGGCTGTTTTGGGGCCATTCCGGTGGCCAAATCCACTCAATTTTCAGAGCATGTTTTCTTGATAATATCAGGATCATCATGGTGTTCTTCATTTCTAGCTTTAGGTGGTGAAGCCCACGGGCCTGCTTGTGACCCAAATTTTGACTCGGCTACACTTTTAGGAATATGGGTACCGTTGGCTTTGTCTTGATGAGTAGATAATTGTGTTGATAGTTTTTTTGCAATTCAGGGCTTCTCGGAGTAGTTCCAGCTTGGACGACGCTGTTCTAGAAGCTAGTCATCGGATGACAGGTAGGTTACGAAATTTCCTACCTTAGACTTTACGTATATAGGCTATAATTACATTAATTAGTATCCATGGGTTGGATATTCTAGGTTGACACCCAAACTTTGTCTGTCTTTTTTGTTTGTATTATTTTTAACGTTGTTTGTAGTATTCGATGTAGTGTTGTAATATTACCCTTGTGGCCCCGTGTGGCCTTTTTATATGCCTGTGGACCATAAATGGTGAGATATTTGGAAATATTCACGAGCCTCGGACATTAAGGTGTTATGTTAGGCTAGATATATATGTTATTGAGCTGATTGTGCTTGTACAGGGTCGATAGGTTGATTGTGAGCCATTGGGCTATTATTTTTTTGCGATCATATCATTCATGCAAAGGATTTTTTACACTATTTTACTATTATTTTTGCTGCGAGCCTACTATAACCTATTTTCTAAACTTTGCACGGCTCGAGGGTTCATTTTCAGTACAAATGATTATAAAAGGGATTTGAAACTGATTTAATGGATCTTTTTGGAGTAAAAAGGATATTATGATGATTTTATCACCGATTCTCACACTTATAGTAGACTCTGCATAGCCATATTGCTAGATATATTTTTACTATGGATTTAGACCTACATACACTTCAGACACCCTTTATTAGGTTTTTGAGATTACATTCACTGATTTAGACCCAGACAGACTCTGGGCAATTATTTCGAGGTTCCAATCACTGGTTTAGACTTAGATACACTCTAGGTAGTTATACTTTGAAATTTTGAGATTTTGCAATTTTAGTATGTGGTCTATGGGCCTCCATGTACCTTGCCGATCTAAACCAGAGGCTACATGTTGCTAGTGGCGGAGGAGGGGTATATGGTGCAGTTGAGATATACGGGTACGTCCTTCCATGGATCCTACCTACAGGGCCTATAGGCGCCAAAGTAGGTACATACAGGGTTACTATCACATTGGTTTCATCATATCATATCACATCATGCATATTGTATTCGAATCTACCCTTGTTTGCTGTTTGTTCAGTGTATGCTCCGATAGAATGAGATGCCAGAGCATTTTTCTTTACTTGGATGTGTTCCTCGGGTGTATGGGCGCCCATGGGGACTATAGGTAAATTATATTACTGCTATCTTTGTGTAGTACTTGTTAAAGGCTTCAAATTATTGGTGGATTAGTGGCTTCTATCTTATTGTGGCTCTGGTTATATGGACTTTGATCATTAATGGGTTAGCGGGTTCTATCTCTTTGTGTCACTAATTTGTGACTTTTTGGTTAATTATGGTGTAGATTGTTCTATCCTAGGGTTGTATTTGTGAGATTTTGTTCAAAATGTTCTTGTCTTTAGGGTGGTGTTATTAGCATGATTTGGTTAGTATTATTGTTTCGAGCATGATTATGTTGTTTGCTTTCCTTTTCTCCCTTCTCTTTTATTAAGGTTACTTGTATACCACTATGTTTCTTAAACTCTCTCTTAATATATATTCTTATTGCAAGGATCCAAGTGCGTTCTTCTGTTCTTCACTTGAGTTATGTGTTATATATATCTTATGTGGCTAGCATAGTTTACTTGTATTCCCTTGTCTTCTATCCATGCCAGTTTCCATGAGCTTTCTCTGTTGCTTCTGTGACTATTTTCTTGATTATCTGCTTTTTACTGCCTTTATATCTTATATGCGCTCAGTCGATCGATGATGCCTATTGGGTACTCGTTAGTTTGCAATTGGTGCTCATACCACACTTCTATATCTTTCTATGCAGATCCTAGTGTGAGCTCTCACTATTGATCGCGTGGACATTTATGTAGCTTTTGGATATTCGAGACTAGGGTTAGCTCCCGCTTACCCGGGCTTGACCATAACTCATCCTTTGGCATTGTTACTCTCTTTTGTTGTTCAAAGACAGTTGTATATTCTATTCTATTATATCTAGTACCTTGTATTCTATTAGAGGCTCCTGTACTATCGATACCAAGTTGTGTGTTGGTTTAGTTTCTTTATGTTTATATTCAGGATGTTTTCTTTTGTGTTATTCTATCTTATCTGCTTTCGCTTGTTTCTGCTTGTTGTGCGTGCTTCGTTAGGTGGTAGCCTATTACTAATCATTTTGGGCTACAAGGGTTGGTTCACCTACTAGGGGGTTGTAGGTGCCATCATGATCTGAGAAATCGGGTCATGACATCTTGGTATCAGAGCTCTAGGTTGACCAGTGTCATTTGTACAAGACCAAGTGTCTAAGTAGAGTCTTACGGATTGATACGATGACATCTGTATCCTATCTGCAAGATGCTATAGGGCATTATTAGGAAAAGTTTTCTATTCTTGTCTCCTTATCGTGCATTCTTGACTTTATCAACTTCTAATTTTCATTTGTTCCATTCCTTATATGATGCCTAGGATAAGTATGACAGCGGGTGATGTAGAGGTTTCTATGCTTGTTGCTTCAGTACTTCTTTCAGCCCCAGACTTTTAAAGTGAGCCTACCGTATAAGTTGGGGGGTTTAGGGCCAGCCCAGCCTCCGGTAGGATTTATGTCTACCCCAGTTCTTTAGGACACCATGGATAGGACTCTGAGTCTTTCGGAGGGTGTATCAGTACCCCACGGAGGGGAAGTACCCTATTCTTCGACTGGTGCTTCAGCTAGATTAAAGGTTACAGGTCTTCAGCAGGGTTGTATGTCATTATTGGAGTATGAGGCAAGGTTTCACGAGGTGATTTGGTCCACTTCTAGGACTGTGCCTACAGAGTTTGAGAGAGTTTGGGGTTTTGTTGGAGGATTGATTTCACTGCTCCATTTAGCGATAGAGCACTTGGTGACAGTTTGGACTACCTTTCTCTATGTTGTTGATCATGCTTGGGCTATTAAGGGACTATTTCACGAGGCTTTTGGAGGTAGTGGCAAGAGGCGTCACTGTTAAGGCAGTTTCCGTGGTTCTCAGACTCAAGGTAGGGGATTTTCTGGTAAGGATTGATTTCATTGCTTTCTGTCTAGCAGGCTAGTTTCAGTGACTCCACAGGTTTCAGAGGGTGGTCATAGAGAGCATGTTGGGCAGATTAGATGTGGTTCATGTCAAGGTTTTCGGGATTTGCATTCAGGGCGTGTAGGCCATGGTGGCTAGTGAGGATAAGCGAGATCTTCCCAACAAATTTTATCTGGTAGAGGTTGTTTTCAGTGCAGTGAGTGTGGGCACTTTGCTATGGATTTCCCCATGATCATACCTTCCAGTTAGCAGGGTCAGCAGACTTTATCTCCCAGGGCTCCAGTGCCACCAGCTAGAGATATTGTGCAAGGTAGTAAGGGTGGTCCCCAGGCAGTGAGAGGTGGTGTACAGGGTTATAGGGGTGGTCCCTAGATGGTTAGAGGTGACTTTCAGCCAGGTGGTTTAGCTATCCGTCCATAGTCAGTAGGCACTGTGTGTCAGTGTAGGGCTTCATTGGGTTGTTATAGTTATGGAGTGATTGGTCAATTTTCTAATGATTGTCCCCGGCAAGGGATGGTCCAGCCTTAAGACGTGACTAATAAGTCTAGTGATAGACACAGAAAATTTAATGTCCCTCTTGGTAGGCCAGAGGTGGAGGTTCTAGATGTCGTTGTGATAGGTAGGACTTTATTACCATTAGCTAGTGTTGGTGTTGTTTGCCTTGTGGATCTACCCTTTTTCTTTCGTATATATATAAATATATATATGCCTACCTATTTCTTTCTTGGTTGTATTACAATTTGAGTTTGTAGTGCTTATGCATATGTTTTCTCGGTAGGTTGATTCTTTTTAGTAGTGGATGGGGTATGTTGTCTTTGGGAGGTGACTACCCGGGGTTATGACTCATGGGTAGGTCTCGTTAGACTTATTTCTAGTTTTCATTATGGTTTGTGAATTGGTTTGAGTATGTTAATTTCTAGCGATCTTGGGTGGTTTTTGCCTAGGTCATTATCTATTGTTTACTAGATATCCCTCTGTTGGTTTAGTGCGATACAAGTTGGTACATACCGGGGAAATTTTCCTTCTCTTAAAGAGAATGGTGTTAGGCTTGCAAATGGGTGTTGGGTGGTTTTGCTTTTCACAGAAGGTTAGAGTCAACCCTCTTTATTTGATTGCTTTGGGAGGTTAGCAGGTATATGAGCTATTTTCATTGTCTTCCTCAGTTCCAATTGGGTTGAGTTTTGATTTTAGTATTTTGGTTGAGTTGGGAATTTGGCCTATTCTTTCTTTGCCTTGTAGAGTGTTGCCAGTAGAGATGTGGTAGTTAAGGGAAGAACTCCAGGATCTTCTAGGAAAGATTTTGTCCGGTTCAGGGTATCTTTAGAAAGGGTTTTAATTGGTTTGAAAAAGGAGGGAGATGACTCCTTGTATGTATGTATGGATTACTAGTAGCTGACTGAGGTGACGACTGAGGGTAAGCTTTGGTTTGTGTATTGATGACTTGATTTGACCGACTACAGAGTGCAGTGGCATTTTCCTCATATGAATTTGAGGTCAGTATTCCTACCAGTAGAGATCGAGGTGGTAGACTTTTCACAGTACTACTTTTGGGTGATTGTTGCATCAGTTATGATCTTCCTTGTAATATTGTTTGGGTGATCCAAGTCTCAACAACATCTATGAATTGGGAAAACTATATGTTCATACCCTAGTTGGCCCCAAGAGGAGGTGATTGTGCTCGTCAGAGCAAAACACATTTATATTGTCGATGAGAGTCGGGGTTGATCCCACAAAGAATAATGTAATCGTGATTGAGCTAATAAAGAATCTAAGCAACTTATTGAAGTTCAAAGAGCAAAAAAGAAAGATAAAGATAGGGCGTTTTAAACTAAAACAAAGGATAAAAGAAAATCAATTAAAAGATAGAGTTGATCAATGGCTTTCACCTTGCCTTTACCAAGGAAGGATAGCAAGGGAGGATTGGGAATGGGAATTAAATTCACAAGACTTACACTCAATTAATGCATAGCTAGCCTTGGTTAAGAGTATGTTCAATCATCTTTTGACAAATCATACATATATCTCATGTGTCATCTCGGACCTCCATAATTAAGCAATGAACCAACCAATTCATCTTGGGTAAGTTGGGCTATCTCTAGCCCCAACTCATAGATAGGAATTTTCGGCGATTAAGCTATTTCTAGCCTTGATCTAGAGTAAAACCCCAAATCCCCACTAATGAATATTCCCGAATAGAAGAACTCCTCTCTCAAGCAAGAATACAATTAGTATGCTAAGTCAATGATTGCAACCATCAACTATGTAATTAAATCATGAAAGATTCAATAGACCCACACAATTTCATCAAGAGAAAGCACAAGATAAGATTTCAATATACAAATTAGGTATTATCTCTAATACAAACCTAAATCTCAATTAAACAATCACACCTACAAATTTATCAATTAAGAGCAAGAGTTGAAGAATGGAAATTAAAGATTTTACAATAGAATCCTTTCTTCACTCCAATGGTCTAGGATGATGAACTTGCTCTCCAAGCTTGCCAAAAGTTGTGAAAATTGCCAAAGATAGCTTCCAAGATGGCTGAGAAGTGTTGTATGTGAGCTGAGATTTCCAAAAGTGTGAAATTCCAACACTACCCAGCTGCTGCTTCTTTTCTTCTTCGCCTATGCGGAAGCTTCGTTACGTACATGAATGTCTTCATCTAGTTGACCTTCACATACACAGTCAGTTCAATGTGTGTGTGAAGCTTCTCCTTGGGTGACCATCGCGTGCGCATACGGGCCACCATGGGCGCATAGGTATATTTAGCTGCCAGTTAATTGCTTCTTTGAATAGCTCTATTTTGACTTGTTTTCATCTGAATTCTTTTCGAACGCTTCTAAAACACAAAAGCCTACAAAATAGAAGTTATTCGTGTCAATTGCACTATTTTTCCACCTTATACTAGCAAAAGCATAAGATTAAAAGCTAAATAAGTAGGTAGAATACAAACTTATCAAACCCCCAAACTTGAACTATTGCTTGTCCTCAAGCAACTCAAAATCCTAATTCAAGGGACACACACACAAGTGCAATGACATCACTTACAAATCAAGGAGAATCTATTTCAAGCACAAAGCAAGTGTCACGCCCTGAGGTTACCCCCTGGACGTAACATGGGACTTGGGATCGCAAGTGCCCCAATCTAACCCCTTGGTCATAGCATACTCAACAATAACAAAGATAAGCGGAAGCATAACAGATAAATCCGGAATCACATAAATAGGTAATAAGTCAAAAGAAATACAAAATATGGAAAGAGACTCGAAAACTGTCTATGTCTGAAAAGCCTCTAATGACATAAGAAGCTGCTAGGAAAAGACCCTAGCTAACTCGAAGTACGGAAGTAAGGAATAAACACAAACTAAAACATATCTAGTCCTCGACCTAAAAGGACTCACCAACAGCTGACAAAAAACTGTCCTGGAAGCTCTAGCCACATGTCTAGAAAGGAACACCTGAATCTGCATCATCAAAGGATGCAGTGCAAGATGTGCGTCAGTACTATAGGATGTACCGAGTATGCGAGAAATGCATGAATCATGATAAAAATAGTTTAAAACATGCTTAATAATGAACTTGTAACGTAAAAAAACAACATGAATAAATATCAATGTATAAACCATGAAACATGAAATAAAGCTTAAGTTTCATAATATGGAACCATATAACTTCATAGCTTGAAAATAAACATGTGGGAGTTTCTCTTAACCGACATTAAACCATGCTGAGCTACATGGAGTCTAGTGTCATGTACCTCCACTAAAAAGAGCTATCCTAACCGGCCAAAGGTAGAACCATGTCGTACCAGGATCCTATCATAATAAGCCACAGAGGGCAACCTACGGTGGCAACGTAGTTTTGGACTTGGGTTATCTGAACCCTCGTCTCTCGGTGCTAAATACTACTCCCAAAACATATAACATGAGCTCATATACACGTGACATATCTGATGCCAAACTTGTTTATAACGTGTTCATACCCCGGATCGTCATACTACTCATGAATTAGGGTTTTGAAATCAATTCATGAGTATTGATGGAACATCAGGTGTCTTGTCTTGCATAATACTTCATAACTTGTGAAATTTGCATACTTCATGACTTGTAAAAATTTGCATGGCTCTAGTTCAATTTCATAATACATATATTTTCATAGAACATAGGAACTAGGCATGCACATGCTTGATAATCCATGAAAAACATGCCATCAAATCTATATTTGTTTAAATCAATTTCATCCATATAGGAATCACCATGATTAAACTTCAATTCATGAAATAGGTGTTCATATGTAAAAACCCATGTAAAATCATGCAATTTAGTAGTAATTTCATAATCAAATCATGAGAAGATCATATTTAGCAAAACCCAGAAGAATTGGATAAGAACCCTAGTTTGGAGATCCATGAAATCAAAATTTGAATTAGGGGTTTTGGGCACAAGGGTAAAAGGAACCCATTGTTGATTACCCACATACCTTGATTGAAGATAACCCACTTGAATTGGAAAGACTTAGGAGGCTTGAACTTGGAGCTTGAGACTTGAAGTTTGGAGAAGAATTTCCATATTTGGGAGAAGAGTGAAGTAATGATAAGGAACTTAGGCTAATGAGGATGAAAACCCTTCTTGAAATAGTCAAAACGACATCATTTAGGAGTTAAAAGAGTGGATAATGACTAAAATACCCCTGGGACTAAATTAGGAAAAAGCTGATTTAAATCTCGGTTTCAGGTTCCACGGGTGGAGTCTACGACTCTTAGAATTAACCACGACTCGTGATTCCTTCTCGTGAAAACTGCCCAAGATTTCAGGCTGCTTAAACTTCCCTACGACTAACCAGGATGACTCGTGGAAGCTTCCACGAGTCGTAGGACCAAGTCGTGGGAATCAGGGGACCTGACCACTCTTTGTCTAAGTTCCACGGGTTGGTTCCATGCCCCATGGAAACTTCCATGAACCATCAACCTGACTTGTGGTTGTCAGACCTGAGGATGGTCTACAGGACTGGAATCACGAGTCACTTCCATGACTTTTCAAACCACCCACGGCTCATGGACTTAACCCGTGATCCCTGGAGGTTCAAAAATTTCTACAAGTTTTGAGTTTAAAAGATGGATCATTTTCGGGGTGTTCCAATATCTCCCCATGGGATCATTCTTCCTTGAATGAAGAATAAGCAAGGGAAACTGAAGAGAAAACAGTCAACCAACAACAAAACATGGAAATAAAGGAATAAACATGAAAACTGAACTTTCCAACTTAAAACATGGTTAAATCAACTTCGAAAATATTAATGCATGCTAGGATCATGAGAGTAACTGATGGAACAGGATTGGAGGAACATACTAAGGATGAAAATATTACCTCAAACTGGAACGGAATCGAAAGGAAAGAGATGTGGATATTTGGCCTTCATGGCCTCTTCCGCTTCCCAAGTAGCTCCTGCAACAAGCTGATTTCTCCAAAGAACCTTTACCGAAGCAACTTCTTTGTTTCTCAACCTCTGAATCTGACGATCAAGGATCTCTATGGGAACTTCCTCATAGGTGAGACTATCCTTCACACCTACATACTCCAAAGGGACAATCAAGCTTGGATCACCAACACACTTCTTCCACAAGGAAACACGAAAAATGGGATGAACCGCTTCTAACTCTGATGGAAAATCCAACTCATAAGCAACCTTACCAACCTTTCTCAGTATCCGATAAGGACCTACAACACGGGGACTAAGCTTCCCCTTCTTGCCAAATCTCATCACACCCTTCATGGGTGACACCTTTAAGAAAACTCAATAATCAACTTCAAATTCCAACTCCCATCTCCTCACATCTGCATAATATTTCTGTCAACTCTGAGCGGTCTTCAACATCTCCCTAATAAGCTGAACCTTCTCCATAGTCTCATGAACCATATATGGACCAATCAAGGCTGCCTCACCTACCTCAAACCAATGAATAGGAGATCTACATCTCTGACCATAAAGTGCCTCATATGGAGCCATCTGGATGCTAGAGTGAAAGTTGTTATTTTCGACAAACTCGATAAGAGGTAAGTGATTATCCCAATTACCTTTGAAATCAATTACACACGCTCTCAACATATCCTCCAAAGTCTGAATAGTGTGCTCTACTTGGCCATCTGTCCGAGGGTGAAAACATGTGCTAAGCTTCACCTGGGTACCAAGACCTTTCTGAAACGATCTCCAAAACTGAGATGTAAACTCAGGACCTCTATCAGAGATGATAGACAAGGAAACACCATGAAATTGAACTATCTCCTGGATGTAGAGTCGGGTATAATCAACTGCTGAATCGGTAGTCTTAACAGCCAAGAAGTGGGATGACTTGGTGATCCGTTCGACAATTACCCAAATAGAATCATATTGCCTTCGAGTACGAGGCAAGCCAGTAATAAATTCCATATTGATTGCTTTCTATATCCAAGTGGGAATGTCAATATCTTGAATCATGCCACCCGGCCTTTGATGCTCCACCTTTGCTTGTTGATAGTTAGGACACTTAGCCACAAACCCGGCTATGTCCCTCTTCATACCATTCCACCAAAATACTTCCCGTAGATCACGGTACATCTTAGTAGCACCTGGAAGAATAGAATATCTAGAACTGTGAGCCTCAATTAGAATCTGCTATATCAGCCTATTTACATCTGGCACACATAAGCGACTCTGATAACGAAGCACACCAACTCTCCCTTGGGAGAAAACCTCCACCTGCTGCTGATGAACTGAACCCTTAAGCTAAAGTAGAATAGCATCCTTGTCTTTCTTTGCCTTCACATCAGCCACCAAAGATGATTCAACACCATTTTTTACAATCACACCACCTTCTGTTGAGTCCATAAGGCGAACTCCCAATCGAGCTAGCCTATGAACCTCCTTAACCAATTCCTTCTTCCCATCATTAACAGAAGACACACTTCCCATGGACAGTCTACTCAAAGCATCCGCCACGACATTGGCCTTACTCAGATGGTAAAGCACACTCATATCATAATCCTTAAGGAGCTCAAGCCATCTCCTTTGTCACAAATTCAATTCCTTTTGAGCGAATACATACTGAAGACTCTTATGATCGTGAATACATCCAAATATAGCCCATACAAATAATGTCTCCAAATCATCAAAGGCAACTGACTGCATCCAGAACTCACACTTGCTAAACTTAGCAAACAACTGTCTATCCGTGAGAGTTTGAAACATAACCCCCAAGTGGTCTGCATGCTCCTTCTCACTCCGAGACTAGATGAGGATATCATCAATGAACACAATCACAAATGAATCCAAATATTGCTTGGACACGTGGTTCATCAAATCCATAAAAGCTGCAGGAGGATTCTTTAGACCAAAAGACATAACAACAAACTCATAATGATCGTACCGAGTCCTAAAGGCTATCTTCGAGATATCACACTCTCTAACACAAAGCTGATAATAACCGGATCTAAGGTCGATCTTGGAGAAGAAACTAGCACCCTAAAGTTGATTGAACAAGTCATCAATCCTAGGAATGGGATATTTGTTCTTGATTGTGACCTTGTTCAACTGACGGTAATCAATACACATTCTAAGAGAACCATCCTTCTTACGAACAAACAAAACTGGGGCACCCCATGAGAAATGATAGGCCTGATGAAGCCCTTATCGAGAAGATCCTTCTACTGATCTTTTAATTCTTTAAGTTCCACGGGAGCCATTCTATAGGGAGGAATAGAGATAGGATTCATATCTGGGAGAAGATCTATCCCAAAGTCAATCTCCCGCTCAGGAGGGATTCCGGGCAAATCCTTGGGAAACACTTCTAGAAACTCATTCGCAATAGGAACAGATTGAAGGGGTGGGGTTTCAGACTCCGTGTCCATAACCCGTACTATGTGATAAACACCCCTTTAAAATCATCTTCCTAGCCTTAAGATAAGATATGAAGTGACCTTTCGAGGAAGGGAGACTACCTTGCCATTCTAAAACAGGTTCACTAGGAAACTTGAATTTGACCACACAAGTATGGCAATCAACAGAGGCATAACATACATACAACCAATCCATACCAAGAATGACGTCAAAATCAGTCATTTCCAACTCTACTAGATCCACTGAAGTGACCCTATGAAGGACTGAGATTGGGCAATTTCGGTAGATTCTTTTAGCTAAGACTGACTCACCAACAGGAGTAGAAACACAAAAGGGTTTTAAAAGCAATTCAGAACAAACTTCGAACTTTCATGCTACATAAGGGGTCACAAAAGATAAGGAAGCATCGGGGTCCAACAAAGCATACACATCAAAAGAGAAGACTTTCAACATACTAGTAACAACATCTGGGGAACCCTCCTCATCCTGATGAGATGACATAGTATAAAGGCCGTTCTGGCGCTGACCACCAGAACTAGAAGTTGTGCCCTGCTGGGCTGGTCTACCTCCTGAAGCTGCTGGGGAAGACTGAGTCCTACTACCTCCCTACCCCTTCTTAGCTGAAGGGAAATCTCTAATCAAGTGTCCATCCTGTCCACACCCAAAGCATGCACCCATTCCCAAATGACACTCTCCCTGGTGATTCTTCCCATACTTGCTGCAACTAGGATGGGAAGGTCCCTTAGCAACACTTCCCTGAGACTGGGAATAGGAATCAGGTCCTCTATAACCTTGATCCTGACGAGGCCTCTAAGCTTGGGAAGAAGCACTATCAAAAGAATGCACATATCCTGATCACTTCTTCTGGAAAGAAGAGAGATGTCCACCTCCAGACTTGTGATGACTAAAACTTGATCCATCAGATCTAGATCTCTTTTTCTCCCTTGCCATCTCCCTTCTCTTGTCACCCTCGATCTGTTGGGCATGAGTCATAAGTCGGGAAATGCTTATATCACTTAATAGCAAAGCAGACCTACACTCTTTCTTCACTGTATCAGAAACCCCATAAATGAACTTGCTTATTTGATCATGCGAGTCCGCTACCATGGAGGGAGCATATCCAAACAACTGAGTGAACTTCAAACTATACTCTTGAACTGACATCGACCCCTATCTCAATTTCACAAATTCCTCCACCTTCGCTTGCCTCAACTCTCGAGAAAAGAACCTATCAAGGAAGGCCCTCTCAATACACTCCCAAGTCATGGGGAACGCGTCCCTCACCCTAGCCTCCTTCCATTGGGTGAACCAAATATGAGCTACATCCTTGAGTTGATAGGATGCAAGCTCCACACAATCAACACCAACCACTTGCATAACTTTTGAAGATCTTCTTTACTTCATCAATAAAGTTGAGCAAGTCCTCACTCACTTTTAAACCCAAGAATTCAGGCGGGTTCATATGGATAAAGTCACGAACGCAGGCCGCTACCCCACCTTGAGGATGAACTGGGGCAGGAGCCTGCTGATTATCTTAAGTGGCCAAAGTCTAGGCTAGCAAATCAATGGCATTCTTGAACTCCTTATTTGTGACATCGAGGACCAAAATGGGAGGAGCAGCATTCCAAGCGTCTCGGGGAGGCATATCACATCGAGGAGGCATAATCTAAAATGTACAAGATGAGGATTAGAGGAACATAAGAGTTAAACTCTATTGCACGGCATGATCATGAAAGAAGTGAAGTTTTCTAAGACATCTCATAGCTTCCATCTCATATATGTGGTGCACTTCTTCACACACATGAAAAAGACTCTACTCGAAGTGGCTTTCAGACATCGTAGGACTCTTGAACATGAGACTCTGATACCAAGTTTGTCACGCCTCGAGGTTACCCCCTAGACATAACATGGGACTTGGGACCGTAAGTTCCCCAAGCTAACCCCTTGGTCATAGCATACTCAAGCATAACAAAGATAAGCGAAAGCTTAACAGATAAATCTGGAATCACATAAATAGGTAATCAAGTCAAAAGAAATACAAAATCTGGAAAGAGACTCGAGCACTGTCTATGTCTGAAAAGCCTCTACATGACATAAGGAGCTGCTAGGACAAAACCCTAGCTAACTCAAAGTACAAAAGTAAGGAATCGACATAAACTAAAACATATCAAGTCCTCGACCTAAGAGGACTTACCAACAACTGACAGAAAAGTGGCCTGGAAGCTCTAGCCACGTGTCAGGAAAGGAACACCTAAATCTGCATCATCAAAGGATGCACTGCAAGATGTGCGTCAGTACTATAGGATGTACCGAGTATGCGAGCAATGCATGAATCATGATAAAAATAGTTTAAAACATGATTAAGAATGAACTTGTTACATAAAGAAAGAACATGAATAAAAATATCAAGGTATAAAACATGAAACATGAAATAACGCTTAAGTTTCATAGTATAGAATCATATAACTTCATAGCTTGAAAATAAACATGTGGGAGTTTCTCTTAACCGATATAAACCATGCTGAGCCATATGGAGTCCAGTGTCATGTACCCCCACTGAAAAGAGTTGTCCTAACTGGCCAAAGTTAGAACCATGTCGTACCAGGATCCTGTCATGATAAGCCACAGAGCGCAAACTACGGTGGCAACGTAGTTTTGGACTTGGGTTATCAGAACCCTCGTCTCTCAGTGCTAAATACTACTCCCAAAACATATAACATGAGCTCATATACATGTGACATATATGATGCCGAACTTGTTCATAACGTGTTCATAACTCGGATCGTCATACTACTCATGAATTAGGGTTTTGAAATCAATTCATAAGCATTGAGGAATATCGGGTGTCTTGTCTTGCGTAATACTTCATAACTTGTGAAATTTGCATACTTCATGACTTGTAAAAATTTTCATGGCTCTAGTTCAATTTCATAATACATATATTTTCATAGAACAAAGGAACTAGGCATGCACATGCTTGGGAATCCATGAAGAACATACCATCAAATCTAATTTTGCTTAAATCAATTTCATGCATGTAGGAATCACCATGATGAAACTTCAACTCGTGAAATAGGTGTTCTTATGTAAAAACCCATGTAAAATCACGCAATTTAGTAGTAATTTCATAATCAAATCATAAGAAGATCATATTTAGCAAAACCCATAAGAATTGGATAAAAACCCTAGTTTGGAGATCCATGAAATCAAAATTTGAATTAGGAATTTTGGGCACAAGGGTGAAAGGAACCCATTTTTTATTACCCACATACCTTGATTGAAGATAACCCACTTGAATTGTAAAGACTTAGGAGGCTTGAACTTGGAGATTGAGACTTGAAGCTTGGAGAAGAATTTCCCTTTTTGGGAGAAGAGTGAAGTAATGAGAAGGAACTTAGGCTAATGAGGGTGAAAACCCTTCTTGAAATAGTCAAATCGACATCATTTTGGAGTTAAAAGAGTGAGTAATGACTAAAATACCCCTGTAACTTAATTAAGAAAAAGCTGATTTAAATCTCGGTTTCAGGTTCCACGGGTGGAGTCTATGACTCGTAGACCTAACCATGACTCATGATTCCTTCTCGTGGAAACTGCCCAAGATTTCAAGCTGTTGAAAGTTCCCTACAACTCAACTGGACGACTTATGGAAGCTTCCACGAGTCGTAGGACCAAGTCGTGGGAATCAGGGGACCTGACCACTCTCTGTTTGAATTCCACAGGTTGGTTCCATGACCCGTGGAAACTACCACAAACCGTGAACCTGACTCATGGTTCTCAGACCCGAGGATGGTTTGTAGGACTGGAAACACGAGTCACTTCCATGACTCGTGGAATCACCCACGGCTCATGGACTTGACCCGTGATCCCTGGAAGTTCAATTTTTTTTGCAAGTTCTGAGTTTAAAAGCTGGATCGGTTTCTGGGGTGTTACAACAAGACTTTGGTTGGTACTAATGGTTAGTCAATCACATGATAACTTAATCTAAGCACTCCCCTCTATTCAACATACAATTCAAGGATGCAATGGAACTACAAGAACAACCAAGTGACAACAACCAATTTTAAATAAGTGACTCAAAACCACTAGTTTACCAAAACATGCTGATTTGACACATTTTTGGTATTTATCTGTCACGACCCAACTTCTCGGTCATGATGGCACCTACAACCCCTGGTAGGTGAACCAATCCCCATAGCCCAGAACAGTTAGTAATGGGCTACTATCTAACAAATAAGAGAACAAGACGAAGAGAACAGATAAAAGGACTATAAATATATACATATGCGGAAACTAAACCAAACCCCAGGACCTGGTATCATAGTATAGAGCCAAAACTACATACATGGAGTGCAAACGATCCAAAACAATATATACAGATGTCTCTGAATAGTAATAGAGTACATGAAGCAAAAGATAAACTAAAGCTAAGCTCCGATCGCCAAGAGCTCACCCTCAGTCTGAAGTAGTCCCCAACAAATCTCCAAGCACGAATCACAACGATCTAACGGCGATGGCCCACGCTAGGATCTGCACCTAAAGATGCAGGGGGGTAGGGGTGAGCACCAAATGCGAAGCATAAGGTACCCAGTAGGTATCATAGGCCGACTGGGCACATATAAGAAAAAAGCGTAGTAATAGACAGAATAGAAGCAAGCAGTCACAGAAATCAACGAAAGGTACACAGGAACTAGCCCAGAGGGAAATCAACAGAACCACATGTGAGGCCAGTAAGCAGAATATACACACCATAGGCACAGGTGAAAGTAAGGAGTAACGCACCTGGGGTCCTTGCAATAACAATGTATACATAATAAGTTTACGAAATGGACGGTATACCGGTAACCTCAAGTATAAGAAGAGGGAAAGAGTAATGATAGACATGCTCAGAGACATGAATCAAACTCAACTAATCATATCAATCTCAAATCCAGAAACTAACAGTCTAGCAGTAACCAATTTCATACTTAACCGTAACAAGGAACAATTCTGTAAGTAAATAGCAAAATTCTACCTACAGTCCCCCGGCCGCCCATACAACCGAGGAACACAAACAAGTGAAAACAAACCCTCCGACATCCCATACTACCGGAGCGTACAATCAACAAACAACAAACAAGGGTGGAGCCTCAAACAATGAATGATATGATGCATGAGGATCTCAAGTGAAATGGTATCTCTGTATGTACCTCCTCCGGTGCCGATCCGGCCCAGCAGGTAGGTTCCATGGAAGGACACTGCCCGTATACCTCTACTCCACCGTATACCCCTCCTCCGGCACACGCAGCCCGTAGCCCCTGGCCTGGATGGCAAGGTCCATGGAGGTCCCAGACCCTATACTAAAATTCAGTATCAAAACATGTCGTCCGGAAGCAAGTCCGGGTTCAAGATAGAGACCCAGTCTCGAATATGCATGCCCAGACCCTGTCCAGGACTAAAGTAGAAGGAAAATATCTCAAAACCCCCTCCAAGGGTGCCCTGGCATAACCGGTTCTAAACAGTAGAAAGTCATCTCAGGTGCTCGGTCCAACCGATGCTAAAATCATTTCAAGTAGCAGGAAAACTCAACTAGTACCCCGGCCCTGCCGAGTCTAGTGTTAATCATAAAACTAGTGATTTAAATCATAATTTTACTTTCTTTTACCCAAGAATGTTCACAAGTTAAATCGAACCATTTCCAATTCATTTCCATCAAAAATGGGCCCCCGGGGCCATGCAGGGTTTGGAAAATAGTGCCTGTAGGCCCGAAGCCAAAACCGTAGTAAAACATGGAAAAACCTCTTTATATGCATGGAAATGGTATGATCAAGCACAATAGCTGCCCAGCAGCTTACAATCAACCTATCGACCCTGCACAGGCCCACAGCTACTCAGCAAGCATAACCAGCCTAGAAGGATAATTCTATGTCCGGGACTCGCGGACATTCCCAAAAATCCCACCTTCTATGTTCCAGAGTCAACAAGGCCTCACAGGACCACAAGGGTAAATAAAATATATCGGCAATTACTATAAGCAACGGAGGAACAAAAGTAGGCGGACATGAATAAAGCGGTCGAGGTCTGTGGTACCAACCTAATAAACCAACCCAAGGATGCCTATTAATACAATTTTATCCTATATATGTGGAGTCTAGGGAAAATAAACCGTAACCTACCTGTCGTCCGATGACAAGCTTGAACCTCCCCGAAAGGAAGCTCCGAAACAAAATCAAACTTGAACTCGGGCTTGAATAACTTGACGTCGATAATTGATTTTCTTTCGATGAAAGAATAAATTATCAAGATATGTTTTTCCTCTAAATTTTATTCATCGCTATATGTGAATAGGTGAATATGTGTACGCAACAACTGAAAGCTCCAAAAGTGCTAAAGGAAAAGGATAAGAACAAGGATGTTTGGTCTTTCTGTATGTGTATATGCTGATGGCCACTACTAAATATACTAATTGTTGCCTTCATCTTCCACTTACACGTGGGGGTGGTGTGTGAAAAGTACACCCTTCCTTATCCGCCTATTATTGGATGGGGTCCATATTTCTTATATATTCGGATATTGCGTAAGTTCGTGGTAAAATAAATATAACTTTTTAAATATACCATAATTCATAGAAAATTATTTCTAATAAAACCTACTATATTATAATAATAAATTTCAACATAACTAAATTTACTATCTCCGTTAAAATATTACAATGTATAAAAACCTTATAAAATAAATACATATACAATTATATCGTAACAAAATATTTTTCATAAACCTTTAAAATATTTTTAAAAAGGTAATAATAATGTAACCTTTATGTTTTCTCACTGTTTCGGAACTGAAATGGCATTTTAAAACGTGAAGTTGAGGCTTAAATCGAGTTTGACCCGACCCGGTTCGTAACCCGGTTTCTGCCAGACAGTCCGCGGTAAAACAGTCATAACTTTTTACTCCGAGATCAGTTGGATGTGAGGTTTAGTGCGTAGGAAACTAGACTCGTAGACCTTCGATTTGGTATTTTGGGGGACTTCTAACTCTTTATATATTGAGAGAAAAGCCCTGAGACATTTTACCCAAAGTTCAGAAAGTTTATTAAAGGAACTTACGATCAAACAAATGGACCCGGCACCAAAAATACTGGTCCTGACAAGCCTTAAGTGACTTAGGGCTGCTACAAACAAGCTCTAGCGGTTCAAGGAAAAACGTATACGTGGAAATAACCGGAAGGGTCATTACATCATCCACTACTAAAAGGGACTTTCATCCTCGAAAGTCAAGGTCAAGGGGGTACCTGAAGGCCCAAACAACTGCGGATACTGAGCCCGCATATCTCTCTCGGTCTCCCAGGTAGCCTCCTCGACTGGACGGTGCCTCCACTGAACCTTAATAACCGGGATCTCTCGAGACCTCAATCTCCTGACATCTCTGGCCAAAATAGCTGCCGGCTCCTCAACAAAGGCTAAACCCTCACCCAACTGAACTGAATCCCACTGTAACACATGAGACTCATCTGGGACATACCGACGCAACATCGAAACATGAAATACAGGATGTATAGCTGAAAACATTGGAGGAAAGGCTAACTGATAGGCAACGCTACCAACCCTCTGAAGAATCTCAAACGGCCCAATGTACCTGGGGCTAAGCTTGCCCCGCCTACCAAATCTCATCACGCCCTTCATGGGCGATACACGGAGAAACACCAAGTCACCGACACTAAACTCCAAGGCACGAAGCCTACGATTAGCATAACTCTTCTGCCTACTCTGAGCTGTCCAAAGTCTGTCCTGAATCACTCGGACCCGATATAAGGAATCTCGAAGCAAATCTGTGCTCTGTGGCCCAGCACTAAAACTATCAAACCAACCTATCGGTGATTTGCAACGCCTGCCATACAAATCCTCAAAAGGTGCCATGCCAATACTCGAATGGAAGTTGTTATTATAAGCAAACTCTGCCAAGGGAACAAACTAATCCCAAGAACCTCCAAAGTCAAGAACACAGGCCCGAAGCATGTCCTCCAGAATCTGAATGGTCCTCTCGGACTGCCCATCTGTCTGAGGGTGGAAAGCGGTACTAAGATGAACCTCTGTACCCAAATCTCGCTGAATAGCCCTCCAGAACTGAGATGTGAACTGAGTGCTGCGGTCTGAAATGATAGAAGCTGGGACCCCATGCAACCGAATAATCTCACGAAGGTAGATCTGAGCTAACCTCTCTGTGCCATAAGAAGTCTGAACCGGCAAGAAATGTGTTGACTTAGTCAGCCTATCAACAATCACCCATATGGAATCAAACCCATGAGAAGTACGAGGCAAACCAACAACAAAGTCCATAGTAATCCCTTCCCACTTCCACTCAGGAATGGGAAGTCGCTGCATCAAACCACCAGGTCTCATGTGCTCGAACTTAACCTGCTGACAGTTCAAGCATCGAGATATGAACTCTGCTATATCCCGCTTCATACCACTCTACCAGTAAAGCTGTCTCAAGTCTCTATACATCTTTGCTGTGCCAGGGTGAATGGAGTATCTAGTACAATGTGCCTCATGAAGTATCAACTGAATCAAATCACTAATCCTCAGAACACAAAGGTGACTATCAAACCTCAGAACCCCATCTAAATCTAGAGTAGCCCGACTGGTCTCACCCTGAACAACCCGATCACGAAGGTCACACAACTGCTGATCCTCAAATTGACTACTCTGAATCTGATCAATCAAAGTAGAACGAACCTCAACACTGGCGAGAACTCTGCTAGGATCCGAGTTCTTCAGTAACTCGACCCATCTCCTCTGTCTCGAGTTCAACACTTGCTGACTCGTGATATACTGAAGACTACGGTGATCGGTGAAGATCTCACAGTGAACTCCATATAGGTAATGCCTCCAGATCTTGAGCGTGAAAACTACCGCTGCCAACTCTAAGTAATGAGTAGGGTAGTTGCGCTCGTGGATCTTCAGCTGCCTCGATGCATATGCTATTACTCGACCCTGCTACATCAACACACAACCAAGACCAACCCCAGAAGCATCACAGTACACGGAGAAGCTCTGACTCTCAACCGGCAAAGTCAAAACTGGAGCTGAAGTCAATAAGGCCTTAAGCCTCTGGAAGCTATCCTCACACTGGTCCAACCACTGAAATGGGACATACTTCCTAGTCAGCATAGTCAAGGGTGATGCTATGGAAGAAAATCCCTCAACGAACCGTCGGTAGTAACCTTCTAACCCAATAAAGCTGCGGACCTCAGTAACAGTAGTAGGTCTAGGCCACTCACAAACCGCTGAAATCTTTCCCGGATCAACCCTAACCCCATCCTTAGACACCAGGTGCCCTAGGAATGCAACTGACTCAAGCCAAAACCCGCACTTTGAGAACTTGGCATAAAGCCGATGATCTCTCAAAGTCTGGAGTATAACCCTCAAGTGCTGCTCATGCTCATCTCTACTACGCGAGTACACCAAGATGTCGTCTATAAAAACTATCACAAATGAGTCCAAATACGGGCCAAGAACCCTGTGCATCAAGTTCATAAAGGCTGTGGGGGCATTAGTCAACCTAAAAGACATCACCAGGAACTCATAATGGCCATAACGTGTCCTGAATGCTGTCTTAGGGATGTCCTCCGCCCTCATCCTCAACTGATAGTAGCCCGACCTCAAATCAATCTTTGAAAACACGACTGAACCCTGAAGCTGGTCAAACAAGTCATCAATCCTCGGCATCGGATACCTATTCTTCACTGTCACCCTATTCAGCTGCCGATAATCAATACACATGCGCATCGACCCATCCTTTTTCTTCACGAAGAGAACAGGAGCACCCCAAGGTGACACACTAGGTCTAATAAACCCCTTATCTAACAGATCCTGGAGCTGCTCCTTAAGATCCCTCAACTCAGCAGGAGCCATACGGTAAGGAGGAATAGAAATGGGCCTAGTACCCGGCTCCAACTCAATAGCAAAATCAATATCTCTCTCAGGTGGAAGGCCTGACAGGTCGGTAGGAAACACATCGAGGAAGTCTCTAACCACAGGAACAGACTCAGGAGAAGTGGGGTCAGCACTAACATCTCGGACATATGCTAGATAAGCTAAACACCCACGGAAAATCAACTTCCTAGCTCGAAGACAAGAGATGATCCCAGATGGTGCATGGCTAACAGAACCCTACCACACAACCGGGGATACACCGGGCACAGCTATGGTAATGGTCTTGGCATAACAATCCAAAACCACACGGTGAAGGGATAACCAGTCCATGCCCAGTATCACATCAAAATCTTGCATATCAAGAATCATCAAATCACCCCAAGTCTCTGAATCACCAACAGATAACATACAGGATCTCACAATCCGATCCACTACTAAAGAATCTCCTACTGGGGTTAAAACAGCAATAGGAACAGATAATGGCCCACTAGCCAACCCCAAACAAGGCACAAAGTAGGCAGATACATATGAACAAGTGGATCCAGGATCAAATAAAGTCATAGCAAACTGATGGCACACAAAAATCGTACCTGTAATCACAGCATCTGAGGCCTCTACCTCTGGTCTCCTAGGGACCGCGTAAAACTGACGATGACCTCCACCTGCCCGACCGCCATCCCTACCACCTGCTCTGCCGCGTAGAGCACCACCTCTACCCTGACGACCACCCCTTCTAGCCGGAGGCTGAACTGCTCATAAAGGCTCGGCCAACTGAACTGTACCCTGCTGAGGGCAATCTTTAGTAAAATGACCAACTGCACCACAAGTAAAACAAGCCCCTGACGGCCTACTCAGTCGAGATGAACCAGCAGATCCCGTATGACCACCACGACCTGATGCCCCAGAAACTGTACCCCTCGAAGTCTGGCCTCCATAGCCCTGATGGCTGCTCTGACCCTGCTCGAACTGGGTACTACCGAAAGTCTGAAGGGAAGCCTGAACCGGTCGGCTGGACTAACCCTGGTACTGCTGTGGATGATAACTCCGGCTCCACTGTCCAGGACCTCTACCACCATATTTGGAACCACTATAGACACCCTGATGTCTAGGCCTCTTATCTCTGGACCCCTCATCATGTCGCTGTAAGTCCTCCACAGTGCGGGCATAGTCTACAATAGCCTGGAATGACCGACTACTGGAAATCAATATCTCAGCTGGCTTCCTGATCTCTGGCCTCAAACCCCATACAAATTTGCGAATCCTATCAGCCTCGGTAGGAATGATCATAGCTCCGAATGGTGCTAGCTGATGGAAACGGGTCTCATACTCCGAGATAGTCGTAGATCCCTGCATAAGGTGAGTAAACTGCTCCCTGCGATGCTCACGATCACTCTGTGGTAGGAACTTGTCCATAAAGGCCTCATAAAACTCAGACCAGGTCAAAGGAGGTGACGATGGTGGTCTACAAGCAACCTGGGCCCTCCAACATAACTTCGCTGGGCCCTCCAACTGATAGGTAGTATAACCAACCCCGTGAGTTTCCAACAAACCCAAATGATGCAACATCTCCTCACAAGTAGTAATAAAGTCATGTGGATCCTTTCCTGAAATACCAGCAAACCTCGGAGGTGCTAACCTCAAAAACCTACCCAACGTCTTCTACTCTAACTCTGTTATAACTGGGCGAGGAGCAAGAGGCTGTGCAACAGATGGAACCGGAATGACCTCCGCACGGGGAACAATAGTATTCGGCTGCGCTCCTGAGCTATGTGCACCCAGGGCTGCCCCCTGAGCAGATGTCTGCGCTACCTCAGAAGGCCGCTCTCCAATCACACCCAAAAGCTGTAATAGTAATCCCCGAATATCTAGAGACTGAGCTGCGGCTGGAACAGGCACAGAATTGGGCACTGGGGCTGGTACTGCAGCTGGTGCTGGAGCTGGTGGTGCAGCTGGTGGTGCCCGGGCTGCCCCCTGATCCACATGCTGCTCGGTCTCTATCTCCACCCTAGCAGCTCTAGCAGGTGCCACTAATCGAGGGCGTCCTCGACCCTTAGCTAGAGTGGGAGGCTCATTTTCACGTGATGTCGATGATCTCGTACGAACCATCTGCGGAAGAATGAAGTAGAACAAATGAGATTTCCAGAAACTTCAAGGGTTATACGCACGACACAGAAGCAATGAAAGAGTCAAATTTCCTAAAATGTCACTGTAGCCTCCCAAAGATTGAGTACGGACGTCTCTGCCCCGATCCGCAGGACTCTACTAGACATTAGCTCCTATACCGATGACACCGGTGAACCTAAAGCTCTGATACCAAGTTGTCACGACCAAATTTCTTGGTCATGATGGCACCTACAACCCCCGGTAGGTGAACCAATTCCCGTAGCCCAGAACAGTTAGTAATGGGCTACTATCTAACAAATAAGAGAACAAGACGAAGAGAATAGATAAAAGGACTATAAATATATACATATGCGGAAACTAAACCAAACCCCAGGACCTGGTATCATAGTATAGAGCCAAAACTACATACATGGAGTGCAAACGATCCAAACAATATATACAGATGTCTCTGAATGGTAATAGAGTACATGAAGCAAAAGATAAACTAAAGCTAAGCTCCGATTGCCAAGAGCTCACCCTCAGTCTGAAGTAGTCCCCAACAGATCTCTAAGCATGAATCACAGTGATCTAATGGTGATGGCCCACGCTAGGATCTGCACCCAAAGATGCAGGGGGGTAGGGGTGAGCACCAAATGCGAAGCATAAGGTACCCAGTAGGTATCATAGGCTGACTGGGCACATATAAGATAAAAGCGTAGTAATAGACAGAATAAAAGCAAGCAGTCACAGAAATCTATGAAAGGTACACAGGAACTAGGCCAGAGGGAAATCAACAGAACCACATGTGAGGCCAGTAAGCAGAATATACACACCATAGGCACAGGTGAAAGTAAGAAATAATGCACCTGGGGTCCTTGCAATAACAGTGTATACATAATAAGTTTACGAAATGGACGGTATACCGGTAACATCAAGTGTAAGAAGAGGGAAAGAGTAATGATAGGCATGCTAAGAGACATGAATCAAACTCAACTAGTCATATCAATCTCAAATCCAGAAACTAACAGTCTAGCAGTAACCAATTTCATACTTAACCGTAACAGGGAACAATTCTGCAAGTAAATAGCAAAATTCTACCTACAGTCCCTCGGCCGCCTATACAACCGAGGAACACAAACAAGTGAAAACAAACCCTCCGGCATCCCATACTACCGGAGCGTACAATCAACAAACAACAAACAAGGGTGGAGCCTCAAACAATGAATGATATGATGCATGAAAATCTCAGTGAAATGGTATCTCTGTATGTACCTTCCCCGGCGCCGATCCGGCCCAGCAGGTAGGTTCCATAGAAGGACACTGCCCGTTATACCTCTACTCCACCGTATACCCCTCCTCCGGCACACGCAGCCCGTAGCCCCTGGCCCGGATGGCAAGGTCCATGGAGGTCCCAGACCCTATACTAAAACTCAGTATCAAAACATGTCGTCCGGAAGCAAGTCCGGGTTCAAGATAGAGACCCAGTCTCGAATATGCATGCCCAGACCCTGTCCAGGACTAAAGTAGTAGGAAAATATCTCAAAAACCCCTCCAAGGGTGCCCGGGCATAACCGGTTCTAAAGAGTAGAAAGTCATCTCAGGTGCTCGGTCCAACCGAGGCTAAAATCATTTCAAGTAGCAGTAAAACTCAACTAGTACCCCGGCCCTGCCGAGTCTAGTGTTAATCGTAAAACTGGTGATTTAAATCATAATTTTACTTTCTTTTATCCAAGAATGTTCACAAGTTAAATCGAACCATTTCCAATTCATTTCCATCAAAAATGGGCCCCCGGGGCCATGCAGGGTTTGGAAAATAGTGCAAGTAGGCCCGAAGCCAAAACCGTAGTAAAACATGAAAAAATCACTTTATATGTATGGAAATGGTATGATCAAGCACAATAGCTGCCCAGCAGCTTACAATCAACCTATCGACCCTGCACAGGCCCACAGCTACTCAGCAAGCATAACCAGCCTAGAAGGATAATTCTATGCCCGGGACTCGCGGACATTCCCAAAATCCAACCTTCTATGTTCCAGAGTCAACAAGGCCTCACAAGACCACAAGGATAAATAAAATATATCGACAATTACTACAAGCAACGGAGGAACAAAAGTAGGCGGACATGAATAAAGCGGTCGAGGTCTGTGGTACCAACCTAATAAACCAACCCAAGGATGCCCATTAATACAATTTTATCCTATATATGCGGAGTCTAGGGAAAATAAACTGTAACCTACCTGTCGTCCGATGACAAGCTTGAACCTCCCCGAAAAGAAGCTCTGAAACAAAATCAAACTTGAACTCGGGCTTGAATAACTTGACGTCGATAATTGATTTTCTTTCGATGAAAGAATAAATTATCAAGATATGTTTTTCCTCTAAATTTTATTCATCGCTATATGTGAATAGGTGAATATATGTACGTAACAACTGAAAGCTCCAAAAGTGCTAAAGGAAAAGGATAAGAACAAGGATGTTTGGTCTTTCTATATGTGTATATGTTGATGACCACTACTAAATATACTAATTGTTGCCTTCATCTTCCACTTACACGTGGGGGTGGTGTGTCAAAAGCACACCCTTCCTTATCCGCCTATTATTGGATGGGGTCCATATTTCTTATATATTCGGATATTGCGTAAGTTCGTGGTAAAATAAATATAACTTTTTAAATATACCATAATTCATAGAAAATTATTTCGAATAAAACCTACTATATTATAATAATAAATTTCAACATAACTAAATTTACTATCTCCGTTAAAATATTACAATGTATAAAAACCTTATAAAATAAATACATATACAATTATATCATAACAAAATATTTTTCATAAACCTTTAAAATATTTTTAAAAAGGTAATAATAATGTAACTTTTTACCAAATTCAACTTTCAAATAAAATATTTTCAAATGCACGCGATATTAATAAAATTCTTAAATTTAAGTTCGCAACTCACCATCGCACGATTTTGATACTCAAGAACTCTCTCGGAATCCTCCCTTATGTTTTCTCACTGTTTCGGAACTGAAATGGCGTTTTAAAATGTGAAGTTGATGCTTAAATCGAGTTTGACCCGACCCGGTTCGCGACCTGGTTCGCAACCCGGTTTCTGCTAGACAGTCTGCGGTAAAACGGTCATAACCTTTTACTCCGAGATCAGTTGGACGTGAGGTTTTGTGCGTAGGAAACTAGACTCGTAGACCTTCGATTTGGTATTTTGGGGGACTTCTAACTCTTTATATATTGAGAGAAAAGCCCTGAGACATTTTACCCAAAGTTCAGAAAGTTTATTAAAGGAACTTACGATCAAACAAATGGACCAGGCACCGAAAATACCGGTCCTGACAAGCCTTAAGTGACTTGGGGCCGCTACAAACAAGCTCTAGTGGTTCAAGGAAAAACGTATACATGGAAATAACCGGAAGGGTCATTACATTATCAATCTCTTATTTTTGGAATTTATCAGTCTCACCAACTATCCTAATTTGCATGCCCTCACAAGAATGAAACTCCCAAAAAATACATTATGTACAAAGACAATGACGAGGGACCAATTCACAAACACTTAGACTCATAAAGAATTTCTGGTACCAACAAGTGTCAATCCATAAGCTTGCCCTTATTTTTGCTTGCCACTAACTCAAAAAACAATTGGTCGGAGATCTCAAAAGGCTTTGCTAAGCTTGTAATGTAGGTTTGGGGAAGGGTAGGATAAGCATTTTGGATTAGAGTGACTACATCCTCCTCGAACGCTACACAACTTTTTCAATTCGAAACCAAATCCATTTTTTTTCTTTTTCATTCAACACAAGGCACCATTTCACTTATTTCATTTGAGTCCCAAATTTTTATCATTCTAACCACCTTGGAGGATTTCTCTCTTTTCTTTCCTCTTTGCTTTCTTTTTATTTTTCAAATTCTTCTTTCTTTTTGACAATTATTTAGGATTCGACCAACAAACCAACATAACTAAGATGATCTCACTTAGCATTCATCCAAGGTACCCCTTTTTTATCAACCCCCAAACTTAGGTTTTTAGCCTCGATTTCACACTTGTAGAGTTCAAGGAAAGACGGGTTCAAGAGAGGGACTCAATTTTAAAATGGCTCAAGGCTTGTAATGAGGTTGCCAAAGAAGAGGTATTAGGCTCAAGAGAGGTGACTAATGACACAATATAGGAGAAATAGTAGGCATTTAAAGCTAAGTAGGCTTCAATAATCATAAAGAAGGCCTAGAATTATTTCTCCAACAAACACAATTGAGACTAGCATTGAATGACTATTCGGGCAAGTTCTAGTTAACACAAGCAAGTACAAGAATTATTTGACAAAATTTCACCACACATGGCATGCAAATCATTCAAGAAGGGTCAATTTCACTTCCTAAACAAGAGCAAATAGAGTCACATTCAATGATTCCAATTTTCACCGTTTATGAGTTAAGAGTCACAAAAAGATTAAAGGGGTTGTCACAAACATCATTCTTTGTCATGCCACTTTCCACAAACATTTTTCAGAGGGGTATGCCTATTCCAATTAGCATGCAATACTAAGTTCACTAGTACCAAACAAGTCAATGCTCCCAATATCTCAAAATATGATAATTTTTCCCTTAAGAATGACGTCACTCAGTCGATCAATAGGACAATTCATCTATCTAATGATATATGGCTACTCAGAACTCACCAACATGAAAATCACAACACTCAAGCGACGTGCGATTCGCATGTGCTGAAGTGCGGCACAGTGCTACCAACTTTGGCAAGTTCAATCTAGCCTACTGAGTACTCAGACTTCCCCTGGCTCCAAAACATCCAAGTAAGAAAACTACAAAAGAAACTAAAGAAGCTAAAAATGAAGAAAACTAAAGAACTAAACCATCAACTTCCTCCGTAGCAACTCCAAAACCTGGCGAGGGCATAAAATATTAAAACATGCCCGACAAGGGCGCACATAACAAAAAGAAGCCCGGAAAAGGCACAATAATATCCAAAATAAACAAAACAAGCCCGACAAAGGCATAATAATATCCAAAATAAAGAAAGCTAGATATAGTGCGATATGACATGCCACCCCTAACTAAAATAAAGAAGTGCCCTCACTGCATTAAAATAAGAGATAAGTTTGAGGGTGCTCTTTGAAGTGACTCAATCTGAACTTGTGGAAGAGGGAAATTGATGTCTCTCCTCATCCTTATCCTCATTATCTTTCGACCTACTCGACCCATAAAAAGATTTCAATCTATCAATCATCTTGTTCAAGAACTTGTTATTATTCTTCTCACGCTCGCTAAACTTCCTTTGTCGCTTTAAAACCTTTCCTTGCCTGCAGCTCCTGTGCTCCAATCGGGTATTTATTGCAGTTAGTCTCCCAGTGATCAACCTCTTCTCGGTGGCTATTTTGGCAAGATATAGGGGAGACTCAGTGCCTACTGGTATGTCAGCTCCAGATGAGCCAGTAGGAAGTCCATCCAACAATAGTTGAACATGTGCATCCACTCCCTAAATCTTGCTAGAGAGGTGGCACATAATGTAGGGCCCAGATTGTAGTGGTCACATAGGGTGAGATGACCCAGATGCAGCCATGGAAGGACTAATGGGCTCACTAGAAGACTCTGGGAACTTCCCAAATTTCATCACATAATTTAGCACATAGTCTCAACCAACCTTACCCAATAATTTATTAACTAAGCACACATAACACTTGATCTAAAGCAAGAAGGTTCTCAACCCAAACTACAAGTTTCCCATTTTTATAACATCAAAATGAGGAAGAAGGGGAACCATTTCAAGATATAATGTGGGACGATGTTCATACCTGATGGATTGCAATTCGTAAAGAAATGGAGGGAAGAATTGATGGAATTATTTGTGTGTTTAAAGGAGAAGAGAAGCCCTTGGATTGAAAAGCATTTGGTCCCTTTTCTGAATTTTTAATCAGTTTAATACCTGGAGACTACTAAGAGCTTCACGCACACAGGCGGTCCAATGCGTACGCGAAGTTCTCAAGATTTCTTGACCTTTGTGCACGCAGTCGGTCCTTCATGAATGCAAAGAAGGCCTTTTGGACTAGATTTTAAATTTTCCTCCCAACTCACTGTTTTCTCGTGCAATGGCATGTGCAACGGGCATAATGAGGGGTGCGAAATACACCACCTTTGCACAGGCCAATATTTTTGCCCAGTTCACTAGTTATTTGTGCGATGGCATATGCGACGGGCACACTTCCGGGTGCGAAATGCGCATTTTTCATATGCATTTTTGGTGGTTCTCAACACTTGGGTCCTTTTATTCTTCCTTTCGATGCCTAAAACAAATCAAAAAGGAATCCAAAGTGAAGTAAAACATAAATAAAAAATTCAAACAATGGGTTGACTCCCATCAAGCTCTTAATTTAACGTCACAGTGCAATGCAAGATATGTCACTATTTGGATCTCCACTTTAAGGATTTGAACCTTCGACCCAAATTTAAATCGAACTTTTGGTGGCAATCATGGGGTGAAGGTAAGAACATGAGAAGGCCATTTTCTTGGTGTCGTATTTTGCACTTTTTTCCTTCAAGTAAGAAAGGTCATTTTTCCTTCTATCCACGACAAACTTAAAAATGGATAAACCTCGATCCATCCTCCTTCCAAGGTCTTCCAAAAGCTTGATTACTTCAACTTTCGTCCATTCAAACTTGCCTCATTCATAACATCCTCACTTTCAAATGAACTAGAGTCTTTCAAAATGAAACATTGGACTTTACCTTGCAACTCTAGTATCATTCTTTTGGGTTCATCACCATGATTCATAAATAGGGTAGTTGGTTGCCACAACACCTTCAATTCATGATCATCCCTTGTGTCCTCCTCTTGTTTAAGTTCACGCACTATCGATACAAACTCACTCTCGGGCGATTCCATATTTTGAAAGTCTTCATCATTGTCCTCAAAGTGGATTTTCTTGGACTCAATGTTCGATGCATGTTTGTTTGTTGGGCTTGGAGGGTTTTCTTCATTAATTTGACTAAGAGGAGTAGAAAAATCCACCATGGATTGCATGGCATGATTTCTCTTCTCTTTTTCCTTAGTTCTTGTGTCCACAAAGCCTTGATTTATGGATTGCACACCCTCCTCTAAGATATCTTGTGTGGCCAAGAGAGTTTGGAGCATGGCACACATGCCTTCTTCGCTTGCTAAGTTATGGTTCCTATTAAGATCACAAGCGCCACTAGCAAAATTATAAGCATTAGAGGGGGTGGGGAGGACGGTCATCATTAGGGAAATCTCTCCAATGCCAATCACGACCTCCACACAAATAGAAATTACGCCCAACATAGGAGCGAGAAGGTGAATACCTCCCTCTCCTAGGACCAATTTTACATCTTTGCCCAAGGTGGGGTCCTCCACAATAATAGTAATAGTCGGGAATATAAATTGGGTTGCAATCACCAACACTTCTAACATTCTAAGAAGCCATAGGACCAATTAACAACATAAAACTAAACAAAATAAAAACAAATAGTTACAAATTTGAACTAGAGTAAGTAAACTCAAATTATAAACTAACTTAATACGCTAAATTATTCCCCGATAATGGCGCTATTTTTTATAATGCTCAAATACACTCTCCAAGAGGAGGTGATTGCGCTCTTCAGAGAAAAACACATTTATATTCCTGATGGGATTCAGGCTTGATCCCACAGAGAATAATGTAACCACGATTGAGCTAATAAAGAATCCAAGCAACTTATTAAAGTTCAAAGAGCAAAAAAGAAAGATAATGATAAGGGGGTTTTAAACTAAAACAAAGGATAAAAGAAAATTAATTAAAAGATAGAGTTGATCAATGGCTTTCACCTTGCCTTTACCAAAGAAGTATAGCAAGGGAGGATTGGGAATGGGAATTAAATTCACAAGACTTACACCCAATTAACGCATAGGTAGCCTTGGTTAAGAGTATGCTTAATCATCTTTCGACCAATCAAGCATATATCTCGTATGTCCTATCGGACCTCCACAAGTATGCAATAAACCAACCAATTCAACTTGGGTATGTTGGGATATTTCTAGCCCTAACTGTTAGAAGGGAATTTCTGGCAATCAAGCTATATCGAGCCTTGATCTAGAGTGAAAACCCCAAATCCCCACTAATGAATCTTCCTGAATTGAAGAACTCTTCTCTCAAGCAAGAACACAATTAGTATGCTAAGTCAATGTTTTCAACCATCAACTATGTAATTAATGCATGAAAGATTCAATAGACCCACACAATTTAATCAAGAGAAAGCACAAGATAAGAATTTAATATCCAAATTAGGTATTATCTCTAATAAAAACCCAAATCTCAATTCAACAATCACACCTACAAATTTATCAATTAAGAGCAAGAGTTGAAAATGGAAATTAAAGATTTTACAATAGAATCCCCCAATTCTTCACTCCAACGGTGTAGGATGATGAACATGCTCTCCAAGCTTGCCAAAAAGTTGTGAAAATTTCCAAAGATAGGTTCCAAGATGATTGAGAAGTGTTTTATGTGAGATGGGGTTTCCAAAAGTGTTAAATTCCAACACTGCCCAGCTGCTGCTACTTTTCTTCTTCACCTACGCGGAAGGTTCATCACGTACGTGAAGTGTCTTTGTCTGGTTAACCTTCGTGTATGCGGTCGGTTCAATGCATGCACAAAGCTTCTCCTTTGGTGACCATCACATGTGTGTATGGGACACAGTGTGCACATAGGTATATTCAGCTGCGAGTTAATTGCTTTTCCAAATTGCTCCAACTTGCTTTTATCTGAATTCTTCCCGAACACTTCTAAAATACAGAAGCCTACAAAATAGAAGTAATCCATGTCAATTGCACTTTTTTCCCACTTTATACTAGGAAAAGCATAATATTAAAAGCTAAATAAGTAGGTAGAATACCAACTTATCACTTTTCTACCCTATAGATTTTTTTATTAATTGCACTAAGGGATTTGAAATACCAATTGTTCTGGGTTAGCCAAGTCTAAAAATGGGGCGCACATTGAATGAAATAAAATTAGGGGAATTTAAGTTCTCCATGAATGAAGAAGAGGCAACCTTTGATGTATGACGATCCATGAAATAACCAAATGACCTTCAGATGGCATTTGCAATTAACAAAATTGAGGAGAGCATTGACTTATATATTACAGAAAGGTTTGTGAATAAAGCATTGGAAGTCGTTCTATTAAATTATGATTGTGAGGGAATGGAGGAATATGATGAAGTATGTTGTCCTTTAGTAGAAATGGATTCCTACCCCTACAATCCGAAGAAGCTTGATCTTAACTTGAAGAACTAGCAATCTCCTCCTTCAAAACCTTCCATTGTCAAACCACCAGTGTTAGAGTTGAAGCCTTTGCCATCACATTTGAAGTATGCTTATTTGGGGGCCAATGAGACATTACTAGTGATCATCTCTAATTAATTGAGTGAAAAACAAGTAGAGGCATTGCTCAAGGTCTTAATAAGGCACATTCATGCCATTGGGTGGACTATTGCTGAGATAATCGGCATACCCTCGGGAATATGCACACACAACATCAATCTTCAAGAACAATGCAGACCATCGATTGAACATCAATGAAGGCTGGATTCATTCATGCAAGATGTTGTCAAGAAGGAAATAATAAAGTGGCTTGATACAGAAGTGGTTTTCCTAATTTCTAATAGTACCTAGGTTAGCCCGGTTTAATGTGTGACAAAAAGAGGGGATTACTGTTATGCCTAACAAAAAATAAGAGATCATAGCCTTGATATTGGTAACCGGATGGTGAGTATGCATGGACTACCAAAAGTTGAATTCTTGGACTGAGAAGGATCATTTCCCCCTCCCTTTCATGGACCAAATGCTTTATAGATTGGCAGACTGTGGCTTCTATTATTTCCTTGATGGATATTCCAGATACCATCAAATCTCTATTTCTCCAGAAGACCAGGAGAAGACAACTTTCACATGCCCTTATGGGACTTTCGCATTTAAAAGGATGTCTTTTGGTTTGTGCAATACTCCAGCCACGTTCCAATGATGTATGATATTCATCTTCTCCAATATGGTTGAAGACACTATGGAGATATTTATGGATGATTTTTCAGTAGTTGTGAATGAGTTTGATGACTGCCTAGTGCATTAAGAAGAAGTACTCAAATGATGCAAGGAACTTGATTCTGAACTGGGAAAAGTGCCATTCTATGGTGAAAGAGGGAATAGTATCGGGTCACAAAATATGCAAAAAAGGGCTTGAAGTTAACCAAGAAAAAATTGAGGTCATCTCTAAGTTATCCCCTCTGAAGACTGTGGAAGGGATACGGAGTTTCCCAGGCCACGCCGGGTTTTATAGGTGCTTCATCAAGGATTTTTTGAAGGTGGCTTATACTTGTGTATGTTGATTGAAAAAGAATCCAAGTTCGACTTTGATAGTAGTTGCATGACGGTGTTACTCACATTGAAAGAGAAGTTGACATCAACCCCCATCATTATCACACTGATTGGTCAAAGTCATTCGATATTATGTGCGATGCCAGTGGTGTGGCTTTTGGGGTTGTACCTGGTCAACGAAAGGAAAAACTCTTCCACCCAATCTATTATGCAATCAAAACATTGAATACAGCCCAAACGAATTACACTATAATGGAACAAGAGTTATTAGTTATGGTGTTTGCCTTTGAAATATTTCAGGGATACCTTTTGGGGACCAAGGTTGTTATGCATTCATTCCCCGACGAATACATTTTGGGTTCCTTGCATGGTTTTACATCATGTTTTGATGACTTCTCGAATTTCTTATCAAGGGACTTATTATTGGATGGTTTAATATCACACCAAATAAAGAAGTTTATTCATGATGTTCAGAAGTTTTTCTGGGATGAACCCTATCTTTTTCGGGTTTGTGCCGATGGCATAATCTGGAGGTGCATACCCGATATCAAAATGATACCCATCCTTAAGGCTTTCCATTCTTTACCTGTCGATGGTTACCACGGGAGTGTGTGAATGTTATCAAAGGTATTGCAAAGTGGGTTTTATTGGCCGACACTTTTTCAAGATGCCCATGATCTAGTTAAGGAATGTGACAAATGTCAGCACGAAGGGGGTGTGTCTCGATGCCACAAACTCCTATTGAATCTAATCCTTGAAGTTGAGTTATTCAATGTTTGGGGATCAACTTTATGGGGCCATTTATGAGTTCATGTAGGAATACGTTCATTCTTATGGTTGTCGACTATGTTTCCAAGTGGGTAGAGGTTGTGTCGCTACCAAATAATAATGGAAAGAGCATCACATCATTCCTCAAAAAGCATATATTTGCTTAGTTTGGCACCCCCCACGCCATCATTAGTGATGGGGGATCCCTTTTTTGCAACAAATTACTTAGTGCTCAACTTGAAAAGTATGGAGTCAAGCATAAAGTTGTTACCCCTACCACCCACAAACAAGCGAGCAGGTTAAAGTGTCCAACAGGGAAATAAAGGCCATTCTTACAAAATTGGTAAACATCAACAGAATGGATTGGGCTCGAAAGTTGGACGATGCATTTATGGGCCTATTATATAGCCTACAAAACCCAAATTGGAATATCTCATTACCAAATGGTCTTCATGAAATTATGTCGCCTACTAATGGAACTAGAACTTAAAGCCTTGTGGGCTATGAAAAAACTAAATTTGGACTGGGAAAAACCGCTCAAGCGAGAGTTAAGGGCTTAAAAAGCTAGATGAGTTTCGGATGTGAGCTTATGAAAGCGCCTCATTCTACAAGGCCCGCATGAAAAACTAGCATGATCAACAAATTCTCAAGTGTGAGTTCTCTCTAGGAGATTGGGTGCTTTTGTTCAACTCTAGGCTCTGACTTTTTTCGGGGAAATTAAAATCCAAATGGTCTGGCCCTTTCAAAGTGTTTCAAGTATTCGCAAATAGAGCAATGAGCTAGAAGTTGAAAATGGCTCAACTTTTAAAGTAAATGGGCAGCGAGTCAAGAAGTATTTGGGCATACCTAGAGAAGTCACACTCTTAGAAGCAATCTACCTCAATGAACCATGAGTAAGAGGTACCATCGTTGAGCCATGATGTTAAACCAAGCGTTTCTTAGGAGGCAACCCAAGCATTTACCCTTATTTTGCACATTTTTCTTTTTGGTGTTACTTTGTGTGTTGTTTTTGGTAAAGTTTGTAGGTAGGAACCAAGCTAGGGATGTTGGAATATTGAATAGCCACTGCAGGCTCACAATAAGTGAATCGCATATTCAGGAGTGCACTTTGCACGGTGCATCGACCTTCACAACAGATTCACCTTCCAACATTCGAGGCCACGTGCACCAAGCTATGCAATCAAACATCACATTGTGTGCATTACATGATAGTTCGTATGATAAAGATAGAACACTGGCAATAATCTATGATTTTTGGGATCTAGGCATGTGATTGGTTTATGGACCATATCACCCATTCTGTGTGTCGCATAACATTTCGCACTCCTAACAAAAACAATAGCAATTCTTCAAAATTTCAGCCTAACATGCGACAGCTAAGGCATTTTACACCAACCCGTGTGCACTTTGCGTATCACCCTAATGAGTATTCTTTTCTCCTAAGCTAATGTATCATTGAGGACAATGTTCTATTTATGTTTGGGGTGCTTAAATTAGATTTGTAATCGTCTTGTTAATAGTAGAGTAGAAATAAACTAGAAGGGTTTTCTTAATACCATAGTTCTTTCCCAAGGAGAAAAATGTTTTATTTATTTTTCTTTTGTTTCATTTTTGTGTCAAACTGGGTTGGTGTTTCCCTATCATAGATTGAGAGGAGACCTTCTTAAGGGAAAAAGTCAAGTTTTAGTCTTAGATGGAGTCTGTGCTTTGGTTGTCTCAAAATAGACCCACCAAAAAATTTATTTTGGCAAGAAGCTTTTGAAAATTGAAGGAAAGACGGAAAATGAATTTTAAGAAAAGCATTTTCTTGTCATGACTTGAACACTCTTGGTTTGGCGTGATCAATTAACAAACTAGGGTATAATGAACTCAAAATAGCTTGTCAAAAGTCATTTGTACCAATTGATTTCGAGACTAATATTGAAAATTCTTTTGATATGATGCCTTGTGTGTGAGGCTATCCTTTGATTCTTGTGCATGTGTGTCATCTAGAACTTGCCCTGAATGTGATTCAAGGTGAAATCCTAGATGTGACCGAGCTTGGAAGATGATCTTGGGACCTGTTTGAATAGCCACATGATGCGTCCAAATTACACATGATTTTAGAAGCATAAGCGGTCTCTGTTCAAATATAGAACCCAATGAAGGTTGGGGTCGATCCCACAAGGAATATGGTAGGACTATGGTTGATTAGTGTTTACTTGCATTGTTATCCATTTATTTCCCTCGGAAGGAGAAGTTTTCAGTAACATATAGTAAAAGTAACTTAGATTCGTGACAAGTAACAAGTAACAATTTTAAAGGTTGTTATCAATAAGAGAAGCGACTAGGGTAGTATTCCCCATGAGATCATAACTTAGTAAGGCAATGTACTTAGTAAACTAGCTTGGTGCTTAGTATGAAGAATCAGGTTAACCTAAATAGTTGGTCCCTCAGATAGATGAATTTCACCACACGCCTTGGTCCGGCCGCGGGTGTATGATTTACTAACTCTTACCCTGGATCCCAGATTAGATATTCCCAGACAAGGTCAAGCTATTAGATAAGGGTTGGTAGCCTCAAATCTCCATTGTTGAACAACCCTTTTCCCATCTGTTACCTCCTTAGTCCGGCAAGTAAGGATAAGGCAAATTCTAATGTTGTACACTATTAAAAATCAATCAAATCAAAGGGAAGAACAATACATGCATAAACACCGCCCTAGAATAACCAAGTACTTTGCCTACTTTGTTAATCCTTCATGGTTCCCATAACCCTAGTTGTGGATTTAGCTACTCAGGTTTGTAAGTAAACAATCACAAGTTTTTGATGCATTCATGATCATGTAATTACAATAAGAAGTAAAGAAATATGTGATCTTGAATGGATAAAGATGAAATCAAGAAGAAATAACTATGAATATGATTATCTCTCAAAACCAAGGACAAAATCAATATCACAAGTGTACGAATGTGTTTCCTGCAAGTTGTAGAGCGTAAAACATAAAAGAAAACCCAGGAAAGGTATTTATAGACATTAGAAATCCTATCCTAATTAAGAAAGGAAAACTGAAATCAACAGCTTCCACGGACACACTCTACGGTCCGTGGAAGTTTCTATGGGTCATCAATAACACTTTTGAAACTCAGAGGTTTTGTTATCCTGCGGGTTCCCTTCCACGAGTTCAGTCTATGACTCGTGGAGTAAATCACGGCTCGTGGAATGGAGTCTCATTCTCAGAACTTTTGCTCCTTCTCTGATCAAGTTCCATGGAAAGGGATTACGACTAATGAAATGGTCCATGACTCATGGAAACCTTTTGTAAAACTCAGGCTCCAGCTCAATCTGCAGTACTGTTTCCATGACTTACTTACACGACTCTTGGAATTATTCACGACTCATGGGGTTGATTCGTAAAAGTCAGTTTTAGCCACTTTTGTAGTCTTTTCTCCGTACTTAGTCTACGAACCATGTTTTCCTGCACAAGACTCAAAAACACATCAAATCTACTAAAAATTGACAAAGAACATACTCCAATTCCAAGTTTCAAGCGTAAAAAATGCAACAAAACCATGACACATCAACACCTTCAACTTAAAATTGTTGCTTGTCTTCAAGCAACAAAACAAAACTATTCTAGAATGACGCTTGAGTAAAAGAAAACTAGGAACTACGTCAGTCATTTGTTTTAACTATTCAGCTCATAACAAGCATTCCCGCTCCTTTTTAGTACAAAATAAGTGCACACGTTTCTTCTATCAATACAACACAAGAGGATCCATGGACGACAACACGCTATCAACAGATGACATAGCATACACATATGAGACTTACCCTAACAATCAACAGTCAAAGTTACTCTAGTGCCCTCACCACAAAAAAGTCCCAATCGCACAATAATACAGTCAAAATATCCGGGACTAAACTAGAACACTCACACTCATAAAGATATTCAAGCAATGCATGCATAATACCATAGGCTTGCCCTTATTTTCTATGCCTTAGTTTTTGAATAGTTGGGTTAGGATCACTACAGAACTTTATTTGGCTTGTAACGTAGGCTCGGGGACAAGTATGGTAGATATGGGAAATAGTGACTAAACTCTCCTTGACACTACGCTATGTTTCTTCCACTTTTCTTACCAACTCTATTCTTTCCTCCATTTTTTCTCCCTTTTTCATCAAGTGATGGGTGCGGCTTTTATCTCAGATTCAACTCTTTCATCACATATCTCTCTTTTTTTTCTTTCTTTTGTTTATTCTATTTTTTTTCAAAACCATGTGCCACACCCGTTATTATCTCTTTTTTATCACTAACCTTTTCTTTTCATACCCCATATCTCACACTTACCTCCATAATAGCCACTCTCAACTTACGTGATTTGCCTGAGTTGAGGTGCGCAATGTCCAAGAAGGGACCAGGGCCAAACTGAAGGTTCATAGAAAACAAGGAAGGTGATTAGGCTAAACAACAAAAAGGGTCAATTTAGGCTTAAAATAAGGGATCAAAAGGTATTCACATCATTTGGAAGGTCATTTAAGCTAAAATGGACTATTTCAAAATGGCATATGATCCATTCCTAACCAACTATCCTACGAACTAGGAATGACTAATCGAAAAAGTTCTAGATTGGCACACAATGCAAGAACAGTACAAATGTAGCTCACACATACATGGTACAGAGTACAACAATCACATACTAACTATTAGGTCCATACTCTAGCTTAAGCAATTCATCAGATTGATTAATATAATATCATGCACAGATCCATAATGGCCAGTCTATCAAAAACAGATAATCTAATGGAATACATCAATTGGAGGGGTTTCCATTTTTCAATCAAAATCAAGTTCAAAATCAGACCATAGTCTGTGCTAAGTTCTTATTCCTCTTTCTCTACACACAACCTATTCTAAATATGCCGGTTCAATAGAAATTAAAAATCCTTAGGGAAAGAATGCAGGCAAGAAAACTTCAAAGACGCGGGTACCTTATGAGTACCCTTATGGGTTGCCTCCCATGCAGTGCTTGATTTAACATAGCAGCATGACGCAGATGTCTTATCTATTCATACTTTAACAAGATACCCATCAAAATATGGACGGCTGCCCCCATCCCATCAAAGAGTAAGGTGCATTATCCTCAATGCACCATGAAAAGTAACTGCGTAGGGAGTCAGGAACATACCTGCGGTGCCTAGGTGCTAGCATCCGATGAAGTAAATGGGGTTTGTGATGTGGCACTCATAGCAGTATTAGTAGCGGCGATGGTGGCTGTCGTGCTCAATGGATTAGTAACAGGAGGGACATCACTGTATGCCCTTCCAACAGAAACCAACTCCAAAGTTTCAAGGATAGAAGATGTTTCCCCTCTACCAACTGGAGCCAAACTAGAAGATGCGCCCTGCAGTCTCTGCTACTCTGCCTCCTCACAGAGACGCATGTCATATCAGGAAAGCTGCATGGTAGTAGCGGTGTATCTTCATAACTTCTTAGACTCCATCACAACCTTATAAATATTGTCAGTGTGTGTTCTCTTTTCTTCAGCACTTGGGAGCACAGGCTCCACTGCAGCAAACAAATCAACAACCCAGCGCGTGGGCGCTAGAACCACAATAGAGATGGAGGGAATAACACGAGTCTGGCTAGTGTCAATAGAGCCAATCTCCTCTCTGAGTTATGCCAGCTCATCCTGAATATGTCCTAAGTCAGGGCTGTGTATGGTCTGCAACTGAGTATTCACTCGACCCTCAAAGCATCTACCCTTGTGGACATCTCTCGTTCAACCCGCTCTACCTCAATCTTCATCCTAGCCTTAATGGCTGCAACAGTAGATCTTACCCAAGGCTGTAACTGATCCAACAAATCATTTACCTTCTTCTATGTGTCGGCCAAATGATCAACTAGATTCTGTAGATACTCAGCATCAATAGTAATCCTACTAGAAGAAGTTGGGCGTAGGGGCACGGTAGGAAGCCAATTGGTGTCTAGAAAGTCGAAGGCACAGAAGCTGAGCTGTGTCACCCTCTGTATCTACACTAACCCCAGTATTATGCATCTCTAGTATGTCTCATGCTTACCCATCAACACTCACAGTACCAGCAGAAATAGACGATGATGCTCATCTGTGAGCAACCGGGTTAGGGACATCTCTGATAAACTCAAAATCTTATATCCTAGTCACTTCCAGTGTGTGGTCAATATCCGGCATCCGCGGTACAGTCAATTCTGTGCAAAGTCGATGAATCAACCATGGAAAGGGAATGTTAGTGTGCGGTTGGAAGGCCCGCTCATGGATCTCGTCTATGATGCAGCATGGGAAATTGATCTCATAACTCGCCATGATGCTGTCCACTAATAATGCACGATTAGGCGTCAGAGAATTTTCTGCTTAAGTCAGATAAATGGGAAACTAGAAAATGGCCCACCAAAACTTGCCAGTGAAATTTAATGTTGCCTTTTTTATGTCACCGCCATGAACCCATTCTGCATCCTTACCATTCTAATCTATATACTCGCAGCCCATATCAATAAATCTCCTCTCTGAACTGAGTCCCTCATCTTCATTTTATCTCAAATCATATTGATCTTGCTATCAAACTCGATCGTGTCAACATGTAACTCATACTTTGGCCCAAACAAGAACCGTTGAATAGTTCACTTAGAAATATCAATAGGTGCATATTGCACCAAAATACTTGTGAGTGGATGAAGATCCTAATATCGATGCCTCGGTTGAAGGAGTTGGGCACTTATGGCTGCGTATGAAGCATAAAACTCCCAAATGATCTAGAGATAATAGCTGCCCGGGGGCTCAACCATCCAACTGCACAGGTAGTGATTGAATGTAGCCTGTATGTTTTGTATGGATGCTAAGCCCTCGGTCCAGATCTGTGGCTCCTAAAATATGCCCCTTTTAGGCAGACCTCTATCAGACTGAAAGATCCCCTGCATATATTTAGTCTGCATGCCTGGAACTAACCATCTTCAATTATTATGAGCCTCCAGTCTTTGTGCTCTATCAGCCTATGCCTATGTCCAACGTGCACCTAATGGGGTGGCAGGATCATAGGATCTCTTATCACTGGAGAAAGACTTAGTGTCATCATACTCCTCATCTTCTCCAGTACCGATTGTTGTGTTGCTTTCTCGGTTACTATCACCCTCCTTGGACAACCCCTCCCCCTCTTTAGACTGTGGAGCGGTGGTATTACTGGTGTTGCAATAGTGAGGGCTAGCTAAAATGTTGACTCCTCAGCTGACTGCATCTGCTCCCCATTTCTCGTGGTCTGAGGCTGTACATCCGGGTCGAGTTGAACCTCATAGACTTCCTTGGACCGACTTGTTTCAGGTTCAGCTGGGTCATCAGGTTCATCGGTGAGTCTAGACTTGAACCGATAAGCTCCTTCTTTAATCTCCTTTGATGAGCGGGCTTTACCCTTCTGGTAAGTGGTTTTCGATCACATTGTACTTGTGGGGGAAAATATCAGTACAGCCAAGCCAAGAAAACCCAGAAAAAATATTTCAATTATACTAAACTTGGGTTCCACAAATGGGTTTCACGGTTCGTGGAATGAACCACAGGTCGTGAATGCCCCTCGTGATTTCTAGGTAGAATAACATGTTTGCAGGTCTGAGTTCCACGAGTTGCATCTATGACTCGTGGTTTGATCCATGACCCGTAGATGCCCCTCGTGGAAATCATATGACTTTATCAGTTTGCATGTCTGAGATTCACGAGTGCCATCCATGAGTCGTGGAATGAACCATGACTCATGGATGACCCTCGTAAAAATCAAACCTGAAGACAAGTTTTATATGTACTTACGAGTGCATTCCATGACTCATGGAATGAACCACGACCCGTAGAGTGCAGTCGTGATCCCTGTAACATCAGAAAACCAATGTTTTTCAAAAAAATGCCTTTCTTCATCCATTTTTAACAATTATGCACCACTATCCACCATGATTTCTCACACATATTAATTTTTCACTCTATAACTGTCATCCCTTAGGGTATTTACAATAAATTTACACACAAATTTCCCTATGTCAAGTTATGTTCTCCAAATGTGAGTGCAAACTTGAGATTAGGAGCAAAGACCTAGACCCACGACTCAAAGCAACTGGTAAGCCTTTTTTGACACTGTGGTAAAGAAATAGCAGCAACAACATATAGGAGGGAGATTTGAGGGGTAATTTTGTAGAAATTAAGTGATTTGATGGCAGATTGTTAGGGATTGTGGTGTTTGAATGGAAGTGGGAGAGAGTGGGGGTCAGTTTTGATGGAAAAAGTTGGGGAAAAATTGATTTTGGTATGACTTAAACAAACGGGGGTCGCGAGTCGGGTCTGGTCCATCGGGTGAATAGTAAAAAATACTAAGAACTTACCTGAGTTCCACGAGTCTTGTTCACGAGTCATGGACCTAACCACGGCTCATGAAATAAGTCCTGCCACCCAGTTTTTATCTGATTTTTATGAACTGGAACCATGACTCATGGTTTTATTCACTGTTCGTGGAACCGACTCATAGAAGTTGTTCTGTAGATGGCCAAAATCACCTGATTTCTACAGCCAATAACCATGACCTGTGATTGTGACTACCACTCATGGAACTGGTTCGTAGATGTTATTCTATACTTGGCCAATTTTCACATGGGTTCACGAGTTGGGTTTACGCTTTATGGACTTATACACGGTTCCGTGAACCTTTCTCGTGGAACCTCACTTCCCCCTTTTTTGAGTTTTATCTTTTCCAACACTTTTCCTCCATTTGTTCCTGCACACATAGCAAACATTAGCCTTGGGTTGCCTCTCAAGCAGCGCCGATTTAACGTCGTGGCATGATGTAGGTTACTTGACTACTCAGACTTCATCAAGTTTCCTCATGGGTTACCTCTCATGCAGCGCCTGGTTTAACATCGCGGAATGACGCAGGTCACTTGATAACTCAGGCTTCATCAAGCTCCTTGGGTATCGTGAATTCATTAAGAGTCCAAGCTTCAATAGCCTTCAACTCCTCTACAGTTCCCAAATATGCTTTTACTCGCTGCCCATTTGCTTTGAATTTTTTTCCCTCATTATTTTCAAGCTCTATGGCACTATGTGGGAATACTTGTACTACTCTGAATGGTCCAATCTACTTGGACTTCAACTTGCCAGGAAACAAGCAAAGTTTGGAATTTAAAAGCAGGACTAAATAACCTGGCTGGAACTCTCTTTTCTCAATCTTTTAGTCATGGTACAACTTCATATTTTCTTTGTATATGCCTGAACTTTCATATGCGTTAAGGCAGAACTCATCTAACTCATTCAATTTCCCAAGATGCTGAAATGATGCTTCAGACTAGTCTACGTTAAATTTCTTTAATGCCCACATGACCTTATGCTCTAGCTTAACAGGAAGATGGCACGCCTTTCCAAATACAAGTTGATATGGTGACATACCAATTGGCATCTTAAATGCAGTCCGATATGCCCAGAAAGCATCATCTAGTTTCCGCGTCCAATCCTTTCTGTTGGCATTGATAGTCTTGGACAAGATTGACTTGATTTTGTGGTTAGAGACTTCTACTTGACCACTAGTCTGAGGATAATAGGGGGTTGCAACATTGTGCTTCACTCCATATTTCTCAAACCAAGCATAAAACAACTTGTTGAAGAAGTGAGAACCTCCATCACTGATGATTGTTCTTGGTGTACCAAATATGGAGAAGATGTTCTTTTTCAAGAATGTTGTGACACACTTATGTTCATTACTGGGAAGCAAAACTGCCTCCACCCACTTTGATACACAGTCAACAACCACTAATATATACTGATTTCCATTAGACAACACAAATGGGCCCATAAAGTCAATACCCCAAACGTCAAACAGCTCAATTACAAGGATGGGAGTAAGAGGAAGCTCATGCCTCCTTGATATACCTCCTTCCCTTTGACACCTGCTGCAAGCTTTAGCAAAGTCATGGATGTCTTTGTGAATGGTCGGCAAATAGTTGCCATATTGTAAGATCTTGTGTGTAGTCCGGATACCACTATGATATCCCCCAACAGGGGATGAATGGCAAGCCTCAAGAATCTCCATCATCTCAGCTTCAGGCACATATCTACGGATCATAGTATTAGCACACACACAAAACAAGAATGGCTCCTCCCAGAAGTATTTCTTGACATCGGACATGAACTTTCTTCTTTGGTGAACAAACATATCATGAGGCACCAAATCACTTGCCAAATAGTTGGCAAAATCTGCAAACCATGGGATTAGGTCTTGAGAGGCAGCTAACACTTGCTCTTTCGGAAACCAGGCATCAATTTTCTGCTCATCATTAAGCTTCAGCATTGCCTCTTCTTCTAACCTAGACAAGTGGTCTGCTACCTGATTTTTTGTACCCTTTCGGTCCTTGACTTTAAAGTCAAACTCTTATAGCAGCAACACCCATCTAATCAGTCTCGGCTTAGCATATTTCTTCGCCATAAGGTACCTTAGAGATGCATGATCAGTGTGCACCACCACCTTGGTGCCAAGCAAATACGATCTGAACTTCTCAAAAGGGAAGACCATAGCCAGCAGCTCTTGTTCAGTCACAGTGTAGTTCTTCTGAGCAGGATCGAGTGCTTTGCTAGCGTAGTATATGGGATAAAGACTCTTTTCACGTCATTGGCCTAGGACTGCTCCTAGCTCCACTCCACTAGCATTGCGCATAACCTCAAACGGTTGAGACCAATTAGGAGAGATAATAATAGGGACAGAAATCATCTTTTCCTTCAGATCCTCGAATGCATTCAAACATGCCTCATCAAAAACAAACATTACCTCCTTGTCTAATAACTTGCATAATAGATTTGCAAGTTTGGAGAAATCCTTGATAAATCTCCGATAAAAACTAGCATGCCCTAAAAAGCTCTGAATCCCCTTTACAAAAATTGGTGGAGGCAATTTTTCAATCACCTCTATCTTTGCTTTGTCAACCTCTATACCCTTCTTGGAGATACGATGATCCAGCACTATACCTTCTTTCACCATAAAGTGACTCTTTTCCCAGTTCAGCACTAGGTTACACTCTTTACATCTTTTCAGCACACAACTCAAATGAGCCAAACAATATTCAAAAGAGTCACCAACTACCGAAAAGTCATCTATAAATACCTCAATACTATCCTCCACCATGTCTGAGAAAATAGACATCATGCAATGCTGAAATGTCACTAGTGCATTGCATAAACTAAAGGGCATCCTCTTGAAAGCAAATATCCTATATAGACAGGTGAAAGTGGTCTTCTCTTGGTCTTCAGGAGCAATCGGATATCTAATTGTATCATGAATAACACTCAAGAAAACAATACCATCCTCTACCAGCAAGACGGTCTAACATTTGATCCATGAACGGCATCGGAAAATGGTCCTTTTCAGTTCAAGCATTCAGCTTCCTCTAGTCCATGCATATGCGCCAACCTATGACTGGCCTCATTAGAATCAACTCATTCTTCGCATTTGGGACTACAGTAATCCCACCTTTCTTTGGCATACACTAAACCAAGCTCACCTACTTGTTATCAGCAATAGGGTAAACTACACCTGCATCCAGCCACTTTATAATCTCCTTTTTGACAACCTCTTGCATAGGCTGATTCAACCAAACTGGTGATCAATACTCGAAATGCAATCTGGGGATAGCTGAATTTTGTGAGTGCAAATTCTAGGTGGAATACCAATGATATTTGCGATGGACCAACCAATGGCCCTTTTAAATCTTCTCAGCATAGAAACCAGAGCTTCAACCTGCCCTTCACCTAAGTCTGTAGCAATAATAACTGGCAAGGTCTCATTAGCTCCTAAGAACACATATTGAACATGGGACAAAAGTGCTTTGAGCTCCAAGACCGGAGGCTCCTCAATTGATGGTCTGGTAGGCGGTGTCTATTTATTCTTCAAGTCCAAATCAAGCTTCATTGGAGCATAGCTATAGGACCCCATACCTGCAAGTACTTCAACCATCTCATCATAATCCTCAATATCGTCTCCATCAAAATTCATAATCATAGCCGCAAGTGCTTCAACACTAAGTCTCTCCTCAACAAGCACAATTAGATGATACTTATCTACCACATCAATAATAGAAACCACGCACATGTCATCATAATGCTTTATAGATTGGTAGACATTAAAAGTAACTTATCATCATTCAATATGAACTTCATCTGCCCAGTCTCTAAGTCAACCAACGCACCTCCAGTAGAAAGAAAAGGTCATCCCAAGATGATGGGAACCTCAAAGTCAACCTCACAGTCAAGAATAACAAAGTCTGCAGATAAAAGTATCAACTTTCACAAGCACATCATAGAGAATTCCCACAAGCCTTTTCACTGTGTGATCTGCCATAAGAAGCCGCATTGTAGTTAGTTTAGGGGTTCCCAAGCCTAACTGATTAAAAACTACTAGTGGCATCAGAATGTTACTAGCACCAAGATCACACAATGCTTTAGCAAGGTAGAATGCTCTTATCGTACAAGGAATAGTAAAAGATCTGGGATCCTCCTTTTTCTGCACCAAATAACGGGAAGCTACAGAACTATGATAGTGCAAATTATCAACTGGCTCAAAGCTCACGGTTCTCTTCCTTGTCACCAAATCCTTCATAAATTTTGCATACCAGGCATTTGCTCTAATGCTTCAACTAACAGAATATTGACTGAAAGTTGATTCTTCATGGAGATGAACTTGTGAAATTTACCATCCTCAACTTTTTTCTTCAATCTTTGTGGGTAAGGTGGAGGCAGCAATGGGATGGGTTTCAAGACAGGTGCAACCTTGTTATGTTTTTCCTTTTCCTCAGAAGACTTCTTCTCACTGAGAACTTCACTGCTGTATTTCTCTTCAGACTCTACCACAATCTCATCATCATTAATTTTAGGCTTGGTCGGCACATCAACAACTATAGGCATAGGAGGATCAATAGTCTGTTTTCCACTTCGGGTAGTCACAGCTATAACTTGTCGATCATTTTTTGAATTCTGAATAGTATCACTTAGGAGAGTACCCTTTTGATGTGCATTCAAAGTTGTAGACATCTGACTCATTTGTGCCTCAATCTACTTTATCGCTACAAAATGAGACTCAACCTTCTGACTCATGCCAGAAAGGTCCGCATGTACATCCATTAAACTTCCCTCCATAGTATCATCCTTTTGCAATAACTTGTTCATCAGCTCTCTTATGGGTGGTAGTAGTTGATCAATGCCCGAGTCGTGATTTCCAGGAAGGACATACAGGCCGCTCCTATTATTTTTATAACCATCTCTCTTCTATCAATCACTATCTCTACCCCTACTCCTGTCTTTGTATCCAAGCCAATTGCAGTTGTCCTCCCTATTCTGACCTTGATTTGCTTGGCCATTGGTCTGGAAACCCATTCCTTAATCATTCAGGTAGCTAACTTCCTCGTCAGAATCATATTCATCTTACCTTGGAGCCTTTCCTTATGAACTGATTGCCTTCACCTTTTCAAGCCTGCCATTAAGAATTTGCTTCACATTAGATCCATAGTTATTTGCAAGGTTGCGAAACTCTGTTTAATATCCTGAAACTCTTGATGGTCGATGGAGTTCCCAACTGCATAAGTACCCACTGCACTTTCAGCTTCTCTAGTGTGCCAGGCTCTTATGGTCTTGGTGACCCTATCAAGCATCTCAGATGCTTCATAATAAGTGTTCTCCATGAGTGCTCCCCCAGTCACCTATCAGCTATCGCCTTTGTATTGGCGTTCAATGCTCTGTAAAATATCTCCATCAGATTCTCAGAAGGGATTCTATGTTTCGGAACCTGCTTCAGCTTCTTATTGAACCTCAACCATATTTCATGCAGTTCCTCCATGGGTAGATGCTTGAAGTTATAAATCTCTTGTTTCAGCTACAACATCTTAGACGGTGGAAAGAACCTCTCAAGGAACTAAGTCCTCAGCTCCAGCCATGTAAATATAGAATTTTTGGGTAACTCATTAAGACAAACAGTTGCCTCTCCAGTCAATGAAAATGACAATAGCCTCAGTTTAATAGCATCTTTCTCCACTCCTGGAAAATTATATGCTTTGCAAATTCCCACAAAATTAGACACATGCAGATTTACATCCTCAGCAGGTAGCCCATAAAATAGTCCTTTCAGGTTCAGCAGCTGGATCATGGTGCTAATGATGTCTAACTTTGTACCTACTTGTAGTGGTGGCACTACTATGGGTCCGGTAGTCCCTATGTCATCCGCATCATTATCATCAATATCATACCAAGGTACTTGTCATGGTTGCTGCAATTGTCGGCCCTTGTTCCCTCTTGGTACGACTGGTCCTCTAGGCAAATTTCGATGGGCTGCCTCTTCAGTTGTCGCTTGGGCATCTAGTGTAGCTTGATAAGCAGCTTGTTTTTGTGCTTTCCTTTCTTTCTTAGCTACCGCATTTCTAGATACAAGGTTTACTGCAATTAGAGCATCTTCAGCAGCTAGTGCATCTTCTCTTGCCTTTTTGCTCTGCTCTTCTTTTGCCAACAATTGAGTTGTGACCTATTCTGGTGTCTTATAAACTTCCTCTTTAGCCATATTTCTTAGAGTTTTATGGAGTTCAGGATCGTATGGGATCAAGGGATTGCCTTGACTCTTAGTGCTGGGCATGCAAAAGTGTGCAATCTATAGGAAAGAACAAAAACAACAAAAAAGGTAAAATCAGGTAATAAGGACTAATAGTGAAATAAACACAATGTCACGCCTCGAGCCTAGATGAGGCAGACAAGAGAATTCAGTTTCCCCATTACCAATTGCATAGTTCTGACTTCTGCTTTGCAGAAGATAATCATATCATCTGCAAAGGAAAGGTGGTTGATCCTAGGACTTCCCCTTGGCATTCCAAATCTTTTAAAATCCTTGTTGCTATGTAATGTATTTAAAGATCTGGATAGGATCTCTATGTTTAAGATTAATAGAGTAGGGGATAATGGATCCCCTTGCTTTAGTCCCCTAGATGAAGTAAAGAATCCTGTAGGTTGGCCATTGAGTAGTATTGAGTACCAGTTGTTGGAGATTAGCCTGATGACCATGTCAATAATGCTTTCATCAAACCCCATTCTCCTCATTACCTTAGTAAGAAATAGACATGATACTCTATGATAGGCTTTCATCATGTCCAGCTTGATAACCATGTTGGCAGGTTTTCCTCTCTTCCTGATCTCAGTCACTAATTCTTGTACCAGTAGCACATTTTCTGTAATGCTTCTCCCCTGTACAAAGCCATCATATTCTGGGGAGATAAGGCCTGGTATCACATCTTTCATTCTTTCATGTAGTGTTCTGCTAAAGATCTTGTTTAGGAAGTTACTCAGTGATATAGGTCTCAAGTCAGAGAAAGTTTGTACCTCTATCTTTTTAGAAAGTAAAACCAGATTTGTATGAGTTACAAATCTGGGAAGTTCAGCACTATTGAAAAAAGCTCTCACCATCTTTACTAGGTCCTCTTTGATAATGGACCAAGTATGTTGGAAAAATACCCGTGTGAGTCCATTAGGACCCCCTGCACTATCTCTATTAAGGTTCATAACTGTCTCTTTAACTTCTTCTTCTGTTGGAGTTCTATACATGTGCTGGTTCTGCTCCTGAGTGACTATCATAGGCAATTCTTCCAGTACATCCAAGTTTAGATCTTCCTTTTTCCTGGTGAATTGGTTCTTGTAGAACTTTATTGCTTCATTATCCATTTCTTCCTTATCTTTGAGCTACTCACCCTCTGCATTCTGGATTCTATTACTCTTTAGTATGGATCTTCTACCTTTAACTTGTGTGTGAAAGAATTTAATGTTTCTTTCTCCATCTTTGAACCAGTCCATTCCTGCCTTCTTCTCTGGTACACTTCCTCTATATGGAGCTTTTTATTCAATTCTACCTGAGCTTTATGCAACTTTTCCCTATTGGCTGGTGATGGCATGATTTCAAACAATATTTCATGTACTACTATGATTTCTTCCATAGTTTCTATCTCCTGGAAAATTTCTCCAAACCTTTGTTTACTCCATCTAGCTAGTGCTATCTTCACTTTCTTAATCTTGTGATGAAAGATTATGAAAGGAGAAGTTTCAAAGTCAGTTGTCCAGTTATCTTCTACTACTTCCAGGTAGGTTTCATCCTCTACCCAAAAATTCAAGAATTTAAATGGTCTTATTATCTCTTAATTATTAGTGTTGTGCTTCAGTTGTAGTGGGGAGTGGTCAGACTCACTTCTCACCAGGTGTTCTACCTCTATGATAGGAAAAAGGTCTTGCATCTCACTGTTGCATAGAACCCTGTCCAACCTTTTAAAGATACACTCTTCATTTATTCTTCTATTCCACCAGGTGTACTTACTTCATGTAAAGCCTTGATCAGTAAGGTTGCAGTTATTGATACATTGAGTGAAGTCCATTGTTTTAGCAATAGTAACAGGTAGTCCCCCCATCTTTTCTTCATATGATGCTATGACATTAAAAGTCCCTCCCCCTACTATCCATGGGACTTGTATATTGCTAGCATAGTATATAAGGATTCCCATAGGTCCTCTCTCTCTAGCTGAGTACATTTAGCATAGATCAAAGTGACAATTAGTTCTTTCCCAATTTCTTGGTTATACAATTTCAGGGATAACTGTTGTTCTTCATCCACCAAGATAGTGTGGATTATTGATTCATCTAGAAAAGCCCCAATCTTTCCTGCTACATTGAATACTATTGTATGCATTCCCAGTTTTCTCCTATATTTCTCAATTATATGCCCCTCCTGGAAAGGTTCCATCAGTCCTATGAAATAGAACTTATGTATTTTTTGAAGTGTGATCAATCTTGTGAAACTTGATGATTACTTACTGATCTAATATTCCATATAAAAGAATTTATTAAGATTGATTAGCTTTATACATAGTACTCCTTGTTTGTCTCCCTACAGTGTGGGTTGCTTCTTTCTCCTTTTTCTTTTATTTTACATTTGTTGCTTACAGTTGCTCCACTTGTTTTGGGGACAAGTCTCCTGCTCTAGCTATTCTTTCTCTGTTCTATTATAGACTCTCCTTATCCATGATCTTCCTGTTGCTTCCTTTTTCTACTTTTTCTGCATTGCTAGATTCTATGATGGCTAGGCGTTGGGGTTGGTTTGCCCTTTCTTCTGTGCTCTCTTCCCCTTTATGAACTTGAATTTTTGTGTCTGCTGCAATATCATCTGGTATGACAATTATATTGCTATTGTCCTATTTCTCTTCCATGGTGTTGCTGTTATGTGCCTCTTTATCCTTCTCTGCTGCTAATTCTTCTTTGTCACCTTGAATAACCTTAAGTTCCTCAGCAGTTTGTTTGAGGTTCCAAAGGTTTGTATGACCCATTCCTTAGAATAATCCTTTGGTTTCTCATTGTCTGTTGTTCCTTCTGGTTTATCATGATCTATTTTACCCTCTTCTTCTCCTTTTATCAACTCTTCTAAAGCTGCAAAGGCGTTGTTGGAATGAATATCATCTTGTTCCACCTCCCTAATGACCCTTCCAGCCTTATCTCTCCTGTATTTGCTTTTTCGTGTCATCCATTCCATTTTATTTGTTGGTTCCCTAAGATTTTGGCACTTGCTAGTATTTTTGATTGGTTTGTTGCAGTCCCAGTAGTATTCTTCTTGCTTTGATCTTCTCCTTGCTCCTGATTTGCTTTCAATTCAGGGTGTACATTCCAACATTCTTGTTCATCATGGCCTTGTAAATAACATTCCCTGTAGTATTTGTGAAGGTAATCATATTGGATTTGGATCCACTTTGATTTGATCTCCCCTGTTCTATCATCCTTCTCATTGATTTTGATCATTTATGGTAGTTTAGCAACCAAGTCCACTTCTACCTTTACCTTAGCACAACTTGGCCTCGTTTGGTTCCTTGTAGCCATGTCTATTGTAAGTGGTTTTCCTAGTGCTGAGGCCTCTGAAAATACTGCATTTTTCCCAAAGAAGTTTGGTGGCAATTCTGGAAGTGATATCCAGGCTACTGCAATGGTAGTATCTACTTCTGGATCAAACCATGGATCCCACTTTAACGTTCTCATCTGCCACATTACAACGTTCACTTTCAGGTATAAGTCCAGTGTTGATAGTAGATGTACATATTCTTCAAATTCGTTGAGTCTGATTAAAACATGTCTTTTGTCCAAGACTCCTATGTTGCAATATTCTTTTATTCCACATTCTCCTGGTATAGCTTTTTATAGCTCCTTAATCTCTAGTTTCCCTTATGAAAACTGGCCAATGAATGCATACTGCAAGTTTTCTTATTATATTAAGCTCTTTACTTCAGATTTCTTCCATGTTATGTTTGGTTCTCCGTGTATGATGATCACTGGTTTAGGTGGAATTTTTGGGGCATTGGTGTAATACCTCGTACCTTTCAAAACCTATATGACTAAGTTAATATCGACAAAGGTACTTGAGCTCAAGATTGTGAAGGGGTACTTTGTCCTAGAATTTGAAATGGTCAAATGTATATAAGTGTTAAGTTAAAGTATAAGGATGAGGGTTTTGAAAATGAGATAAAACAAGTGAGGTGTTTGCTCGACTTATCTAAGCTCTTAGGTGACAAGCAGGTGCATCACCTACCTACGCTAACGAACTAAGTTCCGAGGGCCGATTACGAGCAGCAACACCATGTATTATTAGACCTAATGGTATCCCAAATGAAGCTAAAAGTTGTCCCATCAAAGTACAACCAAATCTGGCCCAAACAACTACAAAGGGTAGCCACCAATGTTGACCACATTTTGACACAAGAGAAGCCCAAAATCAGCCACAAAACTTAACCCTTTTGAGGCCCAAGAAAAGGATAATTTTGGCCCATGTTTCTTGACCCATTTTGGCCCAAATACTCAAAAACAAAGTTGGCCAAAAAGGTCCCTTTATACAGACCTTTTGTTGATCAATATTGATCACAAAAAGCTAGAAAATTCTCTCTTATCTTCTTTCCTCTTGGCAGCCCCTCTCTCCCTTTAGGGTTCTAAGAAGATCAAGATTCATTCAAGCTTAAGGTGAGTTAAACAACTTATTATCTTGGTACTAATCTACTACCTATAACTAGTATATCCTATGGTAAGAAAGACATGAACTATGGCAGACCCTTTCTTAAGGTTGGACACTTAGAAATTGTGTAACAATTAAGAGATTTCTTCTTCTCTTGTTGGTGTATATGTAAGGGGTACTTAAGATTTTCAAGGAATCAATAAAAATAGGATAAAAACACCCCTTAAAGTGTGGTAAGTACTATTCCTATAACAAACTTTTTGGATTGAAGTTCGGATGGACAAATGTTGTTGAATTGTTGTTAAGAACTCACGGGACGGTGATCGGAAGCCATGGGTTCAATGTATTGCTATTGTATTTTTATATGGTGAGTTGTGTAAGGGATGTTTGATGTGTTTTGTATTGTTGGAGGCAGTAGGTTGGTGTGTGTGTGATGTGTATTTAAATGGGGGAGAAAGGTGTGACGATACACCCTTTAATTAATGCCCAATACATAAATCTGCCCGGGAAATGTTTAGCTACTATTTTGGCAAAGTTGCATTATGTTTAAGAGCTAATATTAGCTTCATCATACCATTGTGTTGTAGATTAACTTAATAAAGAAAAGGCCAAGTTGTGGTAAGCGCAATCTTTGGAATAAACGAGGTATGTTAAAGCTTCCTTATTCCTTATCGGCATGAATCTAGAAATGGAATTTTAAATCTCTGAAAGAAGGAAGTTGAGTATTCTGTTGTAAGAGAGCTGATTTGGTAACTTAACAAGTCTTAAGGAACTAAGTGTTACATTATGGTGATTCAGGTCACCTTATAAAAGTCTGATACCTTTATGTTTGCATGAATCGTAAGTTATCCTTTTGTCGAGTTTCTTCTTTGTATTGTGATCCCTAATCAAGCTTAAGAAAGTTTAAAGATAGGTTAGCAAGTCAAATCCCCATTCATATGTGTTTGGTAAGTTGAGTCCAATATCTAGTAAGTCAAGGCTAAAGAAATTATCTAAATGAACCTCTATAACTAACAAGAGTAGCTTTGAAGGTCAATCTAGTAATACATTTATTACGCGTGGATTGTGTGTTAGTGTGCGCTGAGGAGCTACTGCCATATTGAGGCTATTATATACATAGTGTGCGCCAATGCGCTACTTCCATATTGAGTCTATTATATACATAGTGTGCACCAAGGTGCTACTGCCATATTAAGACCATTATATACATAGTATGCACCGAGGTGCTACTGCCATATTGAGGCCTTTATATGTATAGTGTTCGCCGAGGCGCTACTGCTATATTAAGGCTATTATATATAGGGTGCACCGAGGTGCTATTATGGTTCAGCGTGTGTTATAAAGGGTGAGTTATGGTGTGAGTTAATGCATGCGTTGTGTTCTAAAAGGAATAAAGGAGAAAAGAGCTTAACGAGTCTTACTGATTATAGTTTACAGGTTTCACATTATATCTTGTACAAATTTATTACTTGCAACTTACTATTATTTTTCTACCTTACATGCCAGTACATTATTGTCGTACTAAAGTCCCCATTGCCTGGGGGCGCTGCATTCATGCCTGCAGGTCCAGACAGACCTCTTCAGTAGGAGTTGCAGAGTTCAGCCATTTTGGTAAGCTCCATTCTTTTTTGAGCTGACGAGTCAGAGGTCTAGCTTATATTTTGACCGGGTTATGCATATGTACAGTTTATGGGTAGTCCAAGGCCCTATCCTGGATATAAGATGTTTTACTTACTTGTAGAGGCTTGTAGATGTGTATATGTATATCAGTGTTGGGTATTGCCTTGTTGGCCTTGTTATTAGGTATCTACTATGATATTATCCTTGTCGGCCTCGAGTTGTTTACCTACTGTTGAGCTATCAGTGTTTCTAATTGCTATACTTAGAGACCTTGTCGGTCTCAGGCCCTCAACAGGTTTAATAGAGATACACTCAATTTTGGCACTCTCAGCTTTTTGGGGCTCCGGGTGCCGGTCCTGCCACCCCTATTTTGGGGCGTGACAAACTTGGTATCAGAGCACGTCGAATCCCAGGGAGTCTACAAGTCGTGTCTAGTAGAGTCTTACTTATGGGTATGTTGTGCACCAAGCCTATAATCATGAGGCTACAGGATATCTAGGAATTGTTATCCTTCTTTCATCTTCTAGATCGTGCAATAAAGCAAGGTCATAAGATATTTGAAGTCTAATTCATGCTTTTCTATTCCTTGTTTATAGAAATGCCTGTGACCAGACAAATGACTAGCCGACGGGTTGGCATGGATGTGGAGGAAGGTACTAGTCATTCCCCGCCCATCCGGATGGATAGATTGGAGGCTCAAAGTGAATCACCAACACTAGAGATCCCAGTTCATCGAGTACCTAATAAGACTAGAGGGGATCCAGCACCACCGACCCCACCTGCTCCAGTGGCACCTGAGATAGCTAGAGATGAACCAGCACCTGTAGCTCCTCCACCTGAAGCAGAGGACCAGGATATCAGGAGTGCAGTTCGATTACTGACCCAGATGTTAGCCACACAACAGCAATAAATAAGGGCATCGACGAGTTCTAGGTCAAGTGGCTCAGAACGTTCTAGGGCCCGAGAGTTTATCAGCCTAGGTTCTCTTATATTTACATGCTTTAACCCACGTGAGGATCCTCAGGATTTTATTGATCAGACTTATCAGGTACTTCGAGTCATGCATGAAATAGTAGTGGAGGCAGGGGAGTTTATATCTTTCAAGTTACGAGATGTAACCATTTTGTGGTTTGAGGCTTGGGATCGGTCTAGGGGATCAAATGCACCCCCAGATGAATAGGAAGAATCTTCAGAGGCCTTCCTAGCTCACTATCTTCCACAGGAGGTTTGAGAGGCCAGACTTGATCAGTTTCTAGCCCTTAGGCAGGGCAATATGAATGTTCGAGAGTACAGCCTCAAGTTTAATTCATTAGACAGGTACGCCCCCGATATTGTGAGTACGATGCGAGCTAGAGTTCATCGATATGTGAGTTACCTTAAGGATAATTTGATTAAGGGATTAACTGTAGCAGACACACAAGAGGATATGAATATTTCTAAGATACAAGTTATTGCTCAGACTGCAGAGGATCTTGAAATACGAATTGGAGATAATCAAAGCCGAGAAAGGGATCAGAATAAATGGGCTAGATCTACTGGGTCCTATGAAGAGCCATGAGGTAATGTTAGGCTATATTTTCATAGGCAATCACCCCACCATACTAGTGGTTCCCCATATCAGTTGCAAAGGCAGAGGTATGATCATTTTTCTCAACCTGGACCAGGCCACAGTTTAGGTGCATCCAGTACCTATCGCCAGGGGCATTCAAGTCAGATGAGGTCACCTTTACCACCTTGTGTTCAGTGCAGTAGGAAGCATCCTGGGATATGTCACCTAGGTTCAGATACTTGTTATTCGTGTGGGCATCCTGGTCACTTTATGCTAGACTATCTAGGTAGAGGTAGAGGTGAAATGGCCCAGCCTATAAGGTTGATGACAGCTTCTTCATCTACCATTTTTCCCCTAGGACAGGCCCACAGTCTACATCAGGTCATGGTAGAGGTAGAGGAGGAGGAGGAGCATCCATTTCAGGCGGTGGTCAGAATCACACTTATGCTCTAGATGGTTGCCAGGACTTGGAATCGTCACCTGATGATGTACAAGTACATTGACTAATTTTACTCTTATTGTTTATGCACTTATAGATCTTGGTTATACTCTTTCATATTTTACCCCGCTCATTGCTGGTAAGTTTGGGGCAGACCCAGAGTTGTTTCCTAGACCCTTTGTTTATCTACGCCAGTTGGTGAATCTATTATAGCTAGACAAGTTTATCGAGATTGCGCAGTGTGGATTTATGACTGTGTCACTTCAACTGATCTAATTGAATTAGATATAATTGACTTCGATTTCATTATGGGTATAGACTGGTTAGCTACATGTTATGCTAATATCGATTGTAGAACTAAGGTTGTCAAATTCTATTTTTCGGAAGAGACAATCCTGGAGTGGAAAGGTAATGCTGTCACGCCAAGGGGTAGGTTTATTTCCTACCTTAAGGCCCAGAAAAAGATTTCTAAAGGCTATATCTATCATCTAGTCCGAGTAAGAAGCATAGAGGATGGACCAGTGACTCTTCAATTGGTTCCTGTGGTGAGTCAGTTTCCAGATGTATTCCCGGATGAGCTTCCAGGAATCCCTCCAAAAAGAGATATTGAGTTTGCCATTGATCTACTTCCAGATACATATCTGATATCAATTCCCCCTTACAGGATGGCTCCTGCTGAGCTAAGGAAGTTAAAGGAACAGATGAAGGATCTACTCAAAAAAGGCTTCATTAGGCCTAGTGCATCAGTTTTGTTTGTTCGTAAAAAGGATGGGTCCTTGAGAATTTGTATCGATTACCAACAGATGAACAAAGTTACAATCAAGAATAAGTATCCACTTCCAAGGATTGACAACCTTTTTGATAAGTTACAAGGAGCCAAATGTTTTTCAAAGATTGACTTGCGGTCGGGGTATCACCAGTTGCGTGTTAAAGGGGTAGATGTTCCGAAGACATCCTTTAGGACGAGGTATGGAAACTTTGAGTTTCTAGTAATGTCTTTTGGGCTTACTAATTCCCCAGAAGATTTCATGGACCTAATGAATCGGGTCTTCAAGCCATTCCTATATGTATTCATGATCGTATTTATTGATGATATCCTGATTTACTTGCGGTCCGAAGCTGAACATGTTGATCATCTGCGTGCAGTATTGCAAACACTTCAGAATCATAAATTATATGCAAAGTTCTCCAAATGTTAGTTTTGGTTGGCTTCAGTGGCTTTTCTTGGTCATGTAATTACAGACGAAGGTATTAGAGTTGACGTCCAAAAGATTGAAGCTGTAAAGAATTGGCCGAGGCCCTTGAATGCTACAGAGATCCGTAGTTTTTTGGGCTTAGCAGGTTATTATCGAAGGTTTGTAGAAGGATTTTCTTCTAGATCTGCACCATTGACAAAGTTGACTCATAAAGCTGCCAAGTTCTAGTGGTCTGATACATGTGAGCAGAGTTTTCAGGAGTTGCAGGACATGCTTACTTTAGCACTTGTCTTAACTCTTCCAGAGGGAACAGAAGGTTATGCTGTTTATTGTGATGCTTCAAGGATTGGGTTAGGCTGCGTTTTAATGCAACATGGTAAAGTTATTGCCTATGCCTCGAGACAACTGAGAAAGCACGAACAAAATTACCCTACTCATGATCTTGAATTGGTAGCAGTTATATTTGCCCTGAAAATTTGGCGCCATTACTCGTTTGGAGTCCATGTAGATGTGTTTACAGACCACAAAAGTTACAGTATTTATTCAAATAGAAGGATTTAAACCTAAGGCAAAGAAGGTGGTTAGAGTTATTAAAGGATTATGACATAGATATTTTGTACCATCCAGGTAAGGCCAATGTAGTGGCCGATGCACTTAGCCGCAAATCCATGGGAAGCTTGAGCCATGTGGAAAATAGAAAAATTGATATCACAAGAGAACTTCATCAGTTAGCTAATTTGCAGGTTCGACTACTAGACCCAGGTAATGGGGGAGTTGTTATTCAAAACACAGCAGAATCCTCACTTATAACAGAGGTTAAGGAACGACAATATGATGATCCAGAGTTAGTAAGATTGAGGAAAGAAATTCCACAGCAGAAGCAACCATTACTAGAGCTTGAGGAAGATGGAGTTCTGAGATATCAAGGTCGTCTATGTGTACCTAACATCGGGGAGCTTTGGGAGAAATTTTTAGAAGAAGTTCACTATTCCCGCTATTCAATCCATCCAGGAGCGACAAAGATGTATCATGATCTTCGAGAAATTTACTAGTGGAATAATATGAAGAGAAATATTGCAGAGTTTGTAGCCCAATGCCTGAATTGTCAACAGGTAAAAATTGAACACCATAGACCCAGAGGGCTAACTCAAAGTATAGTGATACCTACCTTGAAATAGGAGGGGATCAACATTGATTTTATTACAAGCTTACCTCGTACTTATCGGAAGTATGATTCTATATGGGTGATTGTAGATAGACTTACAAAGTCAGCATACTTTTTGCCAGTCACGACAACTTATACTGCTAAAGATTATGCCAAGTTGTATATTAATAAAATAGTTCAACTTCATGGTGTCCCAATTTCCATCATTTCAGACAGGGGTGATCAGTTTACAGCAAATTTCTGGAGGTATTTCTATAAAGGCTTAGGTACATCTTTTCATCCACAGACAGATGGACAAGCTGAACGCACTATTCAGACACTCGAAGATATGCTACGAGCTTGTGTACCAGATTTTAAAGGGGGTTGGGATGACCATTTGCCACTAATTGAGTTTGCTTATAATAATAGCTTCCATGCAAGCATTCAGATGGCTCCTTATGAAGATTTATATGGACGAAAGTGTAGATCACCGATTGGATGGTTTGAATTTGGGGAAGCACAATTATTAGGGCCCAACCTAGTAAATCAGGCAATGGAGAAGGTGAAGCTAATCCGAGAAAGATTACTAACAGCCCAGAGTAGGAAGAAATCATATGCAGATGTGCGATGTTGGGATTTAGAATTTAGTGTTAGTGATTGGGTTTTCCTAAAGGTTTCGCCCATGAAAGGTGTTATGCGATTTGGTAAAAAGGGAAAGCTTAGTCCAAGATATATTGGACCATACAGGATCATTCGGAGGGTAGGAAAAGTAGCATATGAGCTAGAGTTACCCATAGAATTGGAGGCAGTCCATCTTGTATTTCATGTATCGATGCTACGAAACTGCATAGGAGATCCTTCACTATTATTCCTATCAAAGATATTCTACTTTATGAAAACTTAAACGATGAGGAAGTACACATTTATATCCTAGATCGTCAAGTTAGGAAGTTCAGAACCAAATACATAGCCTTAGTAAAGGTGTTGTGGAGAAATAATAATGTTGAGGAAATAACGTGGGAAGCCGAGGAAGATTTGAGGAAAAAGTATCCCAGTTATTTATGACCTGAAGATAGTATAGAGGTAAGTCATATCCTTATCTTCATAATATTTTTCCAACTGTGCAAATATGATTAGGTTTGAACATGTGCAAATAATTGCATTTAATTGTATATCGTTGTATCGCCCTGTGAGGCATTGTATTGGACTTTTGCTGAGTTTTAGGTTTTTGGATAGTCCTAATTATAAAGGAAACTCTGGAAAAATTTCTAAGAAATCCCAAAGGACTAGGGCTCTATACGCATTACCCTCATTCGAGGATGAATGATTCTAAGGGGGGAAAGATGTAACACCCTGTAGCTTTCAAAACCTATATGACTAAGTTAATATCGACGAAGGTACTTGAACTCAAGATTATTAAGGGGTACTTTGGTCTAGAATTTGAAATGATCAAATTTATATAAGTGTTAAGTTAAAGTATAAGGATGAGGGTTTTGAAAATGACATAAAACAAGTGAGGTGCTTGCTCGACTTATCTAAGCTCTTAGGTGACAAGTAGGTGCATCACCTACCTATGCTAACGAACTAAGTTCCGAGGGCCGATTACGAGCAGAAACACCATGGATTATTAGACCTAATGGTATCGCAAATGAAGCTAAAAGTTGGCCCATCAAAGTACAACCAAATCTGGCCCAAACAACTATAAAGGGTAGCCACCAATGTTGACCACATTTTGACTCAGGAGAAGCCCAAAATCAGCCACAAAACTTAACCCTTTTGAGGCCCAAGCAAAGGATAATTTTGGCCCATGTTTCTAGACCCATTTTGTCCCAAATATACTCAAAACAAAGTCGACCAAAAAGGTCCCTTTATACAGACCTTTGTTGATCAATATTGATCACAAAAAGCTGGAAAATTCTCTCTTATCTTCTTTCCTCTTGGCAGCCCCTCTCTCCCATTAGGGTTCTAAGAAGATCAAGATTCATTCAAGCTTAAGGTGAGTTACGAAACTTATTATCTTGGTACAAATATACTACATATATCTAGGATATCCAATGGTAAGAAAGACATGAACTATGGCAGCTCCTTTCTTTAGGTTGGACACTTAGAAATTGTGTAACAATTAAGAGATTTCTTCTTCTCTTGTTGGTGTATGTGTAGGGGGTACTTAAGATTTTTAAGGCATCAATAAAAAGAGGATAAAAACACCCTTTAAAGTGTGGTAAGTACTCTGCCCATGACCATCTTTTTGGATTGAAGTTTGGATGGACAAATGTTGTTCAATTGCTACTAAGAACTCACGGGACGGTGATCGAAAGCCGTGGGTTCAATGTATTGCTATTGTATTTTGCTATGATGAGTTGTGTAAGGGATGTTTTATGTGTTTTGTATTTTTGGAGGCATTAGGTTGGTGTGTGTGTGATGTGTATTGAAATGGGGGACAAAGGTGTGACGATACACCCTTTAATTAATGCCCAATACGTAAATCTGCCCGGGAAATGTTTAGCTACTGTTTTGGCAAAGTTGCATAAGGTTTAAGATCTAATATTAGCTTCACTATACCCTTGTGTTGTAGATTAACTTAATAAAGGAAAGGCTAAGTTGTGGTAAGTGCAATCTTCGGAAGAAACAAGGTATGTTAAGGCTTTCTTATTCCTTATGGGCATGAATCTAGAAATGGAATTTTAATACTCTGAAAGAAGGAAGTTGAGTATTCTATTGTAAGAGAGCTGATTTGGTAACTTAACAAGTCTTAAGGAACTAAGTGTTACATTATGGTGATTCAAGTCGCCTTATAAGAGTCTGATACCTTTATGTTTGCATAAAACGTAAGTTATCCTTTTGTCGAGTTTCTTCTTTGTATTGTGATCCCTAATTAAGCTTAAGAAAGTATAAAGACAGGTTAGAAAGTCAAATCCCCATTCATATGTGTTTGGTAAGTTGATTCCAACATCTAGTAAGTCAAGGCTAAAAAAGTTATCTAAATGAACCTCTATAACTAACAAGAGTAGCTTTGAAGGACAATCTAGTAATACATTTATTACGCATGGATTGCATGTTAGTGTGCGCTGAGGCGCTACTGCCATATTGAGGCTATTATATACATAGTGTGCACCGAAGCGCTACTGCCATATTGAGGCTATTATATACATAGTGTGCACCGAGGTGCTACTGCCATATTGAAGCCATTATATACATAGTGTGCACCGAGGTGCTACTTCCATATTGAGGCCATTATATACATCGTGTGCGCCGAGGCGCTACTTCCATATTGAGGATATTATATATAGGGTGAACTGAGGCGCTATTATGGTTGAGCATATGTTATAAAGGGTGAGTTGCGGTATTTAATGCTGTCATTTCATTTTTTGGAAAAGTGCAGAAAATTAGTTGCGGACAGCAGCTATTTATTGCTGTCATTTCATTTTTTTTCAGCCCTTCTCCTCACTTTTCTCATTCTAAAACTCAAAAATTTCTCCACCATTTTGCTCCAATTCAGTTCTAAACCTTGGGGAATTATTTGTTCGTCGATTATCCGTAGTTCTTCGCCTCTTGGTAAGTCATCTTCCCCAACTTGCCTTCTTCAGTTTTTTCTCTTAATTCCTCCATTGATGCTCATCCAAAGCTTGAATTTTGTGATAGATTCTGCCCCCTAAGCTTGTGCATGTTCATGGGTGTGAAGTCTTATCCGTCTTGGGTTGATTTTCCATCGTTTTGGTAAGTAATTCTTGCCCAATTTCTGTTTTTATTTTCGAAATTTCCATTCTTTAATCCCCAACTTGGGGGGGGCTGTTTTGGTGCCTTTCCCTTTTCCAATTGTGCTCAAATTTGGAGCATGCCTTCTTGGCATCGTTGGGGTCATCGTGGTTCTTTTCATTTTTGATTTTGGGTTGTGGGCCCTGCGAGCCTGCTTTTGACCCAGATATCGACCCAGCTTCAATTGTAGCAATATGGATATCGTTAGACTCGTCTTAACTTTTTATTCATGAATTTGATAGTTTGATTCTCTTTCGGAGCTTTTTGGAGCAGCTCGGCCTCTGATATCGTTGTTCCCGCAGCTTGTCATCGGATGACAGGTAGGTTACAGCTTAACTCCCTAGACTTCGCATATATCGGGTAAAATTGTACTAGTTGGCATCCTTGGGTTGAGTTATTAGGTTGGTAGCATAGACCTTGACCGCTTTTCCATGATTCGTCCTATTCCTTTCCTCTGTTTTGTGTAGTATTCCTATTATTTGATATATTTATTACCCTTGTGACCCTGTGAGGTCTTGTTGACTCTGGAACATAGAAGGTGGGATTATTGAAAATGTCTGTGAGCCCCGAACATAGAAATATCCTTCTAGGCTGATTATGCTTGTTGAGTAGCTTCGGAGCCTGTGCAGGGCCGTTAGGTTGATTGTGAGCTGTCAGGCAGCTATTTGGGTTGATCATATCAGTTCCACGCATATAAAGAGGTTTTTCAACGTTTTATTATAATTTTTGCCTTCGAGCTTACAAAAAGTGATTTTCTAAACCTTACATGGCCTCGAGTGCCCGTTTTTAATGAAATTGGATTTGGAAATGATTTGAATTGATACGTGGATCTTCTTGGGGTAAAATAAGGTTAAAGATATGGTTTTATCATGATTTACTACTACTGCTAGACTCGGCCGGGTCGGAGTGCTAGATGAGTTTCCTTACTGATTTGAAATGATATCAGGCCTTGCCAGGTCGAGCATCTGAGATGTTTTTACTACTATTTTAGACCCAGTTGTGCCCGGGCACCCTTGGAAGGGTTTTTGAGACATTGTTTTTACTGTTTTAGTCCTAGACAGGGTCTAGACATGCATATTTGAGACTTAGCCACTGGATTGAACCCGAACTCGATTCCGGAGGACATGTTTTGATTCTGAGTTTTAGGATGGGGTCTGATACCTCCATGTACCTTGATACTCCGGGCCTGAGTCTTTAGGCTACGTGTGCCGGGGGGAAGGGTATACAGTAGAGTAGAGGTATACGGGTTGTGTCCTTTCATAGAACCTGCCTGTTGGGCCCGATCAGCACCGAAGGAGGTAAATACAGAGGTTCTATTTCACCCTGAGGTTTTCATGAATCATATCATTCATTGTTTTGGATACCACCCTTGTTTGATATGTGTTGATTGTGTGCTCTGGTAGTATGGGATGCCGGAGGGTTTGTTTTCACTTGATTGCGTTCCTCGCTTGTATGGGCGGCCAAAGGACTATAGGTAGACTCTTGTCACTTTATTCTGATATCGTTCCCTATTACAGTCGAGTATGAGTGTGATTACTGTAAGGTTGTGAGTTCCTGGATTGAGTTTGTATAACTAGATTGGGTATTAACTCATATATGTCGAGCATATCTACCTTTATTCTTCTCTCCTATTTCCTTATACTTGAGGTTACCGGTATACCTCCCATTGTTAGAACTTATTTACATATATACTATTTTGCAAGGATCCCAGGTGTGTCCTCCTTACTTTCACCTCTGCTTGTGTTGTGTATATATTCTATATGCTAGCCTTATATGTTGTTTCTGTTGTCTTTCCTCTGGGCTAGCTCATGTGTGCTTATCGTTGAATTTTGTGACTGTTTGTTCCTACTCTGCCTGCTATTGCTCTTTTACTTTATATATGCCTAGTCGGCCTATGATACCTACTGGGTACCTTATGCTTCACATTTGGTGCCCACCCTACCCTCTGCATATTCTAGTGCAGATCCTAGCGTGGGCCATCACCCTTAGCGTATCGGAGACTCATGCGGGGTGAAGTTTTTGGATCATCCAAGCTGAGGGTGAGCTCTTAGCGTCCAGAGCTTGACTTTAGTTATCCTTGGTGTATTTTGTACTCTTATCATTTTGGAGACATTGTGTATATATGACTTTTGGACCTTTGTACTCCTGATGTAGTTCGGATCTTATATGCTTTGATACCAATTTTTGGGTTGCTTTATATTCCACTTGTTAATATCTCTCTTGTATCTATTTTCTTCTCATTATGCTCTTGCTTCCGCTTATGTATCGAATCTTCCACTTAAATTATTAGAAGGTAGCCCATTAGTAACCGTTCTGGGCTACGGGGATTGGTTCACCTACTGGGGGGTTTTAGGTGCCATTATGACTGAGAAATTGGGTCGTGACATGTGCCAAATGAATCCATGTTGATAGGTTATATGCTTTGGAAAAGGACTATTTATGTGTTATGTGTTTTATAATAAAGAGACTTGTATGTTACATGCTCATAGATTACTTGCTGACATATTACCTGCTTTCTAGAATGCATGACCATATGATTACGTGCATGTGTTAGAGATTATACGCTCATATATCATAAGTTAACTGGTTGCATGTGATAGACCTTATGAGTCACATATTTATATGACACTAGTTTCATAGGTCATTATTTGAGTGTTATGCATTTTTCAAGGTTCTTGGTATTTAAGATTCTATGTTTAATCAAATGAATAATGTCTGATTAACTATTTATTAGATGGAAGTGTATATATTATGAGAGTATAGTTTATATTCTTTTAGGACACTGGTCTTTCTAGCTCAATAATTGCATGTCCTGTATCCCTTAAGGACATTTACTTAGACACTATTGTATTATAGATCGTATGTCTATAAGATTCTTGCTGCCTTGACTATTGTTTATATATTATGTGCTCTCATCACGAAAGTGAGTATATGAAAATATTTCAAAGGATATTAGCTCATATGCCAAATGCTTCCTATAATAGTTGTCTACTTGTTATTTATCTCATAAGAGTATTTGTTCAGATGTGTATGCTTATGCATTAGGGATCCATTGACTTTATATTAAAGACAATATTTTCTCTTGCATTATGAGAAGTATAAGCTTTGTAGATTATATGTCTGAGTGTCATATTCCTCATAACATATTTATTTGAATGTTATATTCCTCAAATATCATATGTACATAAGGCAAAGAACTAGCATTCAGGGGTTAAATATTTAGTTTTGTAGAGGCTATGAACGTATAAGTTATCAATTAAGTGCTATAGATATTATGTGTCGTAATTGAGTAGTCGTATGTTTTAAGCTTTTACAGCCTAAGACTTTAGTTAAAATAATTACGCATTTGCCTTCCTTATGAGATTAGCGAATAAGTTTTAGATTATAGTCTATTTGTTTGCTTTCTACCTATTTTAGAGGTCTCTGGTATGCACAATGTTATATAATCCATAATTCATTTACACATAAGATTACATGTTCTTACAGTTTAACCGTACATTCAGCATACACTTAAGGATAGTGTGATGACCCTTTCGGTCATCTTCGTGTTTACGCTTTCTTTATACTGTTAGAGCTTTCCTGTATCGGCCCCAAGTCATTTATGACTTGCTGGGACCTATGGTTCAGTGCCCTGGTCATTCATTTGGTCGTATTGGCCGTTTGCCTATTTTAGAGCTTAAACTTAGAATATCGTTTACTTTAGGCAACATTCATAGATAACGTGCTCGGAATCGAATTTTCACAGTTTTGTTAGCTCTGGAGCATTGAGTTTGGTGTGGTTGGACCTTCAATTGAGGCCTGAGAACTTCTGGTGTGGGTTTTGTGTTGCTTTCTCTGTTTTCAGGCCATTTGGAGTTAAAAGTGTAACTTTGGTCGGCTTTCGATGATAAGAGCATCAGATTCAAAATCCAACAATTTCATCATCTCTGCAATGTTGTGTTTAGGTTAGGTAGATGGTTGGTTCAGGTCCTGAGTGAGCTGCGCTCATTTTGAGTGTTTGGTTGCTTGTTGGTTAGTGTTGACTTGGGTCAATATTTCTCTGAAACAACCTCGTATGGAAGTTTCATCGATTTTGTTGAGTCTGAAATGTCGTTTCAACTCTGTTAGCATTATTGGTTCTTGAGTATTAGTTTCGGTTTGTGCCCGAAATGCCCTGTAGAGTTATAGAAATATTGCAAGTTTTTGTTGGTGCAGGTGCTGGCCACAGGCCTTTATCGCGATCGCGAGCCTCTTTCCTTGAGAACGCGATGAAGCACCTGGTCCCTTGTTCTTCGCAATCGCAATCTCCCTTATCGCAATTGCAATGAGGCCTTCTCACCTTTGTTCTTCATGACCATGTGGCTAGTCCATGTGATTGCGATGGTCTAGCCAGCGTGGTCCTCGTGACCGCGAGGAGTCCCTTTGCAATCATGATAAAGGACTCCTGGGCAGTATATGAGTTTTTCCACTTTGTCTTCTTCACTCTAAAATCAGCTTCTTTCATTGTTATAAGCTCCAAACTAGTCTAGACTCTGTACTGACTCAATTCTTAGTGTTGAGGTGCAAATTCCTTGTTTGTGATCGTTCCTCCATCATAAATTATAAGTTTTATCCGCCTTATTTTGTTAAATCCTCTCTTTTGATTCTTTAATTGTTCTTATTAATGGCTAGCTAGTTTGAGCCATTTTCCTTGTATTAATTCCTTTTATAGTTTGAGCAAGCACACTTTGGAGTACGGTGATCATTGTGCACTCTTCCATTCTCAACTTTGGGTTGCGGAGCCCACGGGCCTGTCGGTGACCTAAATTTCAACCAAGCTATTACTGTAGCGTTATGGGTATCATTAGACTCATTTTGATATGTTAATTATATTTGTGATAGTTTGATTATCATTCGGAGCTTCTCGGAGCGATTCGGGCTTGGATCTCATTGTCCCAGTAGTTTGTCATCGGATGATAGGTAGGTTACGGTTTAAAATCTTTATACTTTGCATATATAGAATAAAATTGTATTAATGGGAATCCTTGGGCTGGGTTTACTAGTTTGGTACCACAGACCTTGACCCTTTCTTCATGTCCGATTCGTTTCCTTCCTCTGATGTTTGTAGTATTTGTTTTAAATTCCATTATCACCCTTGCGGTCATGTGTGGCCTTGTATTGACTCTGGAACATAGATGGTGGGTTATATGGGAATGTCTGTGAGTCCCGGGCAATGTTATTATTGTTATAGAGCTGGCTATCTGTGCTATAGAACGATTGGAGCCTGTGTAAGGACGATATCTTGATTGTGAGCCATTGGGCTGCTGATTTTGTTTTAGCATGCCATTATCATGCATATAAAGAGCTTTCTACATGATTTTTACTACAGTTTTGGCTTCGGGCCTACATTATATGGTTTAATCTTGCATGGCCTCGGGGGCTTATTTTCAGTAAAAAGGGTCTTGAAATGGTTTGGTATTGTTTAAATGGATCTTCTTGCGGTAAGAAAAGTTAAAAGAGGAATTTATCACAGTTTTTCTACTTATACTAGACTCGGCTGGGCTGTAGTGCTAGACTTAACTTCGTATTGATTAGAAATGGTATTAAACTCGGTGAAGTCGAGCACTGGATTTGATTTACTATTGTTTTAAACCTGGATACGCTCGAACACCCTTGAAGGGGGTTTATGAAAATTATTTCATTGATTTAGACCTGTATAAAATTCAAGCAAGCATTTTGAGCATTTGAGTACTAGTTTGGATCTGGTCGCTCCCGGTACTGATATTTCGAGGTTTGAGTGTAGTGTGTGGTCTACGAGTAGACCTACATGGACTCTATCATTCTGTACCAAGTGCTATGTGAAAAAGGGTGATTGGAGGAAGGGGTGTACATAGGAGTAGAGGTACTCGGGAGAATTCCTTCCATGGATCCCGCCTTTATTAGACCTTTGGGGCACCAGAGAAGGTAACATACGACACTGCAGTTACACTTAGTTCGGCATATTATATCATATTATACATTTGCGTGAGGTTCCATCCTTGATTGCTATTTGTTGAGTGATGCTCCGATAGTATGGGCTACCGGAGGGTTTGTCTTCACTTGCTTGTGTTCCTCGGGTGTATGGGCGCCCGTGGGACTGTAGTTAGACTTATTGTTACTATTTCGGGGTATTGGTTCCTTTTATGGTTTCTTATGAGATTGGAGATTGTTAAAGTTGTACTTGGGCTTCCAGTTTTTAAATTCCTGACTTGATATTAGTATGCCTATTTGGTTTATTGCATCTTGTATTCGAGCATGATTACCGTCGTTCTTCTTTTCCTTCTCTATTCATTGAGGTTACTGGTATACCTCCTACTTCCTGAATTTCTCTTTATATACTTTTTATTGCGAGGATATCGGGTACGTGTTTTCTTCCTTTCACCTGTGATATGCATTCTAATAGCTAGCTCTGTGTATTGTTCTTGCTTGTATTTCTTCTGTGCTAGCTTCGATGTTCTTCTTCGTTGTTTCAGTGACTACTTGCTTCTATTATGCTTATTACTACTCTTTTATCTTATATGTGCCTAGTAGGCCTATGATACCTATTGGGTATCAGTTGTTTCACAATTGGTGATCATACTACACTCTGCATCTTCTAGTGCAGATCCTAGTGTGGGCCACTGCAGTTAGCTCGTTAGAGACTCGTGCGAGGAGCTATTTTGGGATATTTCAGACTGATGGTGATCTCTTGGCGACCGAAGCTTAGCTTTAGTTTATCTTTTACACTATGTATTATGTTATTACTCGGAGACATTTGTGTATGTATTATTTTGGATCTTTTGTACTCTGTTGATGTAGTTCTGGATCTATACTATGATACCAGGTTTTGGGTTTGGTTTAGCTTCCGTATATATGCTAATATATATTCATGTTGTTCACTTTGTTTACTTATTGCCCTTGCTTCCGCTATTTAAACTATTCTTCCACTTAATTTGTTAGATAGTAGCCCATTGCTGACCATTCCGAGCTACATGAATTGGTTCGCCTACCAGGGGATTATAGGTGCCATTATGATCGAGAAATTGGGTCATGACAGCTTGGTATCAGAGCTCTAGGTTCACCGGTGTCATCAGTATAGGAGCCAATGTTTAGTAGAGTCCTGTGGATTGGGGCGGAGACATCTGTACTTAATCTTCGAGAGGCTATAGTGACATCTTAAGAAAAAATGGACTTTTCTTGCTTCTATCTCGTGCATAGTATCCTTGAAAGTTTCTGGGAATCTCAGTTGTTCTGGTTCACTCTTCTGCAGATGGTTTGTATGTGGTCTTTGGCTTCTGGCGGAGGAGATCTTTCAAACCCTGCACCTCCGGCTCCAGCTAAGGGTGGGGGTAGTTGCAAGGGTAGAGGTAGAGGTTGTCCCAGAGCAGCAACGCCTGCTAGAGTTGAGATAGAGCTCGAGCTTGATTATGAGCCAGAGTTTTCTCTTGAGCCGTAGCATATGGATATGGGGACAGCCCAGGTGACACCAATTTTAGCACCAGTTTATGTGCCTGCTTCAGCCCCAGCTCAGTCTTCAGATATTCGGGGTTTACTACTTCAGCTATTGGGTATGATCGGGGAGTGACCTTCTGAAGTAGCACAGACATCCACTCAGGGGGCAGCCCTGGATGTTCAGAGTTCAGGAGTGCAGCCTGCAATTGTGGATCCCTGTGCTGAGGTTATTCCAGTTCCAGCAATTGCACAACCTCTTGCTCCTCGCCCAGCTATGACAGATGGGGAGCAGAAGGCATTGAGTAGATTTCTGAGATTGTTTCCATTGAGGTTCGCTGGTACATCGAGTCAGGATTGACATGACTTTATTACTATCTGTGAGGAGATGTTACACCATCTGGGTTTGCTAGAGACTCACGGGGTTGGATATACTATGCATCAGTTGGAGGGTCTAGCGAAGTTATGGTGGAGGGCACAGGTTTCTTGCAGACCTTCTACATCACCTCTGTTGCCTTGGTCCGAGTTTTATGAGGCCTTCATGGCCAAGTTCTTACCTCAGAGTGATCGAGAGGGTCGCCGGGAGTAGTTCATCAGTTTATGCAGGGATCCATGTCTATATTTGTGTATGAGACTCATTTCCATCAGCTTGCTCCATTTGGGTCTATGATAATTCCCACCGAGCCAGAGAGGATTCACAAGTTTGTTTGGGGATTGCGGACAGAGCTTAGACAGCCAGCCGATATATTGGTTTCTAGTGGTTGGTCATTTCAGGCTATTGCAGACTATGTCCATACTATGGAGGACTTTCACCGACCTGATTACGGGGCTTGAGATAAGAGGCCTCGTTATCAGGGTGGTTATAGTAGTTTTAGACATGGTGGTAGAGGTTTAGGCTAGTGGGGCCGAGGTTATCAGCCACAGTAGCATTTGGGTCTGTCCAGCTGACCGGTTCAGGCTTTGCTTCAGACTTCAGGTGGTACTCAGTTTGAGAAGGGTCATAGTAGCCATCAAGGCTATAGTGGTCAATCCTCAAGGGGTGCAGCTTCCGAGGCATCAAACTTTTGTGGCCATTCAGGTTCTGCTAGTCCATCTCGACGGTTTAGGCCGTCAGGTCCTTGTTATAATTGTAGAGTTGTGGGTCATTATGCTAGAGATTTCCCCCAGCGGGGTACAGTTCAGTCAGCTGCTCAGCTGGTTGAGCCTTTACAAGAAATTTCGTCTCCAGTTAGAGAGGTGGTGGTCAGGGTAAGGGTGGTTCCCTATGTGGCATAGCAGGTGGTAGGGATGGCAGTCGGGAAAGTAGACGTCATCATCAGTTTTATGTGGTCCCTGGGATACCGGAGGTAGTGGCCTCAGATTTATGTGTGCCGTCAGTCAGCTATGGCTTTATTTGATCCTGGATCTACTTGTTCGTATGTATCTGTCTACTTTGTGCCTTGTTTGGGGTTGGCTAGTAAGTCGTTATTTGTGCCTGTTTCTATTTCAACCCTAGTAGAAGATTCTTTAGCAGTGGATCGGATTGTGAGATCCTGTATTATATTTGTTAGTGAATTGGAGACTTGGGTGATTTAATGATCCTTGATATGTTAGATTTTGATGTGATACTGGGCATGGACTAGTTATACCCTCACCGTGCAGTTTTGGATTGTTATGCCAAGACTGTTACTATAGTCGTGTCTGGTGTATCCCCGATTGTATGGCAGGGTTTCATTAGCCATGCACCATCTGGGATCATCTCTTGCCTTCGACCTAGGAAGTTGATTTCCCGTGGGTGTTTAGCTTATCTAGCATATGTCCGAGGTTCTAGTGCTGACCCTTCATCTCTTGAGTCTGTTCATGTGGTTAGAGACTTCCTAGATGTGTTCCCTACCAACCTGCCATGCCTTCTACCTGAGAGAGATATTGATTTTGCTATTGAGTTAGAGCTGGGCACCAGGCCCATTTCTATTTCTCCTTATCGTATGGCTCCAGCTGTGTTAAGAGAGCTTAAGGAGAAGCTCCAGGATTTGTTAGATAAGGGGTTTATTAGACTGAGTGTATCACCTTGCGGTACTCCCGTTCTATTTGTGAAGAAGAAAAATGGGTCGATGCGGATGTGTATTGATTATCGACAGTTGAATAAGGTGACAGTGAAGAATAAGTATCCGATGCCGAGGATTGATGACATGGTTGATTAGCTTCAGGGTTCAGCCATGTTTTCAAATATTGATTTGGGGTTCGGCTACCATCAGTTGAGGATTAGGGTGGAGGATATCCCTAATACAACATTCAGGACACGTTATGGCCATTATGAGTTCCTGGTGATGTCTGTTGGGTTGACTAATGCCCCCGCAGCTTTCATGGACTTGATGCACAGGGTGCTTAGCCCGTATTTAGATATGTTCTTGATAGTCTTCATTGATGACATCCTGATATACTTGAGGAGTAGAGATGAGCATGAGCAGCACTTGAGGACAGTACTACAAACTTTGAGAGATCATCAGATTTATGCCAAGTTCACAAAGTGCGAGTTTTTGCTTGAGTCAGTTATATTCCTAGGGCACGTGGTGTCTAAGGATGGGATTAAAGTTGATCTGGGTAAGATTTAAGCGATTCGTGATTGGCCTAGACCTACTACTGCTATTGAGGTTCACAGCTTTATTGGGTTAGCAGTTTACTACAGGAGGTTTGTTGAGGGATTTTCTTCCATAGCAGCACCTTTGACTATGCTGACTAGGAAGAATGTTCCATTTCAGTGGTCGGATTAGTGTGAGGATAGCTTCTAGAGGCTTAAGGCCTTATTGACTTCAACTCCAGTTTTGACATTGTCGGTTGAGGGTCAGAGTTTCTCCATATTTTGTGATGCTTCTGGGGTTGGTCTTGTTTGTGTGTTGATTCAGTAGGGTCAATTAATAGCATATGCATCGAGGCAGTTGAAGGTTCATGAGCGCAACTAACCCACTCATGACTTGGTGTTGGCGACAGTAGTCTTCGCGCTTAAGATCTGGAGGCACTACTTATATATAGAGCTCATTGTGAGATATTCACTGATTATCGTATTCTTTAGTACATTATGATTTAGCAAGAGTTGAACTCGAGACAGAAGAGATGGATTAAGCTACTGAAGGACTATGATTTCAACATTTTATATCATCCTGGAAAGGCAAATGTGGTAACGGATGCCTTGAGTCAGAAGGCAGTGAGTATGGGTGGCCTAGCTTCACTTTCTATTTATGAGCGACCGTTGGCCTTGGACATTCAATCCTTGGCTAAGCATTTGTTTAGGCTTAACTTGTTGGATCCTAGCAGAGTTCTTACCAGTATTGAGGTTCGTTCTACTCTAGTTGATCAGATTTAGAGCCAACAGTTTGAGGACAAGAGTTTGTGTGACCTTCGTGATCGGGTAGTTTGGGGTGAGGCCAGCCGAGCAACGTTGGGTTCTGATGGTATTCTGAGGTTCAACAGTCGTCTTTGTGTTCTGAGGGCTGGAGATTTGGTTCAGTTGATACTTCGTGAGGCGCATTATTCTAGAGACTCCATTCATCCTGGCACAACAAAGATGTGTAGAGATTTGAGACAACTTTACTGGTAGAGTGTGTTGACACCCAATTTTGACTCTCCTTATTCCCATAATTAATTTTTATTTGCTTCTTAGTCCCGAAGACTTTTTCAAAATAATTTTCTTATTTTTATATTAGTTTTTAATAAATTTTGGCACCAATAATCATTTCAAAAAAAAAATTATTTCCCTTACTTTCTATATAATATATGTATATATATATAATAATATATTTTATTTCCTTTCCTTTCTATGTATGAAATAATAATAACTAATAATATTGTATCTTATAAAATCACCCAAAAATATTTTATAATTTATTTTTTTAATAAAATATTAGTATATTAACTTTTATTTCAAACTCTAAATAAATCTTGTCGTATCGCTATAATATTTCCTAAATATAGTTCTATTAATTGGGAATTGCGATTATGCATATTAAAATTATTTTAAGTCATATTTATAAACGTATTGGAAAATTAATTAGGATAAAAGAAGCATCGTTAAATTAATTAAGTGAGAAAACGATTAGGGAAAATTGAATATTCCTACAAACTAATTCATTTACCAATTTTGGGCTAAATCCTTATTTCTTTCAGCCAAAAATTAACTAGCCCACTACCCAATTACTCCTGACCCGGTCCAAACCCCATAAAACTAATCAGCCTAATTTTCACCCTTTCCCTCACTTCAATTCCAACTAAAAAATCCCTAATATCTTTTCTCCTTAATCGTTTGAGAGAACCAGAAACTCTCTCCCTTTGCTCATATTCTCCTCTTTTCACTCTCCCAACGCCGCTAGACCACCTGATAATGGCAAAATCTGGTGGTCTTCATCCTTCTCTCCTCTACTTTTCTATCAATGTAGCCATCCTATCAGCTTTATGTCTCTCCCTCACCCTTTTGTCATCTCAAAACAGAGCTGTAAAGCTCCCCCACCGCCAGCTGCAGACTTCGAAAAAGAGGAGAAAATCGAAGACCTATCGGATTCAAAGTGTTATCCGACGGGTACAAGCTTAATCCGATTGATTCGAGATTGACACCTCTAAAATGTCTCTATCCCTTCAAATCAGCCTGATAAAGGTAAAGCCTCCACCATAACTTTCTTTCACTTCATCATTATCTCTCTGAATTTAGCTTCTCAAGAATTTAAATTTTGAATTCATGAAGCTTCTTGAAGAAAATCGTTGGAGTCCTCAATTTTGGCTATAAAAGGGACCCTTGGGTTTCCATTATGGGGGGATCCATTTGGCAATCCATTACCATCAGAAAACAGCCAACGAACTCAACTAGAAAAGTTACTAAAAACTTTCTCTCAATTTCTACTCATCTTGTTCTCCAATCAATTTCCTCTTTTTTTGTTCCTCTCGGAATACTTCGAGTTGGAACCGGAGTCAAAGTCAGAGTCGCTAGCTTGAAACTCAACACTCGATGCCCTCAATTGTTGTATAATACAAGGTAAATACTATCCCATCTTAATTACGTTGGGCTTAGTTTTTATTAATCGTTTATTATGTGTTTAGTCGGAATGTTAGCTGGCTGTTTTTTGGCATAAAAAGTGTGAAACGAAATCAGTTTCTGGTTGTTTTGTTCAGATTATGTGTTTGTAAAGTGTTTGCGACTTGCGATTTAGTAAACCTGTTTGAGTTCTTAAGAGTTGTTGGTTGTCCATCATGAGATCATTTTGATGTCGATTTGAATATTTGACTTTGGCATCAACTGCTAGTTATATCTTAGGCTAGTTGTTTACATAAAAGAGATTCACTAACTTCTAACTTTGCATGAAAAAGGGTTATACAATCTTTAAGTGTTGAAAAGTAGCCCACTAGATATTTGAAGTTCTCTGTTTGTTTGGTTTCATGAATATGGAAATATTAACTTGAGTCTTCAACATGATTAAATAAGCTTGAAGCTTCACTGTTAAGGCAAGTTCTAATCAGTTTGAGCAAGTTTGTGGTATGGTTAGATGTTGTACCAATTTAAATTACTTCATACGAGTAAAAAATGGTATTAATTTGGTTTCAAAAGTTGAGGCTAGTGGGCTGTAGCTATAACTCTGAGAAGATTGTGTATGCACCTGTATAATCGTTTAAAAGCTTGCGTATATATTGATCACCTAGCTCTAAGTTAATTAAGTTGAATAAAGAGTTTGGTACTAGCTCATGTATATGACTGTTTTCTTCATGTCAAGGCATTTGATTTTCTGTCTTAAAATCTATTTTAGTTATTCGAAAGGTGTATTTGCTTACTAAATTAGAACTTATCCCCTTCCTCAACTATTTTCGCTAAAATTGGAAGGCCATCTGAAAAGGTTAGTTATGTAGACGTGATAAGTTTATATTTATAGAATTATAGTATCGTATTTTCTCTCGTTGGAATCATATGAATGATCCCCAACTGCTCCCTCTGTTGCTTTCTTAGTCGGTTGTGTAAATTGTGTTAGTCGAATTGAGTTTGGAATTCTATAAACAACTCAATATGGTGGTATCTCTTGTCTAGGATTTGGGAGTTCAAAACGACTAAGAATCTGCCAACTTGAGCAAATTGATTAAATTGTTAGTCTCTCTTTATAGCTACTCTGTTTGTATGTCTTGAACGTGAGGAAGTACTTGTTTAGGTAAAGAAAATTATAAGCTATGTTAAAGGGATAAAGTAGCATGTATATATTAACCTCTCTGTTTTAGATTCCCATTAAGCACAACAAGTGCATCTCTAAGTGTTTACTTGAATCAATGTCATTAAAATGAATGTTTTGGCTTTCTAAAGGTTTGCTTTTATCATTTTAGAGGATTGTACTTGTTAAGAGCCAAGTTGAAATTTGTTAAAACTATGCCTCTTGACTGTTTTTTTTCCCTAGAAATGGAATCTGATTGGATGCTTTATCACATTGTTCACCTGAGAATGGTTTAAGTATATTTTATTTTATTTTAGTCCATATGTGTGAAACAAAATCAACATTATGTACGAATGAGGTCTTAAGTTGTACCTAAGTTTTTAGGATGTTCTTGTGGATTATATATTCATTCCTTTTAAAGAATGGAAAGCAACTAGCTTTTTTATAATCCTTAAGGGTGCTCTATTATCCTTTCTAAATAGTTGTGGATTGGTTAAGTCTGTCTTTTCTTAGCATAACCAAAGAACTTGTTTGAGATATTAAGGCTTAGTTTAACTTATAGCTGCTCCGTTTTCCTTCATTTATGTGTACAAAATAGCATAGAAGTGTAGTATTTCTAGTACCTTAATAAACCTTACAAATATGAATTATTATTTTCTCTTTCCGTTTCAAATTCTTGAATAAAGATCAACGTGAAGGCTCTTTATAGCAGGCTCTCGTTCCTATGTTAGAGTAAAAATGTGGATGTACACTTGCTTAGTAATTCATTGTGTATAAAAGTCTCAACTCGTTAAGCATATCTCATTATTTGTGTGCTATTCATTATATTCAGTTATCATGTTAGTGCAAAATCTCTAGTCTTTTTCCCTTTTCTGTTTTCATGTGCACAACTGGAGCCAAGAGTTTCTCTTGAAACTCACCCTCGGGCTCAAAATTATCTGGCCAGTAGCCATCATCATATTTCATCTGAGTCGCAGCTTTGGAGTCAGAGTATTAGGAGTTGGGCTCTCAAAGAGCCCAACACTTCTTACTTCTCTTCGTTCCTTATATTTTAATATTGTTATCGACATTGTTACTTGCTAACTCTATATGCGTTTTTTTTGTGTGTGGTTTGGCGTAAATTCATAACCTTATTAATAAATCTCCCTTCCATCGTTAGTGAAAAGTGTAGTTATTTCTATCATTGTTTGTTTACCCCAAGTTTCAAACAAATAAAATGGGTAAGCATTCCTTTCTCTTATTAATAAAAACCTGAAAATAGCGTTTCTTTATGTGTAAAAAATGTTACTGTTTTTTTTTAAAAGTAATTCATTCAGTGTTGTTTTTAGGTAAATTAAATAAAGAGGAATCTATCGTCCTTATTTAAGAATAAAGAAATGGATTAATAGTCCCATTTTTGTTTCAAACTAACGTTTGCAGAATTTTGACAGTTGGCCAATTTCAAATATTCTCCAAAAATCACAAATATGAGGTATATATATATTATTATTATTTTGTAAACATATTTTTCATACTATTATAATACATCATATTATACTACACATATATTTTACGTACATAATAAATTTTTCGCACATACTATTTTTACACCCATTAATATATCTATATCTTTTTTTACTACATATACATATATTCGTAAGTCATTTTATATCTAAAATTATTTTTTTACTACATATACGTATATTTACAAGTCATGTTATTTTGCACAATATCACATTTTATATATACTTTATCACACATTTTGTTTATATATATACTACTTCACACACATTTATTTTATAATTACTACACATATATTATTTACATGCATATATACTCTACTACACTTTTATATATTTTATACTATTTTAAAATATTATATTTTTACTTTTTAAATTATATTTACATCTTATACCGCTTTGTATACATATATTTTTTTTACTTTTATATACCTGATACTTTCTTTTAAACACAAGAAATGATTTTAATTTACTCCTTTTTTTATTTTATTAAAAATTATATCCTCTAAAAATATTTTTCTTTTAATAAGTAATGCTAAACAAATATCCCTAAATATTTTTCTAAAACTAAGTTTTAAGGACTATCTTCGGATAGTCTCTGAGGGGTGCTTAATACCTTCCCCTCGAGTAACCAAAACCCTTACCTAGAATTTCGTTGGTTTTCACAGACTAAAACAGAGTTTTACATTAACAAATGGTTTTCCTAATTTTTCCTAAAAAGATTAGGTGGCGACTCTAGACCCTTTTCAAAACCAGGTAGAAGAGCCAGATGTTGCAAACATATTTTGGCCAGTTCAAAATAGGGCGCGACAGAATGGCGACTCTGCTGGGGAACTAACTTATGTTTTTACCTTAGCATGCTTATTTATGAATGTTATTTGGGATATTTGTTTATTACAGTACATTATTTGCTTTATTTATGTTTATATCGTTCTTTGTTTGAAAGGACGCAAGCCAAATCCAAACTTGTGTTCCTTATTTGTTTGATAAACACTACTTGTTACTGCTTTCTCACTTGCATTTCTCTATCGAGTCTTTGGCCGTACACATTTCACACACTGTGGTACACGCGGAGGTTTCTATGCCCCCCCACACCTTCTTTTGGATTCCTTAGTTTCAGAGTTGGTGCAATTAGGTTAGTGTGTCATCTCGCAGTTATTCAGTCCACTCTCAAATCTAGGAAAATACTCTTATTCTAGAAATAGGTCATGTTGCATAGCCTTAGACAGGACGATCCTGGGGATTGACACTGCATTTAGGAAACCGCCCTTATGTCAACGGGTTTTTCATAAAACCCAATGACATATACTTTGTGTGAATTTGATGTAAATGATCCAAACAAAAATACATAATGGATTTGGGATAAACAAACTTATCATATCCTTTACCTTTTCTTTCAGATGAATATCAACCAAAACTTACCAAACATCCATATGGTCATCTCAGCACCTGACAACCTAAAAAAATGGTGGCGAAACATCTGCGTAGCACATGGGGATGAAGTACGAGAGCATTTGGGGGCTTTGTTATCACTTATGGGGGTCCAAGCTAACAAAACCCTCACCACTTTATTGATGAAATTTTGGGAACCAACCACTGTGACTTTCAGATTTTTGGATTTTGAAATCACTCCTACCTTGGAGGAGATTAGTAATTTTGCTGAACTACCACTGAGGGAAAAAGTGCCGGTAGTCCCATCACCCATAAAAAGGGCAGATTTTCTGAGGCTTTTAGGGTTACACATTTTTCCATCACTGAGAAATATGGAAGGCGGGAAGGTGAAGCTGGATTACCTTTTTGAAAGGTACGGTCATCTCGAGAGCTATGATGAACACCAAGGTGAATTCTCATGTACCCGTAAGCAATGGGTATATATGCGACCTAGGGTCTTTGTGTTGGCCTTCTTGGGAGCTATGATCTTCCCCATGAGATTTCATTGCATCGACCTCAATATCCTGCCGATAGTGATGAACGTTTTTGCAGAGCCGCAGAGACTTACCTTGGTACACATGATCATTGCCGAGATATTTCAATCGTTATCTGCATGCACACGAGTACACAATTTTTTTGGAGGCTGCAATTTATTATTGCAAATTTGGGCTGTAGAACACTTCTATCGCCGCCACCCACAAATGGATTACTGTATTGACACACGCAGTAGGATTCAGACTCATACAGAACACATGAGGTATTGGACATATGCACCCACTGGAGAAGAAGAGTGGCGCATATTTTTGACCAACCTTACCGGAGATTTCATCTAGTGGAGGTATCCCTGGATGATAGGATTGGCCTTCATCAAAAATCGATACTTGTACTTCATCGAGTTGATCGGACTAGGAGGCATCCAGCCATATGGGCCTCTTCTAGTTTTAAGACAGTTCGGCCTTGTCCAGGACATACCATTATGGTCAATCATGGCGCTTCACGAGGATGGGTATGGTGCCGTGATCCCAACGGTACGAATGATGAACCTGCAAGTTGAATTGGATTACATGATCACATTGCACATGGGACGAGACAAATGGTGCACGCCAGAATACTATGCTTGGCGTACTACTGTGAGCCACTTGGCTCAACCAAGTGCAGAAGGATTTAGAGATTTAGCAGATGTCCAGTGGGTCAAATAGGTTAGGTAAGAAGGTCTTCCCCGCATGGATATCACAACACCAATGTATAATCAGATTGTTCCAGACTCCATCAATTGCGTGATAACGAAGATAGAGGAGGATTCAGGGGAGTTGGGGGAGGAGGATCCGAAAGAAGATCCAGAAGAAGATCCAGAAGAAGAAATGGAGGAAGACCTGGAAGAGGATCCGGAAGACGACCCTGAGGAAGAGATGGAAGAAGACCCCGAAGAGGCTTCTGGAACTGTCTCCAACTTTTATGATCCTAACGATGGAGGGATGATAGAGATAGACTCGGAGCCCAGGTATCATCATTCTGTTGGATCTCCAGAATATCATCCAGCACCACAGGATGATAGTGATGACGGTCCTACGTGGCCTTAGGTTATCTTTTCTCATTGTACCCCTTTCATATTCCCCAAAAGTGCCTCCCGACCCATCCTCATGTATGCCCTAGTGGACATCCCATGTCTTTTATTTTCAGGCTCCCATCGGCCTATCTTTTGTAAGCTTTCGAAGCCACCTTATGCTAAATGAAAGTTATGTTATCCCAAATCTCTAAATGTGTTCAAAGTGGATCATTTACTATCAAAATGTATGCAACGTAGGCCTACCTCTGGCAAAACGAGGCTCCATATTAGGACGCATTTTTGTGTGAATATCGCCAACTTGGCGAATATATTTGTTATATATTCCAACATTTCCCAAACTAACATAGTTTCCTTTTTCTATTCTTTATGTTTATTATCAACCCCCCAAAGAAAGTTGATTTGTGTCAATTTGCAAACTGGCGGAATCGCAATACAACCTCTGATCTAAAGGAAAAATGAGCGAAGAATCTACAATGCCTCGATGGTACCGGTAGATGGCGCCGAAAGTTCCCGAAATCTGATACATACTCAAAATGACGAACAAATGGCCAACATGGCACAAAAGATTGAGATCCTGAAGAAAGAACTGCGCCAAGTGTGGGACTTGACTAAGCTTACAGCTGCTACCTTCCCCGCTCAATTCCAATTTCCAAATGTTGAGTTACGTCTGGTCACTCCCGCCAACTTAACAAGCACGCCTAAGCAAACACCACCTGTTCCCACTTATGCTCAAGATCTACTTGCTCATCCACCCGATGTTTGGGATGCACCTAATCTTTCCTTGCCTACTCAAAACTTCACTGTTCCAATTCACCCAACAATGCAGCACATACCTGAGGCACATGTCACTTGTGAGATACTTGTGCCACCGGTATATGCTACTGAAGCTACTACTTTCGCAACATCCACGGCTGTCAAAGTACCATATGAGGTTGATCAGTTCTTGGGATTGGAGAGGGATGTCCGGTCAAATGAAGAGAGGTCGATAGCAGCTCAACTTGAAAGTTTGAAAAGGGCATTTAAAAACATGCAAGTCACTAGGGAAACCGAGAGTCTGGACTATGATGACCTATGCATCCACCCAGACATCGATATGCCAGTCGGCTACAAACCACCAAAATTTGATGTATTTGATGGGAAGGGCGATCCTTACGCACACCTAAGAGCCTATTGCAACAAGATGGTCAGCGTAGGAAGGAACGAGAAGTTGAGGATGAAACTGTTCATTCGAAGTCTATCGGGAGAAGTTCTGACTTGGTACACTCACCAAGACCCTCGCAAATGGCGTGATTGCCAAGAAATTGACGAAGATTTCATGAGTCGCTTCAGATTTAATACCAAAATCACTCCAGACAGATTCTCACTTGCCAACATACAAAAGAAGCCATCTGAATCGTTTCAAGAATATTCATGGCGATGGAGGACTGAGGCTTCTCGGATCCAACCCCCACTGTATGAAAATAAACTCTCTAAGTACTTTATCCGAGCTCAGGAAGGCATCTACTTCGACAAGATGATATCAATGATGGTCCAAAAGTTTGTAGACTTGGTCAAGATGGGAGAATTTATTGAGGAAGGTATTAAGTCCAAAAACTTTCAGTCTATGGTCGCATTGCAAGCCACAAGTAAGGCCATACAGTCAGTTTCCATTAGTGGTATGAAGAAGAAGAAGAAAGACGTCTTAGCCATCACACCTTACTACCAGCACGGAGGATCATCCCACCGATACCCTAACAACTCCCAAATTATCGCACATGTTCCAGTATATAGTACCCAGCCACACTATAATCCACCTCGAGCTCCAGCGCACATAAATCCACCGAAGCCATATTCCCCTGTCCAAGCTCCAGTTCACCAAAATACACCAGCATATGCACCAAGACCACATCCTAATCTTGAAACCAGAAATACCCGCACCTACACTCCTATTGCCGAGCCTTTGGCTCAATTGTTTAAAAGGTTAAGGGTAGCAGGTTTGTTACAGCCGATTGAGGGAAGAATCCCTAATCCGATACCATGAAGCTTTGATGGAAACAAGCGATGTGCATACCACTCGGGAATCCAAGGACATGACACGGAAGAGAGTTTTGGCCTGAAGAACCAGATCGAGTCTCTTATCAGAAAAGGAGTAATCAAATGCACCGCTACTCCTCCGAATGTGAACAACAACCCTCTACCAAATCATGAGAATCAAGGAGTCAACATGATTACCCTGGAGGAAGAGTATGACCTGGAAGGAGCTATCGTGCCTGTCTGGAACACAGAAGAAGTTGCCGCCATATATCCAGCGCAACCTTTTATCACAGTTCAGTTGAGAGAGCCTTTGACTGTTCAAACCTACCTGCCGAGAGTTGTGGTAACCACTATAGCCATTGGAAAACTGGACTATGACACTAAAGCAGTCCCATGGGACTATCGGACGGTAGCCAAGGGCAAGATGATAGACGCTGATGTTGCTCACGGAATGACCAGGTCAGGAAGGTGTTATGCCCCGGAGGATCTAAATCGAGGGGTTCCTGGGAAAGAACAAAATCCAAAAAAGAATGTTACTGATGCAGAAGCCACAGAATTTTGGAAGAAGATGCAGTCTAAAGATTACTCAGTCGGGGAACAACTAATGAAGACACCAGCCTACATTTCCATTATGTCCTTGCTAATGAGTTCTGAAGCCCATAGGAATGCTAGTACAAGTTCTGAGCGGAGTTAGCATACCAAAAGAGACTATGAGTGACACATTGGCTGCAGCAATTGGAAGAATGGTAGAAGTGAACAAAATCTCTTTCCATGATGATGAACTACCGGCAGAAGGGGTTGGTCACAACAAAGCACTTCACATCGCGGTCAAGTGTTGTGATAAGATCGTGACTAGAGTTTTGATCGACGGCGGTTCTGGATGCAACATCTGCCCTTTCACCATGTTGAGAGATTTAGGTGTGAATATGGGAGAGATAAGGGAAAGTCGTGTGAAGGTGAGATCTTTTGATGGCGCGCAGAGAAGCGTCATTGGAGAAATCTATCTCACATTGCAAGTAGGTCCAGCTGAATTCCCCATCTTATTTCAAGTGATGGATGTGTCGTCCAACTATAACTTGTTACTAGGAAGGCCATGGGTCCATATGAAAGAGAATTTGCCTACACGCTCCATCAGTGTGTGAAGTTTAAGTGGGGTCGCACCGAAGTTACCATTCATGGGGAGCTCAGTCACCCCATCTATTCTGTGAATTCTGTTCCAGTCATCGAAGAATTGGATGGAGCCGTTTTCCATGCTCTAGAGATCATGCAAGCTGTAAGAATTAATGAGAAAGTAGAGCCTGTAGAGGTGGAGATATTGAGAGAAGCGAAGATGGTTGCGTCAGAGATGCTGAAATATGGGTATCAACCAAAGACAGGGCTCGGACCTAAGGCTGACGGTATAATTGAACCAATCCAGCTGAAACATCAGAAGGGTACCGCCGGGCTAGGATATAAGCCTACTTCAGGAGTAGTCCACAACACAAAGTTTGGGGCAGTAGTGTTCATTCCAGGACAAGTCCCAATCCCAGATGAAGCATTTGATAAAGATTTCATTGAGGGAATAGGAAATCTATTCGTGGCCATGACCGACGATAGACTGGAGAAAGATATCAAGAAGCTGACCATCCGTGATGCCGAGCCTGGAGAAGTATTGCAGAACTGGACTATCAGCCCATCCCTGTTTCGACAGGAGTCCTGGTAGTGTGGAAATGTAGTTTTATTTCAAAATGTTTTTGCATGATCAATTGAGGCTTGAATCATGCCTAAGACCCTTTTGCTACTCGCCTCTTCTAAAAAAGCTAGATTGCTTTTTAATAAAAAGTCTTTATTTTTCTTAAAATTTATCTTTCGATTGTTTAAAATAACTATTTATTTTTATTCACCTTTCATACTTTTCAGCGCTAATATTAGTAAAAATCATCGTACAATGGTTATGACATGTAAAGAATCCATTGAGCGAGGTATGAGCCATGAGCAGGACTATGAAGAATACGCTGAAAGCATGATGCCTGCAAATCTACCTCAGGATATTGAACAGCTTGAAAATCAGAAAAAGCCCAATATGGACGAAACTGAGGTTGTCAACTTAGGAAATAAAGAAATGGTGAAAGAAACACGAGTCAGCATACACTTGGAAGACGAAAGAAAACTTGAATTGATTGAATTGCTCAAGCAATATATTGATGTGTTTGCTTGGTCCTACGATGATATGCCAGGATTAAGCACCGATATCGTCTCACATAAGCTACCAACTAATCCTGCTTGCCCGCCGGTGAAGCAAAAGACGAGGAAGTTCAAGCTGGATTTGAGTTTAAGAATCAAGGAGGAGGTAACAAAGCAGATCGATGCAAATGTTGTCAGGGTCACAAATTATCCTACATGGTTGGCCAACATTGTGCCAGTGCCAAAAAAGATGAGAAAATCAGGATATGTGTAGACTATCGGGATCTTAATAAAGCTAATCCCAAGGATGATTTTCCTCTCCCAAACATTAATATACTCATCGACAATTGTGCAAAGCATGAGTTGCAATCATTTTTCGATTGCTTTGGAGGATGTCACCAAATCTTGATGAATGAAGATAATGCGGAGAAAATAGCATTTATCACTCTATGGGGAGTGTATTGCTATAGAGTGATGCCGTTTGGACTCAAAAATGCTAGCGCAACCTATATGAGGGCCATGACTACCCTCTTCCATGATATGATTCACAACGAGATTGAAGTGTACGTAGATGATGTCGTTATCAAGTCCAAAAGGAGTTCAGACCACCTAGAGGATTTACAGAAGTTCTTTGAGAGGTTGCGGAGATACAATTTGAAATTGAATCCTGCGAAGTGCGCATTCGGAGTTCCTGCCGGAAAGCTACTGGGGTTCATTGTCAGCAGGAAAGGCATAGAATTGGATCCATCAAAAATCAAGGCGATTCAAGAGTTACCTCCCCCCAGGACTAAGAAGGATGTGATGAGCTTCTTGGGGAGACTCAATTACATCAGTTGTTTCATAGCTCATTCCACAGTAATCTGTGAACCCTTATTCAAGTTACTAAAGAAGGATGCCGCCACATAATGCACAGAAGAATGCCAAAGAGCTTTCGATAGAGTCAAGGAGTACTTGTCCAACTCACCAGTATTGGTTCCACCAGAGCCCGGAAAGCTATTGCTACTGTATCTATCCATCATGGATGGAGCATTTGGATGTGTGTTGGGACAACACGATGACACGGGAAAGAAAGAGCAAGCTATTTACTACTTGAGCAAGATGTTTACACCGTACGAGGCAAGATATACCTTGTTAGAATGAACGTGTTGCGCTTTGACTTGGATTGCGCAAAAGTTGAGACATTACCTATCGGCGTACACCACGTACTTGATCTCAAGAATGGATCCACTCAAGTACATCTTTCAAAAACCAATGCATATAGGGAAACTAGCAAAGTGAAAGATTTTGCTGAGTGAGTTCGATATTGTGTACGTGACACAGAAGGCCGTCAAAGGACAAGCTTTGGCCGATCACCTAGCAGAAAATCCGGTGGATAAAGATTATGAACCGCTCATGACCTACTTCCCCGATGAAGAAGTATTTTTTGCAGGAGAGGACATTTCAGAGTCATATGATGGATGGAGATTGTTCTTCGATGGAGCATCAAATTTCAAAGGAGTCGGAATTGGAGCAGTCTTGATTTCAGAAATGGGTCAGCACTACCCAATCTCAGCCAAGATTAGATTTCCTTGCACAAACAACATGTCAGAATATAAAGCATGTATTCTCGGACTTAGGATGGCTGTGGATATGAACATCAAAGAGCTTTTGGTAATAGGTGATTCTGACCTATTAGTTCATCAGGTACAAGGAGAATGGGCCACCAAGAATGTCAAGATCCTTCCTTATCTGAAATGTGTAAAGGATCTAAGCAAAAGGTTCAAGAAGATTGAGTTCAAACATGTCCCTCGGGCTCAACACGAGTTTACTGACGCTTTAGCTACTCTGTCCTCAATGATCCAGCACCCGGACAAGAATTACATTGACCCTATTGAAGTGGAGATACGTGATCAACACGCGTATTATTTTCATGTAGATGAAGAGTTTGATGGAAAGCCATGGTACCATGACATTAGAAGGTTGCTCGAAGCAGGAGATTATCCAGAAAATGCCAGTAGCAAGCAGAAGCGAACTTTAAGGAGAATGGCCAATCATTTCTTTCTTAACGGAGAAATCATGTATAGTAGAACCCCAGATTTGGGATTACTAAGGTGTGTCGATGTAACAGAAGTGACAAAATTGTTAGAGGAAATTCATGCAGGGACATATGGACCCCACATGAATGGATTCACTTTGGAAAAGAAGATTTTGAGAGCTGGATACTTTTGGATGACTATGGAGAGGGATAGCATCCGGTATGTACAGAAATGTTATCAGTGTCAAGTTCATGGTGACTTCATACGAGTTCCGCCAAACGAGCTCAATGTGATGGGTTCCCCATGGCCATTTGCTGCTTGGGGCATGGATGTAATTGGACTCATGGAACCTCCCACATCAAATGGACACCGTTTCATCTTGGTAGCTATCGAATATTTCACAAAATGGGTTGAAGCTTCAACGCACAAGGCAGTAACTAAGAAGGTGGTGGTAGATTTCGTCATCAATAACATAGTTTGTCGGTTTGGAATTCTAGAATCAATCATAACAGACAATGGGGCCAATCTTAATAGTGATCTCATGAGGGATACTTGTGAAAGTTTTAAGATCTCTCACCAAAACTCCACAGCATATCGGCCACAAATGAATGGAGCAGTTGAGGCCGCGAACAATAATATCAAGAGGATCCTGAGGAAAATAGTAGATAGTAACAGAGAATGGCATGAGAAGCTACCATATGCTTTGCTCTGCTATCGCACCACAATCAGAACATCCACTGGGGCAACCCCCTACATGTTGGTCTACGGTTCGGAAGCAGTGATACCCGCAGAAGTGGAAATACCTTCCCTAAGAATCATCCAAGAGGTTGGTCTGGAAGACGCAGAATGGGTTCGTAGTAGGATTGAACAGTTGATGTTCATTGATGAGAGGAGACTGGATGCAGTCTATCACGGTCAACTCTATCAAAACAGAATGATCAAAGCATTCAACAAGAAAGTCAAGCCTCGACGATTCACACCAGGGCAATTAGTATTAAAGAAAATATTCCCTCACCAAGATGAAGCTAAGGGGAAATTTGCGCCAAATTGGCAAGGTCCTTACATGGTTCACCGAGTGCTCTCAGGCGGAGCTGTAATCCTTGCTGAAATGGATGGCACAGTAAGCATAAAGCAGATCAATTCAGACGCTATCAAGAAGTACTACATATTAAGACAGTAGGACTAGTTTTTATTTCCTTGTACTTTTTGCATTTTTCTAATGTAACCAGAACTACATATTAGCCTGACTTCCCACGGCGAGATACGTAGGCAACCTATATCGGGTCCGGTCTCCCTTAGAAAAACCAAAAATATCATCTTTCATGTATTTAGAACTACGATTGACCTGGCTTCCCTCGGTGGGATACGTAGGCAATCCTCGTCGGATTCGGTCCCTTTATATTTTCCATTTCCCCTATTGTACTTGAACTACGTTCTGACCTGATTCCACTTGGATACGTAGGCAGCCTGAGTCAGGCCCGGTCAATGCATTTCATATTTTCCATTTCCTAATGTACTTGAACTACGTTCTGACCTGATTCCGTTTGGATACGTAGGCAGCCTGAGTCAGGCTCGGTCATTGCATCACATATTTTTATTCTTCCCAATGTACTTGAACTACGTTCTGACCTGATTCCACTTGGATACGTAGGCAGCCTGAGTCAGGCTCGGTCAATGCATTACATATTTTTATCCTTCTTTGATATCCTCGAACTACGTACAAACCTGATTCCCATTTGGGGATACATAGGCAACCTAAAAGGTTCGGTCATACCCTTAGGAAAAAACCTCCCCCCCTTTTTATTTGTAACATACCTTCAGAGTAATCACAACATCTACAAAGAGATAGAGAAGCATCACCAGAAGCCGAAGCTACGAGAAGAGTACATTTGGACATCCTCAACAAATGGGAAAACTCGATTGGATTTTGGAACATGTCGTAATCTAAGGAACGATGAATAATCACTATATATATGCGCCTAGTATATACAAAATATACTTATTTTTCTAAAATAATATATATATATATATATATATTCAAAATATTTTACTGCCTTTCCACCTACTGATCTCCAAAATAGAAAGTCGCGAGCAACCGAGGAGGCTTTGAAGGGATCAACCTACCGAGTCTCTCGGATAGGAAATCACGAGCGGCTGAGGAGGTTGATAACGCTCAAACTACACCTCAAATTAACGAGGCGTAAGCGATCGTAGTCAAGTAAAGAACCCAACAAGGTTGGGGTCGAATCCCACAGAGAATATGGTGAAGATCAAGCCTTTAGTGAATTTAGTAACTCGTAGTCAATTGTTTCCGATAAATAAAAAGGGGGGTGTTGTGAACAAATCGTGAACAAAAGCATAATAAACGTAGGAGTTTAAATCAGTATGAGAGGATGAACTAGGGACGTGTTCACCATGGCGTTGTAACAATGTTGATTCTAGGCTTAACCGGGTTCTTTCTATATGCTTGTCACGATGTGATTGCGTCAATTGTATCGTCTAAACGTCTCTCGACCAAATAAACAAATTTCCTTTTATCTTCTTTCGATCTCAAAAAGATGTGCTTTTTTTAGCTCTCAATCCTAACATCAAGTAGACTAATCCAGTTACGGCATTAATCTTTAAGACGAGAGTTGGTAGTCTCGAATCCTTGTCGTTAATCACGTTTTCCCGGTTTTAACTTCTTTACTCAAGCAAATTAAACCTAGGCATGTTCTAATGTTTGCAACCACTAGAAAACGTGACTAATTGAATGATTAACAACATGACAATACATATATCGAACCCAACGCTACCCGGAATCTATGTTGCTACGTTTCCATGGCTCCCACAACCCTAGTTACGGGAGTTTTAGTTACTCATGCTCGATAAATAAGAGAAAATAGTTGTATTCATAATAAAGGGAAGAAAAGTCTTACAATATAATGAAACAATCAATCTTCCAATATCCAAGAGCAAGAAATACAAGAACTCACGAAAGAATCAAGAACACGAATTCAAGAATCCGGAAACGTGTTGTTGCTCTCAAAAACGACTTAAAACTTGTTTAAACTAATGGGAGAATAATATTTAACATAAACCTAACATAGGGTATTTATTGGAGTAGTAGAAACCAATTCCAAAACGGGCTAGGAATCCCCAAAACGCGGGTCGCCGACCAGTGCTACTGCCTTAGCGTGACGGCCAGGCTTGACGGACCGTCAGGGCAGTGACGGACCGTTGCCTGGGCCGTCACTGCTTGGCAGCAACACTGCCTTAAGTTGACGGTCCCAGTGACGGGTCGTCAGCCTTGTGACGGGCCGTCACTCAGGCCGTCACTCTTAGGCAGAATGTTGTTTTTCGCGTATTTTCTTCCGTTTCCGTGTTTGCTTCCATTTCCTACAAATACAACATAAAAACATCAAAAACAACAATGGTTGCTTGAAAACGTACGATTGTTCTTAGTAAAAAGGAGTCGAAAGTGACGTAATTTGGCGTCACATCAACACCCTCAACTTAAAACGTTCGCTTGTCCTCAAGCAACATGACATAAAACAATAATACGACTCAACTAAGAACACAAACTCGTGTCTATAGCAACTCATGGTCATTCAAACTTATTTAATTCAATCAAGCTCCCTCGTAGCACACGAATGTATGAAACACTAATTTGCAAGGATCCAAACATGTCATTCCGTTATGATAGAACATTATGCATACACACGCGCAGCTATCCTAACAATCAATAGACAATACAGACATCTTGGTGCCCTCACCACAAAGAAATCCCACACACAAGATTTGGGACTAGGTAAGCGCTCACACTCACAAATGATTTCAAACAATGCATATGCGATACCATAGGCTTGCCCTTACTATTCTATTTCAGTTCTTCAGAAAGCTACTCAGGATCACTACAGGACTTGTTTAGGCTTGTAATGAGGCTTCGGGTGCAGGTATGATACATTTAGGGGTTAGTGACTAAGCCCTCCTTGGAACCATTTACATCTTATCACCACATAACTTCACTTTATCCATCCTTATTCACCTTTTTATTTCCTTGATTCTAGATACAGGTGCGGCCTCTTTATTTTGACAATTCTTTTTATTTCTTTTTCGATCTTTTTCACCTTTCTTTATTTTTCTTTTCTTTTCCTAGGCGCACACCCGGATTTTCATTCTATTCAAAAACCAATCTTCTCCATCATCTTTTTCTTATCATTCACCTCCGTAGTAGCCACCCCTTACTTAGGCTGATTGCCTGCGTTGAGGTGCACAATGTCCAAGGGAGGACCAGGGCCAAAACAGGGTTTACCTCTATAGTAGCCACCCTCAACTTAGGCTGATTGCCTGAGTTGAGGTGCACGATGTCCAAGGAAGGACCAGGGCCAAAATAGGGTTTCAAAGTTAAACAGGAATGGTGACAGGTTATTGAAAGAACAAGGTCAATTATGGCTCAAACAGGGATCAAGGGATTATTTATATTTGGACGGTCTTTTAGGTTAAGTGGACTGCACACAAAAAGAGCCTGTGATCCTTTCCTAAGCAACCAACTTCAAACTTAACAAAATAAACCGGGCAAGTTCTAGATGCATGCACAGAGTAAGAATTTATGACAATAAACTCACACGCTCTTGCACCAAGAAACTATGTCGCTACCAACTATCAAACAACCGCTCGGCTTAAGCATATTCATTCTACTCATAATCGCACAATGACATACAAAGATCCCAACATTCAATCGTTTCAACATAAGCTCAAACTCAGAAAATTTTTAAGGGGCCTCATTTTTAGACAAGAACAACACATGCTTGCTATAGACACTAAAAAAAATTTAAACTAACAACCTAGACATGCCGGTTCTACTAGATAGCACACCGGAGGGAAAAGAAATTGGCAACAAAAACCCTCGGTGGTGACTCACAGGTTTCCCAACACCCTCAACTTAGACTCATGCATTGTCCCCAATGCATACATATGAAAACTAAAAGCTGTGAGAATAAAGGAATACCTGTGCAGTCGATATGACTCAGATTCTGGAATGATGTTGGAGACCGCCTGGGTCTCCAAAACAAGAGAACTCGATGGAGTACGTGTGTGCGCCAACCTCATTTTGCGCTCCAACTTCCTCTTTTATTTGCTCCGCCGCTAGTCGTGACCGCTTCTTCGCTCTTTCCTTGTAGATTCTCTTGCGGTGTTTTTGTTTCCTTGAGCTATTTACACCGCTCTCCGCAACATGCTTCTCTTTTCGCGGCATCCTTCTCACAACAGCTAGCGTCTCGACCAAACACTTCTCCTCAATGTGCACATCCGCAGGATCTTCCTCAATAGCATTGATGACCGCGACCACCCTCATGTCACTTGGTTGCTTCATCAATTTGGACACATCGAACTTGACCACTTCATTGTTCAATCGGAAGGTCAGCTCGTTTTTCTCCATGTCAACCAACACTCTCGCCGTAGCTAACAATGGTCGTCCCAAGATTATGGGAACTTCGAAGTCCACTTCGCAATCCAAGATCACAAAGTCGGCCGGGAATATAAGCTTACCAATCTGGACCAGCACATCAGACAATATCCCTACGGGTCGCTTTACCGAACGGTCCGCCATCATCACTCTCATAGACGTTGGTTTAGGAGCTCCCAAACCCAATTTGTCATACACTGCTAGCGGCATCAAATTGATGCTAGCACCAAGATCACACATAGCTCTTCCGAAGTTGAGCTTCCCGATGGTACATGGAACAGTGAACGCACCTGGATCTCCTTTCTTTTCCACTAACGATCTAGAGGAAATAGCGCTGCAGTGATGGAGGTTGTCTTCCGGCTCGAAACTTACCGTCCGCTTCTTTGTAATCAAGTCCTTCATGAACTTGGCATAACCGGGCATTTGTTCCAGCGCTTCTACCAATGGTATGTTTATTGAGATTTGTTTCAGCATGGTCATGAAATTCAGGAACTTACCATCGTCAGCTTTCTTTTTCAACCTCTGGGGAAAGGGAGGTGGGTGTCGAAGCATCATAGTTGGAAGCTTTTCAGCTTCCTTGCGTTTCTCCGCGGGCTTTGGAGTTTCCTCCTCTACCGCCTCTTCATCATCCGCAACATTACTTTGGGTTTGAACTACCGGATGTGATTCCGGTAATATTTTCCCACTTCTTGTGGTGATCGCCATACAGCTGGCGTCATTCCTCGGATGCGTCGTGTCACTCGGCAAGGTACCTGTCTTCCTTTTGGTTTAAAGATGCCGAGATCTGACCCACTTGCTGCTCCAGTTGCTTGATTGCGGTGGAATGTGACTCTACTACCTGACTCAACGTTGATAACTCATTCCGCATTGCCTTTACCCCAGAGTCAGTCGATTCCACCTTAAGCAGCATTTTGCCATCATGTTCTCAAGTTTGGACGTCTCAGCCTCGCTGCCAGCTTTATCCCGATTACCAGGTGGTATATACAACCCACCTCTATCGGTGTTGTTCCTCCAGTTTCCTTGGTCGCGCTCTTTGTAACCACTTTTCTCATAGTGGTTGTCTCGCTGATAATTCCGACCTTGGTTTCCCTGCCCATTGGCCTGGAAACCCCCCAAGTAATTCGCTTCCTCAGTCTCTATACCTTGGGAACCCACAGCTTGTACCTTCTCTATACTTCCTGACGTCAAGTGCCTTGTCAGGAGATCCAACTGTGTTTTCAGGTGCACCATATCTTGGTCGCGCTCCTCCTCTTTCCTTCGTTGCTCTGCTGACATGCCAACTGTATAGGTGCTAGCTGCAACCTCTGAATCCCGTGTGTGCCAGGCTCTGTTGGTCTTGGTGAGCCTGTCCAAAATAGTTGTGGCGTCGGCAAAAGTGCAACCCATAAACGCTCCACCTGCTGCGTTGTCCAATGTTGGCTTGGTAGCCGAATTTAGTGCCCTGTAGAATGTCTGCATCAAGAATTCGTTGTTCAGCTGATGGTTGGGGCACTGTGTCAGCTTCTTCTTAAATCGCAACCAAGTCTCGTGCAGTGCTTCGTGAGGTTGCTGCCTGAAATTACTAATCTCATCCCTCAATTGTATCATCCGAGAGGGAGGAAAGAACCTTTCTAGGAAAGCTCCTCTCAACTCGCCCCACGTTGCGATAGAGTCGGGGGTCAGCTCCGTTAACCACAATGCTGCCTCATCAGACAGAGACAACGGAAACAATCTGAGCCTGATCGCTGTCTGACTCACGCCCGGCAGCTCAAACGATTTGCAGATCCCCACGAAATTCATCAAGTGCTGGTTTGGATCGTCACCAGCAACACCGCGGAACACTCCTCTCAAGTTCAACAGTTGGATCATCGTGCTAGTGATGTTGAACTTGGCTCCGGGCGGTAGCGGTGGAACAATAATGGCGCCCGTAGCGCCAGCTCCATCTAAATCGAGCTCCTCATCATTCCGTACACCATCATCCTGCAGACCACCAGCATTAAGATTTTGTTGGGCCTGCAGTTCCGCAGCGATCCTCGCTGCCTCGTTTTGTGCGGCCATATTCCGCCTCAATGTTCTCGCAAGTTCGGGGTCGTAAGGTAAAATTTGTTCCCCCGAACCTCGGGTACTTGGCATGCACAACCTGTACCCTGTCCAAAAACAAAAACAACAAACAGAAATAAAAGCAGGAAATTATGACTAAAAGTCAACTAAACACACCAGACTTAATCAAAAACCGTATTCCCCGGCAACGGCGCCACTTTTTGATAACGCTCAAACTACACCTCAAATTAACGAGGCGTAAGCGATCGTAGTCAAGTAAAGAACCCAACAAGGTTGGGGTCGAATCCCACAGAGAATATGGTGAAGATCAAGCCTTTAGTGAATTTAGTAACTCGTAGTCAATTGTTTCCGATAAATAAAAAGGGGGGTGTTGTGAACAAATCGTGAACAAAAGCATAATAAACGTAGGAGTTTAAATCAGTATGAGAGGATGAACTAGGGACGTGTTCACCATGGCGTTGTAACAATCGATTCTAGGCTTAACCGGGTTCTTTCTATATGCTTGTCACGATGTGATTGCGTCAATTGTATCGTCTAAACGTCTCTCGACCAAATAAACAAATTTCCTTTTATCTTCTTTCGATCTCAAAAAGATGTGCTTTTTTAGCTCTCAATCCTAACATCAAGTAGACTAATCCAGTTACGGCATTAATCTTTAAGACGAGAGTTGGTAGTCTCGAATCCTTGTCGTTAATCAAGTTTTCCCGGTTTTAACTTCTTTACTCAAGCAAATTAAACCTAGGCATGTTCTAATGTTTGCAACCACTAGAAAACGTGACTAATTGAATGATTAACAACATGACAATACATATATCGAACCCAACGCTACCCGGAATCTATGTTGCTACGTTTCCATGGCTCCCACAACCCTAGTTGCGGGAGTTTTAGTTACTCATGCTCGATAAATAAGAGAAAATAGTTGTATTAATAATAAAGGGAAGAAAAGTCTTACAATATAATGAAACAATCAATCTTCCAATATCCAAGAGCAAGAAATACCAAGAACTCACGAAAGAATCAAGAACACGAATTCAAGAATCCGGAAACGTGTTGTTGCTCTCAAAAACGACTTAAAACTTGTTTAAACTAATGGGAGAATAATATTTAACATAAACCTAACATAGGGTATTTATAGGAGTAGTAGAAACCAATTCCAAAACGGGCTAGGAATCCCCAAAACGCGGGTCGTCGACCAGTGCTACTGCCTTAGCGTGACGGCCAGGCTTGACGGACCGTCAGGGCAGTGACGGACCGTCGCCTGGGCCGTCACTGCTTGGCAGAGCCACTGCCTTAAGTTGACGGTCCCAGTGACGGGTCGTCAGCCTTGTGACGGGCCGTCACTCAGGCCATCACTCTTAGGCAGAATGTTGTTTTTCGCGTATTTTCTTCCGTTTCCGTGTTTGCTTCCATTTCCTACAAATACAACATAAAAACATCAAAAACAACAATGGTTGCTTGAAAACGTACGATTGTTCTTAGTAAAAAGGAGTCGAAAGTGACGTAATTTGGCGTCACATCAGAGGTTTTGAAGAAATCTAACGGCAAGGCCAGGGTCCACAAGCCGACAGAAATCAACACCCCTCCCAAAACTAAGATTTTTTCTTTGAGCGCAGGAAAATAGGAATCAAGACAGGATGATGTCAAGTCAAGCTCATAGACATGATTGGAGAAATCTTTCGGCTATCACGACACCATAAGCCGAACATTCTTCCCCTACTCTATTTTAAAATACTTTATCCCGATTCTTACAATTCTTAAAAGGTTTTCATTTATGTCTTTGCAGGTGCATCCGAGATTCGGATCAAGTATCGAAGATAAAGAGCTCTCGTAGGACAAATAGGATAGTTTATCTCTTTCCAAATAACTCTGCCAATTGGAGATTGCCATCTAATTGCGTCAAATAACTCCGCCAATAGGAGAATGCCGACTGACTTCATCAAACTCCACCAATTGGAGGTTGTACATAAGTAAACAAAATGACACTCTGACGATTGGAGCTTGTACATAAGCAAACAAAATGACACTCTACCGATTGGAGCCTGTACATAAGCAAACTAGACGACGCTCTAACAATTGGAGCCTGTACATAAGCAAGCAAGCGACACTGCCAAATCAGAGAAATGTATATTAGCAAGCAAAACATACTTCGCCAATCGGAGGTTGAATCATAGAAAACATCATCATAACTCCATCAATCAGAAGCATGCATGCTAGCAACATCCTCATTTTCGCATTAAAGACCACTCCACTAAACAGAGATTTTACACTGTTCCACCAGATGGACATTTTACTTAAAAGTGTTGCCCCGCCAGTTGAGAGGCTTTAATTTACAATGTTTCCCCGCCAGTCGAGAGGCTTTACTTTACAAGTGTTGCCCCGCCAGTCGAGAGGCTTTACTTTACAAATGTTGCCCCGCCAGTCGAGAGGCTTTACTTTACAAGTGTTGCCCCTTCAGTCGAGTGGCTTTACTTTTTAAGTGTTGCCCCGCCAGCCGGAGGCTTTACTTTCCAAGTTATTTCACCTACATTACATCCACTCCGCAAAATAGAGACGTCGACAATTGTTTGGATATCTACACTCTGCTCTTTACATTACAATTTTAATTTACAGTTTTGAGCCTCAACAGGTACTTTGTAACCCATTTTTACCTGTTTTGCAGGACGACACACTACAACGTGGAACTACCTCTAAGCAGCGATTGAAGCAACGCTTGAGAGGAATACCAAACTCACAAGCCAGAGTTTCAAGACTAGCACTCCGACTCCAATTCCTACAATCAGTCGTCCATATTTCTAAATTAGAGTACACCTGCTCTCGCAAGCATCGATACCCTCTTCTTTATCTCCTAGAATTCTCACTAGAGGATACTAAAGGGACTACATCTATCCAACAATTTGATGTGATCTTATAGGGATGCGAGATGCACCTAGTTAAGTCAAGTTTGTGGGTGTGTTGTGCACCACACTTATAATTGAGAGGCTGTGAAAATGCGCCCATCCTGAAAAGGTTATTATCATCCAGCAAATAATCTACCGTTAATTCCATAAAACTCTTTCCTGGCTCGACTAAGAGACCGGTGTCAACCATAAATCATACTGGGGAAAATTTTGAGGACTGCCTCAAAATTTACCATAATCCTCTATTCAGAACTATTACCGGCCTGATTCCCATTTTCCTTAGGGATATGTAGGTAGCTCAACTCCGATCACGGCCGTACCCATTCCGTTCGTGCCAAAATCATCTTTATCTTTATTCCAGGAAATACCAGTGTCATCATAAAACCAGCACTGGGGCAAAATTTTGAGGACCTCTCAAAATTTTTGAACTACATCGGCCTGATTCTCGTGAAACCCGAGATATGTAGGTAACTCGGAGACCAGAGTTTGGTCAAATTCGTAATCACAATCATGATGACTCTAGCTTCACCATTCTGCTCATTCTGGATTATGTCCTTTCCAAAATTTAATTTTTTCCAGTCGAGACAAAATTGGCTTTACGTCAACATCTTCGCCCAAAGACTCTTTCATCATCTCTGTTCGAAGAGGGGTAAGTTGTTGACACCCAATTTTGACTCTCCTTTTTCCCATAATTAATTTTTATATGCTTCTTAGTCCCGAGGACTTTTCCAAAATAATTTTCTTATTTTTATATTAGTTTTTAATAAATTTTGGCACCAATAATCATTTCAAAAAAAAATTATTTCCCTTATTTTCTATATAATATATGTATATATATATATAATAATATATTTTATTTCCTTTCCTTTCTATGTATGAAATAATAATAACTAATAATATTGTATCTTATAAAATCACCCAAAAATATTTTATAATTCATTTTTTTAATAAAATATTAGTATATTAACTTTTATTTCAAACTCTAAATAAATCTTGTCGTATCGCTATAATATTTCCTAAATATAGTTCTATTAATTGGGAATTCCGATTACGCGTATTAAAATTATTTTAAGTCATATTTATGTACGTATTGGAAAATTAATTAGGATAAAAGAAGCATCGTTAAATTAATTAAGTGATAAAACGATTAGGGAAAATTGAATTTTCCTACAAACTAATTCATTTACCAATTTTGGGCTAAATCCTTATTTCTTTCAGCCAAAAATTAACTAGCCCACTACCTAATTACTCCTGACCCGGCCCAAATCCCATAAAACTAATCAGCCTAATCTTCACCCTTTCCCCTCACTTCAATTCCACTAAAAATCCCTAATATCTTTTCTCCATAATCGTTTGAGAGAACCAGAAACTCTCTCCCTTTGCTCATCTTCTCCTCTTTTCACTCTGCCAATGCCGCTAGACCACCGGATAATGGCAAAATCTGGTGGTCTTCATCCTTCTCTCCTCAACTTTTCTATCAATGTAGCCATCCTATCAGCTTTATGTCTCTCCCTCACCCTTTTGTCATCTCAAAATAGAGTTGTAAAGCTCCCCCACCGCCGGCTACAGACCTCGGAAAAGAGGAGAAAATCGAAGACCTATCGGATTCAAAGTGTTATCCGATGGGTACAAGCTTAATCTGGTTGATTCGAATTGAAACCTCTAAAATGTCTCTATCCCTTCAAATCAGCCTGATAAAGGTAAAGCCTCCACCATAACTTTCTTTCACTTCACAATTATCTCTCTGAATTTAGCTTCTCAAGAATTCAAATTTTGAATTCATGAAGCTTCTTGAAGAAAACCATTGGAGTCCTCAATTTCGGCTATAAAAGGGACCCTTGGGTTTCCATTATGGGGGGATGCATTTGGCAATCCATTACCATCAGAAAAATAGCCAACGAAATCAACTAGAAAAGTTACTAAAAACTTTCTCTCAATTGCTACTCATCTTGTTCCCTAATCAATTTCCTCTTTTTTTGTTCTTCTCGAAATACTTCGAGTTGGAACCAGAGTCAAAGTCAGAGTCTCTAGCTTGAAACTCAACACTCGATGGCCTCAATCACTGCACAATACAAGGTAAATCCTATCCCATCTTAATTACGTTGGGCTTAAATTTTATTAATTGTTTATTATGTGTTTAGTCAGAATGTTAGCTGTCTGTTTTTTGGCATAAAAAATGTGAAACGAAATCAGTTTCTGGTCATTTTGTTCAGATTATGTGTTTGTAAAGTGTTTGCGACTTGCGATTTAGTAAACCCATTTGAATTCCTAAGAGTTGTTGGTTGTCCATCATGAGATCATTTTGATGTCGATTTGAATATTTGACTTTGGCATCAACTGCTAGTTATATCTTGGGCTAGTTGTTTATGTAAAAGAGATTCTCTAACTTCTAACTTAGCATGAAAAAGGGTTATACAATCTTTAAGTGTTGAAAAGTAGCCCACTAGATATTTGAAGTTCTCTGTTTGCTTGGTTTCATGAATATGGAAATATTAACTTAAGTCTTGAACATGATTAAATAAGCTTGAAGCTTCACTGTTAAGGCAAGTTCTAATCAGTTTGAGCAAGTTTGTGGTATGGTTAGATGTTGTACCAATTTAAATTACTTTATACGAGTAAAAAATGGTATTAATTTGGTTCCAAAAGTTGAGGCTAGTGGGTTGTAGCTATAACTCTGATAAGATTGTGTATGCACCTATATAATCATTTAAAAGCTTGCGTATATATTGATCACCTAGCTCTAAGGTTTGCTTTTATCATTTTAGAGGATTGTACTTGTTAAGAGCCAGGTTGAAATTTGTTAAAACTATGCCTCTTGACTGCTTTTTTTTCCCTAGAAATGGAATCTGATTGGAAGCTTTAGCACATTGTTCACCTGAGAATGGTTTAAGTTTATTTTATTTTATTTTAGTCCATATGTGTGAAACAAAATTAACATTATGTACGAATGAGGTCTTAAGTTGTACCTAAGCTTTTAGGATGTTCTTGTAGATTATATATTCATTCCTTTTAAAGAATGGAAAGCAACTAGCTTTTTTATAATCCTTAAGGGTGCTCTATTATCCTTTCTAAATAGTTGTGGATTGGTTAAGTCTGTCTTTTCTTAGCATAACCAAAGAACTTGTTTGAGATATTAAGGCTTAGTTTAACTTATAGCTGATCCGTTTTCCTTCATTTATGTGTACAAAATAGCATAGAAGTGTAGTATTTCTAGTATCTTAATAGACCTTACAAATATGAATTATTATTTTCTCTTTCCGTTTCAAATTCTTGAATAAATATCAACGTGAAGGCTCTTTATAGCAGGCTCTCGTTCCTATGTTAGAGTAAAAATGTGGTTGTACACTTGCTTAGTAATTCATTGTGTATAAAAGTCTCAACTCGTTAAGCATATCTCATTATTTGTGTGCTATTCATTATATTCATTTATCATGTTAGTGCAAAATCTCTAATCTTTTTCCCTTTTCTATTTTCATGTGCACAACTGGAGCTAAGAGTTTCTCTTGAAACTCACCCTCGGGCTCAAAATTATCTGGCCAGTAGCCATCATCATATTTCATCTGAGTCGCAGCTTCGGATTCAGAGTATTAGGAGTTGGACTCTCAAAGAGCCCAACACTTCTTAGTTCTCTTCGTTCCTTATATTTTAATATTGTTTTCGACATTGTTACTTGCTAATTCTATATGCGTTTTTTTTGTGTGGTTTGGCATAAATCCATAACCTTATTAATAAATCTCCCTTCCATCGTTAGTCAAAAGTGTAGTTATTTCTATCATTGTTTGTTTACCCTAAGTTTCAAACAAATAAAATGGGTAAGCATTCATTTCCCTTATTAATAAAAACCTGAAAATCGCGTTTCTTTATTTGTAAAAAATGTTCCTATTTTTTTTTAAAAGTAATTCATTTAGTGTTGTTTTTAGGTAAATTAAATAAAAAGGAATTTGTTGTCCTTATTTAAGAATAAAGAAATGGATTAATAGTCCCATTTTTCTTTCAAACTAACGTTTGCAGAATTTTGACAGTTGGCCAATTTCAAATATTCTCCAAAAATCACAAATATGAGGTATATATATATTATTATTATTTTGTAAACATATTTTTCATACTATTATATTACATCATATTATACTACACATATATTTTACGTACATAATATATTTTTCGCACATACTATTTTTACACCTATTAATATATCTATATATTTTTTACTACATATACATATATTCGTAAGTCATTTTATATCTAAAATTATTATTTTTACTACATATATGTATATTTACAAGTCATGTTATTTTGCACAATATCACATTTCATATATACTTTATCACACATTTTGTTTATATATATACTACTTCACACACATTTATTTTATAATTACTACACATATATTATTTACATTCATATATACTCTACTACACTTTTATATATTTTATACTATTTTAAAATATTATATTTTTACTTTTAAAATTATATTTACATCTTATACCGATTTGTATACATATATATATATATATATTTTTTACTTTTATATACCTCAGACTTTCTTTTAAACACAAGAAATGATTTTAATTTACTCCTTTTTTTATTTTATTAAAAATTACATCATCTAAAAATTATTTTTTTTAATAAGTAATGCTAAACAAATATCCCTAAATATTTTTCTAAAACTAAGTTTTAAGGACTATCTTCGGATAGGCTCTGATGGGTGCTTAATACCTTCTCCTCGAGTAACCAAAACCCTTACCTAGATGTTCGTTGGTTTTCACAGACTAAAAACAGAGTTTTACATTAACAAATGGTTTTCCTAATTTTTCCTAAAAAGATTAGGTGGCGACTCTAAACCCTTTTCAAAACAAGGTAGAAGAGCCGGATGTTTCAAACATATTTTGGCCAGTTCAAAATAGGGCGCGACAGAGTGGTATGAAGCGGGATATAGCGGAGTTCATATCTCGATGCTTGAACTATCATCAGGTTAAGTTCATGCACATGAGACCAGGTGGTTTGATGCAATGACTTCCCATTCCGGAGTGAAAGTGGGAAGGGATTTCTATGGACTTCGTAGTTGGGTTGCCTCATACTTCTCGGGGATTTTATTCCATCTGGGTAATTGTTGATAGGCTGACTAAGTTAGCACATTTCTTGATGGTTCATACTTCTTATGGTGCAGAGAGGTTATCCCAGATTTACCTTTGTGAGATTGTTCAGTTGCACGGGGTCCCATCTTCTATCATTTCAGACCGCGACACTCAGTTCACATCTCAATTTTGGAGGGCTATTCAGCGAGATTTGAGTACAGAGGTTTAGCTTAGTACTACTTTCCATCCTTAGACAGGTGTCCAGTCCGAGAGGACTATTCAGGTCCTGGAGGACATGCTTATGGCCTGTGTTCTTGACTTTGGAGATTCATGGGATCAGTTTGTGCCTTTGGCTGTGTTTGCTTATAATAATATCTTTCATTCAAGCATCGCCATGGCACCTTTCGAGGCTTTGTATGGTAGGCATTGCAGATTGCCAATTGGTTGGTTTGATTGTTTAGAGTCTAGACCCCAGAGTATAGATTTACTTTGAGATTCCTTAGACTGAGTTTGTTTGATTTAGGATAGACTCAGAGTAGCCCAGAGTAGGTAGAAGAGCTACGCTGATCGTAGACTTTATGCCTTGGAGTTCAGTGTTTGTGACTTGGTATTCCTTCGAGTATCGCCCGTGAAGGGTGTGATGAGATTTGGTCGGCGAGGCAAGCTTAGCCCCAGGTTCATTGGGTCGTTTGAGATTCTACAGAAGGTTGGTAGTGTTGCCTACATGTTAGCTTTGCTTTCAATGTTTTCAATTGTGCATCCCATTTTTCATGTCTCAATGTTGTGCTGGTATTTTCTAGACGAGTATCATGTGTTACATTAGGATTTGGTTCAGTTAGATGAGAGTTTGTCCTTTGTTGAGGAGCCGATGGCTATTCTGGCCAGCGATATCAGGAGATTGAGATCTAGGGAGATTTCGATTGTGAAAGTTTAGTGGAGGCATTATCCGATTGAGGAGGCTACTTGGGAGACCAAGAGTGAGTTGCGCGCTCAGTACCCAAAGTTTTTCGAGCCTTCAGGTACTCCCTTCTTCTTGACTTTCAAGGACGAAAGACTTTTTAGTAGTGGATGTTGTGATGACCCTTCTGGTCATCTTTGTGTTTATGTTTTTGTACTGTTAGAGCTTTCCTGTAGCGGTCCCATGTCATTTATGACTTGCTGGGACTGGTGGTTCGGTTCCCTGGTCATTTATTCAGTCATTTTGGTCATTTGCATATTTTAGAGCTTAAACTTAGAATATCATTGACTTTAGTCAACATTCATAGCTAATCTGCTCAGAATCAAATTTTTATAATTTCGTTAGCTTCAGAGCATTGAGTTTGGTCTAGTTGGACCTTTAGTTGAGGCCTGAGAACTTTCGGTATGGGTTTTGTGTTGCTTTCTCTGTTTTTAGGACATTTGGTGTTGAAAGTGTAACTTTGGTCAGCTTTTGATGAGTGGAGCATCACATTGAAATCGGACGATTCCATCAGCTCTAGAATGTTGAGTTTGGGTTAGGTAGATAGTTGGTTCGGGTCCTGGGTGAGTCGGGCTCATTTTGAGTGTTTGGTTGCTTGTTGGTTAGTGTTGACTTGGGTCAACATTTCTCTGAAACGACCTCGTATGGAAGTTTTGTCGATTCCGTTGAGTTCAGAATATCATTTCCGCTCTGTTAACATTATTGGTTTTTGAGTATCGGTTTTTGATCGTGCCCAAAAAGTCCCGTAGAGTTCTAGAAAAGTTGCAAGTTTTTGTTATTGTAAGTGCGGGATTTAGGCCTTAATCACGATTATGAACCTCTTTCCTCACGGCCGCGATGAAGCACCTGGTCCCTTGTTTTTTGCGATTGTGATGTTCCTTGTCCCGACCGCAATGAGGCCTTCTCTTCTTTGTTCTTCACAACCGCGTGTCTAATCCTCGCAATTGGGTTGGTCTATCAAGTGTAGTATTCGCAACCGCGAAGGGTCCCTTCGCGATCGCGATGCAGGACCCCTGGGCAGTATATAAGTTTTTCCACTTCGTCTTCTTCACTCTAAAATCAGCTTCTTCCATTGTTATAAGCTCCAAACTCATCTAGACTCTGTATTGACTCAATTCTTGGTGTTGAGGTGCAAATTCCTTGCTTGTGATCATTCCTCCATCATAAATTGTAAGATTTATCCGCCTTACATCGTTAAATCCTCTTTTTTGATTCTTCAATTGCTCTTATTAATGGCTAGCTGGTTTGAGCCATTTTCCTTGTATTAATTCCTACTATAATCCGAGCATGCACACTTTGGAGTGCGGTGATCATTGTGCGCTCTTCCGTGCTCAGCTTTGGATTGTGGAGCCCACGGGCCTGTTGGTGACCCAAATTTTGACCCAGCTATTACTGTGTTATGGGTATTGTTAGACTCGTTTTTATGTGTTAATTATGTTTGTGATAGTTTGATTATCATTTGGAGCTTCTCAGAGCGATTCGGGATTGGATCTCGTTGTCCCAGCAGCTTGTCATCGGATGCCAGGTAGGGTATGGTTTAAACTCTTTAGACTTTGCCTATATAGAATAAAATTGTAATGGACATCTTTGGGCTGGGTTCACTAGTTTGGTACCACAGACCTTGACCGCTTCTTCATGTCTGATTCGTTTCCTTCCTCCGATGTTTGTAGTATTTGTTTTATATGTCATTATCACCCTTGCGGTCCTATGTGGCCTTGACTCTTGAACATAGATGGTGTGTTATATGAGAATGTCCATGAGTCCTGGGCATCGTTATTGTTGTTATAGATCTGGCTATCTATGTTATAGAATGATTCAATCCTGTGCAGGGCCGATAGGTTGATTATGAGTAATTGGGCTACTGATTATGTTTGAGCATGCCATTATCATGCATATAAAGAGCTTTCTACATGATTTTTACTATGGTTTTGGCTTCGGGCCTACCTTATATGGTTTTTTAAATCTTGCATGGCCTCGGGGGCCCATTTTTGGTAAAAAGGGTCTTGAAATGGTTTGGTACTATTTAAATGGATCTTTTTGGGGTAAGAAAAGTTAAAAGAAGAATTTATCACAGTCTTTCTACTTATACTAGACTCGGCTAGGTCGTAGTGCTAGACTTGACTTCGTATTGATTTGAAATGGTATTAGACTCGGTGAAGCCGAGCACTGGACTTTATTTACTATTGTTTTAGACTCGGATACGCCGGGCACCCTTGAAGGGGGTTTATGAGACTTATTTCATTGATTTAGACCTGGATAGAATTTAGGCATGCATTTTGAGCATTTGACTACTAGTTTAGATCTGGTGGCTCTCCGGACTGATATTTAGAGGTTTGAGTGTAGCATGTGGTGTACGAGTAGACCTCCATGGACCCTGTCATTCCGGACCAAGTTTTACGGGCAAAAGGGTGATCGGAGGGAGGGGTGTACGGCGGAGTAGAGGTACTCAGGAGAATTCCTTCCATGGATCCCGCCTTTATTGGACCTTTGGGGCACCGAAAGGGGTAACATACGACACTGCGGCTACATTTACTTTGGCATAACATATCATATCATACATTTGCGTGAGGTTCCCCCCTTGTTTGCTGTTTGTTGAGTGTACTCTCCACTAGTATGGTCTACCGGAGGGTCTGTCTTCACTTGCTTATGTTCCTCGGGTGTATGGGCGCTCGTGGGACTGTAGTTAGACTTATTGTTACTATTTGGGGGTATTGGTTCCTTTTATGGTTTCTTATGAGATTGGAGATTGTTAAAGTTGTACTTGGGCTTCCAGTTGTTAAATTCCTGACTTGAGATTATTATGCCTATTTGGTTTATTGCATCTTGTATTTGAGCATGATTACGATCATTCTTCTTTTCCTTCTCTATTCATTAAGGTTATCGGTATACCACCTACTTCCTGAATCTCTCTTTATATACTTGTTATTGCGAGGATCTCGGGTATGTGTTTTCTTTCTTTCACCTGTGATATGCATTCTAATAGCTAGCCATGTGTATTGTTCTTGCTTGTATTCCTTTTGTGCTAGCTTTGATGTGTTTCTTCATTTTTTCAGTGACTATTTGCTTCTATTCTGCTTATTACTACTCTTTTATCTTATATGTGCCCAGTCGATCTATGATACCTACTGGTTACCGATTGCTTTGTAATTGGTGCTCATACTACACTCTGCATCTTCTGGTGCAGATACTAGTATGGGCCATCACCGTTAGCTCGTTGGAGACTCATGCGAGGAGCTATTTTGGGATATTTCAGACTGAGGGTGAGCTCTGGGTGATCGGAGCTTAGATTTAGTTTATCTTTTGTACTATGTACTCTGTTACTACTTAGAAACATTTGTGTATGTATTATTTTAGATCTTTTGTACTCTGTTGATGTAGTTCAGGCTCTATACTATGATACCAAGTATTTGGTTTGGTTTAGCTTCCACATATACGCTATATATATTCCTGTTGTTGACTTTCTTTACTTATTGCCCTTGCTTCCGCTATTTAAATTGTTCTTCCACATAATTGTTAGATAGTAGCCCATTACTGACCATTTCAGGCTACCGGAATTAGTTCGCCTACTGGAGGATTATAGGTGCCATCATGACTGAGAAATCAGGTCATGACAGCTTGGTATCAGAACTCTAGGTTTACCAGTGTCATCTGTATAGGAGCCAATGTCTAGTAGAGTCCTGCTGATTGTGGCAGAGACGTACGTACTCAATCTTTGGGAGGTTATAGTGACATCTTAGGAAAAATGGACTTTTCTTGCTTCTATCTCATGCGTAGTGCCCTTTAAAGTTTCTGGGAATCTCACTTGTTCTGGTTCACTCTTCCGCAGATGGTTCGTATGAGGTCTTCGGCTTCTGGCCGAGGAGAGCCTTTGACCCTGCACCTCTGACTCTAGCTAGGGCCGGGGTGGTCGCAAGGGTAGAGGTAGAGGTCGTCCTAGAGCAGTAGCACCTGCTAGAGCTGCTATAGTTGAGATAGATCCCGAGCTTGATTATGAGCCAGAGTTTGCGCCGCAGAATATGGACCCGGGGACAGCCCAGGTGCCACCAGTTTCTGTGCCTGCTTCAGCCCCAGCTTAGTCTTCAGATATTCTGGATTTACTACTTCAGCTATTGGGAGTGACCTTCTGAGGTAGCACAGACATCCGCTCAGGGGGAAGCCCTGGGTGTTAAGAGTTCAAGAGTGCAGCCTGCTACTGTGGCTCCCTGTGCTGAGGTTATTCCGGTTCTAGCGGTTGCACAGCCTCTTTCTCCTCGCCAAGCTATGACAGATGGGGAGCAGAAGGTATTGAGTAGATTTCTGAGGTTGGCACCACCGAGGTTCGCTAGTACATCAGGTCATGATCTACATGACTTCATTACCACCTGTGAGGAGATGTTACACCATCCAAGTTTGTTAGAGACTCATGGGGTTGGATATACTACGTATCAGCTGGAGGGTCCAGCGAAGTTATGGTGGAGGGCACAAGTTGCTTGCAGACCTTCTACATCACCTCTGTTGCCTTTGTCCGAGTTTTATAAGGCCTTCATGCCAAGTTCTTACCTCAGAGTGATCGAGAGCGTCGCCAGGAGTAGTTCACCAGGCTTATGCAGGGATCCATGTCTATATCTGATTATGAGACTCGCTTCCATCTGCTTGCTCTATTTAGGGATATGATCATTCCCCCCAAGCCAGAAAGGATTCGCAGGTTTGTTTGGGGATTGTGGACAGAGCTTAGACACCCAGCCAAGATATTAGTTTCTAGTGGTCAGTCATTTTAGGCTATTGCAGACTACGTCCGTACTATAGAGGAATCACATCGACATGATCAGGGGGCTAGATATAAAAGGCATCATCATCAGGGTGGTTACAGTGGTTCTAGACACAGTGGTAGACGTTCAGGCCAGTGGGGCCGAGGTTATCAGCCATAGTAGCACCAGGGTTAGTCTAGCCAACCGGTTCAAGCTTTGCTTCAGACTTCGAGTGGTACTTAGTTTGAGCAGGGTCAGAGTAGCCATCAGGACTATAGCGGTCATTCCTCGAGGGGTGCAGCTTTCGGGGCATCAGGTCGTGGTGTCCATTCGGGTTCTGCTGGTCTGTCTCAACAGTTTAGGTCGTCAGGGCCTTGTTATGATTGTGGAGTTGTGGGTCATTATGCTAGAGATTTCCCCCAGCAGGGTACAGTTCAGTAAGCCGATCGAGCCTTTGTGAGCAGTTCAGTCTCCAGTTAGAGAGAGTGGTGGTTAGGCTAGAGGTAGTGCCTCACGTGGCAGAGCAGGTGGTAGGGATGGCAGTTAGGCAAGTAGAGGTCATCATTAGTTCTATGCTGTCCCTGGGAGACTGGAGGTAGTGGCCTCGGATGCGGTGATTACAAGTACGATTTCTGTGTGCCGCCAGTCAACTATGGCTTTATTTGATCCTGGATCTACTTGTTCGTATGTATCTGCCTACTTTGTGCCTTGTTTGGGGTTGGCTAGTAAGCCGTTATCTGTGCCTATTTCTATTTTGACCCTGAAGAATGCTCAAATCGTTCTCTCTAAGTAGGAGGCCACGACGATCGTGCAATAAAACAAATAATTCCCAACGAGTGTCGCGGTCGTACCCAAGGGAACAATGTAGTCGCGATCGAGCTAATAGAGAGTCCAAGAAACTTATTGAAGTTCAATTAACAAAAAGGAGAAAAAGATATCTAAAGGGGGGTTTTAGACTACCACTAAAGATAAAAGAAGATCAAATAAAAGATAGATTGATCAGTGGCTTTCACCTTGCTTTCACCAAGCAAAGGTAACAAGGGCGAATTGGGAATGTGAATTCAATCCATAAGACATGCACCCGATCATCACATGGGTAGTCTTGGCTAAGGGTGCACTTAACTATCTCTCGACCAATTAAGCAACAATCCTCCTGGGTTCTCTCGAATCACCACGAGTAAGAAATAACCAACTATTTACTTGGGTGAGTTGGGTTATCTCTAACCCCAATTCTTAGATGGGAGTTTCCGGCAATCAAACTATCTCTATCTTTGATCTAGAGTGTAAATCCTCAAATCCCCAGTATTGAATCTTCCCGAATTTAGGGAAATCCTTTCTCAGGCAAAAACCCAAATTAGAAAGCTAAGTCAATGTTTGAAACCATTGACTATAAATTCAAGCAATGGAGGATTCAATAGACCCAACAAGTACTATATCTAATACAAAACCCAAAATCTCAAGTCAACAATACACCAATAAAATAACAATTAAGAACAAGAGTTTGACGACTGGAACTTAAGATTTTACAATACAAAGCATCCAAATCTTCACTCCTATGGTGTTGGCTGATGAACTTGCTCTCCAAGCTTGCCAAAAATTGTGAGAAAAATCAAAGATCCAGCCAAAGATGTGTTATAATATGGCTTGGAAGTTTTTTATATGAATTGGGGTTTCTTCGGATGTGAAATGACCACTTGGACCTTGACTAGAATTTGGCAGCCGCACCTGCGGATTTTAGCCGCAGGTGCGTGGCCGCAGGGGCAGCAACTATAGCACAGGGGAGAGGTCGTTGTGGCGGCCTATGTAGAGCAAGTGCGCCTATGGCATATTGGCACAAGGGTCGCAGGTGTACCCTTGGATCCTCTCCTGCAGGAGTGCAGGTGTGCCTCCTTGGCCGCAGGGGCGACTAACCTGGTACTTCAGTGGAGTAAGCTCCCTCTTGCTCCAACTTTTGTCCCTTTTTGCTCCACTTGTTCCAACTATCCACAGAAACACAAATCACCTGAAATACATCTGAAACATTCCATAAGTGATCTCATATCATCATTAGAAGACACAAAAGCATAAGAAAAGAGATACAAATAAGTGGTAAATCCACCACTTATCAACACCCCCAACTTAAGTTCTTGCTTGTCCTTAAGCAAATTTGCAATCACACCACAAAAAGATTCCAATTTCTTTAAGCACAGGGGTCGTCCTCTCCTATTCACAACCCACTTTTCAACTTAAGCACCATAGATATGATGTCGGTTGGTACTAATAATTAGTCAATCACAGGCGAACGCTCAACACAACCATCCTCTCATTTTCACAAACATTTTCAAAAGTTGCAAAAGACTTACAAATATGACCAAGTGACAACAACCAATCCTCAAGAAATGACTTATGACCATTAGCACTAATTATGCTCATTTGATTCCTTTTCGGGAAGTAACAACATCACCGCTATCTAAATTTGCATGCCCTCACAATAAAGAAAGTCCCCAAAACACACTATTCACAAGGATAAAACAAGGGACAAATACACAACGTTCACACTCACAAAGAACCTCAAGTACAAACAAGTATCAAGTCATAAGCTTGCCCTTATTTTCATTCACAACTAACTCAAAAGCGATCGGTTGGAGATCTCAAAGGACTTTTCTAAGCTTGTAATGTAGGCTAGGGGATGGGTAGGATAGCATTTTGGATTAGAGTGACTACCTTCTCCTTGAACACTACACAACATTTTCAATTTGAAACCGAAGCCATTTCTTTACATTTTCATTTAATACAAGGCACCATTTCACTCAATTCACATGATGCCCCGCTTTTGTCATTCTATTCACCTTGGAGGATTCACTTTCTTTCCTTTCTTTCCTCTTTTCCTTTTATTATTGCTTTCCTTTCAAATTCCTTCTTCTTTTTGGGCAATTCTTTTTAGGCTTCGACCACAAACCAAGTTTATTCACTTATCACTCCTCCAAGGTATTTCTTCATCACCCCCAACTTAGGCTTTTAGCCTCGATTTCACACTTATGGAGTTCAAGGAGGGATGGGATCAAAAGAGAAATTCATTTTCAAAATGGTTTAAGGCTTGTACTAAGGTTGCCAAAGAAGAGGTATTAGGCTCAAGAGGGGTGACTAGTGATACAATTTTGAGTGCAATGGTGGGCTTTAAAGGCTTAGTAGGCTTCAATAATCAAAAAGAAAGCCTAAGGTCATTTCTCCAACCGACACAGTTAATACTAGCATTAGAATGACTAACCATGCAAGTTCTAGGTGACACAAGCAAGAACGAGTATTATTCAACAAAGCTCACCACACATGGCATGCAAATTATTCAAGACGAATCCATGTTCTTCCTATTAAGGATAAATGGAGCCATATTTTGCATCTATGTAATCACTAATTGGTCAAAGGTCACAAAAATATCAAAGGCATTGTCACAAGCATCATTCTTTGCTTTCCAACTACGTCACAAGAATTTTTGGAGGGGTATGCTCAAAACTCAATTCGCATGTAAGACTAAATCAATTAGTACTAATCGAATCATTATCCAACTTATCTCAAAAGATGATGAATTACCCTTAAGAATGTCATCACTCAATCTATCATAGGGCCAATTCATCTATCTAAATCGATATGGCACACCTCCATACACAAGAAATCTCATCTAACCTAGCGGGTACTCAGAATTCCCCTGGCTTCAACACCACATAAAGCAACGATATTCCCTTAAGAATGTTGTCACTCAATCTATCTATCATTGGGAATCATCACTCAAAACCAACTATTTTAAAATAAATAAAAGAAAACCAAAAATGACTAATCCAACCAAATTTCAAACAACACAAAATCGACGAGGGCAATATACAACAAACAAGCCTGACAAGGGCACAATATCCAACAAAACAAATGTCCAACAAAACAATCCCGACATGGGCAACATGGGAAAAACACCACCCCCAACTAAAAAGTAAAGCATGGTCCTCAATGCAAAATAAAGAAATGAAAGACAAGAGTAAAAAGTGCGGGGCTCCCAGGAATCTGCATCAGACTAGCAAACTCAGGAGTATGCTGCACCATGCTAAGCAAAGGACTGTGCCTCATCATCATCATCCCCATCGCTCTCTTTCTTAGATCAGAAAGAGTACTCCTAACTATCATCATCTTTAGACACCGGGATCTTCTTGCTCGGCTGCCCCCATTTGAAGATGGCTTTGATACCTCTCCATATCTTGACCATGAACTTGTTCCTCTTATTGTTCCTTTTCTTCTCAGCCTCAAAGTCTTGTTGAAGAGTTGCATGAGCCTTGGCAGACTCAACAAATGCCTTCTCAAGCATTCCTACTGAAGCTGTCACTGTGGTAATGGAATCGGCCTACTGCTTCTGTGACTCCAAATATGACTGCATCTCTGCTCTGGTGAATAGATTGACTGACGGTGCTGGCTGTGTAGAGCTACTGTTCATTTGACTCATAATCTCCCGGATGGAAGCCAACTGAGAATTAATCGACCCAAAAGGGCCCTCAGCCTAAGTGCCCTGAGAAGAAGAAGGCTGCTCCACTACTACATCAATCTTCCTCTTCTTACTCTGTAGCGCACCTCCTTTCCCATGCACCTTCAATGGATGGTAAGCTTTCTCCGATGACACCCAATTATCCCCAGGACATTCAAAAACCTCAGTTAATTGACACAGCTCAGTAATCAAAGAGGGGAACATCAAGGTAGGGCTTTCCTGAAGCAAATACTCCTTCAGCACACAGACCATATAGTGACCGGCATTCACAGGAATATCATCAAGAATGCAAAAAACCATCCTAGACCAAAGAGGAGGAACCCCAGATTTATGCCCAGAAGGTGACACATGGCTACAAATGATCCCAAGCCACATCCTCGCCTTAGTTGTGAAAGTCTTTGATGATATGGACTTGAGAGTTCTTACCCAACTAAATGTCGCTCACTAAGGGCAACACTTAGATGCTAGCCAAGTTCTCGAACATGAATCCTTTTGTTGCATAGGCTCAAGTGGATGGTTGGGCAACCCATAATGTGCATTAATCTGTTCCGGCCCAAATTTCACAACTTTCCCCCTAATGATGAGTTCTGGATTATTGAAGTCCATACGCATTAAGTTTGCGTAGAACTCCCTCACCCATTCCTCATTTGCCTCACAAGGGGTAGGTATGAAACAGGTCCATCCCATAGTCAAAAGACGCTCATAGAAATCCGAGAGACGTGCCTCTACATTTGTGTCATCTATCCCCCTCTCTGGCTTAATCTTCTTATCAAGGAGATTTTTTTAGTAGCGGCACTGACAATCATGAGACATGAACCTTGAGGTGTCATATGGTTCTTCCGCATCTTCCTCCCCAATTTCACCACCCAAAGGTTCCTCATCAATAAGGTTGTGATCCATTTTTTAAGCTTGAAGTACCAAAAAAAGTGGAATCTAGTTAGAATGAGTGTATGAACGTGTTCAACAATTTAAAACCAAGCATGTGGGTCAAAGAAATAATTTTTTTTGAACTTCGGGAAGACACGGAAGCACCGCTACTATTTTTTAGAAATTCTGCCAGTAGTCGCACCTGCGAAATTTTTCATTGTAGGTGCGGTGGCGCAACGACGGTCATCCCTGCGCACCTTCACTTCTTTGACTATCCACTAACTACTGCAGCAGCGGTTTGATGAGCGCAGGTACAGCGTCGCCCCTATGCCTTCAGTACCGCACCTGCGGCATCGTCTTCTTCGGCAGAAGACTTTAAAACTTGACACAATTGTTCATACTTCATAATCATAAGAAATTTAAAGATTCACCTTTTACAAGAGTAGTCTTCAAGTTAAATGGAACAAGACACATACCTTGAGGATTTATGGGAGAATCAAACTTGGACCTTGGGATCTTTTCTTTCTTGAACAATCAAAAGCTTCTTCCTTTTTTCTCCTTTGAAATTTTCCTTGTATAGTAGTGGGGAAGTGCAGTGTGTGAGTAGAGAGGAGAGGATGATGGGAACAATTGGAGAGAAGTGGGGATTTGAAAGGGTGTGTGCCCTTTTATTTTCTGCCAACTGAAGTCAACAAGAGCACTTGCGCTGCCTTAGCCGCAGGTGCGTCGTCACCCCTGCGACACCATGGCTGCAGGTGCGTCGTCACCCCTGCGACACCATGGCCGCAGCTACATTAGTTTTATCACAGTTGCACCTCACCTGGAACATTCTGCCAATATTTCTTGACCTACTAGCTTGAGGTGCGATGGCTGATGCGATGCGCACAACCACAGGTGCAAAATGCACCGACTTTGCATGTTTCATCATTTTTGGCAGCTTTACTATTTTGGGGTGCATTTGCATGTTCGATGGGCACATTCCAAGGTGTGGAATGCACCTATTTTGCACACTTTGACCCTCTTAGCAGCCTCACTATCTTGGGGTGCGTTTGCATGTGCGATGCGTACACTTAGATGTGCATTGCGCACACTTAGATATGGATTCGTACCCCATTTAGCATGTCATTTTGGCACCCTTTTTGGTCCTTGATTGGATTTTTAAGAGGCCTCCACTTCTCAACCTGCCCAAACAACTTCAAAAAGACTTGAAACTTTATGGATTAGTCAAAAATCTACAACTAAGCTACTCTAATAAATAAAGAAAAAATTGTAAACCTTTAAAATTTGAAAAGATAAGTTGCCTCCCATCAAGCGCACAATTTAACGTCGTGGTGCGACACAAGCTACCTCACCCTTTGGATCTCCACTTGGAAGATTTGAACCTTCAACCCAAACTTGAATCAAATTTCCGGTGACAATCCTTGGGTAAAAGTTTGAGCATGAGAAGGCCATTCTCTTGATTTTGCATTACGCACATTTTGGCCTTCAAGTGAGGAAGGACGCTTTGCCTTGTTTCCACGACAAACTCAAATCTAGATAGACCTTCGTCCACCCTCCTTTCAAGGTCTTCCAAAAGCTTTATTACTTCGACTTTCGTTAATTCAATCAAACTTAAGGTCAAACAAAGGTTGAAGAGGGATTTGGGCGTCTCCTTCTTCAAGCTTGCCTCATTCATAACATTCTCACTTAGAGATGCTATGATATCATGACTCACAAATGGGGTAGTTTTTTGCAACACCACCTTCAATTCATGATCCTCCCTAGTTTTTTCCTCTTCTTTAGCCCTTGCGTCCATAAAGCCTTGTTTCTGGATAGCACACTCTCCTCTTGGGTTTCTAGCGAAGCCAAGAGAGTTTGGATCTTGGCATATATGCCCTATTTGCTTGTGAAGTCATGATCCCTGTTAAGGTCACAAGCACCACTAGAAACATTGTTAGCACAAGAGGGGGGAGGGGGACAATCATCATTGGGGCATTCGCTCTAATGTCTGTCACGACCACCACACAAATAGCAATTACGCCCATCATAGGAGTGAGAAGGAGAATACCTTCCTCTCCTAGGGCCAATTCTACACCTTCGAATAAGGTGTGAACATGAGTGCTAAATGAGTCCCTCTCTTGAACCCGTTCCTCCTTGAAAATGAGTCCCTTTCTTACACTCATGTTCACATTTTTAAGCTAGCAGTGAATGAAAATAAGGGTAAGCCTATGGTTGATACTTGTTGGTACTTGAAATTCTTTGTGAGTGTGAGTGTTTGTATTTGTCCCTTGTTATTGTCTTTGTACATAATGTGTTTTTGGGACTTTCATTCTTGTGAGGGCATGCGAGTTAGGATAGTTGGTGACATTGATAAACTCCGAAAATGAGTAAAATGAGCATGTTTTGGTAAGCTAGTAGTTTGAGTCACATCTCGAGGATTGGTTGTTGTCACTTACTTATTCTTACTGTGCCATTGTATCATTGAATTGTGTTTTGAAATAAGGGGAATGCTTAGAGCAAGTTATCATGTGATTGACTCATCATTAGTACCAACCGAAGTCATGCTTGGTGCTTGAAATGGGTTTTCCTTGGCTTGTGGTATTGTCATTTGCACTTGTGTTGTATGCCTCTTAAGTTAGAAGTTTTAAGTTGCTTGAGGACAAGCAATAGTTCAAGGTTGGAGGTTTGATAAGTTGGTATTCTACCTACTTATTTAGCTTCTAATCTTATACCTTTGCTAGTATAAAGTGGATAAATAGTGTAATTTGACACGAATTCCTTCTATTTTATAGGTTTCAATGTTTTAGAAGTGTTCGGGAAAGATTCGAGTGAAAACAAGTCAAATGGGAGCTAAAAGGAGCTGCTGATCACTGATACCAAAGTACTCATCGCGACCGCGAGAGTAAATCACGTGACCGCTATGCATAAGGAAATAAATAAGCTATCGCGACCATGACCTACAAGTCACGCGACCACGATGCATAGGAAATTAAAGCCATGTGATTATGAGAGTGAATCCATGCGACCGCTTGGAAGGAAAAGATAAAGCCTCGCGATCGCGAAGCATGATCACGCGACCGTGAAGAAGGCATCATCAGCTGTAGGACAGATTTGGAAATTCCCACTTTTGGAAACCCCAATTCACATAAAACACCTCCAAGCCATTTTGGAAGCTATCTTTGGTAATTTTCGCAACTTTTGGTGCTTGGAGAGCAAGTTCATCAACCAACACCATAGGAGTGAAGATTTGGATGCTCTTTATTGTAAAATTCTTAGTTTCCATTCTTCAACTCTTATTCTTAATTGCTATTTCATTGGTGTATTGTTGACTTGAGATTTTGGATTTGTATTAGAGATAATAGTTGTTGGGTTATTGAATTCATATATAGATTTTGTTCTTGTTTGATTATTTTGGTCTCTTGAATCTTCCATGCTTGAATTTATAGTCAATGGTTGCAAATATTGACTTAGCTTTAATTTGGGTTTTTGCTTGAGAAAGGATTACCCTAAATTCGGGAAGGTTTGATAGTGGGGATTTGGGATTTCCAATCTAGACCAAGGCTAGAGATAGTTTGGTTGCCGGAAACTCCCATCTAAGAATTGAGGTTAAAGATAACCCAACTCACCCAAGTGAGAATTTGGTTATTGTTTACTCGTGGTGATTCGAGAGAACACACAAGTTGTGTGTTGATTGGTCAAAAGATGGTCAATTACACTTTTAGCCAAGACTACCCAAGTGTTAATCGGGTTCAAGTCTTGTGAATTGAATTCCCATTCCCGATTCTCCCTTGCTGTCCTTGTTTGGCAAAATCAAGGTGAAAGACATTGATCAATCTATCTTTTATTTGATTTTTCTTTTATCTTTTAGTTTATAGTCTAAAAAAACCCTTTTAGATATCTTTTCCCTATTTCCGCTAATTGAACTATAATAAGTTGCTCTTATTCTTTGTTAACTCGACTGCGACTACATTGTTCCCTTGGGTATGACCCCGACATCCGTTGGGAATTATAAATTTTATTTTGTTGCACGATCGTTGTGGCCTCCTAATTGGAGAGCACGATTTGAGCGTTTATCAGACCCTAGTAGGGGATCGGATTGTGAGATCCTCTATGATATTTGCTGGTGATTTGGAGACTTGGGGTGATTTGATGATCCTTGATATATTAGATTTTAATGCGATACTGGGCATGGACTGGTTATCTTCAATGAGTTAGTTGGTGGATTCCCATTCCACCTCAATCAAGCAGCTAGAGCAACAAATGAGTCAAATCTCAGCATTGCTGAATCAAAGGAAAGTTGGTACATTGCCGAGTGACACCATTCAAAACCCGAGGAATGATGGGAATTGTATGGCGATCACCATAAGAAGCAGTAAGACATTACCGGAATCATGTCCGATAATTCAAAAGAAGAAAGATAATGTTATTGACGAAGATGAGCTCATTGATGATGAAAAGGTGAGTGATGAGGGTGTGGGTGTTCATGTTGAAAAACCCACTTTGGTAGAGGATGATTCTAAATTGCTCACGGAGAAGAGCAAGGAAGTTGAAAAACTTCCAAAACAAATGCCAAAGCCTCCTCCTCCTTTCCCTCAGAGGATCACAAAGAAGGTGGAAGACAGGAAATTCCACAAGTTTATCACCATGCTCAAGTAGATCTCCGTGAATATCCCTCTGGTGGATTCACTTGAACAAATGCTCGGTTATGCCAAGTTCATGAAGGACTTGATCACAAAGAAGAGGTCGGTACGTTTTGAACCAGAAGACAACCTCCACCATTGTAGCGCCATTTTATCAAGGTCGCTAGTCCAAAAGAATGAAGACCCAGGTGTATTCACTATTCCTTGCACCATCGGGGAGTTTAATTTTGCAAAAGCTCTTTGTGACTTGGGGGCTAGCATAAACTTGATGTCGTTGGCTATCTATCGGTAGTTGGGCTTAGGAGCCCCCAAACCGACGACTATGAGATTGTTGATGGCTGATAGATGGGTTAAACGGCCGTGGGTATTTTGTATGATGTGCTTATGAAGGTGGGAAAGTTCATCTTTCCGGCAGACTTCGTGATTTTGGACTGCGAAGTGGACTTTGAAGTCCCTATTATTTTGGGATGAACCTTCTTGGCAACCGGAAGAGTGTAAGTAGATATGGAGAGCAACGAGTTGGCTTTCAGGTTGAACGATGAAATAGTTAATTTTAATGTGTGCAAGTCAATGAATCAACTGAGGGACATGAATGTGGTCTCGGTTATTGATGTTGTTGCCGAATCTGATGTGATTATTTTTGCTGAAGAGAGATTTGTTGTAGAGACGTTGGCAGCGGTTATGATGAACTTCGATGATGATGACATCGAAGATTATGAAGAAATTGGAAATGCTCTGGTTTGAATGGGGTCACATTTTTACGCCCCAAAGAAATTAGATCTTGACTTGAAGAACAGGCCGACACCTCCTGCAAAGCCTTCTATTGAGGAGGCGCCGGTGTTAGAGTTGAAAGAGTTGCCAGGCCATCTGAGGTATGCATTTTTAGGTGATACAGATACCTTACCTGTGATCATTGCGGCAGACCTTGTGGAAACACAAGTTGAAGCTTTACTGTCCATACTGAGGAGACATAGGAGAGCAATCGGCTGGACCATTGCGGATATTATTGGCATCCCGCCAGGTATTTGTACTCACAAGATACAGTTAGAAGAAAATTGCACTCCCACCACTGAGCACCAGCGGAGACTGAATCTGCCAATGCAAGAGGTGGTAAAGAAAGAGATCATCAAATGGCTCGATGCTGGAGTGGTCTACCCAATTTTTGATAGCAAATGGGTAAGCCCAGTGCAATATGTTCCTAAGAAGGGAGGGATGACTGTAGTAGCTAATGAAAAAAATGAGCTAATTCTATTAAGACCTATCACGGGGTGGCGAGTCTGTATGGATTACCGAAAGCTAAACTCCTGGACTCTCCGTGATCATTTCCCCATACCCTTTATGGATCAGATGCTGGATAGATTAGCTGGCAGGGGTTGGTACTGCTTTTTGGATGGATATTAGGGGTACAACCAAATTTCTATCGCCCCGGAAGATCAGGAGAAAACCACTTTCACCTGCCCCTACGGTACGTTTGCTTTTAGACTCATGCCCTTTGGTATTTGCAATGCTCCTGCAACATTCCAACGATGCATGATGTCTATCTTTTCTGATATGGTGGAGAACACATTGGAAGTCTTCATGGATGACTTCTCTGTGGTGGGTGATGCATTTGAAGATTGCTTGACTAATCTGGGTCAAGCATTGCAAAGGTGTGAAGAGTCAAACCTTGTGCTAAATTGGGAGAAATGTCATTTCATGGTGAAGGAAGGCATTGTATTGGAACACAAGATATCGGTGAGAGGTCTAGAGGTGGATAGAGCCAATATAGAAGTCATCGAGAAACTACCTCCACCCATCTCAGTAAAGGGTGTGAGGAGCTTTCTTGGTCATGTTGGATTCTACCAAAGATTCATTAAAGATTTCTCTAAAATTGCTAACCCTCTGTGCAGGTTGCTTGAAAAAGAGACTAAGTTTGTATTTGATGCTGAGTGTTTGAGGGAGTTCGAGTGCCTGAAGAAACGTTAGTGGCTTCTCCTATTATAATTGCCCCGGACTGGTCCAAACCATTCGAGGTAATGTGCGATGCAAGTGGTGTTGCACTTGGAGCTGTTCTAGGACAGAAGCGAGACAAATTTTTTCACCCCATTTATTATGCTAGTAAGGCATTGAATGGAGCACAAAAGAACTACACGGTGATAGAACAGGGGCTACTAGCTGTTGTATACGCTTTCGAGAAATTCAGAGTGTACTTACTTGGTACAAAAGTGGTGGTGCATACAGATCATGCAGCCTTGAGGTATTTAATAACCAAGAAGGATGCAAAGCCTCGACAAATCCGATGGGTGTTATTGTTGCAGGAATTTGACTTTGAAGTCAAAGATCGGAAAGGTTGTGAAAACCAAGTGGCGGAACATCTGTCGAGACTTGAAAGAGAAAAGAAAGTAGCAGATGAACCGGAGATTGATGATGCATTTCCGAATGAGCATGTGTTGGCTACGTCACTTGATATGGTGCCTTGGTATGCCTATTTCGCAAATTATGTGGTTAGTGACATGATGCCGGAAGATTTGAACTTCCACCAGAAAAAGAAATTCCTCCATGATGCAAAGAAGTTTTTCTGGGATGAGCCGTATTTATTCTGGTTGTGTGCTGATAACATAGTACAGAGATGTGTGACGAAAGTAGAAATTACAAGTATCTTGCAAGCTTGTCATTCGTCCCCAGTTGGAGGGCATCATACGGGTAATCGAACTGCCCGAAAAATCTTACAGTGTGGTTATTATTGGCCAACAATTCAGAAAGATTCGTATGAATTTGCCAAATTCTGTGATCAATGCCAATGAAGAGGATCAATTTCTCGTCGACAAGAGTTGCCAATGTCCACTATTTTAGAGGTTGAATTGTTCGACGTATGGGGGATATATTTCATGGGCCCTTTTGACAGTTCTTATGGGAACCGTTACATCTTGGTAGCGGTTGATTATGTTTCAAAGTGGGTAGAGGCAGTTGCTTTGGCCGATAACAAAGGGAAGAGTGTGGTGGCTTTTCTGAAAAGAAACATCTTTGCTCGGTTTGGCACCCTTCGCATGATCATAAGTGATGGACGGTCACATTTTTGCAATAAGGTGTTCCGGGCTGCTCTAGCAAAGTATGGGGTGAAGCAACACAAAGTAGCCACGCGTTATCACCCCCAAACAAGTGGGCAGGTTGAAGTGTTGAACCGTGAAATTAAAGAGATATTGGCAAAGTCTGTGAATGTGAACCAGCGAGATTGGGCAAGGAAGCTGGATGACGCACTCTGGGCGTACCGAACAGCGTTTAAAATGCCAATAGGTATGTCTCCTTAACAATTTGTTTTTGGTAAAGCTTGTCACTTGTCCATGGAACTTGAGCACAAATCCCTTTGGGCGCTCAAAAAGTTAAATCTCAGTTGGAAAGATGCATCGGAACTAAGGTTGGAACAATTGAATGAGATGGATGAGTTCCGATTGCGAGCATATGAGAGATCCTCTCTCTACAAGGAACGAATGAAGCTATACCATGACAGAAGAATTGAGAAAAGGGAGTTCAAAGTCGGGGACTTGGTATTGTTGTTCAACTCTAGGTTCAAATTATTTCCCAGAAAACTCAAATCCAAATGGTCCGGGACATTCAAAGTGCACCAAGTCTTTCCATCCGGCGTGGTGGAACTCGAAAATAAGGATGGTGAGTTGTTCAAAGACAATGGGCAAAGGGTGAAGCAGTATCTGGGCCTCCCGGAGGAGGTAAATAGCCTGTCTCTGGTGTGTATCTTGATGAAGTCTGAGTAATCAATATACTCGCGTTGTGCCGTGATGTTAAATCAGGCGCTCTATGGGAGGCAACCCATAATTTGTTGTTGTACTATGATTCTAGAATAATATTTTATTTTATTTTAGAATTGGTTAATCTGTGCATTGAGTGTGCAGGTACAAAAAGGTGGAAATAAAAGTTGTATTCCATTTAGGGGTGATGGGCCCGCTTGGTGGGTCGTCAAATGCTTGACGGACCGCCACACAAACCGTCACAGGTGAACCAAAAATAGGTCTCCACTGTCTAGTGGTGACGGTTGTAGTGACAGTCCATCACAGATGTGGTAGGCTGTCATCCAAGCTGCCACATGAACACTACAGTTGGGGAGTCATTGTCTAAGCCTGACGATTCAAGCGGCGGACTGCCAGGCCTCTGACGGGTCGTCACGCAAACCGCCAACCTCAGGTAAGTATTTTTTCTCTTTAAAATGTGGGACCGATCCGACCCAAAATCCCTTAAGAACCAAACAAAGGAACCCATTTCAAATATTGAAACGGTTCCTTCACCTTTTTTCATCTTCCTTCACCCCACTCATCTCTCATTCATCTTCTCTCATCCAAAGCCAAATCCAAAATCCTTGCTCTTCCAAATCAATTTCACTTATCTTCTCCATACGTCTCTTTCCCTAAAACTCCAAACGAAAGGTCGGCTACCGTAGTCGAAGGGTAAAAGTATAAAGTTAAGTGTTCTTTGTTCTTGTAACTCAAGAGAAAGAAAAAGAGTCTTCTTTGCCAATCACAAACACAAGGTATGATGATAAACCTTTTCTTTCTTGAATTGTTGATTGGTCTTAGTTGAAAATAAAAAGAAGAACAAGGAGGGGATGGATGGTGTGAAATTTTGGTGTGAAATTGTTAGGTGTGATTGTTGTTGTTGTTTGAAATTGTAAATTTGACATGGGTGAAGTCTTGAGTAACCCATGGGATTAAATAGATGATGGATGGTGACATTGTGAAACCAAATCCCACAAAGAATGGGAAAACCACTAATAGAACACCAAGTGTTCGAGGAAATGCCCCAAAGGGAGTAATTATTCACTGTGTAACAGCGACGGTTGCCGCGATGAGCCACCACATCGGTGATGACTCATCAAGAAAACTACCATAGTAAAAAGTACACTGCCTTGGTCTGGCGGTTGGCATAACAGGACGTCACACATGTGACTGGCCGTCAGCCAAGCCGTCAACAATGAACAAATTCACTGTCTAAGAGTGACGGCTGGTGTGACGGTCAGTCACATGTGTGACGTCCCGTCACCCAAGTTGTCACTCAAAAACAATGGCGTTTGCTTGGTGTTTTCCCATTCTCATGTGTTCTAACTTGTCCCCGTGCAGGTACATGGCTCCCAAACAACAACTACCTCGTGGTCAAGCTCAAAAGAGGAAAGAAAGAACCGCTACCACTCGGACCCTAGTAGATGAATCGGGTAGCGAAGAAGAAGCAATTGAATCCCCGTCGTACCAGACTAGGCTATCCAAATGAAGAAACACCCAAGTCTCCAAGTCTGAGGAGGAGAGTGGGTCATCTAGCAGTAGGTCGGGGGGTGATAGTGGATCTGAAGAAAGTGGTAGCTCCAGCTCCAGTCCGGAAGATGTAAGTGGTACTGAGGCCACCAAAAATGCGGAGAGGGTACCCATAGAAAGAGAATCGATCTAGTGGGTACTTGAGGATGCCCGGAAGCACTATCTTGACGGTCTTACCAAAACAAAATCGAGGAGCCACAAAATACCGATAGGTGAGGAAGTGCAAATTATTACCACGAATCTACCAGAATATCCAGTTCTTCAGACACAGTTTCAGAGGTACCAGCTTGAGTGGATGAGCACACCTCCGGGATTCTATTATCCAGAACTAGTCCGAGAATTCTATGCCAACTACTTGGCACTGTTGGAGAGCAAATGCGAGAAAGGAAAAGGGGTTAAATCAGCACCAAGGCAGGACAGGGTTCCGGTTCAGGGTAAACAAGTAAACATCTCCTGAGAGACGATTAACAGAGTCTTCTTCGGCCCTGAATATATTCCTCCACCTGATATGCCAGAGTTTTATGACAAGATTTCCAACATACACTCACAGAGACTATGGTTAGCACGGACATTGACTGATGGCTCACCATCTTGGCTAACTCAGAGGGGACGGATATCGAAGCAATCACTAAGCTTCGTAGCAAAGATCTGGTGGGCTGTTGTGTGGTACAGGCTCTTTCCTACAGGTGGAGATGCTAATCTGGATGAGGGAAGAGCCATCCTAGTGGTAAGTTTGATAGTCGGGTACGTCATCAATTTGGGAATGATAATTGCAGACGAGATGCGGACCAGGGCCATGAAAACCACTTTTTCTTTGCCATTCCCGTGTCTGGTTACTGAGTTATGCAGGCGTGCGGAGGTACCTATATTGGATGGTATTGACGATCAAGTGACAGCATCATCCAAGCAAAATATTGACAAATCAAAGGATGACACTAAGTTTGACATGAGGATTCATAAGCCTCGGATTTTGGAGGAACCAACCACAACCACCTCCGAGGCAACCGACACTCCATCAGGCACAGAGATTCCACTTGCGGTGTTTGATCTGAAGACTTCACAAACAACTAGAGATACTATCGAAAGCTCTGGCACTGCAGCAAGGCCTCCTCTACCACCGGAATATCACATGAATCCCCGAAATTTTGCTAAAATGGTGCAGAAGCAGAAACAGATGGATAAGCAAATTGCTGCTTGGATGGACTTGTTCAAACCCACCATTGACGAAGAAATACGGAAGGCTCTGAAGCCATTTGAGGTGCTGTGTGCAAGGGTCGATGCTATGGAAACCCAGATGGAGGCAAGGCTAAATGAAATAAGCATCCGGACCTGGCAAGATTTGATGTGGAACTGAAGAAGGTAAAGTATGAAATCACCGTCCTCAAGCAAGAAAAAGTGCCTTATGATGAGACTTCGGATTTCATGAACTTGGAAGAAAAAATCGTGATAGTGGATTTGATGGGTCGGCCACTGAGAATTAATGAACCCCAAGCAGGTAAAAGTGGGGTAAAGATGTCAAAAAAGAGAAAGCACAAAAAGAAATCAGCCGAGGAGGACGAGTTAGAGGTTGTAAAGCAGCGGTCGGTGGTAGACGAGCAGCTGCGACAGGAAAGAGTGCGTGCCCAAGTAGGTGGGGCATCATCCAGTGCAGTACCGGAGTCTGGAGAGACTCCAGACATTGATGATCTGAGTACACCGGCCAAAACTGGCATCACTATTCCACATCCGAAGCCTAGGCTTCATAGGTACCCCTATTCCCTTGTTCTGTATATCTGCTTCGATGAGCATTGAGGAAAATGCTATTTTTTTTTGTTGGGGGTAGGGGTATTACCACCAAAGGTTTTTGTTGTCATGCTTCTTTTCCTTCGGTGTGCTATCTAGTAGAACCGGCATGTTTAGGTTATTTTTGCGCGGCATGTTTAGGTTGTTTTTGCACGGCATGTTTAGGTTGTTTTTTTTTGCTTTTATTGTTGTGTGATGTTGTAGCAAGCATGGCTGTGAATGGTTAAAATAAAAAGGAGCCCCCTCCGAAAAAGTTGCTTTTTGTACTTGTGTGTGGAAAATTAATTGTTATGGATCCTTGAGTGTTTGTGTATGCATGTGCGAAGAATGATCTTGTTTTGGCTGAACTGTTGCTGCAATGATTGGTAGTGGTATGGTTTCCTGATGCAAAGTGTGTGTGAGCTTTCTGTCGAAATTCGTACTCTGTGCATGCATCTAGAATTTACCCGGTCTATTTTGTTGAAGTTGGAAGCTAGTTGCTTAGGAAAGGATCACAGACCCTTTTTGTGTGTAGTCCACTTATCCCAAAAGACCGTCCAAATATTAATGATCCCTTTGATCCCTATAAAAAGTCCGTCCCACCAATTTAGCTTCCCTATTTGAGCCTTGATTTACCCCATTCTTTCTATACCCTATCACCGTCCCTTTTTAATCTTAGAATCCTTATTTTGGCCCTAGTCCTTCCTTGGACATCATGCACCTTAACTCAGGCAACCAGCCTAAGTTGAGGGTGGCTACTGTAGCGGGAAATTGATGAGAATAAAAATAAGAGGGAAAAAATTAGTTGTGGTTAGAATGGAAAAATGTGGGTGTGTGCCTAGAAAAAGAAAGGAAAAAGAAAAAAAAAGAAAAAAAAGGGGGAAATGAAAAAGGAATTGTCAAAATGAAAAGGCCGCATCCGTAGCTAGAAAGAAGGAAATAAAAGGCGAATAAAGTTGGATGGAGATAGTTTAGTGGAAATAGTGGGTCAGCAATTCCAAGAAGGGCTTAGTCACTAATCCCTAAATGTACCCTACCTGCACCCTAAGCCTCGTTACAAGCCGTAGTAAGTCCTGTAGTAATCCTGAGCAACTTTCTGAACAATGGAAATAGAATAGTAAGGGCAAGCCTATGGCATCGCATGTGCATTGTTTGAAATCATTTGTGAGCGTAAGTGCCTTACTTAGTCCCAAAACTCTGTGTGTGGGACTTCCTTTTAGTGAGGGCATCGGGATTTTGATATCACTCTCTGATTGTTGGGATAGCGGGTCATGCATATGTAGAGCGCTCGTTTGCATCGGACTGACACCCTTGGATCCTGATGAGTTAGATTTTCAGAACACTTTTGTAGTACCGGGGGAGCTTGGTTTGAATTGCTTGAATCATTGATTATTCATGGTTGCTAGAAACATGTTTTAGAGCATCATAGTTGAGTCATCAGTTTTGTTTTTGTTGTCATGTTGCTTGAGGACAAGCGAACGTTTTAAGTTGAGGGTGTTGATGTGCCAGAATTCTATGGCATATTTGACGCCTTTAACTAAGAATACTCGCAAGTTTTTAAGCAACCTTTGTGGTTTTTGATGTTTTTATGTTGTATTTGTAGGAAATGGAGACAAAGATGGAAAAGGAGTGAAAAATACTCAAGCTAAGTCACACTGGTTAGGCATGACGGAGGGCCTGACGGGTCGTCACACAGGTGACTGACCGTCAGGGGAGCCACCAAGCCTGGCAGCAGCAAGAGGAGGCTCTGGATATGTGTGACGGCTGACTTGACAGGTCATCACACCTGTGACTGACCGTCAGCCAAGTTGTCACTCTTAGGCAGCATGGCACTGAATCAATGGATAGTGGTGACAGTTTAAGTGACGGTCCGTCAACAGCCTGACGAACCATCAGGATGGCCGCCAAGTTAGAGCAAATGGGGATTATGCACTGGATAGTGGCGATGGGTGGAGCGACGGCCCGTCACAGGTTTGACGAACCGTCAAGCCAAGCCGTCAAGAGCAACAGCGGGATTCCGATTTTATTTTTGGAACTTTATTTTCCTGGACTAATATAAATACCCAGTGTTAGGGTTATTTTCAATTATTCAGTATCCGACACTTGCGACATATTATTTCTTAAGAGCAACTTTGAGAGAAAAGAACGAAGAAAACAATATCTTTGTCTTCTTCCTTGGTATTTTTACCATTGGTGCTTGGATTCTACGAAGTTTAAAGTAAAGTAATAATTCTTTATCATAAGAATTCCTTCTTCTCATATGAATACTATTATTTCTTTGCTTTGCTTTGCTAGCATGAGTGGCTAACTTCCCACAACTAGGGTTGTGGGAGCCATGGCAAAAGTAACAATATAGATTCCGGGTAGCGTTTGGGTTGATTTATATGTTGTTCACGTTGTTAATCATGTGTTATGAATGCTTTCTAATGGTTGCAAACATTAGGACATGCCTAGGGTTAATTTTCTTGAACTAAGAGATTAAAACCGGGAAATTTGATTAACTACGAGGATTCGAGATTACCAACTCTCATCTTATGATTAATATTGTAACTATATTAATCTACTTGATGTTTAGGATTCAAATAAGAAATTTTACCTTTTCAAGTTCGAGAGAATTGAAAAGGAAATTCGTCTATTTGGTTGAAAAACGTTTAGATGATACCATTAATTCAATCACATCGTGATATACATATAGAAAGACCCGGTAAAGCTTTGAGTCGATATTGTTACGACGCCATGGTGAACACTTCCCTAGTTCATTCTCGCATTGATTATAAACTCTTGAAAATTTGTTGCTTGCTAGTTAACTTGTGTGAATTTGACATTTAACCCCCCCCCCCCTAAATTACTGGAAATTATCGATTACTAGTCAATTAAATTACTAACGACTTAATTTACACTTTATTCCCTTTGGGATCGACCCCAACCTTGGTTGGGTTCTATATTTGACGACGACCGCTTGCGCTTCTTAATTGAAGTGTAATTTGGGCGTATCAGATAGCTAGTTCAATTTCTGGGGTGTTATAATATCTCCCCCTTGCGATCATTCTTCCTCGAATGAAAACTAAGCAAGGGAAACTGAAGAAAAAAATAGCCCAACCAGCAACAAAACATGGAAATCAAGGAATAAACATGAAAAGTGAACTTTTCAACTTAAAACATGGTTAAATCAACTTCGAAAACATGAATGCATGCTAGGATCATGAGAGTAACTGATGGAATAAGATCAGAGTAACATACTAAGGACAAAATTATTACCTCAAGCTAGAACGAAATCGGAAGGAAAGAGATGAGGGTACTTGGCTTTCATGGCTGATTTTGCTACCCAAGTAGCTCCTTCAACAAGCTGATTTCTCCAAAGAACTTTTATCGAAGTGACTTCTTTGTTTCTCAACCTCTGAATCTGATGATCAAGGATTTCTACGTGGACCTCCTCATAGGTGAGACTATCCTTCACACCTGTATCCTCCAAAGGAACAATCAAGGTCAGAGCACCAACACACTTCTTCAATAAGGAAACATGGAAAACTGGATGAACCGCTTCCAAATCTGATGGCAAATCCAACTCATAAGCAACCTTACCAACCTTCCTCAGAATCTAATAAGGACCTACAAAACGGGAAATAAGCTTTCCTTTCTTCCCGTATCTCATCACACCCTTCATGGGTGACACCTTTAGAAAAACCCAATCATCAACTTCAATTTCTAATTCCCTTCTCCTCACATCTGTGTATGATTTCTGTCGACTCTGAGCAGTCTTCAACCTCGCCCTAATAATCTGAACCTTCCCCATTGTCTCATGCACCGAATCATGGCCAATCAAAGCTGCCTCACCTACCTCATACCAACCAATAGGAAATCTACATCTCCGATCATAAAGTGCCTCATAAGGAGCCATCTAGATGCTAGAGTGAAAGCTATTGTTGTAGGAAAACTCGATAAGAGGTAAGTGATCATCCCAACTACCTTTGAAATCAATCACACAAGCTCCTAACATATCCTCCAAAGTCTGAATAGTATGCTCAGCTTGGCCATCTGTCTGAGGGTGAAAAGTTGTACTAAGCTTCACCTGAGTACCAAGACCTCTCTGAAACGATCTCCAAAATTGAGAAGTAAACTGAGTACCCCTATCTAAAATGATGGACAAAGGAACACCATGCAATCGAACTATCTCCCGAATGTAGAGTCTGGCATAATCGTCTGCTAAATCCATAGACTTAACATCCAAGAAATAGGATGATTTAGTTATCTGGTCGATAATCACCCAAATCGAATCATGTTGCCTTCGAGTACGAGGCAAACTTGTAATGAAGTCCATATTGATCACTTCCTATTTCCAAGTGGGAAGGTCAATATCCTGAATCATGCCACCCGGTCGATGGTGCTCTACATTCACTTGCTGACAATTGGGGCACTTAGCCACAAAACCAGCTATGTCCCTCTTCATACCCTTCCACCAATAGACTTCCTGTAGATCACGATACATCTTGGTGGCACCGGGGTGGATGGAATATGTGGAACTATGAGCCTCAGTTAAAATCTACTATCGCAACCCATCTACATCTGGCACACATAGTCGACCCTGATAACGAAGTACACCATCTCCCTCTTGGGAGAAAACCTCAACTCTTTGTTGATGGACTGCACCCTTAAGCTGAAGTAAAATGGGATCACTGACTTGATTTGCTTTCACTTCTGCTACCAAGGATGATTCGGAACCATTCTGAACAATAACACCACCTTTCGTTGAGTCCATAAGGCAAACTCCCAACCAAGCTAGTCTATGAACCTCTTTAACCAATTCTTTCTTTCCTTCTATCATTGAAGACACACTAACCATCGACAATCTAGTAAGTACGTCCGCCATAACATTGGCCTTACTCGGATGGTAAAGCACACTCATGTCGTAATCCTTAAGAAGATCAAGCCATCTTCTTTGTTGCAAATTCAATTCCTTCTGAGTGAACACATACTGAAGGCTCTTATGATCGGTGAATACATTCACATACACCCTATACAAGTAATGTCTCTAAATCTTCAAAGCAAAGATCACGGCTGCCAACTCAAGATCATGAGTAGGGTAATTCTTCTCAGGAGTCTTAAGTTGTCTTGAAGAATAAGCAATCACTTTACCACGTGATAACGCCCAAACTACACCTCAAATTAAGAAGCGTAAGCGGTCGTCGGCAAATATAGAACCCAACAGAGGTTGGGGTCGATCCCACAGGGAATAAGGTGTGAATTAAGTCGTTAGTGAAGTAGATGACTAGTAGTCAATAGTTTCCGGTAAAAGGGGGGGTTTGTGTGATCGAATCGTGAACAAAAACAAACAATAACGTATGAATGATAATCAATAGGAGAATGAACTAGGGAAGTGTTCACCATAGCGATGGTAACAATGTCGATTCTAAGCTTAACCGGGTTCTTTCTATATGTGTGTCACGATGTGATTGAATTAATGGTATCATCTAAGCGTTTCTCAACCAAATAGACGAATTTACTTTTCAATTCTCTCGAACTTGAAAAGGTATGCTTTTATATTTCAATCCTAAATATCAAGTAGATTAATCTAGTTACAGCATTAATCATAAGACGAGAGTTGGTAGTCTCGAATCCTCGTCGTTAATCAAGTTTTCCCGGTTTTAATCTCTTTACTCAAGCAAATTTAAACCTAGGCATGTTCTAATGTTTGCAACCACTAGAAAACGTTAAATAATGAATGATTAACAACGTGACAACATATATATTGAACCCGTCGCTACCCGGAATCTATAATGCTACTTTTGCCATGGCTCCCACAACCCTAGTTGTGAGAGTTTAGTTAATCATGCTAGAAGAAGAAGAGAAGAAAGTCATATTCATAATAAAGAGAAAATATTCTTACAATATAATGAAAACAATCTTCAATTATCCAAGAACAAGAAAACCAAGATCCCAAGAACGAATCAAGAACAAGATTGAAGGAGGAGGAAAACGTGTGTAGCGTGTTTCCTCTCTCAAAACTCGCCTAAACTCTCCTAGAACTATTGGGTGAACTATTGTAAAAAGCTTGGCAAATAAAATAAACCTAACATGGGGTATTTATAGGAGTCTAGGAAACAAAGTCCCAAAAACGTTCGGATTCCGCGTAGCGGACTGCCTCACTGTGACGGTTTGGGTGATGGACCGTTACCACCTTGATGGACCGTCACGGTGGCCGTCACCACTAGGCAGTGGTGCTGCCTCAGGGTGATGGTTTGGGTGACGGACCGTTACTGGCTTGACGGACCGTCACTCCAACCGTCACTCTTATCCAGAATGCTCTTTTGATCGGATTTCCTTTCTTTTCTACGTTTGTCTCCATTTCCTGAAAACATAACATAAAACATCAAAAACGACGACGGTTGCTTGAAAACGTACGATTGTTCTTAGTTTAGAGACGTCAAAAGTGCCGTAAAATGGCGGCACATCAACACCCTCAACTTAAAACGTTCGCTTATCCTCAAGCAACATGACACAAAAACAATAATACGACGACTCAACTAAGAAAACAAACTCGTGTCTCTAGCACTCCATGGTCATTCAATAGCTCATTAATTCTTAAATCAAGCCACCCCTCCGATAGTACACAAATGTATGAAATATTAACTTGCAAGGATCCAAACATGTCATTCCGATATGATGGAATATTATGCATACACACGCACAGCCATCCTAACAGTCAATAGACGATACAGAAATCTTGGTGCCCTCACCACAAAGAAGTCCCACACACAAGATTTAGGACTAGGTAAGACGCTCACACTCACAAACGATTTCAAACAATGCACATGTGATGCCATAGGCTTGCCCTTACTATTCTATTTCAGTTCTTCAAAAAGCCACTCAGGATCACTACAGGACTTATTTTGGCTTGTAATGAGGCTTCGGGTGCAGGTAGGATACGTTTGGGGAATAGTGACTAAACCCTCCTTGGAATTCACCGACCTACTATTTCCACATAACTTTATTTTGTCCATCCTTTATTCACCTCCTTATTCCCTTCTTTCTAGCTACAGGTGCGGCCTCTTTATTTTGATACTTCTTATTATTTCATTTTTGTTCTTTTTCATCTCCCTCTTTTTTTTTGTTTTTCTTCGTTTCTTTATCTTTTTCTTAGATACACACCCGAAATTTTCATTCTATTCACAACCAATCTTATCCATCCTATTTTTCTTTTTATTTACCTCTATAGTAGCCACTCTCAACTTAGGCTGATTGCCTGAGTTGAGGTGCACGATGTCCAAGGAAGGACCAGGGCCAAAACAGGGGTTCAAAGTTAAACAGGAACGATGACGGGTTATTGAAAGAACATGGTCTATTATGGCTCAAGTAGGGATCAAAGGGATTATTTACATTTGGACGGTCTTATAGGTTAAGTGGACTGCACACAAAAAGGGCCTGTGATCCTCTCCTAAGCAACCAACTTTAAACTTAACAAAATAGACCGGGCAAGTTCTAGATGCATGCACAGAGTAAGAATTTATAACAATACGCTCACACACACTTGGAACCAAGAAACCATACCACTACCAACGATCAAGACAACAACTTGGCTTAAGCATAATTATTCCAATCATAACCACACAATGACATCCAAGGATCCAGACAGTCAATCGTTTCAAACATAAGTATAATTCAAAAAAATTCAGAGAGGGATCTTTTTTTAAACAAAAAAAAAACGCCATGCCTTGCTATAGACACTAGAAAACAACTAACAAAATTTAAAATAACAACCTAAACATGCCGGTTCTACTAGATAGCACACCGGAGGGAAAAGAAACACGGCAACAAAAACCGTCGGTGGTGTATGACTCACAGGTATCCCAACACCCTCAACTTAGACTCATGCATTGTCCCCAATGCATACATGTACAACCTAAAAACTGTGAGAATAAGGAATACCTGTGAAGTCCATAGGACTCAGATTCTGACATGATGTTGGAGATCGCCAGGGTCTCCAAAGCAGGGGAAATCGATGGAATAGGTGCACGCCACACCATTCTGTTGCGTTCCAACTTCCTCTTCTATCGGCTCCGCAGCTAGTCGCGACAACGTCTTCACTCTTTCTTTGCAGGTTCTTTTGTGGTGTTTTTATTTCCTTGATCTATTTTCACCGCCTTCCTCTACAGGTTTCTCTTCTTGCGATCCCAATTTCATTCTCATAACAGCTCGGGTCTCAACCAAACCCTTCTCCTCAAGATGCACATCCGCAGGAGCTTCCTCAATAACATTGACGACCGCGACCACCTTCATGTCTCTTGGCTGCTTTATCAATTTGGACACATCGAACTTGACCACTTCATTGTTTAATCGGAAGGTCAGTTGGTTTCTTTCCATGTCGACCAACACTCTTGCCGTGGCTAACAAAGGTCGTCCCAAGATTATGGGAACTTCAAAATCCACTTCGCAATCCAAGATCACAAAGTCAGCTGGGAATATAAGCTTACCAACCTTTACCAGCACATCAGACAATATTCCCACCGGTCGCTTTACCGAACGGTCAGCCATCAACACTCTCATGGACGTTGGTTTAGGAGCTCCCAAACCCAATTGTTTATAGACTGCTAGCGGCATCAAGTTGATGCTAGCACCAAGATCACATAAGGCTTTTCCAGAAGTTGAGCTTCCCAATGGTACAGGGAACAGTAAAGGCACCTGGATCTTCCTTCTTGTCCACTAACGATCTTGAGGAAATAGCACTGCAATGGTGGAGGTTATCTTCTGGCTCAGCGCTCACTGACCTCTTTTTGGTAATCATGTCCTTCATGAACTTGGCATATCCGGGCATTTGTTCAAGCGCTTCCACCAATGGGATGTTTATTGATATCTGCTTGAGCATGGTCAGGAAATTCAGGAACTTACCATCTTCCACTTTCTTCTTCAGGCGTTGTGGGAAAGGAGGCGGTGGCCGAGGCATCATAGTTGGAAGCTTGTCGGCTTCCTTGCTTTTCTCCGCGGGCTTTTGGGTAGCCTCCTCTACATCGTCATCTGCTACATCAACTTGGGTTTGAATTACCGGATGTCATTCCAGTAATGTTTTACCACTTCTTGTCGTGATTGCCATACAACTCGCATCGTTCCGCGGATTTTGAACGGTGTCACTCGGCAAGGTACCTATCTTCCTTTGATTTAGTGATGCCGAGATGTGACTCACTTGCTGCTCTAATTGCCTGATTGAGGTGGAATGTGAATCCACTAACTGGCTCAATGCTGATAACTCAGTCCTCATTTCCTTTACCCCAGAGTCAGTCGATTCCAACTTCAGCAGCATCTTCGCCATCATGTTCTCTAGTTTGGACGTCCCTGCCTCGTTGCTAGCTTTGTCTCGATTACCAGGTGGTACATACAACCCACCTCTATCAGTGTTATTCCTCCAGTTTCCCTGGTCGCGATCTCTGTAGCCATCTTTCTCATAGTAGTTGTCTCTCTGATAGTTCCGACCTTGGTTTCCCTGGCCATTGGCCTGGAAACCCCCCAAATAGTTCGCCTCCTCATCAGATTCAACCTCTGCTGCTCTTCCTTGGGACCCTACAGCTTTCACCTTCTCAATACCTCCTGACATCAAATGCTTGGTCAGCAGGTCCATTTGCGTTTTTAGATGGGCCATGTCTTGGTCCCGTTCTTCCTTTTTTCTGCGCTGCTCTGCTGACATGCCAACTGCATAGGTGCTAGCTGCTACTTCTATATCACGTGTATGCCAGGACCTGTTGGTTTTTGTGAGCCTGTCCAAAATAGCTGTGGCATCGGCAAATGTGCGACCCATAAACGCTCCACCTGCTGCGTTATCCAATGTCGGCTTGGTAGCCGAATTCAGTGCCCTATAGAATGTCTGCATCAAAAATTTGTCGTTCAATTGATGGTTAGGGCATTATGTCAGCTTCTTCTTGAACCTCAACCAAGTCTAATGTAATGCTTCGTGAGGTTGTTGTCTGAAGTTGCTAATTTCATCCCTAAACTGTATCATCCTAGAGGGAGGAAAAAACCTTTCTAGGAAAGCTTCTCTCAACTCTCCCCAAGTTGTGATAGAGTCGGGGGTCAGCTCTGTCAACCATAATGCTGCCTCATCAGACAGAGACAACGGAAACAACCTGAGCCTGATCGCTGTCTGACTCACTCCAGGCAACTCAAACGACTTGCAGATGCCCACAAAATTCATCAGGTGTTGGTTTGGATCATCAGCAGCGGCACCACGAAACAATCCTCTCAAATTCAACAGTTGAATCATCGTGCTAGTAATGTTGAACTTGGCCCCGGGCGCTAGCGGAGGAAGAGCGATGGCGCCCGTAGCGCCAACTCCATCCAAGTTGATATCCTCCTCATTTAGCGCGACATCGTCCTGCAGACCACCAGCATTCACGTTTTATTGGGCCTGCAGTTCTGCAGCGAGCCTTGCTGCCTCTGTTTGTTGTGTAGCCATGGTTTGCCTTAGCGTTCTTGCGAGCTCGGGGTCGTAGGGTAATATTGGTTCACCCGAGCGTCGTGTACTTTGCATGCACAACTCAGTACCCTGGCAAAAACAAAAACAACAAATAAACGTAAAAGCAGGAAAGTATGACTAAGAGTCAAATAAACACACCGGACTTAATAAACAACCGTATTCCCCGGCAACGGCGCCAAAATTTGATAACGCCCAAACTACACCTCAAATTAAGAAGCGTAAGCGGTCGTCGGCAAATATAGAACCCAACAGAGGTTGGGGTCGATCCCACAGGGAATAAGGTGCGAATTAAGTCGTTAGTGAAGTAGATGACTAGTAGTCACTAGTTTCCGGTAAAAGGGGGGGTTTGTGTGATCGAATCGTGAACAAAAACAAACAATAACGTATGACTGATAATCAATAGGAGAATGAACTAGGTAAGTGTTCACCATGGCGATGGTAACAATGTCGATTCTAAGCTTAACCGGGTTCTTTCTATATGTGTGTCACGATGTGATTGAATAAATGGTATCATCTAAGCGTTTCTCAACCAAATAGACGAATTTACTTTTCAATTCTCTCGAACTTGAAAAGGTATGCTTTTATATTTCAATCCTAAACATCAAGTAGATTAATCTAGTTACAGCATTAATCATAAGACGAGAGTTGGTAGTCTCGAATCCTCGTCGTTAATCAAGTTTTCCCGGTTTTAATCTCTTTACTCAAGAAAATTTAAACCTAGGCATGTTCTAATGTTTGCAACCACTAGAAAACGATAAATAATGAATGATTAACAACGTGACAACATATATATTGAACCCGTCGCTACCCAGAATCTATAATGCTACTTTTGCCATGGCTCCCACAACCCTAATTGTGAGAGTTTAGTTAATCATGCTAGAAGAAGAAGAGAAGAAAGTCATATTCATAATAAAGAGAAAAGATTCTTACAATATAATGAAACAATCTTCAATTATCCAAGAACAAGAAAACCAAGATCCCAAGAACGAATCAAGAACAAGATTGAAGGAGGAGGAAAACGTGTGTAGCGTGTTTCCTCTCTCAAAACTCGCGTAAACTCTCCTAGAACTATTGGGTGAACTATTGTAAAAAGCTTGGCAAATAAAATAAACCTAACATAGGGTATTTATAGGAGTCTAGGAAACAAAGTCCCAAAAACGTTCGGATTCCGCGTAGCGGACTGCCTCACTGTGACGGTTTGGGTGACGGACCGTCACCACCTTGACGGACCATCACGGTGGCCGTCACCACTAGGCAGTGGTGCTGCCTCAGGGTGACGGTTTGGGTGACGGACCGTCACTGGCTTGACGGACCGTCACTCCAACCGTCACTCTTATCCAGAATGCTCTTTTGATCGGATTTCCTTCCTTTTCTACGTTTGTCTCCATTTCCTGAAAACATAACATAAAACATCAAAAATGACGACGGTAACTTGAAAATGTACGATTGTTCTTAGTTTAGAGACGTCAAAAGTGCCGTAAAATAGCGGCACATCACCACGCTGCATCAAAACACAACCCAAACCAATCCTAGAAGCATCACAATACACAACAAAATCATCTAGGCCCTCGGGCAGAGCTAACACTGGAGTTGTGGTCAATCTAGTCTTCAATTCCTAAAAGTTCTTCTCACACAAATCAGACCACTGAAATTTTACCTTCTTCTGAGTTAATCGAGTCAAAGGGGCAGCAATGGAAGAAAATCCTTCCACAAACCTCCGGTAGTAACTATCCAAACCCAAAAAGCTTCTAATATCAGATGGAGAAGTGGGTCTAGGCCAGTTCTTTACTACTTCTATATTTTGAAAATCAACTCGAATACCATCTTTAGTCACAATATGACCCAAAAAAGCAACAGACTGCATCCAAAACTCAAACTTGCTAAACTTAGCAAATAATTGCTCGTCCTTGAGAGTTTGCAACACAACTCTCAAATGGTTTGCATGCTCCTCCTCACTCCGAGAGTAGATGAGGATATCATCAATAAAAATAATCACAAACATATCTAGATATTGCTTGAACACGCGGTTCATCAAATCCATAAAAGTTGCAGGGGCATTCGTTAGACCAAAAGACATCACAAAAAATTCATAATGACCATACCGAGTCCTGAAGGTTGTCTTCAGAATATCACACTCTCTAACATGAAGCTGATGATAACCGGAGCTAAGGTCGATCTTGGAGAAGAAACTAGCACCCTGAAGCTGATCAAACAAGTCATCAATCTTATGAATGGGATACTTATTCTTGATTGTGGCCTTGTTCAACTGACAGTAGTCAATACACATTCTGAGGGAACCATCTTTCTTTTGCACGAATAAGACTGGAGTACCCCATAGAGAAATGTTAGGCTTGATGAAACCCTTATCAAGAAGATCCTTCAACTGATCCTTTAACTCTTTAAGTTCTGCAGGGGCCATTCTACAAGGAGGGATAGAGATAGGATTTGTATCTGGAAGAAGATTTATCCCAAAGTTGATTTCTCGCTCGGGACGGACTCCAGGTAAATCATCAAGGAACACTTCTGGGAACTCATTCACAATGGGAACAAACTGAAGGGATGGGGTTTCGGACTCTGTGTCCATAACCCAAACTATATGATAAACATACCCCTTAGAAATTATCTTCCTAGCCTTAAGATAAGATATAAAATGACCTTTTGAGGATGGGGGACTACCTTACTATTCTAAAATGGGTTCATTTGGAAACTTGAAATTGATAACCCGAGTACGACAATCAACAGAAGCATAACAAGCATGTAGCCAATCCATACCCAGAATAACATCAAAAATTTTCATCTCCAACTCTACTAAATCCACTAAAGTGACTCTATGAAGGACCAAAATAGGGCAATTATGGTAGATTCTTTTGGCAAGGACTGACTTGCTAACAGGAGTAGAAACACAAAAGGGTTCTAAAAGCAATTCAGGACATACTTTGAATTTGCATGCTATATAAGGGGTCACAAAATATAAGGAGACACCGGGGTCCAACAAAGTATACACATCGAAAGAGAAAACTTTCAACATACCAGTAACAACATCTGGGGAATCCTCTTGGTCCTGACAAGAGGACATAGCATAAAGGTGGTTCTGGCGCTGACCACCAGAACTAAAGTTGTGCCCTGAAGGGCTGGTCAACCTCCTGGGGCTGCTAGAGCATACTGAGCCCTAATACCTCCCTGCCCCTTCTTAGCTGAAGGGAAGTCTCTAATCATGTGTCCAACTTGTCCACACCCAAAGCATACACATGTGCCTAAATGACACTCTTCCGGGTGAGTCTTCCCACACTCGCTGCAAATAGAGTGGGAAGATCCCTTAGCAATACTCCCCTTAGACTGTGAATAAGAACCAGAACTCTACCAGTCTGATCATAATGAGGCCTCTAGGCCTGGGTAGGAGCACAAGCAGAATAATAAATGGGTCCTGATGACTTCTTCTAGAATGAGGAGCGATGTTCGCCACCGGACCTCTGATGACCAAAACCTGAACCCTCGAATATAGCCCTCTTGTTCTCCCTAACCATCTCTCTAAGCCTGTCTCTCTCGATCTTGTGAGCATGGGTCATGAGTCTGGAAATGTTCATATCACTCAACAGCATAGTATACCTACACTCCTTTTTCACCAAATCTAAAACCCCATAGATAAACTTGCTCATCTGATCATGCAGGTCTACTACCATAGATGGGGCATACCTAGACAACTAAGTGAACTTCAAACTGTACTCCTGAACAGTCATAGATCCCTGTCTCAAGTTCAAAAACTCCTCAATCTTCGCTTGCCTCAACTCTCGGGGAAAGAACCAGTCAAGGAAGGCTCTCTCGAAACATTCCCAAGTCATAGGGACCTCGTCCCTAGCTCTAGCTTCCTTCCATTGCGTAAACCAGTTATGAGCCACATCCTTGAGTTGATGGATGCCAACTCAACACAATCAACCCCAGCCACTTGCATCACATCAAAGATTTTCTTCACTTCATCAATAAAATTTAGCGGATCCACATTCACTTTCGAACCCCAAAACTCCACCAAGTTCATATGGACAAAATCACGAACTTGGGCTGCTAACCAACCTTGAGGGTGGATGGGGGCAGAAGCCTACTGATTGGCCTGAGCGGCTAAATTCTGGGCTACCAAATGGATGGCATTCCTAAACTCCTCATTCATGACCTCGGGGGCCGGAACTGAAAGAGTAGAATTCCAAACGGCTAGATGAGGCATAGCACATCGAGGCATGATCTGAAACGTACAAGGTAAGGATTAGAGGAACATTAGAGTTAAGCTCTATCGCACGATATGATCATGAAAGAAGTGAAGTTTTCTAAGACATCTAATAGATTCCCTCTGATATGTGTGGCACGCTTCACACACATGGAAGAGACTCTACTCTATGCGACTTTCAGACATCCTAGGACTCTTGAACCTGAGGCTCTGATACCAAGCTTGTTATGCCCCGAGGCTACCCCCTGGGCATAACACAGGACCTGGGACCACAAGTGCTCCAAGCTAACCCTTGGTCATAGCATAACTCAGGTATACCAATTAAGCATAGTGAAAGCATAATACGAATTAGATAACTCAATCCATAAGATAAAATCAAAAGAACATAATTCTAAGAAGACCAGAATGTCATCTATGTCTGAAAAGCCTCTATAAATGACATATAGAGTTGCTAGGACAAGACCCTAGCTAACTCAAAGTACGAACATAAGTAGTCTAAACAACTAGAGTCATAACTAGCCCTCGAATAATAAGGACTCACCAACACTGACTGGATATTCGGCTTCTTCTAGCCACGAGACTGATGGGAAACACCTGAATCTGCATTATCAAGAGGATGCAGCGCAAAATATGTGTCAGTACTATAGGATGTACCGAGTATGTGAGAAATGCATGATCATGATAAAAACATACTTGAAACATGCTTAAGGTGAACCTTTTCATAAAGAAATAACATAAGAGGATTATCAAGATATAAGACATAAAAACATGAAGTATGATTAAAATTCAAAGTATGATATCATATAACTTCATAGCTTGAAAATAATCATGTGGGAGTTTCTCTTAACTGACTTAAAGCATATTGAGCTACATGGAGTCCAGTGTCATGCACCCATACTAAAAAAGGTTGTCCTGACTGGCCAAAGCTAGAACCATATTCATAAGGATCCTGTTATAAGCCACAGAGGGCAACCTATGGTGGCAACGTAGTTTTGCACTTGGGTTATCTAGAACCTTCATCGCTCGGTGCTAAATACTACTCCCAAAACATATAACATAAGGCTCACATTTATGTGACATATCTAGATGTCAAGCTTGTTCATAAGCATGTTAATACCCTGAATCTTCATACTACTCACGAATCTTGGTTTAGAAAATAATTCATGAGCATTGATGGTACATCGGGTGTCTTGCATTGCATAATAGTTCATAACTTGAAAACTTGCATGGCCTTAGTTCAGTTTCATAATAATATATACTTTCATAAAACATAAGAACAAGGCATGCACTTGCTTGAAATTCATGAAATCATGCTATCATTTTCCCTAATTTGCTTAAATCAATTCATGCATGTAGGATTTACCATAATTGACCTTCAACTCGTGAAATAGGAACTCATATGTAAAAACCCATGCAAAATCATGCAATTTAATGAAATTTCATAAAAAAATCATGAGAAGGTAATTTATAGAAAAACCCATAAGAATTGGGTAAAAATCCTAATTTGAAAGTTCATGAAATCACAATTTGAAATTTGGAGTTTTGGGCACAAGGGTGAAAGGAACCCATTGTTGAATACTCACATACCTTGATTGGAGTTAACCCACTTGAAATTGAAAAGATTAGGAGACTTGGACTTGGAGCTTGAGACAGTTCTTTTACTTTTTGGGAGATGAATGAGGTAATGAGAAGGGACTTAGGCTAATGAGGGTGAAAACCCTTCTAGAAATAGCCAAAATGACATCATTTAGGAGTTAAAAGTGTGAGTAATGACTAAAATACCCCTGAACCATAATTAGGAAGAAGCTGGAAAAAGTTGACTTTTAGGGACCACGAATGGGTTCCATGGGTCTTAGACCAAACATGGCCCATGGTCTCCACCCGTCATTCCTGGTCAAACGAACAGGATGCGGAAAGCAAGCTACGGGTCAACAGGATGGACCCGTTGAATGAATCACGGGTCATCATTTCAAGTCATGGTTCCTGGGGACTTAGCTGGTCTCTGGTCAGGTTCCACGAGTCAATAGGACGGACTCGTAATTCCAATCATAGGCCGTAGACTGGACTTGTGGTTCCTGGGACAACAGTCAGTCCTCAGGTCAGATTCAATGAGTGGATATCACGACCCGTAGAATGAACTACGATCCGTAGAACCCACTCGTGGTTCTCAAACCAGAGGCTAATCTTGCAGACTTAAACCACAGATACATTCCATGACTCGTGGTTCAAACCACAGTCCATGGTTTGGACACGTCATTCCTGGAAATATGGGATTTTTTAGAGTTTCAAACTTAGATAACTGGTTCAATTTCCGGGGTGTTACAATTTGGATATGGTCTAGACAAATAAAATCTTAAGGTTATTAATTAGACCGGGATTTAGTATCATACAAAACATCCAAGGACTTTAAAGGAAGTAGCACATAAGGTCTCATACAAGCCTCAAAATTAACTAAAAGGATAACCAAGTGATAAACACAATTCAAGCAATTAGCGCTTTTATATAATTAAACCTATAGGCATGATTTCTATTGATTAAACAGGCGAAGAGTTGACATTTTGGTTAGACATATGGACATGGCTTCGAATGATTAGGATTTGCAGAAATTTATTAATTAAGTCCTACAAGCATAATATCCAGTTATTTGACACACTAAAAATAAATCTAACTCTACGAATAGGATGATTGGTTATTTAACATGCTAAAATTGCTTTTAAACCTATAGGCATGATGACTTAATGATATGATGAAGCTAAATTGAACTTATAGGCATGGCGCTAATTAATAACATAATGAAACAGATAGCCAAGTAAATTAAAATGCTGAAACAAGTTATAACTTAGGCATGGTTTCTAATTAAAACAGTGAGACTGATTTGAATCTTATAAACAATTATCTAGTTCATAAATGTTGGATGTGGAGAAATTAGTTAAACTAATTTAAAGCCTAATAACATGATTCTGAGTGGAATATTTAATTAAACTTAGAACAAGTCAAGGCTGCAACACGTATTGATTGCATGTTTGCGAATAATTTTTAAAAAAATCCTTTAACCATGGTTTCCCAATGTAACTATTTTAAATAACACCGAAAAATATTTCGAAGTCATATAGACATGATATCTACGTATTATTATTACATGCAAACAAACTATGAATTGATTTAATCCTACAAACGTGGTGACGAATTAATTCAACATGCTAGCAATTTATTTAGATCCTATAGTCATTCTTTATACGTTTCAATTTAAATAAGACAATTAGCACATAATTTTCCCCTCCCCCCATAGCAATCCCCTAAATTATTTCATTTATCGTCAGAGTTTATACAAAATATTACAGACCCAAATGAATGAATATACAAAAAAGGATAACAAAATTAATAAAATCTAAGGTCTATAGAGATCTCCCAATCCCGGACAACTCTTCACCGCAAACCCATCTTCTAATAGAGAACCTGTCAAACATGTCAAAGTAGGATTCGGAGGACCATATCACAACCCATAAGACTGCCCCTGACATGTCAGAGTTCCTGAGGATCTCAAGGATCCTAGAAAGTGCTTATGTCAGGGAATAAGGGTGCATTTAGGCCTCCATTTCTGCCAAAGTAGCACAAAACAAAGTTAGACAGATTCAAGTGTAGTCATATAAATCGTAAGAAAAAACCAACCAGCTTCCTACTTAACAATAGTTCAATGCAAAAACCAAACAAATAGAGAATAAATTCCAAGTTTACATCCTATAGACATGCTTCTATAATGACTCACAACTTTGATACAATGACATAAACACATCATAGAACAATCATGGATAAACACAGATGGATACATATTATAAACTAAAGGTAAACATGCATATAAATTGAAATATACATTAATAGAAAACTAACCAGTTATCCACAAATAATAAGAAAATACTCAAAGTCTTCACACTTAGCAACCAGTCCACTTATCAGCCAAGAAGAGAAGTTCTTAAAAATATCAGAGTAGTAGTGTGTGAAGTCTGAGTGATAATGAAAAGATGGGACTGTTTATATAGTAGGTGAATTGTAAATAAAATAAGGAAAGAAACTAACTTCAAAAAGAATCAACTAAAAGAGTTTTCCTTAAACAGATTGATAGAATCAATTAGGAGTAGAGAATCATTCTAAGTTTATCATAAATACGTGAGTACTAGAGCTGTTTCATAATAAAAGGAGCAAAGAAATATACCTTTCTTTTCGAAAGAAATCAGTCCCATTTTATTGCATAATAAATTTGTGAATTTACCACAAACTTTTCCAAAGCCAAGCAAGTAAGTCAATTAGGTGAAGATCCAGTCAACATTATACCATAATTGGCTAAGCACAACATTATTAGGATCCATATAAGGAAGAAGAATCAATTAAAGGATGAGATATTTAATGAGTAACCGATTGCATATCAAAACTTGCCAAAAGTAACCCAGTGCCAAAACTATTCAGATCCAAATAAGGAGGAAAAATAAATCAAAGAGATGAAGGTATATTGTGGTCAATCAATTACCCATCAGAATTTACCAAGAATAATCAAGTATCAAGTTGTCCACAATTTGAAATTGAAAGAAAAGGGGGCAAACAGATCAATTTCGCTAAAAAACAAGTAACATGGCTGTCCTAAACATACAAGAAAAGGGGATATCAAATCATGCTTGGACCAGATCAATTACATCATAAAGGGATCAAGTGATGAGCATAAAAGACTCCTAATCACAGAATTAATCAAGTAATATGATCATGGCATCTATTCTTTTCTCATGTTTACAAATAGGACACATAAGACTACCTTAAAACTAAGTCTAAATTCCAACAATAAAACATGGTCTTGCATGTGGACCACACTGGGACAACACAGGGATGCAGACAGTCAAGAACAGTTCAAAATTAGAACAAGAAGCGGCACTATAAAAATACTAAATTCATCACAGAGACGTTTCAAACTCAGAACATAATATGATGATGCCAACATGCTAGAACATCGAATTTACCAATGAACCAAGCATGTAATTGAAATTTTCAGAATTAAGCTGGAAGAAAGTTTCATGAAAACTTGGAGGTTTTCACATATGACAGTCCAATGTGGAAATTAACACAAAATCATAGAACTCCATAGAATACATCCAAATTACCAATTTTGCATCTAAAAATCAAATAACAGCAAGTAAAGGGGATTAAATTATGAAATGGACCAAACTCGAAATAGAACCAAAAAGAGGCGTCTGATTTTGATGGCTTCTCAAATAGACATCAAGATCAATGACTAGCTTTGCATAATAGTCCGCTGGTCAATTTCCTCTAGTGTTCATCAGAGACGATGAAGTCTTCGACTTTAAGGGTTTCTCATTGTGGGGTTTCACTAGCGATGTGATGGTTTTGGATGGGTTGTTGGGTTTCTATTTGGAGAAACAGAAGGAGGGTATGGGGTTGTTGAGAGAGGGGATAGAAAGAGAAGAGATGGAGAGTGGGGTGGTGCTCATAGGGTTTTCGTCAGAGAAATGAGGCAGCGGCAGTGGGCCGTCACTCATCGAAGCGGGTCGGGTGTACCCGGATTGAATCAATTGAAATTGAAATTGATCATTTAAAATTAAGCCTAAATTGACTCATTTAGGCTAGAATTAAAATAAATTAAATAAAAAGGGGCTAGAATTGAAAAAATTGTATAAAAGAGGCTAGAATTTAAATAAATTATGGAAGGAAATGGTAAATTCGACTGCTATTTGATAAATAATATACTATATATATAGTAGTGATGACCCTTCCGGTCATCTTTGTTTTTATATATTTATTGTACTGTTAGAGCTTTTCTGTAGAAGCCTCAAGTCATTTATGGCTTGCTGGGACCGGTAATTCGGTACCCTGGTTGTTCGTTTGGTCGTTTTGGCCGTTTGCCTATTTTAGAGCTTAAACTTAGAATATCATTGACTTTAGTCAACATTCTTAGCTAACGTGCTCAGAATTGAATTCTGACAGTTCCATTAGCTCTGGAGCATCGAGTTTTGTCTAGTTGGACCTTTAGTTGAGGTTTGAAAACTTTTGGTGTGGGTTTGGTGTTATTTTCTCAATTTTCAGGCCATTTGGAGTTGAAAGTGTAACTTCGGATGACTTTCGATGATCGGAGAGTCGGATTCAAAATCTGATGATTACATCAGCTCCAGAATGTTGAGTTTGGCCTAAGAAGGTGGTTGGTTTAGGTTCTGGGTGAGCTGGACTCATTTCGAGCCTTTGAGTTCCTTTTTGTTAGTGTTGACTTGGGTCAACATTTCTCCGAAACGACATAATATAGAAGTTTCGTCGATTATGTTGGGTCCGGAACGTCGTTTCCACTCTATTAGCATTATTGGGTTTTGAATATCGGGTTCTAATTATGCCCGAAATACCCCAGAGAGTTTTCAAAAATTGCTGGAAAATTATTGCAGGCCAGCCTTCAGCGCCAACGGCGCCCAGGCAGCGCGATCGCGCTAGCCTGTGGCAGGCCTTCAGCGCCGATGGCGCTGGCAATTTTCCAACATCTATAAATTCCAGTTATTTCATTTTTCCAGGATTCTTTCTCCAACTTTCTCACTCTAAAACTCAAATTTCTCTCTACCATTTTGCTCTAAATCAATTCTAAGCTTTGGGGACTCAATTGTTTGTTCATTTTCTGTAGTCCTTCGTCTTTTGGTAAGCTTCTTCCTCCTTGAATTTTCTAAATTCCTCCATTGTTGCTGGTCTTCCAACCTTGGGACTTTGTTGTAGTGGTTGCCTTGCAACTTGTGCATGTTCGTGGGTGCGAAGAATTGTCCGTCTTGGGCTGATTTTCCATCCTTTTGGTAAGTAATTCTTGCCTAATTTCCGTTCTTATTATTTAAATTTCAACTTTAAACCCCAAGTTGAGCGGGCTGTTTTGGCGCCTTATCTTGGCCATTTATGCTCAAATTTGGGGCATGCCTTCTTGGCATCATTGGGGTCGACGTGGTTCTTTTCATTTTTTGTTTTTGGTGTGGGCCCCATGGGCCCGCTTTTGACTCAGATTTTGAAACGGCTACAATTGTAGTAATATGGGTATCGTTAGACTCGTGTTAACATTTAGTCATGAATTTGATAGTTTGATTCTCGTTCGGAGCTTCTCGGAGAAGCTCATCCCCGGATATCGTCGTTCTCGCAGCTTATCATCGGAGGACATGTAGGTTATGGTCTAAACTCCTAGACTTAGCTATATCGGGTAAAATTGTACTAGTTGGCATCCTTGGGTTGGGTTATTAGGTTGGTACCAGAGACCTCGACCGTTTTTCCATGATTCGTCCCATTTCTTTCCTCCATTGTGTGTAGTACTCTTGGTAATTGATATTATCACCCTTGAGGTCCTGTGAGGCCTTGTTGACTCTGGAACGTAGATGGTGGGATTATTGGGAATGTCCGCGAGTCTCGGACATAGAGATATCCTTCTAGGCTAGTTATGCTTGTTGAGTAGCTTCGGAGATTGTGCAAAGCCGTAGGATTGATTGTGACCTACGGGGCAGCTATCTGTCTTTGATCATATCATATATGTGCATATAAAGAGGTTTACTCACCTTTTACTGTGGGTTTTGTCTTCGGGCCTACTACGACTATTTTTTTCTAAACCTTGCATGGCCCATGGGGCCCATTTTGGTGAAAATGATTTAAAAGAGATTTGGTACCTTTTTAATGGATATTTTTGGGGTAAGGAAGTTTTAAAGGATATTTTATCACTAGTTCCACTTACATTGGACTCGACGGGGTCGAGGGCTAGACTTATTTACTAAAGCATCCGAGGTGTTGCTAGACTAGGCGAGGCCGAGTGCTAGAGCTATTGGGCTTACTATTTTAGACCTGGATACCATCCAGGAAGCTTTACTTGAGGATTTATTTTGATACTGCGGGGCATTTAGTATGTTGGTCGGGGGCCTCCATGGACCTTGATGTTCTGAACCAGAAGCTGCGAGCTGCGTGTGCTGGAGGGAGGGTATATGGCGTAGTAGGGTATACGTGTGCGACCTTCCATGGATCCTATCTTCTGGGCCTTATAGGCTGTCGAAAGCAGGTGACATACAGTACTACTATCACTATTGTTTTAGCATGGCATCATACCATCCATTGTTTGAGGTACCACTCTTGTTAGGTATTTGTTGATTGTACGCTACGGTAGTATGGGATGCTGGAGGGTTTGTTTTCACTTGGATGTGTTCCTCGGTTGTATGGGCGGCTGGGGGACTATAGGTAGACCCTCGTTATTTTATTTCAGAATTGTTCCCTTTTACGGTTATAAGGGTGGAATTTGGGTACTGCTAGGTTGTTACTTCTGGATTTAAGATTGGTATGCGTTGGCTGGTTACTAATTCCTATTTTCCGAGCATGTCTACCTTTATTCTTCTCTCCCATGCTTTATACTTGAGGTTACCGGTATACCGTCCATTTCAAGAACTTATCATGTATATACTGTTATTGCAAGGATCCCAGGTGCGTTATTTCTTACTTTCACATGTGCCTGTGTGTGTATATATTAATTGCTAGCGTTGTATGTTACTTTCTATTGTCTTTCCTCTGGGCTAGTTCTTGTGTACCTTTTCATTGATTTTTGTGACTGTTTACTTCTATTCTGTCTGCTATCTCTCTTTTACCTTATATGTGTCCAGTCGGCCTATGATACCTATTGGGTACCTTATGCTTTACATATGGTGCTCACTCTACACTCTGTATCTTCTGGTGCAGATCCTAGTATGGACCATCACCGTTAGAGTGCCGGAGACTCGTGCGGGGTGCTATTTTTGGATCATCCAGGCTGAGGGTGAGCTCTTGGCGTTCAGAGCTTGACTCTAGTTTATCCTTTTGTATATTTTGTACTCTGTTACTACTCGGAGACAACTTGTGTATATATATTTCTTTTGGACCCTTGTACTCCTTATGTAGTTCGGGCTTCTATACGCTATGATACTAGGTTTTGGGTTGGTTTAGCTTTCGCTTTGTACTTATATTACTCCTGTTACCCAGTTTATTCATCTTGTTCCCTTGCTTCCGCTTATTTATTTGTTCTTCCACATAAACTGTTAGAAGGTAGCCCATTACTAACCGTTCTAGGCTACGGGGATTGGTTCGCCTACTAGGGGGTTGTAGGTGCCATCATGACCGAGAAATCAGATCGTGACAATAATTTAGTAGATAAAATAATAATTAATGATAATTATTAAACAAAGAATATTATTTAAAAGTATAAATAAATTATATATATATATATATATATATATATATATATATATATATTATACTTAAAATTAATGAAAGGTAATATTATATGAAATTTACGATAAAATAGTAATAATAAGAAGTAAATTAGATATTTATAAATTATGTACGAATTTAAAAAGCGTTAAGACTACGATAAAACACGTGATTTATTTAGTAAATAAAAAAAATACGCGAGAAAAATTAAGCTTTAAAAATAATAATAACTAGTAAAATAACAACCCGAGAGAGGTATAGGAAGGTCAAAATTGGGTGTCAACAGATGGCACCTACAACCCCCCTGTAGGCAAACCAATCCCCGAAGCCCGGAATGGTTAGTAATGGGCTACTAGCAAACTAAGCACGCGGAAGAAGCAGTATATAAGCAGAATCAAGAGATAAAAATAAGAAAATATAGCAACTGGAATATATATATATATATATATATATAGAGAGAGAGAGAGAGAGAGAGAGAGAAAAGACATCATTTCCACCCTAAACTATTCTCGAAAAGTTGATTTCACACTTTAACTATTGATGCGACCTAATACACACATATACTATATTAAAGTGGAACTATTATCTCCTTTTCAATCCAATACCAATCATAAGGTGGGGGCTGTGGAGTATACTCGCTCCACCTCAGCTTTCACGTAAGAAAACTTGTGCCCCACCTCAACTTCCACTTAAGAAAACTTATAAAAATTATTTTTATTCCTTAAATTTACATCTTCCATCTTCTTCCTCACCCCCAACCCCCCACCTCACATACTTTCCCCCCTTCTTCCTATTACAATAGCATCAATGGTGGTTAAAACTCACAATTTCAACATGAATTTTGGGTTAGAAAATTAAATAGAAATGCCTATGAGCAAAGAAAATAAATTTTCTTTTTTAAAACAAGAACCCACATTTTCATCATATAGGGAATATCATTAGTAGATCTTAGCCGAAAAATTTTTTTTGCACGCTTTCATTTTTTTCGGTCAACTTTCAAATATCTTTCATTTTTTTCTGTCACTCCAACTTATCTTTTCTTTGTATTATGTGGCCAAAAAATATTAATAATGACTTTTAAAGTATTTTGCAAAATTAAAATTCGAAGGATTTTTATTGGCTTCAATGGTGACAATGAACGTGGAAGGAGGATTTTTTGACGGATTTTTGAAACAAAAACGTAAAAAAAAATCGAAACTAGTAAGGGAAAACAAAAAAAGAAGGTAAACAAGGAGGAGTAAATATGAAGGGGAAAGTGGAGGTGGCGGTGCAATGGGGGATGGCTGGGGCAGTTAGACGGTGCAAATTAATTGAACAAAGAAATTAGAAATGTAAGAGAAAGAATTAAAGAAAAAAAGACAAAAAAGTAAAAATACACCACATGGGTATGTTGATTAGTAAAAATAATGAAAAGAAAATGAATAAAAAACAAAAAGTAGAAAGGAAATATATTTTAGTATTAAATATAATTAATGTATTTTAACCAATAAAAAATGACAGGTGGGTAAACAAGTTGGTTTTAAGCATTTTTTTAACTTTTCACGCGCCTAGAAGAAAGTAAATATATTTTTTCTGTCACATCATCACTTAGAGTGGTATTAAATTCACTTTCATATAGTATAGGTGTGTATTAGATTGCATCAATAGTTAAAGTGTGAAATTGACTTTTCGAGAATAGTTTAGGGTGAAAATGATGTCTTTTCTCTCTCTATATATATATATATAGGAAAACTAAACCATCCAATGACCTGGTATCACAGTACAGAAGCCACTATGACATACAGAGTACAAAAGGGTACAAAAGTATATATATACATATGTCTCTGAATAACAAAAGAGCACATGGTACAAAAGAGGAGATAAAAGTTAAGCCCCGATCGCCAGGAGCTCACCCCAAGTCTCGGATGTATGAAAAGCTGCACGAGTCTCCACGCAATCAACGACGAGAGCTCACACTAGGATCTGTACTCGAAAGATGCAGAAGTGTAGTATGAGCACCAATTGTAAAACAACGGGTACCAAGTAGGCATCATAGACCGACTGAGTGCATATAAGATATAAAAGCAGTAAATAGCAGATATAAAGGAAAGTAGTCACAGAAAACAAAGAAGAGAAGTACACGGAAGCTAGCACAGATAGAATACAAAGAGAAAACAACCATATGAGGCAACCCACAAAAGATATATGAATCACAGAACATGGGTGAAGGAAAGGAGAACGCACCTTGATCCTTGCAATAACAATATATAAAGAGAGGGTTTAGGAAGAATGAAGGTATACCGGTAACCTCAAGTAAAAAAGGAAGGAAGAAAAAACAAGTAAAATATACTTGATAACGCTCAAGTAACACTCTCCATACGGAGGTGATAGCGATCGTCAGAGCAAAATAAAATTTATATTCTCGATGGGAGTTGGGGTCAATCCCACAGAGAATTGGTAGAGTCGCCTATAAGATTATCATATATCAATCACCAATAGAGTAATTGTCCAAATAATATAAAAAGTAAAATGAGGGGAAATCAGGGAATTGAAAATCTGTCACAATCGCAATTTGAGCAAAACAACAAAGTAAAAAGGGATTTGTATCAAGAGAGAGGATGGCTAGGGGTATGTTTCTGATGGGACTTAACACGGTGCTCAGTGTCACAAGTAACTCCAAGCTACCCCTAGACATAACACGGTGCTCAGTGTCACAAGTGACTCCAAGTTAACCCATGGTCTGGCATATCTAGACAATTTTAGTTAAAAACATATATTGTGCGAAAGCTAAAAGCAGTTTAATATCTGAAGTGGGAAAGAGCCCAAAACATGTCTGAATATAAAAATATATATAGAGTATAGTGATGACAGAAAACAACACTAACAACTCAATAGCTGAATTTAATCTATGTCTGAAAGCCTTTAACAGATATGAGTTGTTGGGACATGCCCCGAGCTAACTCTAATAATCTAAAAATGGAAATAATAAGACTGAAAGATAAAGCATGTCTATCGTCCTCGATCTATGAGGACTCACCAATGAAGCTGCTGAATAGGGACTGGGAATCGATTTAAGTGCGGTCTGGATGTTGAGCGCCTAAACCTACATCATGAAATGATGTAGTACAAAAGTATGTATCAGTACTTCGAATGTACTGAGCATGCGGGATATGTATAATCAAAACTGTAAACATGAATAATGACATAGAAGTATGTAGCATGGAACATGAGCTGAAAGGTATCTGAGATGCAATGACCCAGTACTAAACATGAACATCATAACATGCTAAACTGGACTAAAATAATTGTATACGAGGTCAATGCAATATTGAGTCTGACTGTGGGAGATACTACTATCGACATACCCCAAGCTGAGCTAACTATAGGGCCATCCTATAACCCAGGGTGGAAGGGTGTTCATACCTTACTAAGGGTATGAACAAGTCTGATGTGGATCCACTAACTGATGTCCACAAGGGACAAGGGTGACCAGCCTAATCTGTCACCTGACCCCCTTCTCTACCTATGGTAGCGTCGAAGTTCTGGAATTTGGGGACTACTACTAAAGGTCTCAGCCTAATCTGATAGCTAAGCCTTCATCTCTTCATCCACTCAGTATTAAGTATACTCCCAACTGAATGTAAGCAATGATATGCAAGCTGAAATATTGAATAGCTCAAATACTGATAATCATCTAAGAATGTAACATACATATACTAAAACTGATGTCGTTCTATTATGAAGCATGATTGTCTGAATTATCTGTCTAGCAAGTATAATTTATGACTATTGAAATTAACACAAGCTAGGGTTTGTGAGTCCTGTACATATGAGTATACTAATTCTCCAAGAAAATGAGAATTAAATATCATATAAGCAGTAGCATTTGAATTGCAATGAATCCCAAAGATTTAGGAACCCTAGGTCTAAATAATTCATGGAGAACTGAAGAACTGGCTGAATCTAGGGACTCAATGGGTGAAAGGAATCCATTGATGAAATACCACATACTTGGAGAAGAATCTATGGAGAAATCCCTTGAACTTTGGGGTTGAACTTCAAGGAACCTTCTGCTTGTTCTTGAGCAAAACTATCGCGTCTTTTCTTCTTTTACTTCTAAGTCTGATTAGTTTTGGGAGAATGGGAAAATAAGAGTGAAAATCCCTTTAATTACCCCCCCCCCCCAAAAAAAATGACTAAGGTTCGGAAATAAAAGGGTAGGGAAAAGACTAGAATGCCCCTGAATTAATAAAAAGAAAACTGCTGAAAATTGCGACTCAGGTACCACGACTTGGTTGACGGACCGTAGTCCTAGACGATGGACTATGAACTGAATCGTGGTCTTGTGCATGAGTCTTGGGGGTTCTCTAATCTGAGTATTCCACGAGTCCATAGGATGGATCGTGGTTCTGAATAATGGTTCATCGTATGACTCGTGGTTCCTGGGACTAGGATTGAGGGTTCTCTGAGGTTCTGGTTCCACGAGTCCACATGACGGACCGTGGTCCTAAATGACAGTTCGTCGTGTGACTCATGGTTTCTGACCCCTGAACTGATGATCCTTTGATTAAGGGAAACCACGAGTGACAGGATGGTTTGTGGTCCTGGACTATGGTCCGTGGTCTGACTCGTGGTTCCTGGACTATAAACTGGGGGTCCTCCGGAAATTGAAACTACGATTGGGATAAAGGACCGTGGTTCCAAACTATGGTCCGTGATCTTGACCGTGGTTTTTGGAAACTTGAATTTTCTGAATTTTTTTCTGCTGAGTACAGTCAAGTAGCTGGTTCAGATCCTAGGGTGTTACACTTTTGATCTTCTAAACATTTATCCGATGGTCTCTATTCGAGCACTATGGTTTCAACACAAACTAACCAATTTAGGCTTGGAGAAGTCACACTATTTCTAGCTTAGACTCTTAAATGTGTGTTTTCCAGCGATTGAACTATTTCTAGCCTCAATCTAGGTGGAAATCCCAAGTACCCACTATTGAATTCTCATCCGAAATTATGAACCTCTTTCTCAAGCAAGAATACAACTAAGTAATTTCAATCAATGTTTGCAACCATCAATTTTAGAGTTAAAACATGGAGAATTCAATAGACCCATATCAATTAGCAATTATAAACACAATTAAGCAAGACCCATACCCAATATCAAATATCCATCATACACATACCCCTAGATAAGGAAACTAGCCACTCATGCTAAGGAAATAAGAGATTATACCAATTGGGTAATTCAAATTTCCATTCATTGTAAGCTAATATCCAAGCTCAATTTGTACAATTAATGGTGGATTCACAAGGTTTAAGAAGAGAAATAACAAGTACTCTCTATCTTCCTTGGGAACCTCTCTCAATGAAATTCTCTCCAAAACTATTCAGAACTAAAAAAAACTATTGAGTACAATGCCCAAATTGGATTTTAGAAGGTTCCCAAATTGTCACATAAAAGTTGACAAAAATTCCCTTCAGGAGATGTGCGACGTGATGTGCGATTGCACAAGCCACTGTGCGCATTGCACGGCTCCACTCTAGCGAACCAGTTACTTCAGTTGACTTTGGGTATCATGCGAAGGGAGGTGCGGACCACACCAGATGTTGTGCATGTCGCACGGTGGCCGCACCACTCGACAGAATCTTCATCTCGTTTGATCATCTTCATACTTCAACTCCTTTTGAGATCTTTTGGGTCCAATTCCTTATTTTCTATCATTGATCAAGAGTACCTGCATTCGCATCAATAAATGCCATAAGTACCTCTAAATCTTATCAAAGTATGGCAATAATTCATGAATAAAGGATCAATAAGTTGGTACTCATGCTTGAAACAATACTACTAACTTAGTCATGTTGATAACACAGTTCTCAAATACGAATAATTGAACAATAACCCAAATGTGACTAGAAAATGAACCAATACTACAATAGGATATAATAATAAATCTACTTATAGTCCCAACAGGAGCCCATACACCCAAGAAACACATACAAGTGAAAATAAACCCTCCAGCATCCTATACTATCGGAGTGTACACTCAGCAAGCAGCAAACAACGGTGGAACTAACACAATATGAATGATATGATAAAACCGGTGTGACAGTAGTGCGGTATGTACCTCCTCCGGCACCTATAGGCTCACTAGGTAGGATCCATGGAATGACGCACCCGTATACCTCAACTACACTATATACCTCTCCTCCGGCACTCGCATCACGTAGCCCCTGGTCCAGATCGGCAAGGTCCATAGAGGTCCTCGACCACATACTAAATCTCAGAATCTCAAATATAACCGTCTAAAGTGTATCCGGGTCTAAACCAGTAATCATAATCTCAAAATGCGTGCCCAATGTTTATCCAAGTCTAAAGCAGTACGCCAAGTCTGAAAACCCTAATAAAGGGTGCTTGAAGCATAACAGAATCTAAATCAGTAGTAAAACAAGTCTAGCGCTCGGCTCAATCGAGTCTAGTATCGTCTCAAATTAGCACTAAATATATCTAGCACTTCGGCTCAGCCGAGTCTAGTATAAGTATGAAAACCGGTGAAAAAATCATCATGATACCTCTTTTACTCCAAGAAGATCTATAAAATCAGTTTCAAGACCTTTTATAACTATTTATACTGAAAATAGGCCCTCGATCCCATGCAAGGTTTAAAAAATTGGTTATAGTGGGGTCGCAGCAAAAGTAGTGGTAAATGATACAAAAAAACACTTTATATGCATGATAATGGTATGCCAAACACAAACAATAGCCCAATGGCTCAAAATCAACCTATCAGCCCTGCATATGCTCAAATCATTCTATAGCATAGATAACCAGTTCTATAATCATAATTTTGATGTCCGAGACTTAAGGACATTTCCAAATAACCCACCTTATATGGTCCAGAGTTCAATACAAGGCCACACGGGGACACAAGGGGTAATGCTACAAACTAAATTGAATACTACAACGAGACGATATGAAAAAAGGCAGACAGAAGGAAAGCGGACAAGGTCTGGGGTGCCAAGCTCATAAACCCAACCCAAGAACGTTAAATAGGGCAGTTATAGCCTATATAAGCGAAGTCTAGGAAAAGGAAACTGTAACTTACCTTTCATCCGATGACAAGCTGCTGGAATGACGTTGTAAAAGCCCGAACTGCTTTGAGAAGTCCCAAAAAGCAATCACACTATCAAGAAAGTAATGTACGCATTAAAATAAAGCTAACGATATCCATATTGTTAAAATTTTAGTCGGGTCAAAATTCGGATCACAGCGGCCATAGGCCCCACAACCCAAGACCGAAAATAAAAATTACTACGAGGTTTCCAATCTCGCCAGAAAAACATGCCCGGAAATTAAGCAGAAATTGAGTACAAAAAAGGCCTAAAACAGCCCGGAGAAGATAAGAGAATCATGCGAAAGCTTGCAAAAATCTAAAATAAAAATGGAGAATTACTTACCACAAGGATATGGAGCAAGGTCTACGAGATGAGACACGCACAACCATGAACCAGAAGTCCCAACTAGTAGCTACAACCAAACAAGAAACCCCAAGCTAAGATACAGACAATAATGGAGGTTTTTAGCCATGAAAGAGAAGAAATTGGGGAAGAAGACTTACCAAAACGAGGGAGGAGGTGAGTAAGTCTGCCAATTTATGAATTCCCAAGCTAGGAACTGATATAGAACAACTTTTAGGAGAGGAATTCTGTTTTAGAGTGAGAGAACAATGAAGAAATGGTCTGAAATTCCAAGGGAAAAGTTTTTTATATTGCAGGTCGCAGGCTAGCACCATTGGCGCTGAAGGAAGGCAGCAGACTAGCGCCATTGGTGCTGAACACTTCTCTGCTGCAGAAAACCAGCAAAAATGAAATATTCCCACAGGAGGTTTTAAGCTCAATCGAAATATGATACTCACAAATCGAACATGCAACTAGAGTAAAAACAATATTCTAGACTCAACAGAATCGATGAAACTTTCATATGAGGTTGTTTCGGAGGAATGTTGACCCAAGTCAACACTTGCTAAAATCAACCAAAAACCCAAAATGAACCCGGCTCATCCGAGACCCAAACCAACCACCTACCTAGCCCAAACTTGACATTCCGGAGCTGATGAAACCATCGGATTTTGAATTCGACACTCCGATCATCAAAAGTTGACTAAAGTCAAACTTCCAACTCCAACTGGCCAGAAAACACAAAAAGCAAGACAAAACCAAATTGAAAGCTCCCAGACCCCGACCAAGGGTCCAACTAGAACAAAATCCATGCTCCAGAGTTAATGGGACTGTCAAAATTTGATATCGAGCATATTTACTAAGAATATTGACTAAAATCAACGATTTCCTAAGTTTAAGTTCTAAAACAGGGAAACAACCATAAAGAACAAATGAACGACCAGGGTACCGAACTACTGGTCCCAATAAGCCATAAATGACTTGGAGCCACTACAGGAATGCTCTAACAGTACAAAGAAAGTGAGAACGCGACAATGACCGAAAGGGTCATGACAAATGTAAGTCTATAACCTTATTCAATAATGACTTCTACTTTAATTTAAAAATTAGAATACTAACACAATTATTCTAAATGATAAAAATAAACAAAAGATAAATAAAAAGAAATAATATGAACAATTGCATGGAATCAGAAGAAGTAAATGTTGGAAAATAAAAAGTAAAGAAATAAAATATAAATAATGTAAAATAAAAAATATTTTTTAGAAAAATATTAAAATAATAATAATAACAAATTAAAAATATAGAAATAAAAAATAAATTATAACAAAAAGAAATTAAAAAAATAAAAGGAAGAAATTAAAAAATAGCCTTGTAATTACCAATAATTCACAACTTCTCTTATGCCAATTATACCCAATTACCTGCTAAGCAAGTAATTACCTGGTCAACTAAACAGGTCAAACAATGTAATTACACCCAATCACACTAAATACAATTTCCAGGGTGACTTTCCAAATATGCCCTAAAAGTATTGCTAGGTTATGCATACATAGTAGCTATGTTTGCTTAAACAGGGAGTTTTTAATATTAAGAATTATATTTGTGAGGAAGAATATATTTAGGACCAAAATAAAGTATCCCCCATAGACATTTTAATAATTTTCTAACATAATAAGTAGTTAACACTCAATTCACAATTCATAAATCGTTAATATTTTTCTCCATAGGTACAGACGGTGAAAATGATAGCGTTCTTGAGGAAGCTAGCCAAGGTTGCCCCCGTCGCGTTCAGTGAAGCATTTCGAGGAAATTCCAAGTCAAATTTTGGTGATCCTCGCTTCCCCTTTGGATCTATTGCAGTCATTGCTGGTTGCATCTCTTATATTGCTATTCTTCTCCTAATTTGGTATTCTCCACATCTCGATTTTATTTCATTTTACAATGTAGGAATGTGAGCGTCTATTTTCTGCTTTCACGTAATGTTTGATGTTTCAATGGAAGATTCAGGACAGTTTTTCTTTGTGGGTTTCTACTGATTTAATGTATGTCGAAATGGTTGAGGGTAGTTGTTGTGTCAGATCTTCTCCTATTTTAGCTGACTTTTATCTTCATGATGATTTGATACGTATGTTGATGTATGTGATTGGCAGAGTTTCTATCTTTTCTCATTACCATTAACACAATAATTGCCCCAGTGAGGGGTAAGATCACAATGTATGACGTGTGGATTAGATGTGTTGGAACTAGAGGTGTTGCACATTTAGCAGCTCAACCCATTTAAATTCATTAAAAATTGGGTTGATATATAGCCCAAATTAGTTCATGAGAAATCTTATCAAAATATTTTAAAAAATCTTTTTTTTATTTGATATGTTATATATAATCATAATAAAAAAATAAATAATTTTATTAGGTACTGAAATTATCTGCCTAGCAAGTATAATTTATGACTACTGAAATTAACACAAGCTAGGGTTTCAGAGTCCTGTACATATGACTATAATAATTCTCCAAGAAAACAAGAATTAAATATCATATAAGCAGTAGCATCTGAATTGGATTGAATCCCTAAGATTTAGGAACCCTTGGTTTGAATAATTCATGGAGAACTGAGGAACTGGCTTAATCTAGGGACTCAATGGGTGAAAGGAACCCATTGATGAAATCCTACATACCTGAAGAAAAATCTATGGAGAAACCCCTTGGACTTTGGGGTTGAGCTTAAAGGAACCTTCTGCTTGTTCTTGAGCAAAACTATCGCCTCTTTTTTCTTCTTTTCTTGCTAAGTCTGATTAGTTTTGGGAGAATGGAAATAAGAGTGAAAATCCCTTTAATTACCCCCCCCCTCCCAAAAAAATGACTAAGGTTCAGAAATAAAAGGGTAGGTAAAAGACTAGAATGCCCCAAAATTAATAAAAAGAAAACTGCTGAAAATTGTGACTCAGGTACCACGACTTGGTTGACGGACCGTAGTCCTGGATGACGGACCGTCAACTGAATCGTGGTCCTGTGCATGAGTCTTGGGGGTTCTCTGATCTGAGGATTCCATGAGTCCACAGAATGGACCGTAGTTCTGAATGACAGTTCATCATATAACTCGTGGTTCCTAGGACTTGGACTGAGGGTCCTATGAGGTTCTGGTTCCACGAGTCCACAGAATGGACCGTGGTACTGAATGATCGTTTGTCGTGTGCCACGTGGTTGCTGAGCCCTGAATTGATGATCCTCTGATTAAGAAAAACCACGAGTGACAGGACGGTCTGTGGTACTGAACTATGGTCTGTGGTATGACTCGTGGTTCCTGGTCCATGAACTGGGGGTCCTCTGGAAATTGAAACTATGGTTGGGATGACGCATGGTTCCAAACTACGGTCCGTGATCTTGACCATGGTTTCTGGAAACTTGAATTTTTCTGAATATTTTTCTGCTGAGTACAGTCAAGTAGCTAGTTCAGATCCTAGGGTGTTACAATATCTTCCCCCTTGGGATCATTCATCCTAGAATGAAGACTACATAAGTTGATCATGGAGGGAAAGAGCTGCAATCCCTACCAACTGAGTACTAAAAACTAATATCTAACTGAACTAAGTTCCATGGATATGCAAAAATGCTGAAATACAAGAATAGCTGAGGGAACATGGTACTAAGACTGAAATACATAAGAGTAAACTAAGAAACTGGAGAGGAACTATTACCTCAAGCTGAAACTGAATTGGAGGAAAAGAGGTGAGGGTACTTGGTCATCATGGCTGCTTCTGTTTCCCAAGTAGCTCCTTCTACGGACTGATTTCTCCACAAAACCCTCACTGAATCGACTTTCTTATTTCTCAACCTACAAACCTGATGGTCAAGAATCTCAATTGGAACTTCCTCATAGGTGAGGCTATCCTTCACAGTCACACTCTCTAAAGGTACTATCGATGTCGGATCACCCACACGCTTCTTCAACAAGGAAATGTGAAAGACTGGATGAACTGCTGCTAGTTCTGCTGGCAGTTCTAACTCATAGGCCACATTACCAACCCTTTTCAAGATTCTGTAAGGACCTACATACCTGGGACTGAGCTTTCCTTTCTTGCTAAATCTCATTACCCCCTTCATGGGTGACACATTTAGGAAGACCCAATCATCGCTTTCAAACTCTAAGTCCCTTCTTCTCACATCTGCACAAGACCTCTGAAGACTCTGAGCTATTTTCAATATTTTTCTGACGAGATGAACTTTCTCCATAGCCTCATGAACCGAATATGGCCCAACCAAGACTGCTTCACCTACTTTAAACCAACCAACTAGAGACCTGCATCTACGCCCATAGAGTACCTCATATGGGGCCATCTGAATACTGGAGTGGAAACTGTTATTATAGGCAAACTCTATGAGGGGTAGGTGATCATCCCAAATACCCTTAAAATCGATCATGTAAGCTCTCAATATGTCCTCTAAGGTTTGAATGGTATGCTCTGCCTGACCATCCGTATGCGGATGAAATGCTGTACTGAGATTCACCTAAGTACCAAGACCTTTCTGAAATGATCTGCAGAAATGAGATGTAAATTAAGGACCCCTATCTGAGATGATAGACAAGGGAACCCGTTTTAACCTGACTATCTCGTTGATGTAGAGTTTGGCATAGTCCTCCGCTGAATCTGTAGTCTTGACAGCCAAGAAGTGAACTAACTTATTGACTCTGTCCACTATCACCCAAATGGAGTCATGCTGTCTGTGAGTACGAGGTAAACCCGTAATGAAATCTAAGTTGATCACTTACCACTTCCAAGTATGAATGCTAATCTCCTGAGTCACACCTCCTAGTTTCTGATGTTCTACTTTAACCTGCTAACAGTTGGGACACTTAGCCACAAAATTTGTGATGTCCCTCTTCATACCGGTCCACCAATAGACTACTCTTAGATCATGGTACAATTTAGTGGAACTCGAATGAATAGAATATCTGAAATTATGGGCTTCTGTAAGGATCTGCTACCTCAACTCACCCTCGTCAGGTACACATACATGGCCCTGGTAGCGGAGCACACCATCTCCCCCTTAGGAGAAAATCTCTACCCTCTGCTGATGAACTGCACCTTTCAACTGAAGCAGTATGGGATCACTATCTTGTTTCTCTTTAACCTCTGCTACTAATGAAGATTCTGACCCATTCTGGACTATCACACCACCATTTGCCGTGTCCATAAGGCAAGCTCCTAAACGAGAAAACCAGTGAACATCTCTGACTAGTACCTTCTTCTATTCCTCAACATGTGACATACTACCCATGGACAGTCTGGTGAGGGTAACAGCCACTACATTGGCCTTACTCGGGTTGTAGAGCACATTTATATCATAGTCTTTGAGGAACTCAAGCCATATCCTCTGACGAAGATTCAACTCTTTCTGGGTGAATACGTACTAGAGGCTCTTATGATCTGTGAACACATCAACATGAACACCATACAAGTAGTGTCTCCAAATCTTTAGGGCAAACACAACAGCTGCAAGCTCGAGGTTATGATTCTGGTAGTTCTTCTCATGGACCTTAAGTTGTCTGGAAGCATAAGCTATGACCTTACCCTGCTGCATCAAAACACTGACAAGATTCTTTTATCAGGTAATGGAGATATTCTAAGCATTCCATTAGTTACATATCAACGTTCCAATAAAAATACTTGGGCGAACATGACGCTCAACCCCCCTCCGCTTGGGGCTGAAGTGTCTCTTCTAAGTCTGGCGGTAGTTCATATGTTATGTCTCTACGCTTACCCCTCTTTACCACCTGAAGGGTATGCAAAATTCACGATAGGTTTTAACCTGGAGAATCAAGATGTAACCATCACAGCGGGGTATGCTATTCGGCTGTATGGAGGCCCGACTGGGTACTGACCAGACCAGGCCATGAGAATAAGAGGGTTCTTTCGAACAAAATTATTCACCATGTACGAGGATCTCCACAACCCAGTCGCCCTTAGATGCATCACAATAAACCACGAAGCCATCTGAACCCTCTAGTAGAGTCAAAATGGGAGATGTAGTTAACCTGGTCTTCAATTCTTGGAAGTTCTTCTCACACTCATTCGACCACTGAAACTTAACCTTTCTCTGAGTCAACTTGGTCAATGGGGCAGTTATGAATGAAAATCCTTCAACAAACCTCCTATAATAACCAGCCAAACCTAAGAAACTCCTGATGTCGATTAGAGAGGTGGGTCTGGGCCAGTTCTTTACTGCCTCAATCTTCTGAGAATCAACTCAGATGCCTTCACTAGACACCACAAAACCAAGAAAATCAACTGATTTCAACCAAAAACCACACTTACTAAACTTGGCGAATAATTGGAGGTCTTTGAGAGTCTGTAGAACGAGCCTCAGATGATTCACATGCTTCTCCTCATTTTGAGAATAAACAAGGATATCGTCAATGAAGACAATGACGAACAAGTCCAAACACAGTCTGAACAGCCTGTTCATTAAGTCCATGAAACCTGCAGGAGTATTGGTTAGTCCAAAAGACATAACTACAAATTCATAGTGACCATACCGCATCCTGAAGGTTGTCTTCGGGATGTCACTATCTCTGACTCTGAGCTGATGATAGCCAGATCCGAGGTCTATCTTAGAGAAGCAAATAGCACCCTAAAGCTGGTCGAATAAGTCATCAATCTTGGGGATGGGGTCCTTATTCATGATTGTGACTTTGTTCAACTGACAATAGTCAATGCACATCTTGAGAGAACTGTCTTTCTTACGCACGAAGAGAACTGGAGCACCCCATGGAGAGATTGGGTCTGATGAAGCCCTTTTCTAGAAAGCCTTTCAACTATTCCTTCAATTCCTTAAGTTCAGTTAGAGTCATTTTGTAAGGAGGAATCGAAATAGGCTTGGTATCTAGAAGGAGATCTATTCCGAAGTCGATTTCTCTTTCGGGAGGAACTCGAGAAGATCTTTTGGAAACACTTCTTAGAACTCACTCACCACTGGCACTGACTCAAGAGTTGGGGTTTCAAAGTTGGAATCCTTAACCCAAACAATATGGTAGATATACCCTTTGGAAATCATTTTTCTGGCCTTAAAGTAAGAGATGAATCGACCTACAGGCACTGAGGTACTACCCTTCCATTCTAAGACTGGCTCGTTTGGAAACTGAAACTGAACGATCCTAGTTTTGCAATGTACTGAGGCATAACAGGAATGTAACCAATCCATGCCTAGAATAATATCGAAATCAGTCATTTCTAACTCTATAAGATCAGCTGAGGTGACTTTCTGAGAAACTCTGACAGGGCAATTTCTGTATACTCGTCTAGCTATAACTGGGTCACCAACTGGAGTAGAGATTGAGAAGGGTTCTGGGAGGATTTCTGGACTGATACCAAAATTTACTGCTATGTAAGGAGTTATAAAAGAATGTGTAACCCATGGGTCTAACAATGCATAAACATCTAAATGGAAGACTTGTAATATACCCATAACCACATCGGGGGAATCCTCCTGGTCCTGTCGAGTTTGGAGGGCATACAACCTATTTTGGCACTGACCACCAGCTGTACCAGATGAGGCATCCTGCTGAGTAGGGTGACCCGCTGGAGTTACTGTAGAACTAGCCTGATTCTGTGGGCGAACATCCTTGCCCTTCTGAGAAGCTGCTAGATAATCTCTCATCATGTGTCCTGTCTTGCCATATCCAAAGCAATTTTCATTACCTGCCATACACTCATCCTGGTGGTTCTTACCACACTTCTTACACACTGGATGAGTGCACCCGCTAGTAACTGTACCTTGGTACTTGGAGCCTGGTGCTCTATCCCATCGATCCTGTTTAAATTTTGGCACTGGGGCACTAGCAGAAGATAGAGCTAGAGCTAAAGATTTCTAACGGAACTGAGAGTGGTTACCACCCTCTGGCCTCTACTGAGAGTAGTCAAAGTCACCGATCCTAACTCTCTTACTGTTCCCTCCCCTCTCTTTGTTTTTCTCTTCCTCAATTTGCTGAGCATAAGTAACCAATATGGAGATGTCAATTTCCTTAACAAGCATGACGGTCTTGTATTCCTTGACAACATCATTGGACACCTCAAACACGAACTTACTCATGTGGGCTCTGGAGTCAGCCACTATCACTGGGTCATACTTATACAGCTATGTGAACATGAGTGCATACTCCTTCACACTCATATCATTATTCTTCAAGTTTATGAATTCCTGGACCTTGGCTTCTCTGAGATCAAGTGGGAAGAACTTGTCTAAAAATGCAGTCCTGAACAGGTTCCAATCCACTGGACCTACATTCACAAAATGAGACTCTTTTTACTGTTGATACCAAGTATAAGCCACTCCCTTCAACTGATAGGTGGCTAAATTTGCACTCCCGATTGGAGTGACACCCGTAATGTCTGTTATCTTCTGGATGTCATCAAGAAACTCTTGTGGGTCCTATTCTGATTTAGACCCATGAAATTCTAGAGGGTTCATTCGAGTGAAGTCCCAGATTCTAGCTGCAACAGTGTTAGCCTTAGGTAGAGTTGGTGCCACAGCCCACAGATTGACCTGAGCTATCATGGCATGGGCAAGCACTTGGAATGCAGCCCTGAATTCAGCATGCATGACTTTCTCATTCAATGGGTCTGCTGGAGCTCCTGGTGCTGGTTGATTCCTGGCGTTAGCTCTTCTGGGAGGCATTTTTTGAAATACGAAGAGCATGAGTTAGAAGGAGATTAAATAGAGTTCATACTCTATAGCACGAGCTGGAAAAGAAAGAAGGGAAGTTGTTCCTAATGACATCTCATAGCTCCTCCCCATAAGTGTGGCACGCTTCACACCCATGAAGAAGGCTCTACTTGACGCGGCTTTTAGACACCCTAGGACACTTGAACATTATGCTCTGATACCAAGTTTGTCATGCACCAAGGCTACCCCCTAGATGTAACATGGTGCTCAGTATCACAAGTGACACCAAGCTAACCCATGGTCTGGCATATCTAGACAATTTCAGTTAAAAATATATATTGTGCGGAAGCTGAAAGCAGTTTAATATTTGAAGTGGGAAAGAGCCCAAAACATATCTGAATATAAAATATATATAGAGTATAGTGATGACAGAAAACAACACTAATAACTCAATAGCTGAATCTAATCTATGTTTAAAAGCCTCTAACTGATATGAGTTGCTGGGACATGCCCCCAGCTAACTCTAATAATCTAAAAATAGAAATAATAAGATTTAATGATAAAGCATGTCTATCGTCCTCGATCTATGAGTACTCACAAATAAAGTGGTTGAATAGGGACTTGGAATCAATCTAAGTGCGGTCTAGATGTTGAGTGTCTAAACCTACATCATAAAATGATGTAGCACAAAAGTATGCGTCAGTACTTCGAATGTATTGAGCATGCAGGATATGTATAATCAAAACTGTAAACATGAATAATGACATAGAAGTATGTAGCATGGAACATGATCTGAAAGGTATCTGAGTTGCAATGACCCAGTACTGAACATGAACATCATAACATGCTAAACTGGACTGAAATAATTGTATACGAGGTCAATACAATGATGAATCTGACTGTGGGAGATACTACTACCGACATATCCCAAGCTGAGCTAACTATGGGGCCATCTTGTAATCCTGGGTGGAAGGGTGTTCACACCTTGAAAAGGGTACGAACATGTATAACGTGGATCCACTATGTCCACAAATGTAACATCCCGAAATTCGATCCAGCTTTCAAACTCAGAAACTGCAGAATTTTGAGCTTTCCAGGGATTACGGATCCAAACCACAAATTGTGGTTTGAACCATGGGTCATGGAATGAACCTATAGTTTACATCTGTTGGTTCAGTCTCTGGTCTGAGAACCACGAGTTGGTTATACGGGCCGTGGTTCAAACCACGGTTCGTCCTGTCAACTCGTGAAACTTGATTAGAGAGCTTACATTCTTCCCTAGAACTATGGATTGGGTCTACGGAGCATAGTTCATTCTATGGTCCGTCCTATTGACTCGTTGAAAGTAATTTACATCCTAACTCTGTGTCCAGGAACTACGAGCCATGGTTTAGTCTATGACTCGTGGAATCCATCCGTGATTCCTGAAGCTGACTTTTTCTAGCAGTTTTTAATTTTATTTCTCAAGGGTATTTTAGACCTTTCCCTCTTATTTTAGCTCCGACTATAGATAGTCTTAAGCTTATTTTATTTAGGAAAAACACCAAAACAAATCAATTTTTCCTCTCAAGTCAGTTCTCTAGCTAAAGGAGTGTTCTTCTCCAAATTTCCAGACCCAGGGTTTTCTCCCCCAAGCTTCAACTTCAGTTTCTTGCAGGGATTTTCATCCACCAGGTATGTGGGTATTCAGTAAGGGTTTAGTCCGCCCTTATGCCCAAAAATCTCAGGCTTTTACAGTAACTTTCATGGTTTTGAAACTAGGGTTCTTACCCATTTTAGTAGATTGCTACATAAATCCACCTTCTTGATTTATACATGATTTTCATCCTGTTTTAATGATATATATTGCTTATATTACACTTTCATGGATTTGTACAAGGTTTTGAGGAATCATGAGAATTACCCTAAATTATAGGATTTCTAAAGTATTAGCTTTCTTCAAAATTCAACCTAGATTATCAGTATGAGCTTTAAAAGAAATCAGAATTTAACTAGTTTTCAGTTTACTACAGTATTTCAGAATTTAGCTATTTCGGACCATTTTAGTTCTATCTCACAGAATCTAGGACTTCAGTTTTAATGAGCTATTAGTCTTCAGTTGGGAGTAGTGTTTAGCATCGAGTTGAACTAGGGTTCAACGTGCCCTTAAGGTCTTAGAAGTTCGTGCCAATGTAGGTTTATAAGTTCCCTCTGTTGGGCATCAGATTTAGTGATCACGACACAGTCATGCCTTTATACCTTGGCAAGGTATACTAGGTACGCCCCCACGTTTAGCTCATGTGGATTATGTCAGTTAATAGACACTTCTATAATGTTAGTCTCAGTAAAGTGCATTAGGCCCTCTGTTATGTTTACTTTCAGCTTTCAACATGTTTTCAGATTACTCTTGCATTTCAGCTATTTATGCATGTTTATATTTTGGGCCTATGTACTACAGTTTAGTTCAGTTTACAGCTTTCCTGCATTTTTGCATATTTAAATTTAGCCAGCCTTGCATATCCCTCATACTCAGTACATTCAATGTACTGACGCATACTCTATATGTTGCATCCTATCATGATGCAGGCTCAGGTTCTCAGCTTCAGCCTCGTGATTAGCTAACCCAGTGCCATATAAGTGACAGTCAGTGGTGAGTCCTCATCATCCGAGGACTTATCTTTTATATGCTTTTAGAGTTAGTCAGTTGTCTTTACTTTTAGAATTTTGAGTTAGCTGGGGGCTTGTCCCAGCAGCTCATCAGTATTAGAGGCTTTCATACATAGAGTCAGACTTTAGCTTTTGTAGTTTCGTTGATTTTTAGACAGACTATTATTTCAGATATCTTTAGAAGTATTATTCCTTTCAATTATTATTTATTCAATATGCTTCTATTTATTTAGAATAATATTCAGTATGCTTGTGATATGCCAGTTTCAGGGTTAACTTGGGGTTACTTATGACCCCAAGTCCCGTGTTACGTTTAGGGGCTTGCCTCGGGGCGTGACAAACTTGGTATCAGAGCATCTGATTCAAGAGTCCTAGGGTGTCTGGAAACCGCACTAAGTAGAGTCTCTTTCATGGGTATGAAGCACGCCACACTTATGAGGGAGAGGCTACAAGGTGTTCTAAGAAAAACTTCACATCTTTTGCTATCTTTATCGTGCGATAGAGTGTAATTCGACTTCTCCCTTTTGATCCATTGTTATGCATTTCAGATCATGCCTCCTCGCAGAGCTAACACACACAATGCTAACGCAAATCCTCCAGCCCCCAACCATGAGGTTACAAATGCAGAGTTTCGTAATGCGATCCAATTGTTGGCTTAGACTATAGCCAATCAGGCTAATCAGCAGGCCCAGTTCCTGCAAATCCAAATGGTGGGTCAGTTGTAGCCTGAGTTTGAGATTTTGTTTGCATGAATCCGCCAGAATTTCTAGGGTCAAGGGTTGGTGAAAACCCACAAAATTTCATAGATGAGATCAAGAAGATTCTTGAGGTGATGCAGGAGACTGGTACTGAGAGTGTGGAGTTAGCATCCTATCAACTCAAGGATGTAGATCACATCTGGTTCACGCAGTGGAAATACAACAAGGGTGTGAATACAGCTCCTGCGACATGGGACTGTTTTACTAGAGCTTTTCTGGACAGGTTCTTCCTGAGAGAGTTGAGGGAGGCTAAGGCCCAGGAGTTTATGAACTTGAGGCAGGGATCGATGTCAGTCTAGGAATATGGGCTAAAGTTCACTCAGCTCTCTAGGTATGCTCCACATATGGTGGCCGATCCGAGGGCACAGATGGGCAAGTTCTTGTATGGAGTATCCGATCTGGTAAAGACAGAGTGCAGGAATGCCATGCTATTAGGAGATATGGATATCTCCATGTTGATAACCCATGTGCAGCAGGTTGAGGAGGATAAACTTAAGGATATGGCTAGAGATAGTAAAAAGGCTAGGACAAGCAACTATGAATATTCTCAACAGAGGTCAGGCAGTGGGAATCGCTCACAGTTTCAGCAAAGGTCGGCAGTCCCAGCACCTTCATCAGCTAGTGCTCCATTTTCCAGGCCTTGACAAGATCAGAAGAAGCGAGCACCAGGCTCTAAATCTCAGGGCAGTATTTTAGGTAACCATACTTTTCCAGCCTGCCCCTTGTGGTAAAAATCATCTAGGTGAGTGTTTGGCTGGCAGAGAAGGGTGTTTTGGGTGTGGTCAGCTTGGCCATAGGTTGAAGGAGTGTCCTTCTACCAGGCAAGGACATGGAGGTAATAAAGCTTAGTCTACCACTTCAGCAGCTCTAGCAGGCCGTACAGCTCAGCAGGGTACTACTTCTAGCACAGGTGGCAGTCCGCATCAGAACCGTCTTTATGCCATATCTTCACGCCAGGATCAAGAGAGTTCACCAGATGTAGTCACTGGTATGTTATCAGTCTTCTCTCTTGATGTTTATGCCTTGTTAGACCCAGGGTCTTCTCTATCTTTTGTAACCCCGTATATTGCATGTAAATTTAGAGTCAGCCCTGAAAAACTCTTGGAACCCATCCCAGTGTCTACTCCAGTTGGTGAGTCAGTCCTAGCAAAGAGGGTATATAGAGATTGCCCAGTCTCAGTCCTTCATAAAGTCACCTCAACAGATTTAGTGGAGCTAGATATGACCGACTTTGATGTCATTCTGGGCATGGATTGGCTATATGCCTATTCTGCCTCAGTCGACTGTAGAACAAGAGTCGTGAAATTGCAGTTTCCAAAGGAGCCCATCTTAGAGTGACAGGGTAGTCCTCCTTTATTAAAAGGTCGCTTCATATCTTATCTCAAAGCTAGGAAGATGATCTCAAAGGGTTATATCTATCATATAGTTTGGGTTAAGGATTTCGAGTCCAAGACCCCACATTTCTAGTCAGTTCCTGTAGTTAATGAGTTTCCAGAGGTGTTTCCTGATGATCTGCCCGGAGTCCCTCCTGAGCGGGAGATCGACTTTGACCTTCTTCCAAATACGCAGCCCATATCTATTCCTCCTTATAGAATAGTGTCACGCCCTGAGGCTACCCCTAGACATAACACGGGATCCGGAACACAAGTGCTCCAGATTAACCCTTGGTTATAGCATACTCAGAGATCAAATCAAGAACATAGCGGAAGCATACTAGTTTAATGTAGGTAACCATAACTTAAATAAGAACAAGTCTAAGAAGTATCAACTCCATACAACAAAATACAAGTCTAGCTTTTTCTGAAGCCTCTAAACTATCATGAGAGCTGATGGGACAAGACCCCAACTAGCTCGAGAAATCTGAAGAAAATAACATAAGAGAAATAGGTCTAATACTGGACCTCGGATAATGATGTCTCACCACTAGAAGTTGGGACTCCAATAATATCTAGCCACGAGTGTGAGAAAATGAGCCTGAATCTGCATCATCAAATGATGCAGCACAAGATATGCGTCAGTACTATAGGATGTACTGAATATGTCAAATATGCATGAATATACTGAAAACATAAATAAAAACTTAGTTCATGCATAAAGACGTTATCAAAGGTAAATATCATAGGTTGATCAATAAACATGAGACAAGATTCAAGACTTCAATATATCTCAAAAGCTTAAACGAGTCAAAACATTCATACGGGAGTTTCTTATTACCGACACTACACCATGCGACCTATATGGAATCTAACTATGTAACCCTAGTTAGCAAAGCTGACTTGAACCCTGCCAAGGAACGAGTCACCATACCCAACTATAACACCCTAGTTGGCAAAGCTGTCCTAATGCCCGCTCAAGCACAGGATACCATTATCAAGATGTGGATCCACTCTCATAAGCCCATAGGGCAAATCATAACCTACGCTGGCAAGGTAGTTTTGAACTTGGGTAATTGAACCCTCATCGCTCGGTGCTAAGTACTACTCCCAAAACATGCATATAACTCATAAATTCATGAAGGTATAATCGAATACCAAATATCTTTTGAAAAGCATGAAGAAACATCGGGTACCATGCAATTCTCATATCATAAGTTCTTAAAGTAAAGCATATCCATAATTCAAATCATACTTTTCTTTCTAAATTCATACTTGAAGAATTAGGCATACAATTTCATAAATTCATAAAGTCATGATATCTAATCATGTACAACTTCACTTGAAAATATGAAATTCAATGGAATCATGCTAGAAATCAGCTGTAATGCTTGGGCTTTTAAATCCAATAAAGGAATCATGATCGAATCACAAATAAGTAATAAGAAACCATAAATTTAAGCATAGAAGCTGATTTCATAACTTTTCCCCAATTTAGATCAAAACCTTAATTTCACAAGTTCATAAATCAATTTGAGAATTGGGGGTTTTGGACACAAGGGTGAAAGGAACTCATTGCTGAATAGTTGCATACCTTGATTGAAGCTAACCCACTTGAAATTGAAAAGAAGAGGAAACTTGAACTTGGAGCTTGAGACTTGGAGCTTGAAGGAGTTCTTTTCCCAATTGGTAGAGGAATTAGGTAATGAGAAGTGACTTAGGCTAATGAGGGTGAAAACCCTTCTAGAAATAGTCAAAATGATATCATTTAAGAGATAAAAGGGTGGTTAATGACTAAGATACCCCTGGGACGTAATTAGGAAAAAACTGGAAAAAGTTGACCTTTAGGGACCACGGATGGATTCCATGGGTCGTAGACCAAACCACGGCTCATGGTTTACATACGTCCTTTCTAGCCAAAGGAATAATCCACAGAAGGTAAACTACGAGTCAACAGGATGACTCGTCAATTGAACGACGACCCGTAGACCTGAGCCATAAATTCTGGGAAACATGAAATCCTCTTAATCAAGTTCCACGAATTAATAGGATGGACCATAGTCAGAACCACGGTCCATAGAACCAACTCATGATTCAGAGACCAGAGACTGAACCAGCAGACTGGAACTATGGGTTCACTTCACAACTCGTGGTTTAAACCACGATCCGTGATTTGGACCCATAATTTCTGAAAAGTTCAAAATTCAGAGATTTCTTAAGTTTAAAAGCTGGATCAAATTTTGGGGTGTTACAAATGGCTCCAGCTGAGCTTAAGGAGTTGAAAGAATAGCTCAAGGACCTCCTAGATAAAGGTTTCTTCAGACCTAGAATCTCTCCATGGGGTGCTCCAGTTCTCTTTGTGCGTAAGAAAGACGGCTCCCTCAGGAAATGCATAGACCACCGTCAGTTGAACAAGGTCACAATCAAGAATAAGTATCCCATCCCCAGAATTGATGACTTATTTGACCAACTTCAGGGTGCCAGCTAATTCTCCAAGATTGACCACAGATCCGATTATCATCAACTCAGAGTTAGAGAGTGTGACATTCCGAAGATAACCTTCAGAACTCGGTATGGTCACTACGAATTTGTGGTTATGTCTTTTGGACTAACAAATGCCCCTGCAGCTTTTATGGACTTGATGAACAGGGTGTTCAAGTAGTATTTGGACATGTTTGTTATTGTCTTTATAGATGATATTCTAGTCTACTCGTGAAATGAGGAGGAGCATGCTAATCATTTGAGAGTGGTGCTGCAAACTCTCAAGGATCGCCAGTTGTTTGCCAAATTTAGCAAGCGTGAGTTTTGGCTGCAGTCAATCGCCTTTTGGGTCATGTGGTGTCTAAGGATGGTATTCGAGTGGATTCTCAGAAGATAGAGGCAGTAAAGAATTGGCCTAGACCTACCTCTCTGATAGACATTAGGAGCTTCTTGGGTCTGGCTGGTTACTACAGGAGATTTGTTGAGGGGTTTTTGTCCGTAGCTTCTCCATTGACTAGGCTGACTCAGAAGAAGGTCAAATTCCAGTAGTCAGATGAGTGTGAGAGGAACTTCCAAGAGTTAAAAACTAGGATGACCACAACCCAGTTTTGACTCTACCAGAGGGTTTATATGGTTTCGTAATATACTGTGATGCGTCCAGATTTGGCCTTGGTTGTGTGCTGAAATGGTAAAGTTATTGCATACGCCTCCAGACAGCTTAAGACTCATGAGAAAAATTATCCGACTCATGATCTTGAGTTAGAAGCACTGGTCTTTGCCCTGAAAATTTGGAGACACTACTTGTATGGTGTCCATGTAGATGTGTTCACTGACTGATAACGCTCAAAGTACCACTCCAATTAAGAAGCGTAAGCGATCGTTGTCAAATATAGAACCCAACAAAGGTTGGGGTCGATCCCACAGAGAATATGGTGAAAGTTAAGTCTTTAGTGAATTAGTTGACTAATGGTCAATAGTTTCGGGTAAATAAAGGGGGGGTTTTGTGTGAACAATTTGTGAACCAAAACGAACAATAATGTATGAGTGAAAATCAAGATGAGAGAGAACTAGGGAAGTGTTCACCATGGCGTTGTAATAATGTCGATTCTAAGCTTAACCGGGTTCTTTCTATATGCGTATCACGATGTGATTGAATTAATGGTATCATCTAAACGTTTCTCAACCAAATAGACGAATTTACTTTTCAATTCTCTCGAACTTGAAAAGGTGTGCTTTTTAGATTTCAATCCTAAACATCAAGTAGATTAATCTAGTTACAGCATTAATCATAAGACGAGAGTTAGTAGTCTCGAATCCTCGTCGTTAATCAAGTTTCCCGGTTTTAATCTCTTTACTCAAGCAAATTAAACCTAGGCATGTTCTAATGTTTGCAACCACTAGAAAACGTTAAGCATGAATGATTAACAATGTGACAATCATATATATTGAACCCGTCGCTACCCGGAATCTATATCGTTACTTTAGCCATGGCTCCCACAACCCTAGTTGTGGGAGTTTAGTTAATCATGCTAGAAGAAGAAGAGAAGAAAGTCATATTCATAATAAGGAGAATAGATTCTTACAATATAATGAAAACAATCTTCAAATATCCAAGAACAAGAAAAACCAAGATCCCAAGAACAACTCAAGAACAAGATTCAAGGAGGAGGAAAACGTGTGTAGCGTGTTTCCTCTCTCAAAAATCGCTCAAACACTCCTAAAACTATTGGGTAATGTATTGGTTAGTGCATAAATAAATTAAACCTAACATAGGGTATTTATAGGAGTCCAGGAAGTAAACCCAAAAATGTTCGGAATCCGCTCCGCGTTCTGCCTCTACTTGACGGCTTGGGGTGACGGACCGTCACCACCTTGACAGACCGTCACGGTGGCCGTCACCACTAGGCAGTGGTGCTGCCTCAAGGTGACGGTTGGTGTGACGGACCGTCGCAGGCTTGACAGCCCGTCATGGTGGCCGTCGCCACTAGGCAGTGTGCTGCCTCAAGTTGACAGTTGCCTTGACGGTCCGTCACCTTGGTGACTGCCCGTCACTCTGACCGTCACTCTTAAGCAGTGGCGTGCTTTTGATCGTATTTCCTTCCTTTTCTATGTTTGTCTCCATTTCCTACAAATATAACATAAAACCATCAAAAACGACGACCGTTGCTTGAAAATGTACGATTGTTCTTAGTTTAGAGACATCGAAAGTGCCGTAAAATGGCGGCACATCAACACCCTCAACTTAGACGTTCGCTTGTCCTCAAGCAACATAACATAAAAGAAAAACAATACGACGACTCAACTAAGAAAACAAACTCGTGTCTCTAGCAACTCATGGTCATTCAACATCTTATTCAATTTTAATTCAAGCTCCCTCGTAGCACACAAATGTATGAAACACTAACTTGCATGGATCCAAACATGTCATTCTGATATGATAGAACATTCTACATACACACGCGCAGCTATCCTAACAAATAATGGACAATACAAAAATCTTGGTGCCCTCACCACAAAGAAGTCCCACACAAGATTTGGGACTAGGTAAGCGCTCACACTCACAAACGATTTCGAACAATGCACATGCGATACCATAGGCTTGCCCTTACTATTCTATTTCAGTTCTTCAGAAAGCCGCTCAGGATCACTACAGGACTTGTTTTTGCTTGTAATGAGGCTTCAGGTGCAGGTAGGATACATTTAGGGGTTAGTGACTAAGCCCTCCTTGGAACCACCGACGTCTTACTACCACATACTTTACTTTGTCCATCCTTATTCACCTTTTTATTTCCTTCTCTCTAGCTACAGGTGCGGCCTCTTTATCTTGACAATTCTTTTTATTACTTTTTCGATCTTTTTCATCTCTTTTTATTTTTCTTTTCTTTTCTTAGGCACACACCCGAATTTTCATTCTATTCACAACCAATCTTCTCCATCCTCTTTTTCTTATCATTCACCTCTATAGTAGCCACCCTCAACTTAGGTTGATTGCCTGAGTTGAGGTGCACGATGTCCACGGAAGGACCAGGGCCAGAACAGGGTTTACCTCTATAGTAGCCACCCTCAACTTAGGCTGATTGCCTGAGTTGAGGTGCACGATGTCCAAGGAAGGACCAGGGCCAAAATAGGGATTCAAGGTTAAATAGGAATGGTGACAGGTTATTGAAATAACAAGGTCAATTATGGCTCAAACAGGGTTCAAAGGGACTATTTGCATTTGGACGGTCTTATAGGTTAAGTGGACTGCACACAAAAAGGGCCTGTGATCATTTCCTAAGCAACCAACTTCGAACTCAACAAAATAGACCGGGCAAGTTCTAGATGCATGCACAGAGTAAGAATTTATAACAATACGCTCACACACACTTTGCACCAAGACATTCAAGACAACAACTCGGCTTAAGTATACTTATTCCTATCATAATCACACAATGACATTCAAGGATCCAGACAGTCAATCGTTTCAACATAAGCTCAAAACCAGAAAATTTTTCAGAGGGGCTCCTTTTAGTCAAGAAAAATGCCATGATGCTTGCTATAGACACCAGAAAACAACTAAAAATTTAAACGACAACCTAAACATGCCGGTTCTACTAGATAGCACACCGGAGGGAAAAGAACTCGGCAACAAAAACCCTCAGTGGTGACTCACAGGTTTCCCAACACCCTCAACTTAGACTCATGCATTGTCCCCAATGCATACATGTGAAAACTAAAACTGTGAGAATAAGGAATACCTGTGAAGTCCATAGGACTCAGATTCTGACATGATGTTGGAGACCGCCAGGGTCTCCAAAGCAGGAGAACTCGATGGAGTGTGTGCACGCGACAACCTCATGTTGTGTTCCAGCTTCCTCTTTTGTTGGCTCCATAGCTAGTCGCGACAACTTCTTCTCTCTTTCTTTGCAGATTCTCTTGCGGTATTTTCGTTTCCTTGATCTATTTTCACCGCCTTTCTCTACATGTTTCTCTTCTCGTAGCATCCTTCTCACAACAGCTAGAGTCTCGACCAAACCCTTCTCCTCAAGATGCACATCCGTAGGAGCTTCCTCAATAACCTTGATGACCGCGACCACCCTCATGTCACTTGGTTGCTTCATCAATTTGGACACATCGAACTTGACAACTTCATTGTTTAGTCTAAAGGTCAGTTCATTTGTTTTCATGTCAACTAATACTCTTGCCGTGGCTAGCAATGGTCGTCCCAAGATTATGGGAACTTCAAAATCCACTTCGCAATCCAAGATCACAAAGTCAGCGGGGAATATAAGCTTACCAACCTTAACTAGCACATCAGACAATATTCCCACCGGTCGCTTTACCGAACGGTCAGCCATCAACACTCTCATGGACGTTGGTTTAGGTGCTCCCAAGCCCAATTGCTTATAGACTGCTAGCGGCATCAAGTTGATGCTAGCACCCAGATCACATAAGGATTTCCCGAAGTTGAGCTTCCCAATGGTGCAGGGAATAGTATATGCGCCTGGGTCTTCCTTCTTTTCGACTAATAACCTTGAGGAAATAGCGCCGCAGTGGTGGAGGTTATCTTCTGGTTCGAAACTTACCGACCTCTTCTTTGTAATCAAGTCCTTCATGAACTTGGCATATCCGGGCATTTGTTCAAGCGCTTCCACCAATGGGATGTTTATTGATATCTGCTTGAGCATGGTCAGGAAATTCAGGAACTTACCATCTTCCGCTTTCTTCTTTAGGCGTTGTGGGAAGGGAGGCGGTGGCCGAGGCATCATAGTTGGAAGCTTTTCAGCTTCCTTGCTTTTGTCTGCGGGCTTTTGAGTAGCCTCCTCAACCTCCATGTCGTTGGTGCTATCACCCTCAACTTGAGTCTGAATTACCGGATGTGATTCCGATAGCATTTTTCCGCTTCTTGTGGTGATCGCCATACAACTCGCGTCATTCCTCGGATGAGTAGTGTCGCTCGGCAAGGTACCTGTCTTCCTTTGGTTCAGAGATGCCGAGATTTGCCCCACTTGCTGGTCTAATTGTTTGATCGAAGTGGAATGCGCCACCACTATTTGACTCATGGTCGATAACTCAGTCCTTATCTCCTTTACCCCAGAGTCAGTCGATTCTACCTTCAGCAGCATCTTCGCCATCATGTTCTCTAGCTTTGAAGTCCCTGCCTCGTTGCTAGCTTTATCCCGATTACCAGGTGGTACATACAACCCACCTCTATCAGTGTTATTCCTCCAGTTTCCTTGCTCGCGATCTCTGTAACCAGATTTCTCATAGTAGTTGTCCTTCTGATAGGTCCGACCTTGGTTTCCTTGGCCATTGGCCTGGAAACCCTCCAAGTAATTCGCCTCCTCATCAGTTTCCAACTCTGTTGCTCTACCTTGGGAACCAACAGCTTTCACCTTCTCTACGCCTCCCGAAAACAAGTGCTTTGTCAATAGGTCCAACTATGTTTTCAGATGCGCCATGTCTTGGTCGCGCTCCTCCTCTTTTCTGCGCTGCTCAGCTGATATACCAACAGCATAAGTGCTAGTTACTACCTCTGTATCCTTTCCAAAGTAGTTGTGGCCTCAACAAAAGTGAGGCCCATGAATGCACCACCTGCTGCGTTGTCTAACGTCGGCTTGGTAGCCGAATTCAGTGCCCTGTAAAACGTTTGCATCAAAAAGTTATCGGTCAATTGATGGTTCGGGCATTGTGTCAGCTTCTTCTTGAACCGCAACCAAGTCTCATGTAACGCTTCGTGAGGTTGCTGTCTGAAATTGCTAATTTCATCCCTCAACTGTATCATCCTAAAGGGAGGAAAGAACATTTCTAGAAAAGCTCCTTTCAACTCTCCCCAAGTTGTGATAGAGTCGGGGGTCAGCTCTGTCAACCACAATGCTGCCTCATCAGACAGAGACAACGGAAACAACCTGAGCCTGATTGCTGTCTGACTCACTCCAGGCAACTCGAACGACTTACAGATGCCCACGAAATTCATCAGGTGTTGGTTTGGATCATCACCAGCGGCACCACGGAACACTCCTCTCAAGTTCAACAACTGGATCATCGTGCTAGTGATGTTGAACTTGGCTCCGGGCGCTAGCGGTGGAAGAGCAATGGCGCCCGTAGCGCCAACTCCATACAAGTCGATATCCTCATCATTCAGCATAACATCGTCCTGCAGACCACCAGCATTCAGATTTTGTTGGGCCTGCAGTTCAGCAGCGAGCCTTGCTGCCTCTTGTTGTGCGGCCATATTCCGCCTCAATGTTCTAGCAATCTCGGGGTCGTAAGGTAATGTTGATTCACCCGAGCGCTGGGTACTTGGCATGCACAACTCTGTACCCTGTCAAAAACAAAAACAACAAATAAATGTAAAAGCAGGAAAGTATGACTAAGAGTCAAATAAACACACCGGACTTAATAATCAACCGTATTCCCCAGCAACGGCGCCAAAATTTGATAACGCTCAAAGTACCACTCCAATTAAGAAGCGTAAGCGATCGTTGTCAAATATAGAACCCAACAAAGGTTGGGGTCGATCCCACAGAGAATATGGTGAAAGTTAAGTCTTTAGTGAAGTAGTTGACTAATGGTCAATAGTTTCCGGTAAATAAAGGGGGGGTTTTGTGTGAACAATGTGTAAACAAAACGAACAATAATGTATGAGTGAAAATCAAGATGAGAGAGAACTAGGGAAGTGTTCACCATGGCGTTGTAACAATGTCGATTCTAAGCTTAACCGGGTTCTTTCTATATGCGTATCACGATGTGATTGAATTAATGGTATCATCTAAACGTTTCTCAACCAAATAGACGAATTTACTTTTCAATTCTCTCAAACTTGAAAAGGTGTGCTTTTAGATTTCAATCCTAAACATCAAGTAGATTAATCTAGTTACAGCATTAATCATAAGACGAGAGTTGGTAGTCTCGAATCCTCGTCGTTAATCAAGTTTCCTGGTTTTAATCTCTTTACTCAAGCAAATTAAACCTAGGCATGTTCTAATGTTTGCAACCACTAGAAAACATTAAGCATGAATGATTAACAACGTGACAATCATATATATTGAACCCGTCGCTACCCAGAATCTATATCGCTACTTTAGCCATGGCTCCCACAACCCTAGTTGTGGGAGTTTAGTTAATCATGCTAGAAGAAGAAGAGAAGAAAGTCATATTCATAATAAGGAGAAGAGATTCTTACAATATAATGAAAACAATCTTCAAATATCCAAGAACAAGAAAAACCAAGATCCCAAGAACAACTCAAGAACAAGATTCAAGGAGGAGGAAAACGTGTGTAGCGTGTTTCCTCTCTCAAAAATCACTCAAAAACTCCTAAAACTATTGGGTAATGTATTGGTTAGTGCATAAATAAAATAAACCTAACATAGGGTATTTATAGGAGTCCAGGAAGTAAACCCAAAAACGTTCGGAATCCGCTCCGCGTTCTGCCTCTACTTGACGGCTTGGGGTGACGGACCGTCACCACCTTGACGAACCGTCACGGTGGCCGTCACCACTAGGCAGTGGTGCTGCCTCAAGGTGATGGTTGGTGTGACGGACCGTCGCAGGCTTGACGGCCCATCATGGTGGCCATCGCCACTAGGCAGTGTGCTGCCTCAAGTTGACGGTTGCCTTGACGGTCCGTCACCTTGGTGACTGCCCGTCACTCTGACCGTCACTCTTAAGCAGTGGCGTGCTTTTGATCGTATTTCCTTCCTTTTCTATGTTTGTCTCCATTTCCTACAAATATAACATAAAACCATCAAAAACGACGACGGTTGCTTGAAAACGTACGATTGTTCTTAGTTTAGAGACATCGAAAGTGCCGTAAGATGGCGGCACATCACTAACCACAAGAGCCTTCAATATGTGTTCACTCAGAAAGAACTAAATATTTATCAGAGAAGGTGGCTAGAGCTTCTCAAGGACTACGACATGAGCGTGTTTTACCATCCGGGTAAGGCCAATGTAGTAGCTGATGCACTTAGCAGGTTGTCCATGGGTGGTGTGTCACAGGTTGAAGAAGGAAAGAAGGAACTAGCCAAAGATGTTCACAGGATTGCTCAGTTAGGGGTTCGCCTCATAGATTCGTCAGAAGGTGGTGTCATTGTTCAGAATGGGTCAGAATCTTCATTGGTAGCTAAGGTGAAGGAAAAGCAAGATAGTGATCACATCTTACTTCAGCTAAAAGGTGTTGTCCAGCAGCAGAGAGTAAAGGTTTTCTCCCCAGGGGGAGATGGTGTACTTCGTTATCAGGGTCAGTTATGTGTTCCTAATATAGGTGACTTGAGGCAGCAGATTTTGTCAGAAGCTCATAGCTCCAGATATTCCATCTATCCTGGTGACACCAAGATGTACCGTGACCTACGAAAAGTCTATTGGTGGAATGGTATGAAGAGGGACATTGCTAATTTTGTTGCTAGGTGTACCAACTGTCAGTAAGTGAAGGTGGAATATCAGCACCAGGTGGTATGACTCAAGATATGGACATTCCTACTTGGAAGTGGGAGGTCATCAATATGGACTTCATTGAAAATTTACCTCGCACTCATAGGCAGCATGATTAAATCTGGGTGATTGTAGACAGGGTGACTAAGTCAGCCCACTTCTTGGCTGTCAAGACTACCGATTCAGTAGAGGACTATGCCAGACTCTACATCCGTGAGATATTCAAGTTGCATGGAGTTCCCTTATCCATCATCTCAGATAGGGGTACTCAGTTCATATCTCAATTTTGGAGATCGTTTCAGAAGGGTCTTGGTACACAGGTTAATCTTAGCACAGCTTTTCACCCGCAGACAGATGGTCAGGCAGAGCGTACCATTCAGACTTTAGAGGACATGTTGAGAGCTTGTGTAATCAACTTCAAAGGAAATTGGTATGATCACTTACCTCTTATAAAGTTTGCCTATAATAACAGTTTTCACTCTAGCATTCAGATGGCTCCGTATGAGGCACTTTATGGGCGAAGGTGTAGATCACCTATAGGCTAGTTTGAGGTAGGTGAAGCAGCTTTGATAGGGCCAGATTCAGTTCATGAGACCATGGAGAAGGTCCAGCTTATTAGAGAAAGGTTGAAGGCAGCGTAAAGTCGTCAGAAATCTTACGCAGATATGAGAAGAAGGGAGCTAGAGTTTGGGGTTGATGACTGGGTTTTTCTGAAGGTGTCCCCCATGAAGGGTGTGATGTTATTCGGTAAGAAGGGAAAGCTTAGTCCCCGATACGTAGGCCCTTACAGGATTCTAAAGAGAGTTGGCAAGGTAGCTTATGAGTTAGAGTTGCCCGCAAACTTAGCATCAGTGCACCCAGTTTTCCATGTGTCCTTGTTGAAGAAATCCATCAGTGATCTAGATTTAGTTGTGCCTTTAGAAAGTGTGGCTATTAAGGATAGCCTCACCTATGAGGAGGTTCCAGTTGAGAACCTTGACTGTCAGGTTTGTAGGTTGAGAAATAAGGAAGTCGCTTCAGTAAAGGTTTTGTGGAGGAATCAGTCCATAGAGGGAGCTACTTGGGAAGCAGAAGCATCCATGATGGCCAAGTACCCTCACCTCTTCCCTTCCGATCCAGTTTCAGGTAATAGTTTCTCCTTAGTTTCTCAGGTTACTTTTATATATTTCCATCTCAATATCATGTTACATCAGCTATTCATGAAATTCAGCACTCTTTCATGTACTTAGAACATATTTCAGCTAGAAATTCAGCTTTTAATGCTCAGTGGTAGGGATTGCAGCTCTTTCCCTCCAAACGTAGCTTGTTTAGTCTTCATTCGAGGATGAATGATCCCAAGGGAGAGATATTGTAACACCCCGGAATTTGATCCAGCTTTCAAACTCAGAAACTTGCAGAATTTTGAGCTTTCCAGGGATTACGGGTCCAAACCACGGGTCGTGGAATGAACTCGTGGTTTGCATCTGTTGGTTCACTCTCTGGTCTGAGAACCATGAGTTAGTTCTACGGGTCGTGGTTCAAACCACGGTTCATCTTGTCAACTCGTGAAACTTGATTAGAGAGCTGACATTCTTCCCTAGAACTACGGATTGGGTCTACGGACTGTAGTTCATTCTACAGTCCATCATGTTGACTCGTAGAAAGTAATCTGCAGCCTGACTCTGTGGCCAGGAACCACGAGTGGAAACCATGAGCCGTGGTTCAGTCTATGACTCGTGGAATCCATCCGTGATTCCTGAAGCTGACTTTTTCGAGCAGTTTTTAATTTTATTTCTCAGGGGTATTTTAGACCTTTCCCTCTTATTTTAGCTCCGACTATAAATAGTCTTAAGCTTATTTTATTTAGGAAAAACGTTGAAACAAATCAGTTTTTCCTCTCAAGCCACTTCTCTAGCAAAAGAAGTGTTCTTCTCCAAATTTCCAGACCCAGGGTTTTCTCCCCCAAGCTTCAACTTCAGTTTCTTGTATGGATTTTCATCTACCAGGTATGCGGGTATTCAGTAAGGGTTTAGTTCGCCCTTATGCCCAAAAATCTCAGCCTTTTATAGTAACTTTCATGGTTTTGAAACTAGGGTTCTTACCCATTTTAGTAGATTGCTACATGAATCCACCTTCTTGATTTCTTATATTAAACTTTCATGGATTTGTAAAAGGTTTTGAGGAATCATGAGAATTGCCCTAAATTGTAGGATTTCTAAAGTGTTAACTTTTTTCAAAATTCAACCTAGATTATCAGTATGAGCTTTAAAAGAAATCATAATTTAACTAGTTTTTAGTTTACTATAGTATTTCAGAAGTTAGCTATTTTGGACCATTTAATGTCACGACCCAGACCACCGTGAGTGACACTCACCCAACCCCCGGGTGAGCGAACCATCACTTCTCCGAAATTAACCGTTCTAGCGGCTCAAAACTAGTGCATAAAATAAACTAGCAGTTCAATAACAATAAATCAACTTCATTAATATAAACTTGCAAAAATTACCCCCTAGAATTTGAAAGTCGCAGTACCAAACACTTCTACCAATGTCTAGAGTACAAGGATGCAACCCCAAAAATATAAGGAAATAGTCTAAGCCCGAAATAAATGGGCTACAACACTAATGATAGATTTAAGGCATCTCGATCAAGCGGCTCACCCTTGAAGTCTCGAACGCTGGTACTACAAATGAGGTCGCGTCTCAGCCGCTGGAAGATTGCATGTACTCACAAGAAGAAAAAACAAGTGTAGTATCAGTACACCACGACTGTGTACTGGTAGGATCATCAGTCAGTTCCAAATAAATAGTGTATAATTCAGCACAACAAATCAAGTACAAGTACGGAAAACATGCAACAAGTCAATAGGCTCCCCTAGACTACAAGTCTCTACCTAGCTCGTTTCATATGAAGTCCACTTCTTATAACTCTAAGCCATAATCACAGAATTCGATAGCTCATCCTTATTACCTAGCTCGGACTCACCCTGGGATCCCTTCTAAACAACACCTAAGTGTTAAACAGACAACCCGGCCTAATCCAAGACCAACTCAACAAATATAATAGGATTCTCGGTCACTCAAGGACCACCAGTGAATATCACAATTCAATAAGAACAGCCCGGTCCACTCACGGAATCAATAACAGTCAATGCAATGCAACAATATTAATGCCATGATGCAGTAAGATAAACATATACCAGGCATGGTATCCGAGCCAACCGTTAGTATTTCGTACTAGGCATGGTACCTGTGCCAACCATTTATTATACCCGTACCAGGTGTGGTACTCGAGCCAACCATTAGTATACCTGTACGAGGCGTGGTACCCGAGCTAACCGAATGTCAATAATCCACAGTCAAAATAATAAACAAACAACTTGTAAACCAACAAGCAACACACCGTTCAATTCACAGACTATAAAACATGACCCTTAGACATTCTAGACAATTTGATGTGCCGCCATTTTACGGCACTTTCGACTCCTTTTAACTAAGAACAATCATACGTTTTCAAGCAACCGTCGTCGTTTTTGATGTGTTTATGGTGTATTTTCAGGAAATAGGAACAAACATGGAAACAGAAGGAAATGCGAGCAAAAAGACGTTCTGGATAAGAGTGACGGTCCGAGTGACGTTGGGATTGTGTTTCTTGGACGCACCAAGGCAGCCCGCGATTAGGATTCCTACCGTGTTTGGGATTTGGTTTCTTGGATTCCTAATGCGTTTGGGATTGTGTTTCTTGGACGCACCAAGGCAGCCCGCGATTAGGATTCCTACCGTGTTTGGGATTTGGTTTCTTGGATTCCTAATGCGTTTGGGATTGTGTTTCTTGGACTCCTATAAATACCCTATGTTAGGTTTATTTTATTAGGATGCAAGTCACATTTTTTACAATAGTTTTAGGAGATTTGAGCGAAACTTTGAGAGCAAGAAACACGGTTTCTTTGCCTCAATCTTGTTCTTGAATCGTTCTTGGGATCTTTGTTTTCCTTGTCTTGGAAACGTGTTCTTGATTCGTTCTTGGGATCTTGTTTTTCTTGTTCTTGGAATAATTGAAGGTTGTTTTCATTATATTGTAAGAATCTTTTCTCCTTATTATGAATACTATTTTCTTCTCTTCTTCTTCTAGCATGATTAACTAAACTCCCACAACTAGGGTTGGGGGAGCCATGGCAAAAGTAGCAAGATAGGTTCCGGGTAGCGACGGGTTCAATATATATGTTGTCACGTTGTTAATCATACATTTTTTCACGTTTTCTAGTGGTTGCAAACATTAGAACATGCCTAGGTTTAATTTGCTTGAGTAAAGAGATTAAAACCGGGAAACTTGATTAACGAAGAGGATTCGAGACTACCAACTCTCGTCTTATGATTAATGCTGTAACTAGATTAATCTACTTGATGTTTAGGATTGAAATCTAAAAGCACACCTTTTTGAGATCGAGAGAAGATAAAAGGAAATTCGTCTATTTGGTTGAGAAATGTTTAGACGATACCATTGCTTCAATCACATCGTGACACGCATATAAAAAGAACCCGATTAAGCCTAGGATCGACATTGTTACCAACGCCATGGTAAACACTTCCCTAGTTCATTCTCCTACTGATTATTTCTCATACATTATTGCTTGTTTTGTTTACAATTTGATCACACAAAACCCCCCCTTTTTACCGGAAACTATTGACGACTAGTCACTTAATTCACTAAAGACTTAATTCTCACCATATTCTCTGTGGGATTCGACCCCAACCTAGTTGGGTTCTTTACTTGACTACGACCGCTTACGCTTCTTAAATTGAGGTGTAGTTTGAGCGTTATCAAAAAGTGGCGCCGTTGCCGGGGAATACGGTTTTTGATTAAGTCTGGTGTGTTTAGTTGACTTTTAGTCATAAGTTCCTGCTTTTATTTTTGTTTGTTGTTTTTGTTTTTGGACAGGGCACAGGTTGTGCATGCCAAGTACCCGAGGTTCGGGGGAACAAATTCTACCTTACGACCCCGAACTTGCGAGAACATTGAGGCGGAATATGGCCGCACAATTAGACGCAGCAAGGATCGCTGCAGAACTGCAGGCCCAACAAAATTTGAATGTTGGTGGTCTGCAGGATGATGTGGTACTGAATGATGAGGATCTTGATTTAGATGGAGCTGGCGCTACGGGCGCCATTATTGTTCCACCGCTACCGCCCGGAGCCAAGTTCAACATCACTAGCACGATGATCCAGTTGTTGAACTTGAGAGGAGTGTTCCGCGGTGTTGCTGGTGACGATGCAAATCAGCACTTGATGAATTTCGTGGGCATCTGCAAATCGTTCGAATTGCCAGGAGTGAGTCAGACAGCGATCAAGCTCAGGTTGTTTCCGTTGTCTCTGTCTGATGAGGCAGCTTTGTGGTTAACAGAATTGACCCCCGACTCTATCGCAACGTGGGGAGAGTTGAGAGGAGCTTTCCTAGAAAGGTTCTTTCCTCCCTCGCGGATGATACAGTTGAGGGACGAGATTAGCAACTTCAGGCAGCAACCGCACGAAGCACTGCACGAGACTTGGTTGCGATTTAAGAAGAAGCTGACACAGTGCCCCAACCATCAGCTGAACAACGAATTCTTGATGCAGACATTCTACAGGGCACTAAATCCGGCTACCAAGCCGACATTGGATAACGCAGCAGGTGGAGCGTTTATGGGTCGCACTTTTGCCGACGCCACAGCTATCTTAGACAGGCTCACCAAGACCAACAGGGCCTGGCACACACGAGAGTCAGAGGTTGCAGCTAGCACCTATACAGTTGGTATGTCAGCTGAGCAGCGTAGGAAAGTGGAGGAGCGCGACCAAGATATGGCGCACCTGAAAACGCAGTTGGATCTCCTGACAAGGCACTTGACGTCAGGAAGTATAGAGAAGGTACAAGCGGTGGGTGCCCAAGGTATAGAGACTGAGGAGGCCAATTACTTGGGGGGTTTCCAGGCCAATGGCCAGGGAAACCAAGGTCGGAACTCTCAGCGAGACAACCACTATGAGAAAAGTGGCTACAAAGAGCGCGACCAAGGAAACTGGAGGAACAACACCGATAGAGGTGGGTTGTATATACCACCTGGCAATCGGGATAAAACTGGCAGCGAGGCTGAGACGTCCAAACTTGAGAACATGATGGCGAAGATGTTGCTGAAGGTGGAATCGACTGACTCTGGAGGAAAGGCAATGCGGACGGAGTTATCAACGTTGAGTCAAGTAGTGGAGTCACACTCAACCGCAATCAAGCAATTGGAGCAGCAAGTGGGTCAGATCTCGGCATCTCTAAACCAAAGGAAGACAGGTACCTTGCCGAGTGATACGACTCATCCGAGGAATGACGCTAGCTGTATGGCGATCACCACAAGAAGTGGAAAAATATTACCGGAATCACATCCGGTAGTTCAGACTCAAGGTGACGTTGCGGATGATGAAGAGGCAGTAGAGGAGGAAACTCCAAAGCCCGCGGAGAAACGCAAGGAAGCTGAAAAGCTTCCAACTATGATGTTTCGACACCCACCTCCTTTCCCCCAGCGATTGAAGAAGAAAGCTGACGATGGTAAGTTCCTGAACTTCATGACCATGCTGAAGCAAATTTCAATAAACATACCATTGGTTCCCGGTTATGCCAAGTTCATGAAGGACTTGATTACAAAGAAGAGGTCGGTGAGTTTTGAACCGGAAGACAACCTCCATCACTGCAGCGCTATCTCTTCAAGGTCGTTAGTTGAAAAAAAGGATGATCCAGGTGCGTTCACTGTTCCATGTACTATCGGGAAGCTCAACTTCGGAAGAGCTATGTGTGATCTTGGTGCTAGTATCAATCTGATGCCGCTAGCAGTGTATAACAAATTGGGTTTGGGAGCTCCTAAACCAACGTCCATGAGAGTGATGATGGCTGACCGGTCAGTAAAGCGACCCGTAGGGATATTGTCTGATGTGCTAGTAAAGATTGGCAAGCTTATCTTCCCAGCTGACTTTGTGATCTTGGATTGCGAAGTAGATTTCGAAGTTCCCATCATCTTGGGACGACCATTGCTAGCCACAGCAAGAGCCTTGGTTGACATGGAGAAAAACGAACTGACCTTCAGGCTGAACAATGAAATGGTCAAGTTCGATGTGTCCAGAGTAATGAAGCAACCAAGTGACATGAGGGTGGTAGCGGTCATCAATGCTATTGAGGAAGCTCCTGCGGACGTGCACCTTGAGGAGAAGAGTTTGGGCGAGACTCTAGCTGTTGTAAGAAGTATGGTGCGAGAGCGTAAACATGTAGAGGAAGGCGGTGAAATTAAATCTAGAAAACGAAAACACCGCAAGAGAATCTACAAAGAAAGAGCAAAGAAGTTGTCGCGACTAGCGATGGAGCCCAAAGAGAAAGCTGGAACGCCACACTCCATCGAGTTCTCTTGTTTTGGAGACCCTGGCGGGCTCCAACATCATTCCGGAATCTGAGTTCGATCGACTTCACAGGTATTCCTTTATTCTCACAGTTTTTAGCTTTCGCATATATGCATTGGGGATAATGCATGAGTCTAAGTTGAGGGTGTTGGGAAACCTGTGAGTCACCACCGAGGGTTTTTGTTGCCGATTTCTTTTCCCTCCGGTGTGCTATCTAGTAGAACCGGCATGTTTAGGTTGTTGTGTTAAATTTTTTAGTGTCTATAGCAAAGCATGAGATTTCTTATCAAAGTAGCGCCCCTTTAAAAAAAAAATTCTGGTTGTGTACTTATGATTAAACGATTGACTGTCTGGATCCTTGTATGTCATTGTGTGATTATGAGTAGAGTGAGTATGCTTAAGCCAAGCGGTTGTTTGATAGTTGGTAGCGATATAGTTTCTTGGTGCCAAGTTCGTGTGAGATTATTGTTATAAATTCTTACTCTGTGCATGCATCTAGAACTTGCCTGCTCTATTTTGTTAAGTTTGAAGTTTAGTTGCTTAGGAAAGGATCACAGGCCCTTTTTGTGTGCAGCCCACTTAACCTATAAGACCGTCCAAATGCAAATAATCCCTTTTTGATCCCTATTTGAGCCATAATTGACCTTGTTCTTTCAATAACCTGTCACCGTTCCTGTTTAACTTTGAATCCCTATTTTGGCCCTGGTCCTTCCTTGGACATCGTGCACCTGAACTCAGGCAATCAGCCTAAGTTGAGGGTGGCTACTATAGAGGTAAACCCTGTTTTGGCCCTGGTCCTCCCTAGGACAGCGTGCACCTCACTTCAGGCAATCAGCCTAAGTTGAGGGTGGCTACTATAGAGGTGAATGATAAGAAAAAGAGGATGGAGAAGATTGGTTGTGAATAGAGTGAAAATTCGGGTGTGTTCCTAAGAAAAAAAAAAGGAAAAAAAAAGAGATGAAAAAGATCGAAAAAGAAATAAAAAGAATTGTCAAAATAAAGAGGCCGCATCTTTTGCTAGAAACAAGGAAATAAAAAAAAAGGTGAACAAGGATGGACAAAGTAAAGTTATGTGGTAATATGATATCAATGGTTCCAAGGAGGGCTTAGTCACTAACCCCTAAATGTATCATACCTGCACCTGAAGCCTCATTACAAGCCAAAACAAGTCCTGTAGTGATCCTGAGCGGCTTTCTAAAGAACTGAAATAGAATAGTAAGGGCAAGCCTATAGTATCGCATGTGCATTGTTTGAAATCGTTTGTGAGTGTGAGCGCTTACCTAGTCCCAAATCTTGTGTGTGGGATTTCTTTGTGGTGAGGGCACAAAGATTTCTGTATTGTCTATTAACTGTTAGGATAGCCGCGCGTGTGTATGTACAATATTCTATCATATCGGAATGACATGTTTGGATCCTTGCACGTTAATATTTCATACATTTATGTGCTATAAGGGAGCTTGATTTAAAATTGAAGATGAGTTTGAATGACCATGAGTTGCTATAGACACGAGTTTGTTTTTTAGTTGAGTCGTCGTATTGTTTTTTTTTTATGTCATGTTGCTTGAGGACAAGCGAATGTTTTAAGTTGAGGGTGTTGATGTGCCGCCATTTTACGGCACTTTCGACTCCTTTTAACTAAGAACAATCATACGTTTTCAAGCAACCGTCGTCGTTTTTGATGTGTTTATGGTGTATTTTCAGGAAATAGGAACAAACATGGAAACAGAAGGAAATGCGAGCAAAAAGAAATTCTGGATAAGAGTGACGGTCCGAGTGACGTTGGGATTGTGTTTCTTGGACGCACCAAGGCAGCCCGCGATTAGGATTCCTACCGTGTTTGGGATTTGGTTTCTTGGATTCCTAATGCGTTTGGGATTGTGTTTCTTGGACGCACCAAGGCAGCCCGCGATTAGGATTCCTACCGTGTTTGGGATTTGGTTTCTTGGATTCCTAATGCGTTTGGGATTGTGTTTCTTGGACTCCTATAAATACCCTATGTTAGGTTTATTTTATTAGGATGCAAGTCACGTTTTTTACAATAGTTTTAGGAGATTTGAGCGAAACTTTGAGAGCAAGAAACACGGTTTCTTTGCCTCAATCTTGTTCTTGAATCGTTCTTGGGATCTTTGTTTTCCTTGTCTTGGAAACGTGTTCTTGATTCGTTCTTGGGATCTTGTTTTTCTTGTTCTTGGAATAATTGAAGGTTGTTTTCATTATATTGTAAGAATCTTTTCTCCTTATTATGAATACTATTTTCTTCTCTTCTTCTTCTAGCATGATTAACTAAACTCCCACAACTAGGGTTGGGGGAGCCATGGCAAAAGTAGCAAGATAGGTTCCGGGTAGCGACGGGTTCAATATATATGTTGTCACGTTGTTAATCATACATTTTTTCACGTTTTCTAGTGGTTGCAAACATTAGAACATGCCTAGGTTTAATTTGCTTGAGTAAAGAGATTAAAACCGGAAAACTTGATTAACGACGAGGATTCGAGACTACCAACTCTCGTCTTATGATTAATGCTGTAACTAGATTAATCTACTTGATGTTTAGGATTGAAATCTAAAAGCACACCTTTTTGAGATCGAGAGAAGATAAAAGGAAATTCGTCTATTTGGTTGAGAAACGTTTAGACGATACCATTAATTCAATCACATCGTGACACGCATATAAAAAGAACCCGATTAAGCCTAGAATCGACATTGTTACCAACGCCATGGTAAACACTTCCCTAGTTCATTCTCCTACTGATTATTTCTCATACATTATTGCTTGTTTTGTTTACAATTTGATCACACAAAACCCCCCCTTTTTACCGGAAACTATTGACGACTAGTCACTTAATTCACTAAAGACTTAATTCTCACCATATTCTCTGTGGGATTCGACCCCAACCTAGTTGGGTTCTATATTTGACTACGACCGCTTACGCTTCGTTAATTTGAGGTGTAGTTTGGGCGTTATCACAATTCCTCTAAGTCATGCAATTCATACAAACACTTAGATAAGAGTACAAAATATACAACATTCACAGGAATTCGTAAGCCATCACCTACCTAGAAATGATCCAAGCTCTACTCAACCCGAGCTTTCCTGTGTTTCGGATTCCTTTCTCGTTCTTGGTCTAAAATAACATACAAATACATGAAATTAACAAACAAGGCCTGCAGATTACCCGAATTACACCAAATCCCATAACCCCAGTCCACACATGATCATTCCACCCTTTTCCCGAGCTTTTCCACCATTAATTTCCCTAGTTCTATCATTTTCACGGATAAAAATGGAGAATTTAACAATATATGATCGTTTTATTTCACTTTTAACAATCCCCAAGAACTTTCATGTTTAGAATTCCCTTTCTTCCCTGGAATTCACTATTCCTAGGTTATTCCAACCTTCCTCCAAGTTCTCTCCTACCAATTCTACCGCATAGGAAATGTAGTGCAAAGTTTGGAGAGTAGAAACCTTACCTTAGGGAAGAAAAACGATGAAAAACGGAGGAAAAACGCCTGAAATCACCCTAGCTCTTCTCCCAAATGAATTGTAGAAAACTTAATTGTTTTGGGAAAGTTTCTGCATTAAAAATCCGTCGACCCGCTATAGCGGTCCCCACTCCACTATAGTGGTCCCGCTATAGCGGATGACTTCTGCTATAGCGGTCTTAAGCGCTGTTGACCGCCTTGACCATCACTATAGCGGTATTTTCCACCGCTATAGTGGAGGTTGCTACGGCGGAGCTGTTGCGCTCATCACGGACAAAATGTCTGGAAATCTCCAAAATTTGGTCCTTTTACAAAACACTTGCTTCCCCCGACGACCTAAAACAACCCCTCCATATCAAACGCATTTTCGGGAGTTCTACTTACCCAATTTCGATTCCGAAAAGTCCCTAAGACTCCTTTATGTCTTGGATACGTGGAAAACTAGCTCAAAACAAGACACCTAATCCAATCCTTACCTGGATTTCCCTAGACTCCACCTCACTCCAAAACCAACCGAGACTAGCCTAGCCCAGAATTTCAATTCCCCAAACCCGGAGTTTCTAACTCTAAAACTTGGCACGATTGGACTACCCATAATGATGGACCCGGTCATTACACTATAGTATTTTAGAAGTTAGCTATTTTGGACCATTTTAGTTCTATCTCACAGAATCCAGGACTTCAGTTTTAATGAGCTATTAGTCATCAGTTGAGAGTAGTGTTTAGCACCGAGTTGGACTAGGGTTCAGTGTACCCTTAAGGTCCCAGAACTACGTTCCAATGTAGGTTTATAAGTCCCCTCTATTGAGCATTAGATTTAGTGATCACGCCACAGTCATGCCTTTATACCCTGACAAGGTATACTGGGTCCTCTCGATGGGGGGTATACATCGGACTCCACGTTTAGCTCACGTGGTTTATGTCGATTAATAGACTCTCCCATAGTGTTAGTCTCAGTAAAGTGAATTAGGCCCTCTGTTATGTTTACTTTCAGCTTTCAGCATGTTTTCAGATTAATCTTGCATTTCAGTTGTTTATGCATGTTTATATTTTGGGACTATGTATTGCAGTTTAGTTCAGTTTACAACTTTCCTGCATTTTTGCATATTTATATTTAGTCAACCTTGCATATCCCTCATACTCAGTACATTCAAAGTACTGACACATACTTTATATGTTGCATCTTATCATGATGCAGGCTCAGTTCTAAGCTCCAGCCTCGTGATTAGCTCGCCTAGTGCCATATCAGTGACAGACAGTGGTGAGTCCTCATCATCCGAGGACATATCTTTTACATGCTTTTTGAGTTAGTTAGTTGTCCTTACTTTCAGTATTTGGAGTTAGCTGGGGGCTTATCCCAGTAGCTCATCAATTTTAGAGGCTTTCAGACATAGAGTCAGACTTCAGCTTTTGTAGTTCCGATGATTTTCAGACAGACTATTATTTCAGATATCTTTAGAAGTATTATTCCTTTCAATTATGATTTATTCAATATGCTTCCGTTTATTTAGAATTATATTCAGTATGCTTGTGATATGCCAGTTTCAGGGTTAACTTGAGGTTACTTGTGACCCCAGGTCCCGTGTTACGTCTAAGGGCTAGCCTCGAGGCATGACAATAAGGGATAAGGGTGACCAGCCTAATCTGTCAGCTGACCCCTTTCTATACCTACGGTGGTGCCATAGTTCTGGGATTTGGGGACTGCTACTAAAGGTCTCAGCCTAATCTGACATCTAAGCCTTCATATCTTCATCCGCTCGGTACTAAGTCTACTCCCAACTTAATGTAAGCAATGATATGGAAGCTGAAATACTGATAATCATCTAAGAATGCAACATACATATACTTAAACTGATGGCATTCTATTATGAAGCATGATTGTCTGAATTATCTGCCTAGCAAGTATAATTTATGACTACTGAAATTAACACAAGCTAGGGTTTCTGAGTCATGTACATATGACTATACTAATTCTCCAAGAAAACAAGAATTAAATATCATATAAGAAGTAGCATCTGAATTGCAATGAATCCCTAAGATTTAGGAACCCTGGGTTTGAATAATTCATGGAGAACTGAAGAACTGGCTGAATCTAGGGACTCAATGGGTGAAAGAAACCCATTGATGAAATCCCACATACCTGGAGAAGAATCTATGGAGAAATCCCTTGGACTTTGGGGTTGAACTTGAAGGAACCTTCTGCTTGTTCTTGAGCAAAACTATCACCTCTTTTCTTCTTTTCTTTATAAGTCTGATTAGTTTTGGGAGAATGGGGAAATAAGAGTGAAAATTCCTTTAATTACCGCCTAAAAAATGACTAAGGTTCAAAAATAAAAGGGTAGAGAAAAGACTGGAATGCCCCTAAATTAATAAAAAGAAAACTGCTGAAAATCGCGACTCAAGTACCACGACTTGGTTGACGGACCGTAGTCCTGGACGACGGACCGTCAACTGAATCGTGGTCATGTGCATGAGTCTTGGGGGTTCTCTGATTTGAGAATTCCACAAGTCCATAGGATGGACCGTGGTTCTAAACGACGGTTCATCATATGACTCGTGGTTCCTGGGACTTGGACTGAGGGTCTTCTGAGGTTCTGGTTCCACGAGTCCAGAGGACGGACCGTGGTCCTGAATGACGGTGCGTTGTGTGACTCATGGTTGCTGAGCCCTGAACTGATGATCCTTTTATTAAGGGAAACCATGAGTGACAGGATGGTCCGTGGTCCTGGACTACGGTCTGTGGTCCTCGTGGTTCCTAGACCATGAACTAAGGGTCCTCTGGAAATTGAAACTACGATTGGGATGACAGACCGTGGTTCCGAACTATGGTCCGTGATCTTGACCGTGGTTTCTGAAAACTTGAATTAATCTGAATTTTTTTCTGCTGAGTGCAGTCAAGTAGCTGGTTCAGATCCTGGGGTGTTACACTTTCGATCTTCCAAACATTTATCCGATGGTCTCTATTCGAGCACTATGGTTTCAACACAAACTAACCAATTTAAGCTTGGGGAAGTCATATTATTTCTAGCTTAGACTCTTAAATGGGTGTTTTTCGGCGATTGAACTATTTTTAGCCTCAATCTAGGTGGAAATCCCAAGTACCCACTATTGAATTCTCATCTGAAATTATGAACCTCTTTCTCAAGAAAGAACACAACTAAGTAATTTTAATCAATGTTTGCAACCATCAATTTTAGAGTTAAAACATGGAGAATTCAATAAACTCATATCAATTTAGCAATTATAAACACAATTAAGCAAGACACATACCCAATATCAAATATCCATCATACACATACCCCTAGATAAGGAAACTAGCCACTCATGCTAAGAAAATAAGAGATTATACCAATTGGGTAATTCTAATTTCCATTCATTGTAAGCTAATATCAAATATCCAAGCTCAATTTGTACAATCAATGGTGGATTCACAAGGTTTAAGAAGAGAAATAACAAGTACTCTCTATCTTCCTTAGGAACCTCTCTCAATGGAATACTCTCCAAAACTATTCAGAACTCAAAAAACTATTGAGTACAATGCCCAAATTGGATTTTAGAAGGTTCCCAAATCGTCACATAAAAGTTGAAAAAAATTCCCTTCGGGAGATGTGCGACGCGACGTGCGATTGCACAAGCCACTGTGCGCGTCGCACGGCTCCACTCCAGCGAACCAGTGACTTCAGTTGACTTTGGGTATCATGCGAAGGGAGGTGCGGACCGCACCAGACGTTGTGTGTGTCACATGGTGGCTGCACCTCTCGGCAGAATCTTCATCTCTTTTGATCACCTTCACACTTTAACTCCTTTTGAGCTCTTTTGGGTCCAATTCCTTATTTTCTATCATTGATCAAGAGTACCTGCATTTGCATCAATAAATGCCATAAGTACCTCTAAATCTTATCAAAGCATGACAATAATTCATGAATAAAGGATCAATAAGTTGGTACTCATGCTTGAAACAATACTACTAACTGAGTCATGTTGATAACACAGTTCTCAAATACGAATAATTGAACAATAACCCAAATGTGACTAGAAAATGAACCAGTACTACAATAGGATATAATAATAAATCTACCTATAGTCCCAACAGGAGCCCATACACCCGAGAAACACATACAAGTGAAAAAAAACCCTCCGGCATCCTATACTATCGGAGTGTAAACTCAGCAAGCAGCAAACAAGGGTGGAACCAACACAATATGAATAATATGATGAAATCGGTGTGACAGTAGTGCGTTATGTACCTCCTCCGGCGCCTATAGGCTCACTAGGTAGGATCCATGGAAGGACGCACCCGTATACCTCAACTACATCGTATACCCCCCCTTCGGCACTCGTAGCACGTAGCCCCTGGTCCAGATCGGCAAGGACCATGGAGGTCCTCGACAACATACTAACTCTCAGAATCTGAAATATAACCGTCCGGAGTGTATCCGGGTCTAAACTAGTAATCGTAATCTCAAAATGAGTGCTCAGTGTCTATCCGGGTCTAAAGCAGTAAGTCAAGTCTCAAAAACCCAATAAAGGGTGCTCGAAGCATAATCGGATCTAAATCAGTAGTATAACAAGTCTAGCGCTCGGCTCAATCGAGTCTAGTATCGTCTCAAATTAGTAGTAAATATGTCTAGCACTACGGCTCAGCCGAGTCTAGTATAAGTATGAAAACCGGTGATAAAATCATCATGATACCTCTTTTACTCCAAGAAGATCTATAAAATCAGTTTCAAGATCTTTTATAACCATTTATACTGAAAACGGGCCCTCAGGCCCATGCAAGGTTTAGAAAATCAGTTATAGTGGGCCCACAGCCAAAGTAGTGGTAAATAATACAGAAAAACACTTTATATGCATGATAATAGTATGCCAAACACAAACAACAGCCCAACGGCTCACAATCAACCTATCAGCCTTGCACAGGCTCAAATCATTCTATAGCATAGATAACCAGTTCTATAATCATAATTTCGATGTCCGAGACCCAAGGACATTCCCAAATAACCCACCTTCTATGGTCCAGAGTTCAATAAAAGGCCACACGGGGACACAAGGGGTAATGCTACCAACTAAATTGAATACTACAACGAGACGATATGAAAAAAGGCGGACAGAAGGAAAGCGGACAAGGTCTGGGGTGCCAAGCTCATAAACCCAACCCAAGAACGTTAAATAGGGCAGTTATAGCCTATATAAGCGAAGTCTAGGAAAAGGAAACTGTAACTTACCTTTCATCCGATGACAAGCTGCTGGAATGACGTTGTAAAAGCCCGAACTGCTTTGAGAAGTCCCAAAAAGCAATCACACTATCAAGAAAGTAATTTACGCATTAAAGTAAAGCTAACGATATCCATATTGCTAAAAGTTTAGCCAGGTCAAAATCCGGATCACAACGGCCGTAGGCCCCACAACCCGAAAGCGGAAACAAAAATTACTACGAGGTTTCCAATCTCGCCAGAAACACATGCCCGGATATTGAGCAGAAATTGAGTACAGAAAAGGCCTAAAACAGCCCAGAGAAGATGAGAGAATCATGCGAAAGCTTGCAAAAATTTGAAATAAAAATGGAGAATACTTACCACGTGGAGATGGAGCAAGGTCTACGAGATGAGACATGCACAACCACGAACCAGCAGTCCCAACTAGCAGCTACAACCGAACAAGAACCCCCAAGCTAAGATAAATACATTAATGGAGGGTTTTAGCCATGGAAGAGAAGAAATTGGGGAAGAAGACTTACCAAAACGAGGGAGGAAGTGAGTAAGTCCGCCAATTTATGAATTCCCAAGCTAGGAACTGATATAGAACAACTTTTAGGAGAGGAATTCTATTTTAGAGTGAGAGAACAATAAAGAAATGGTCTGAAATTCCAAGGGAGAAGTTTTTTATATTACAGGTTGCAGGCTAGCACCATTGGCATTGAAGGAAGGCCGCAAACTAGCGCCATTGGTGCTGAACACTTCTCTGCTGCAGAAACCAGCAAAAATGAAATATTCCCACAGGAGGTTTCGGGCACAATCGAAATCTGATACTCACAAATCGAATATGCAACTAGAGTGAAAACGACATTTCAGACTCAACGGAATCGATGAAACTTTCATACGAGGTCATATCAGAGGAATGTTGACCTAAGTCAACACTTGCTAAAATCAACCAAACACCCAAAATGAGCCCGGCTCATCCGGGACCCAAACCAATCACCTACCTAGCCCAAACTCGACATTCTTGAGCTGATGAAACTGTCAAATTTTGAATTCGACGCTCCGATAATCAAAAGTTGACTAAAGTCAAACTTCCAACTCCAACTGGCCAGAAAACACAAAAAGCAAGACAAAACCAAATCAAAAGCTCCCAGACCCCGGCCAAGGGTCCAACTAGACCAAAATCCATGCTTCGGAGTTAACGGAACTGTCAAAATTTTATTCTGAGCACGTTTACTAAGAATATTGACTAAAATCAACGATTTCCTAAGTTTAAGCTCTAAAATAGGGAAACGACCATAAAGAACAAATGAACGACCAGGGCACCGAACCACTGGTCCCAACAAGCCATAAATGACTTGAAGCCGCTACAGGAATGCTCTAACAGTACAAAGAAAGCGAGAACGCGACAATGACCGGAAGGGTCATGACAAACATAAGTCTATAACTTTATTCAACAATGAATTCTACTTTAATTTAAAATTAGAATACTAACACAATTATTCTAAATGATAAAAATAAACAAAAGATAAATAAAAATAAATAATACGAATAATTGCATGGAATCAGAAGAAGTAAATATTGGAAAATAAGAAGTAAAGAAATAAAATATAAATAATGTAAGATAAAAAATATTTTTTAGAAAAATACTAGAATAATAATAATAATAATAATAATAATAATAATAAAAAATTAAAAATATAAAAATAAAAAATAAATTATAACAATAAAAATAAAAGGAAGAAATTAAAAAATAACCTTGTAATTACCAGCAATTCACAGTTTCTCTTATGCCAATTACACCCAATTACCTGCTAAGCAAGTAATTACCTGGCCAACTAAACAGGCCAAATAATGTAATTACACCCAATCACACTAAATACAATTTCCAGGGTAACTTTTCAAATATTCCCTAAAAGTATTGCTAGGTTATGCATACATAGTAGCTATGTTTGCTTAAACAGGTAGTTTTTCATATAGGAAAAGATATCAAATCCACCTTAAACTATATCCAAAAAGTTGAAGACACACTTAAACTATTATAACGACCTAATACATACTTGTACTATTTTAAAGTAAATTTATTTACTCCCTAAAACTGACGTGACAATTTTTTTTAATTAATATAAAAATAGGCGCGTTTGAGTCTAAAATTAAAGCCAAAAAAGTCAAAATTACCCCCCCCCAAACCGCTTTCTTCTTCACACCCCACCCACCCACACCTTTTCTTTTTCACACCCCACCTCTTTTCCATTACAACTTTGCCGGAAAAATAATGAAGAAGAATCATCACACCATCATTGATTTCTCCACACCAATTAAAACATCAATGAAAAAGAACCATCACAACTCTAATAATTTTATTATCACCATAAAAAAATTATAACTTTATCACCCGATTTCACCACTCCCGCCATACCTTCATCACTTAACCCATCACCACCAATTTCATTACCTATCACTATCAATTTCATCACATTATCACTATCAATTTCATCAATTGACCCATCATCATCAATTTCATCACAATTCCACCATTAATTTCCTCACCAGTTGATCTTCTTCTTAGGCCTTAACTGGTTACTGTGTCCATATTTCTTCTTGCGGCAGTTGACAGCACATGGATGTAAGCGAGCATAGCACTTGCGGCAAATCATCTTGTCCTGATTGTGCTTCCTAGCCAAAGCCATCAAAGAGGGCTCAATAATTCCTCCGCGAATCCTCAACACCAAATGCAAAGTCAACTCTTTTTGGATGTTAGCCTTGACATTGTCAATAGTATCACTAGATTCAACCTCTAGGGTTATGATTTTACCAGTTAGAGTTTTCACGAAGATCTGCATTTTTTCCGCCTCTTACCACTAATCTGAACTCTTCTTCTTTTGTGAAAATGAACACCTTAACCATTGCTCCATAGAATTAGCTTAAAAGATTCTCATTTCTTTCACTCTAAAAAAATATTGTTACCTCGTCGGAAAATCAATGAAGAAGAGAAGATGAATAACATAAAGGGATTAGAAGAAATGGACGGTGATGGCAGCTTTGTTGGTGAATGATAAAGTTGATGGTGGTGATAAATTGATTTGGGTTTGACAATGGTGATTCTAGCAATGTAGTTTTTGCATTGGATATTAAAGAAAAGAAAAATGATTAAATTAAAAAGAAAAAGAAAAAACTAATGAAAATATTAAATTTATTGTATTTTTGTGATGCTGACATGACTTTGATGTGGCACTGACGTGGCGCTGATGTGGCACGCGCGTGTGGAACACTTCACCTTATGAAAGTGGTATAACATTTATAAGGTGGAAATAAATTCACTTTTAATAAGAATAAGGGTGTAATAGGTCGCCAAATTAGTTTAAGTGTATCTTCGAATTTTTGGGTATAGTTTAGAGTGATTTTAATATCTTTTCCCTTTTTCATATTAAGAATTATATTTGTGAGGAGGAACATATTTAGGACCAAAATAAAGTAGCCCCCATAGACATTTTAATAATTTTCTCAACATAATAAGTAGTTAACACAATTCACAATTCATAAATCGTTAACCTTTTTCTCCACAGGTAGAGACGGTGAAAATGACAGCGTTCTTGAGGAAGCTAGCCAAGGCTGCACCCGTCGCGTACAGTGAAGCATTTCGAGGTTATTCCAAGTCAAATTTTGCTGATCCTCGCTTCCCCTTTGGAGCTATTGCAGCCGTTGCTGGTTGCATCTCTTATTATTATTGCTATTCTTCTCCTAATTTGGTATTCTCCACATCTCGGTTTCATTTCATTTTACAATGTAGGAATCTGAGCGTCTATTTTCTGCTTTCACGTAATGTTTGATGTTTCAATGGAAGATTCAGGACAGTTTTCTTTGTGGGTTTCTCCTGATTTAATGTATGTCGAAATGGTTGAGGGTAGTTGTTGTGTCAGATCTTCTCCTATTTTAGCTGACTTTTATCTTCATGATGATTTGATACATATGTTGATGTATGTGATTGGCAGAGCTATAATTTATTGTGTAGGCAAATGGCAACATATTGCTTTCATTTTCTTTAGAATACATCAGTATTTGTCTGCCGTGAACAACACAATACCCTTCCCTTAGCTTGTTATATTTTTAACTAAGAACCATAGAGGAAAAATGGTCTTACACTGGTGAATTTCTGTTTTAAAATAATGTAATTGCAATTAAGTCCTCATCATGAATTAGGGATGAAGTTGTGTCTACCAATTACTGAATTGCTCAACCGAGTGCCCCAAAATAAATAGATATCTCAGTGCAATAGAACTGGTGGGAACTTCCTGTTTGTCTTACCTTTCTTTTTGATGAAGTAGGATTTTGTATAGCTGGCATCAAGAAGATGCAAAGTTACAAAATATATGTTAGCTCCAACAACAGTGGGCCTTAAAGCATAGGGAGCTAACCAAAAGCAAAAGAGGGCTATTAAACTGAGAGAGCCAATGAAATCTACAAAAGAAACTACATCATTTACATGAGCATAATTAGTCCAACTAAAAAGCAGTAACAAACATCTACCCATAAGAACTGAGCTAGGAGTTGAAATCCCATCAAACATCTTCTTTTCCTTTCTATCCAAACACAACAAAAAATACAGCTAGGGATCATTTCCCCAGCCTGTGTTGTAATCGTTTTCTGGAATGATACTAGTAGATTTCTTGTCTCCGACCCAGGTGACTTCTCTAATGTATCTGCCATATACATTGTAGTTTTGGTACACCCTATAGTATACAAATAAGCTTGGATCTTCCTCCCCCATCTCCTGTATAAATTCCCAGAACCACGGGAAGCTTGAAACATCTGTTTGCATATCCATCTGATATTTTCCTCGTGAACTTTAATTCTTCTCGTGAATCTGCTACTTCGCTCGATCCATAGGAACTATCTGTCGCTGTCTTTACTGATGTCTATTAACTTGAATGATTTGCCTCCTGAGATGAAAAAGAGTTTTTTCCCCATCTGAACATAAGAAAGAAATAAAGAGAAGTGATTTACGGTGATCGGAAGGACTACCGGAGTCGGACTACTAATTCAAAAGCAACTTTAGTGCGTTGCCTCGAAACTAGTGCCTGAGAGCATTTTCCCTTGCTTGTCTTTCCTTTCACCTTAATTGGTTTGGAAATGAAAGTAAATCATTAGATTCTCCTAGTTTTACGCCCTAGTTATTTGTTTCTCATTTTCCTTTCAGGAGTAGATGTTGAACCATCATGTTATTGCTCATTAGCTAATGGATAATGTCTCTTCATGATTTTTATTTCTGTGACTTCAGAGTGTCTACATTAATTTATTAATTTGAGAAATTTTGGCATCTCTAAGGTTAGCTGTTCTACTGTATACTTCATTCATTAGAAAGCTGAAAATTTTCCAAATATAGGTGTACTTGGAGCAAATCGATGAAGATTCTGGTAAAAAAGTTGGTTAGTTTTTCTATTTATACCTCTCTTAAGCTTATGCTTTAGTCAAGATATTAATAGAGATGGTTGGAACACCAACTCAATCCTAACTCTCTTTCTGTTTTAGCCAACAGTGTTGATTTTAATTTAGGGTCTGCGATATAAATTTTCTGTGGACGCAGTTAAGTGGGAAGTTGAAAATGCAGGCTTTCATTTTCATAGACTTTGATGTAATGAATTATAAGTCCTATCATTTGAAATTAGTTAAGGAGGAAGGGGACCAGATATAAGATATAAGAAACTCTTTGGATGTAACAGGCTAAAAGAATCACTTCAGATAACTTGTATATACTTTTGTCTGAAGAATTTGCATGGTTTTTCTGCTTATAAGCTAATTTATTTGATAGATGTGAGCTTTTTATTTCATTAATCTGCGTATATACCCTTACCCTTGGACTTCTCTTTGAGTTCATGCTTTTTGATGACCAGTTAAGTGCTTCAGTAACATCAGAAATGGAAGATTTGTTTCTTTGCGACAGTTGTTAAAGTTAAACAAGGAACTAACTCGATTTTACTGTTGTCTCCTTCATTTTTAGCTCTAAATCCTGATAAATGGATTGAATTTAAGCTGCAAGATCGAGCACCGGTTAGCCACAATAGTCATCTGTTCAGGTTATTTTTTTCTTTCTTAGTTATTTTATTGTTATGGGTTTAACGCTTTAATAGTGACATTACTCATTCAATGATGACCCTCCCTGTGAACTAAACCTGGCTTGTTTGGTTTGAAAATTCTGTCGGCAAGTTGAGTTCATTCTACCACTGTTGGAACAGTGGTCTTACACAAATTACCATATAGGAAACAAAACTTTCTAGCCCATTTGTATCTATGGAAGGTGGTTGAATGTGTGGAGTTCAGCTTTTGGAAGTAGAATTGATAAGGTAATTCTGCCTCTGAATTTCTGGTACATATAACTCAAATAAATCATGTTTTTGATTGGCTTTGGGTTGCTTATGTTAATTAGTATAAACTAGATCCCAACTCATAGAAATGCATGGTAACCAGGGTGGATGTATATTTATGGCAGTGGGTGTAGGCGGTACTAGTAATCAATTGATATAATTCTAAGTACGGAATTGGAAATAACAAGAAAGGAACTAAAAAGGAAGAGAAAAAAGATAGAGAGGTTGACACAAAAATTGGAAACAAAGCAACCAATACTAAAAAGTAAAGACCTCCATTTTTTTTTTCTTTTTTGAAACTGGAGCATTCCTTCCATAAATATCAAAAAGTTACAACTGTGAGGCATGTACTTCTCACCAAAAGCAGCCTAAGGAACAAGTCTCTTCAGGCCTTACAAAATCAATATCATCACCTTAAAAAAAAATTAGACTTATCAAATCTAAGCCTAATGCTAGGAAGTTGAGTTTTGTCCAAGTGAAAAGCGCCTATTGCATCTTTTGGCAGTTGTTGCCATTGGGAATATGTAAGAGCATTATACAGCTTAGTTGCATGCTTTGCTAGCCCATCGGCCACCTGATTCACTTCCCAATAACAATGTATCACCTCGCAATTCATCACGGCAAGCTTGCTGCTAATGTATTCTATAATGTCTCTCAATTTCAGATTGATAGTGTCCATGTTCTTCAGCATATTGACAATCAGCAGTGAGTCCATTTCCAAGGTGCATTCCCAGAGGCCCTGTTCATAGCACCATTGTATCACAAATTTTGCTGCCTGGGCCTCAGCATGATTGTTACTAGAGCATACAAGAGGGATAGAGAAGGCCATTAGCATTCCTCCTGTATGGTATCTAACAATACCACCTATGCCTGCTTTGCCTTCAGAGAAACTACCATCAGTGTTAATTTTGATCCTGCCCCTATTTGGTTTGTTCCATTGAACAATCTTCCATTTAGTGATGCAAGGTTGAAGCTTAGTCAAGGTCTGGAACAGCTTAAAAGAGGCTTAGACTTGATTAGAATAGCTTATTAGAGGTTTAAAGTCGATTAGAAACTCAGTTAGTGGAATAGTGAACAGAATCAGGAAAACAGTTATTACTGTTCACATGTGTCCAAAAGTTAGTTAGTAACAGAATTAGTTAGTTACTAACAGAAGTTGTTACAGCTGTTAGCAGAGATGGTTAGCAACTGGTTAGCTTTACTAAATGAATTCCATGTGTATAAATACAACACTTGATGTGCATTGTACTCATTCATGAATATACCTACTCTTCTCTCCTTCTTAGATTCTCTCTTCTTCTTAGCTATACCTCTCGGATTATTCCCTGACATAGCTGTCATCTTCTTCGAGTTAACTCTCCTAGATTAACTACTTAGTCGCGATTCCATTTAAGTGCATCAATTGGTATCAGAGCTCGAGATCCTTGGCATGGCTTTAACCAGAAGCAAAAACCAGGATCGACCAGTAGATGAAACGGAGGACAAGCTGACACAGATCCAAGAGCAGTTGCAGAAATTAATGGAAGGAATGGGTACTATGAATGATAAAAGCATGAACTGATAAGGAATTGTTGGAAATTAGACAAGTTATTGGAGGAGTCGAGCAGAAGGAGAAGGAATTCGATCCAAATAGGGCAGAATCATCTGCTGGAGGGGATAATTCTGGGGATATCAGACAAATTTCAGGAAGGGAATTCCAAATGGGCAACAATGGTAATCTTCTCACTCGTTGCTCTAGAATTGATTTCCCTAAATTCTCTGGGAAGGATCTGAGAACTTGGTTGTATAAGGTGGACCAATTCTTTTCAATGGATGAAATTCCTTACAGTCACAGGGTGAGGATCTCATCTATTCACTTGGAGGGTGAAGCCATTGCTTGGCATAGGTCATATATTAAGGCTAGGAACACCAATTCAGACCCACTTGGACTGAATATGTCTTAGCTTTAAATGAAAGGTTTGGGGAAGAATTTGAGGATCCTATGGAAGATCTCAAAAAGCTTCAGCAAGTTGGAAATGTGAGGGAATATCAAGCTGAATTTGATAGGATATTGACTAGGGTAAGTTTGTCTAGTGAGAACACCATTAGCTGTTTCTTAGCAGCTCTTAAGCCTGAACTGAATAAGTCAGTTAGGATTCAAGCACCAAGAACACTAATGCAAGCTTACAAGATTGCAAGACTGCAGGAGGAAGTTTTTGAGGCACAAGCTCAGTCTTGGGGAATGAAACCCTCTGGGAGGAACCAGAGCCCCATTTTGCCCACACCAACCACTTCTAAATAACAATCCTTCCAAAAATCAACAAATACCTACAGTCCTTACAAAAAACCAACTGAGCCCTATGGTAACAGACCTACTAGGTTCCAGAATTCCAATAACAGTGGAAGGAGGTTAACTGCCAGAGATGGATGAAAAAAGGGCTAAAGGATTATGCTTTTTGTGTGATGAAAAGTATGTCTTTGGGCATGTGTGTAAGAATAAGAAACAGTTATTCCTAGTAGAGGTGATGTATTCATGGATGAGGGAATAGAGCAGGATCAAATCCAAGTCAATAGGGAGAGTGGTGCTATTGACAACCCTGAGGAATGTATGACTATTTCCCTGCAGGCTTTCACTGGAGTTACTGGTTACCAAACTATCAGAGTCACTGGCTATCATGAGAAGCAACCTTTGCAGGTTCTCATTGACACTGGTAGCACACATAACTTCATTGATAAAGAAGTGGCCAAGAAACTGGGATGTAGGGCAATTACAATTGTAGAACAATCTGTTAGTGTAGCTGATGGTAGGAAAGTACACACTGCTGCAGTGTGCAGAAACTTGCAGTGGTTGTTACAAGGCACTATATTCTCTTCTGACTTTCTACTACTACCCTTGGGAAATGTTGATATAGTTTTGGGGGTCCAGTGGCTCAACACCTTGGGTAGAATCTTGTTTGACTTCAGCAACATGACTATAGAGTTTATGCATTAGGGAAAGAGACATGTCTTGAGGGGAGCAAGCAGCCAACTCAAGACTGCTAAGGCCAAGGTACTGAACAAGAAAACTGAGGAACAAGTACAGCTCTACATGTTGTCATTGTTAACTACTGAAGGACTGCAATGTAACAGTGTCCAAGCTACACAAGGTAATGACATCCCTGCTGAGTTAACTTCCCTAATGAAAGATTACAAGTGCATCTTTGATAGTCCTACTTGCTTACCACCTCACAGAGGCCCTTATGACCATAGAATACCACTCATAGACTCAGCCACCCCTGTGAGTAAAAGACCTTACAGGTACCCTGGGGTGAAGAAGGACATCATTGAGAAGTTAGTACAAGAGATGTTGGACCAAGGAGTAATTCAGCATAGTACTAGTCCCTATGCTTCTCCAGTGGTGTTAGTAGGGAAGAAGGATGGAAGCTGGAGAATGTGTGTTGATTATAGAGACTTAAACCAATTAACAGTGAAGGATAAGTTCCCAATTCCCATCATTGAGGACTTACTGAATGAATTGGGAGGTGCTCAAGTGTTCTCTAAGATTGACCTTAGAGCTGGATACCATCAACTAAGAATGGCAGAGCTAGATGTGCATAAAACAGCCCTTAAAACTCATGAAGGCCACTATGAGTTTTTGGTCATGCCTTTTGGCCTAACTAATGCACCATCATCTTTTCAGAGTCTCATGAATTCAGTGTTCAAACCATTACTCAGGAAATCAGTAGTGGTGTTCTTTGATGATATACTGATTTACAACAAGACTATCACTGCTCATGTGCAACATGTGAAGGCTGTCCTTGAACTAATGAGACAACACCAACTATTTGCTAAGGCATCCAAGTGTGCCTTTGGAGAGCTAGAAGTAGAATATTTGGGCCATTTTATCAGTGCTCAAGGAGTGGCAACAGACCCCAAGAAGATAGCAGCTGTACAAGCTTGGGAAAGGCCTACTACTATCAAACAACTGAGGGGGTTCCTTGGGTTAGCAGGGTATTACAGGAGGTTCATTAAGGGTTTTGGGGCTATTTTCAAGCCCTTACATGAGTTGCTTAAGAAGGATGGCTTTAAGTGGAATGAAGAAGCTACTGCAGCCTTCCTCACACTCAAGGAGGCTTTAGTAACCACCCCTGTATTGGCTATGCCAGATTATAATAAACCTTTTGTTATTGAAACTGATGCAAGTGGGACTGGAATTGGTGCTGTTCTAATGCAGCAAGGGCATCTTATTGCTTATATCAGCAAGACATTAGCACTCAGACACCAAGCTATGTGTGTCTATGACAGAGAGTTGTTAGCCTTGATTTTTGCTGTGACAAAGTGGTCACATTACTTGCTTAATAGGCACTTTTATAGTCAGAACTGATCAGAAGGTTTTGAAGCACTTGTTGGAACAGAATATACACACTAGTTCCAAGTGTCTGGCATCTCTAAGTTAATGGCCTTTGACTTTTCTATTGAGTACAAGAAGGGATTGGACAACAAAGCTGCTGATGCTTTGTCCAGGAACCAAGGTGCTGAGCTCTTGGCATTATCCTTACTCACTCCTCATGCTTCTCTTATCACTGAGATACAACAATTTTGGACCAATGATGTGGTGATACAGGCATTGATTACCAAGCTGCAGACTCAGCCATATAAGTCTTTTACTTGGCTCAACTCTCAACTCAGGTGGAAGGGAAGGTTGGTTGTAGGAGCTGACCCCAGTTGAGGCAACAGTTAATCCAACTTTGGCATTCTACCCCTCAAGGAGGTCACTCAGGCATGGATGCCACTATAAGGAGTTTACAATCACTGTTTTATTGGAAGTCTATGGCTCAAGACATTAGGAATTTTGTTAACAGATGTGATGTTTGTCAAAGACACAAGTATGATGCCTCTGCTTATCTTGGGCTCCTCCAACCCCTACCTATTCCAGAAGGTGTTTGGACTGATATTAGCTTGGATTTCATTGAAGGGTTGCCTAAAGCCAAGGGCAAGGATGTTATCTTGGTGGTGGTTGACAGACTTAGCAAGTATGGCCATTTCATTAGCTTGCAGCACCCTTACACTGCTCAAACTGTGGCCCAAAGTTTTATGGATAATGTTTTCAAACTGCATGGACTGCCTACTACTATTGTCAGTGATAGAGATCCCATTTTCCTCAGTTCCTTTTGGCAGGAATTGTTTTCCCTTCAAGGTGTTCAGCTGCATCACTCCACAGCATACCATCCTCAAACAGATGGCCAAACTGAGGTCTTAAACAGAACTTTGGAAACCTACTTAAGGTGTTTTTGTTCAGATAATCCTATAGAGTGGGTTGCTCATCTACCACTTGCTGAGTGGTGGTACAATACCACCTATCATTCTACCATTAAGTGCTCTCCTTATGAGGTTTTATATGGTCAGAAGCCTCCCATCCATCTTCCTTATCTAGATGGTGAAGCTAGGGTTGAGATGGTTGACAGATCATTGGAGGCTAGAGAAGCTATCATTGAGTTGCTGAGGTTCCACATGGCTAGAGCTCAACAAAGAATGAGAGACTTGTCCAACAAACACTGGACTGATAGATCATTTGCAGTGGGTGATTGGGTTTACCTCAAGCTCCAACCTTACAAGCAGCTTTCTGTGACTACTAGGCCTTTCAATAAATTGGCTGCTAAGTATTTTGGTCCCTACATGATCCTTGCTACGGTGGGCAAGGTTTCTTACAAGTTGTTGTTGCCAACTGATGTGCTCATACACTCCACAGTGCATGTTTCTCAACTTAAAAGATGTCATGAAGTTCCTGCTATCATCACTCACCCTCCTGTTTTACAGATGTCCAGCCCATATTGCCCTCTTCCTGAGTCCTTACTGGAGAGGAGGATGATCAAGCGTGGTAACAAGGCTGTATGTCAAGTGTTGGTTAAGTGGCTAGGTATTGATGCTGCCCAGTCTACTTGGGAGCTTCTCAGTGAATTGCAACATCGAATTCCTGATTTTCAGCCTTGAGGACAAGGCTGGTCTTCAATTAGGGGGTATTGATGCAAGATTGAAGCTTAGTCAAGGTCTGGAACAGCTTAAAAGAGGCTTAGACTTGATTAGAATAGCTTATTAGAGGTTTAAAGTCGATTAGAAACTCAGTTAGTGGAATAGTGAACAGAATCAGGAAAACAGTTATTACTGTTCACATGTGTCCAAAAGTTAGTTAGTAACAGAATTAGTTAGTTACTAACAGAAGTTGTTACAGCTGTTAGCAGAGGTGGTTAGCAACTGGTTAGCTTTACTAAATGAATTCCATGTGTATAAATACAACACTTGATGTGCATTGTACTCATTCATGAATATACCTACTCTTCTCTCCTTCTTAGATTCTCTCTTCTTAGTTATACCTCTCGGATTATTCCCTGACATAGCTGTCATCTTCTTCGAGTTAACTCTCCTAGATTAACTACTTAGTCGCGATTCCATTTAAGTGCATCATTTAGGAATTGGTTTGTAGTTTTCCAGAACACCACAAAGATCTTTCCAGGTATCACAAAGAACACATTTGTGGAATTTCAAAGATAGAGCTAATTTAATAGTGCACCAAGTTTGATGTTCCATGATTCTATGCCACATCTTTTTTTGTTCCCCATATTTACAAGCACATCGATGTTTCCATTTCACCCAAGTAACCACAATAGGAGTTATATGAAGTACCATTCTATGAATATCATTTCTAGGCTTGATATCCCACCAACTCATAAACATGTCATTAATGGATATGGCACTGATATTGACTCAGTAAAGACCTCCATTGAATATCCAAGATAGCACCTAACCTATGAGAAAGACCTAAAGGGAAATAGATTCCCAAGCAACCCTTCTTTCCAAATCAAAAGACAATTTAATGCTTCAACAATAGGGGTATCAAGTTGCTAAGGGAGAGGGTGGTGGAGTTGAGGTTGAGGAGGATCGTGACTATTTTTGAGAACCAGTTCGGATTTATGCCAGGACGCTCGATTACAGAAGCCATTCATCTCGTTAGGAGATTGATGGAGCAGTACAAGGAGAGGAAGGACTCGCACATGGTGTTCATCAATCTAAAAAAGGATTACGACAATGTCCCTAGGGAGGTTCTAGGGAGGTGCTTGGAGGCTAGAGGTTTACCTGTGGCATATAGTAGGTTGATTAAGGACATGTACAATGGAGCCAAGACTCGAGTAAGAACAGTGGGAGGAAACTCGAAGCACTTTCCCGTGTTGATGGGGTTGTACCAGGGATCGACCCTTAGCCCGTTATAATTTGCCTTCGTGATGGATGTATTAACGCGACAAATTCAAGGTGAGGTGCCAAGGTGTATGTTATTTGCGGATAACGTAGTTTTGATTGACGAGACTCGCAAAGGAGTTAATGCTAAGTTGGAGGTTTGGAGACAGACCCTGGAGTCTAAAGGGTTTAGGTTGAGCAAGGCCAAGACTGAATATTTGGAGTGCCAGTTCAGTGAGGTGACACATGAGGCTGACGTGAAAGTGAAGCTTGATACACTGGCCATCCAAAAGAGAGGTAGTTACAAGTATCTTGGGTCTATTATCCGGGAAAATGGAGAGATTGACGAGAATGTCACTCACCGTATTGGTGCAGGGCGGATGAAATGGAGGCTCGTATTCGGAGTCTTGTATGATACGAAGGTGCCTACTAAACTTAAAGGCAAGTTCTACAAAGTGGTGGTCCAACCAACTATGTTGTATGGGGCGGAGTGTTGGCCAATCAAGAACTCCCACATCCAAAATATGAAGGTGGTGGAGATGAGGATGCTGCGATGGATGTGTGAGTTTACTAGGAGAGATAGGATTAGAAATGAGGATATTCGAGACAAGATTGGAGTGATTTTGGTGGAAGACAAGATGCGGGAAGCGAGGTTGAGATAGTTCGGGCATGTGATGAGGAGATGCATGGATGCCCCATTGCGGAGGTGTGGGAAGTTGACTATGGATGGATTCATTGTAGGTAGAGGTAGATCAAAGAAATATTGGGGAGAGGTGATTAGACAGGAATGACGCAGTTACAACTTATCGGGAACATGACCCTAGATAGGAAGATGTGGAGGATGCGAATTAGGGTAGAAGGTTAGTATGTAGGAATGCGTCCATGCTAGTAGGTAGGAGTGCTTTGTCTTGTTGTCCGTACTAGTAATCGTAGTGCTACGCTTGTAGTTTCTTGGTCTTGGAGTTCTGTTGATGTCTGTTGTTTCGGGTAGATCGATTGTAGTATTATTTTGTGGTAGTATTGTTTTGTTACTATCTATTGTTTCTTGTCCTTCTATTACGTCTTTTTCTAGACTGTTTTTGTATTGAGCCGGGTCTATCAGAAACAACCTCTACCTCACTTCTAAGGTAGAGGTACAGACTGCGGACACTATACCCTCCCTAGACTCCACTTTGTCGGAATTCAGTGGGTATGTTGTTGTTGTATGTTACTTAAATATAGAAATAAAAGAAAAATGTAAGTTTCCGAAATTGATAAATGTATGCCCTTTGTTGGTTTTTCAAAAGATGATGGAGCAGCAAAAACATTATAAGTGATTGAAATTGTCTCTCTATAATTTTGTTAAGCATAAAAGGCTTTATATAGCCAACTTACAACAAAAAATCTGCATATTTTAAAATCCAAACACCTAAAATATCTCAACTAATCTTATCTAACTAATTTGAATTTAAAAAAAGACTTCTCCTATAACTAAACTAATTATTTTGGTAGATGAATAGTAAACAGAAGCAATTTTCAACACTCCTTTGTTTCAGTTGCTGCAATTTGAAATTTTTTTGCTTCTCTTCAATTTCTGCTTTGAAGGTTGATGAATTCTTTTGACTACTTTTGAACTTCCACACTTTTTTTAACATGACTCTTCTTTTTTTCTTTTGGTTATGTACACAAAAAGCATCCTCAATAGCTTTGTCTTGTCTGAAAACTTTTCAGAAAGTGCTTTAATCTAGACGATTATAGGATTTGCAAAAAAATGTTGTAAGGATTTTTCTTTCATCACATCATCCCATAAATCATAGGTTTCAAGATATGATTTCAATTTTACTGACCAACTTTGATAGTTTTCACCCGTGAAAAGTTATTGGGCATTCAAAGAGAGACGGTTACTTGCTATGTTTGAAAAATAGGTTAAAAATTTATATTTGTTAAAAATGGTTTGAAAAATAGGTTAAAAATTGGTATTGGTTAAAAATAGTTTGAAAATGGTTCTTTGGATGAACTCATAGATCCCGTAAGACTAATGAGGCTCTTGATCCCACTGTTGGCTTTTTAAAAGATGGTGGAGCAACAAAAATATTAAAAGTGATTGAAATTATCTCTCTATAATTTTATTAAAGCATAGAGGGCTTTAAATTGCCAACTTAAAACAAAAAATCTGCATATTTTTAGAATTCAAAAACCTTAAATATCTCAACTTATCTTATCTAACTACATTTGAATTTAAACAAAGATTCCTCTTACATCTAAACTATTTATTATTCTGGTAAATCAGCAGTAACAAGCAATCTTCGACATCCTATTTAGCTTATTTAGTTAAACCTTATCCGAAAGAAGTTCTCAGATATCTTTTATGATTCGGATATATGGATTTACATTATTCCCTCCCAATAGTATTTTGATCCTCTATGACCTTAAGATTTTTTTGACGAAACAATTGAGAAGGCAAGCTTGAATGTAACAAGACTACGCAAAAAGATGGAACAAAATCTTTAACATGAGGAACACCACAAGTATAATAGTGTGACAATATTTTAAGCTTCTTTGCAAATATATGTTAATGTCGTTATAACGACATATAGGCATGACTGTAAAATTAGGTCTTGGGCCTAACTCACACCCCAAAAGCTAGCTCAAAGGGAGGAGGATTGCTCAAGCCTTATAAGGAGACCACAGATCTCGTTAACCATCAATGTGAGACTTTTTTCATTCTTTAACACCCCACCTCACGCCTAGAACTGGACATCTGGTGCGTGGACAATTCTAATTTGGGGGCCAACATTGGGTGAGATGGGTCCTGCTTTGATACCATGTAAAATTAGGTCTTGGGCCTAACTCACCCAAAAAGCTAGCTCAAAAAGAGGAGGATTGCCCGAGCCTTATAAGGAGACCACCCATCTCATTAACCTCCAATGTGGGACTTTTTTCATTCTTTAACACCCTACCTCACGCCCAAGACTGGACATCTGGTGTGTGGGCAATTTTAATTTGGGAGCCTAACATTAGGTGAGATGAGTCCTGCTCATATACCATGTAAAATTATGTGGCCTAACTCACACCCCAAAAGCTAGCTCCATCGGTGATGAACATGAATTGGGATGGGCCTGACTCTGATACCATGATAACAAATGGATCTTGGCCTAACTCAATCTCAAAAATTAGTTCCAAGGGAGGAGGATTGCCCAAGCCTTATAAGGAGACTACCCACCTCATTAACCACCCATGTAGGACTAGACATTTGGTGCGTGGACAATTTTTTTAATTTGGGGGCCTAACAATGGGTGAGATGAGTCTTGCTCTGATACCATGTAAAATTAAGTTTTGGGCCTAACTCTCACCCTAAAAGCTAGCTCAAAGTTAGGAGGATTGCCCAAGCCTTATAAGGAGACCCCACCCATCTCATTAACCATCAATGTTGGACTTTTTTCATTCTTTAATAATGACCATACTTTTTTGCGCATGCTTCTTTCTTCTTTCGACTAACAAAATACTTACTATGTGAATGTTTCGGAGAGTCGGAGGTATTTTCTTAAAGGGAGATAAAATAAATGTTCAACTTAATTAGATAAAGTACACGAGATGATTACATGAGCTCTTTACTCATTAGGTTGTGACTTTAAGAATAAGAAAGTTTAAAGAGAAGCAACAAAACGAACAAATATTTGGTGACATTTAAGCTAGCTTACTGACATCCATAAAAGATATACATACTACTAGCATAATATGATAAAATTCAAAATACACATTCGACTACACATGAATTTCTTCCTCAACTCAATTTATGTTTCACATATTAAAAATTACCTTAGATAAGTCCTAATTCCTTTGCTACAACTTTTAATCCTAATACCTTGTTGGATATAACTTGAATGAGTAAAAGGCCTATAGATCTATCAACATTATGGTATCTTCCGTCTATTGGAATTCCATTTCCAACTCTTGAACTTTGAGCAGAGGCGACTGAAGAGCAAATGCAGAGATGCTGTTATGTTCGTTGCTGTATGAGAGTATTTGAGGAGTTGCAATGGATATCTGTTCAATATAGATCAACTTCATTCGAACAATTTGATGAAAAATCCGATTCATCTACCGAAATGGAAATTATATTTGACGACGGCCAAAGAAAAACCCTATACATTGTTTTAGCAAATTGCTCTAACATCATCACCACAAATACCATGGATTCTCTCACTTATCAAGAAAGAAAATACAATGGATTCTATCAATTCAAGGCCCAAATACTTCAGTACCTGAATCAAATGTGTACTTGGGCTACAACTTAGCCTGTTAAGCCAAATGTCTTCTATTTGTCCTGCATCATAGCACCAACTGAATTTCTAGAAGATTTCAATAAAAGGTTGCCAACATAGATAAAATTGAAGAGTCAACTAAGAAATTTGCTTTATCAACTATCTGTTCCATTTCCTTTTTTTCCTTTCTAGTCTTTCTTTGGATTTGTGGGAGGGGGATTACTATAATCAATATTTGGACCATGCTAGCGCTATGGTTAGAAAAATAAAACCTTTGATTTCGTTTCCGTTGCTTGTTTCTGCTGCTAAGGAGATAATTGGACTTCTATGTAACTTTGCTTTTGTTTCCATTTGTTGTTTTTTTTACTAAAGAGATCATTTTGGACTTCTAAGTTAGAATTGGGTAGACTTTGCACTGCAGTTATATCCAAAGTTCTCCTGTATCCAGTTTAGATGGTAGTTAGACTTAAGCCTCCAAAGCTGAGTCTGATATTTCGTTATATGACTTTTAGAATTCCCTTTAAGTTTTGTAATTTTCGGGTATATGGAGAGCAGTCAATGTTGAGTTGTTTGGTTACAATATTGATCTATTCTTTATTTCCTCCAATATTTTAGGTTTTCGTTTGATCCTTCTTCAAAGTTAGGTCTTGATATTGCATCTTGCATTCTTACGAGGTAAGTTCCATTACATTTAAATTTCATTCCATTACTTGATATTGCATCTTGCATTGATCTTGCACGCTGTGGGAATACACTGGGTATGTTGTTGTTTGTTTGTTACAAGAATTATGCAAATACGGGCTTCATAATTTTTTTTTATGAGAATATGGTTTCTGGGTCATTACCCTGACATTCTTTAATACTAATACACTTATCATTTAGGGCACCAATGGGAGAAAATGCTGAAGGAAAACCAAAATATGGCATTCGGCCGTAAGTCTCACTTTTATAATTTCTCTTTCTTAGCCTTTTCCTTTTTCATGTTTAGTTCTTGGTAAGATGTTGTAAATATGGTTAAGATCTTGTAATAATATACATCAGTTAGGATAGGGATGGCAATGGGGCGGGTTAGGGCAGGGAGGGGCGGGGCGGGGCAAACTTAACCTACTAAAATTTTGACCCGCCCTGCCCTGCCCCGTTTAGCATTTTCCAAGAAAATTGCCCTACCCCCCCCCGCCCTGCCCCGTTTGTTGCAAGTTTACTGAGTTAATTCACTTCATGATCTCGTTTGCTGAGCTCTAACTTCCACATTCATAAAATAATGATGTTAGTCACAGTAATTCATTCAAATGGGTCTGTTTTCTCATTCAAATCAGTTTTTTTATTCAAAAATAGTGTTTTGATAACTACAAAAAAAATAAATCAAATAGAACTGATCACTAGTTTTATTGCAATAATATAAGTAGTTTAATTAATTATCTCTAGCTACTACTTCTAAATATTACTAATACCAAGTTTGGTGTGAGGTATAAGGTATAATAGTCCCGGGATAAAATGTAGGATTATTTTATCCTGCGTTTGGTTGGAGGTATTAGTTACTCCCAGGATTATTTATCCTACCATTTATATCATAGTGATGGGATAAATTATCCCATATACATGGTGGATAACTAATCCCGAAATAGCTATCTCGTGATTAATTATCCCAAAATAACTTGTTCCCAACCAAACGACCCCTAATAGTACAAAATGTGATAAAGATGAGGTTCTAACTTCTAACATCATACACTTTCTTTCTAGCATGTAAAATGTGATATTTCATATTTGTCATTTAAAGGCAGTTTCAAGATGTACTAAAAGAGAGAAATAGGTCTCTGTTCAAATTCTTCTGCCCATTCTAAATTGTTCTAATTTATTTCATGATTAACTAAATATGTTTTAGTTAAGTCTTTAAGTTTGGAGCCACTGTTATCTAAAATAAAAGGACACAAATGAAAATCAAAGAGAAAAAATTTGCGATCGATTTGCAGGTCCTAATTTGTAATGTTAGTGAAATAGCAGGTCCCTCAATATGGGATTACGGGTCACTGACCTACCCTGCCCTATTACAAATCTAAAAAAAATAAATTTTACCCCGCCCTGCCCTGCCCCTCCCCATTTGTATGTCCCCCTGCCCTGCCCTATTAGGAGTTTTTCCTACCCCGCCCTGCCCAGACCCGCCCCAATTGCCATCCCTAAGTTAGGATCATTTAGATTGGTTCTCTTCCAATAATTATGATGTAATTAGAACATGTGGACGTTAGCACTCAAGGGTATGGCCTAGTGGTCAATGAAGTGGGTTGAGCAGCATGAGGTCGCAGGTTCAAATCCCCGCAGAGACAAAACACTAAATGATTTCTTCCCATCTGTTCTAGCCTTGGTGGACAAAGTTACTTGATACCTATTACCGGTGGGAGGTGGCAGGTATCCCATGGAATTAGTTGAGGTGCGCACAAGCTGGCCCGAACATCACAATTATCCCAAAGAAAAAAAAAGAACAAGTGGACGTCACTGTTAAACCGTAATAGTTTGAGGGAATAATCAAGCAGTGTTTTTCTAACATGTTCTCTTCTTTCTCACAGTTCTACTATTTTATCCATTTGAATGCTAATAGCTTCTTTTCAGCTATATGAACTTAATGCCGTCGTTACTTAATTATGTCTTTTTTCTAATAAAAAGTGAAAAGGTTACATCTTTGATTGGGAGTACAAGTAACTCTGTAGTCAAGGGTGAAACATGAACAGGAAATCTTATTTCCGTTCAGATAATATGCTTTCCACTTAATCTTTTTATGGAAATAGTGTCTAGATTAGCATTAGCGCCTGCACCTAGACACTTTCACTGATTATCTGCTACCTTCTACCCGTAGGAGTACCTGGTGACTTTTCCCACCAAGGGTTAGACAAATAGGAAAAATCCACCTAGCTTTTTTTTCCCTCTGCTGGGATTATGCTCTTCCATGGTCAATTCCTTTTTTATTGACTACTAAGCACCACCCTTGTGTATTATGACTTTCAAGTTAATTAAAAACCAAAAGGAACATCTATATGCTTTTATCCTACTCCATTATCCCCTCTCTGTGTACCTACTGTCCATTTTAATCCGTGTCAAGAGCATTCATCTCTCTCTTGAATGGGCAAAATCTTCAGCCAGTCACTTACTCCCTTTGTCGCATAAAAGGTGGACATATTTTGCCACCCAGGTTACCTTTGGCTGGCACTCTTTTACTGTTTCTAGATGGCCAAATCTTCAACTACAACAACGAAAACAACATACCCAGAATAATCGCACGGGTGGGGTATGGGGAGGGTAAAGTGTATGCATACCGTATCCCTATCTCGTGGAGATAGAGGGACTGTTTCCGATAGACCCCCGAGTCAAGTAAAACATTTCAAAGCAGTTTGAAATAGGAAATAATATGGAAATGAAGGAGACATGACAATTAATAAAGAAAGAAATACATATCATTCAGAAAAGAGAACCGTAATAACAGCGATGCCACTGTAATAGGAGGTGTAAAAACTCTGCCAGTGTGAGTTTCCTAACATTGACGGTCCCAAGCCCGGGTAAAGGAGGGGGTTTGCAGTAGGTTGACCACTAGTTAAAACTAGTCAATTTATGATGAATCTTCACAATTGGACTGAAAAGGTTTAAATGGAGCACACGGACATTGAAAATTCATACAACCGATCCCAACTTACTTGGGATTGAGGCGTAGTTATTATAAAACAGGATATGTAAAGCTAATTAAGATCCAATCGAGCACATCCTACACTAACTGGATTACCACATTTCAAGGAGGCTTCTCTGTAATACCTGGAAATTTTTTGCCTTTCACAATGGTGAAGGCTCTGGTGGTGGTTTTGTGGATACATGATTGTTTTCATTGGAAGCCATTTTCAGATCACTTCAATTCAGATGGCCAAACCTGCAACTAGTCAAATTTATAAAGCCTCTGCCCCAAACAAGTTGTCATACTTACAGTATTTCACATTTTGTTCCTACCTTTTTTATTTTTGAAATGGCAAGTTTTTATAGATGTTGAAAATCAGCGCCAAAGAAATTGCTAAGTTTAGTCCACAGTAATGTCAACCAATCTTCCCTCCTCTGACGAAGGCTAATTACCTGTCCACCTCTCATCTTTTCCTCTTCTCGTAACACTTCCTAGTTCCTTCCATCAAACTTCTGTCCCCTTTTCTCATCTTCACTTCCTCAACCCCTTTTAACCAGTCTTCTTAGGATCACCTCAACTGATCGATCTTAAAACTGGTGGGCATATGAACACCCTTTCCTCGGCTGGTCATAATCTTTTGAGATAAAAGAAAAAGTCATAGAACATAACTGTTGGTATGAATGGATAGAAAGGAGACCTGGGGTTACTAGAATGTGCTGTCCCTAAATAGTTCATGCTTTGGATCTGTTTAGAATGTGGCCGTGACTACGGAAAGGTCAGGAAATATCAACAGCAGGTGGAAAAGAAGGAAAGAATCTTCATCTCATGGTATACCAAAACTTCAACAGACTTGGTAGATATCTCATAGCAGCACAGAGAAATAGATTTATCATTATTCCTGAGATCTCTTTCAGTACAGGATGGTCAGATATTACGATAAAATTAGAGGTTCATGCCTCAAGCCCCAAACCAGTATCTCATTCTACAATTCCCTAATGACCGCACAACAATTAACAAAACTCTTTATAGAAAGAAGTCTTCCCATGTAAATATGGGTGTGACAACCATTGGGCCACAAAAGTGGTGATGTCTCCACATGGAGAGTAGGTACTTGGAGAAGTATTAGATCTGGATGGTCAAGGTATACTGAATATCTTGGTTTCAAAGTGGGGAATGGAAGGAAAATCTCCTTGCGGGGTGATATTTGGATTGATGATTGGTCACTCAAACAAATATCCCCATATCTGTTTGTTTTAGCACAACAAAAGGAGGTTTCTTTGGCGTCAAGCAGAGAGCAATTTTTTTTAAGCATTTCCTACACTACCAAAAAATGCTCTCAGGCACATTTCCCAAAAACTCTCTCCTACTTCCTAGGGGAGAGAGAACCCTCTTTCCGGTAGGTCACCTGAGAACTACCATCCCTCTTCTTTCTCAGCTATCTCCTTCTCCGATTGCCTACTTTCTTTTTTTTCTGTTCCCTCTTTCAGATATGGGGGAAAACAGAATATATTTCAATGCTGGATTCAAATCTTTTGACATTACCAGATGGAGTTCAGATGGATCTGTTTGGTACGAATGGGTGGAGAGAGTCGAAGGATGATGAGAAGATCAACTTAGCAGCAAGGTGATGGACTGGATATGTTTCTTGCTAAGACAAGCATCAGCCGAGCAAAAGAAGAGCATAAGGAGGTGGAAGTTTGCTGACAAAAAAGAAGAGTACTTTTGTACGAGGAAACATAATGAATATGGGAGATACATGAGCATTATCTTCTTAAATGCTGGGGGAAGATCAGTACTCATTATTCCAGAACCAGTCTTGAATGCTGGATGGTACGACATAGCATTTAAGATAGAGTCCAGTGCTTGGCTTTAACCTAGAATGGTGGAGTCCAGTGCTTGGCTGCCTTCCAAACACCATGAAAATCAAAGAAACTTGGATCAAAGTCGTGGGTGTTCCTCTACACCTCTGGACGCACCAAGTTTTCGAGGAAATTGGACAACTTTGTGGCGAATGGATAGCTACTGAAGAGGAGACAGCTGAAGAACCACATGAAGTGGGCGAGGATTTTGGTTGCAAACGACGGCAGAAGCATACCAAAAGAGGTATCAATAGCACGAGAAGGAATCAGGTACCACTTCCCGATATGGACTGAAAGCAAAGTGAGGTTTGAAATGTCACCGGAAAAGACCTGCAGTACTACTGGAGAAGACAGACCACTGGAAAATACTGGTCAAGCTTTGGACCAGAGGGTAATACAGAGTAATGTCAATCTCTGTGATTCAGTATAGAAATCCCTAAATTTTAGGGATTTTTGTACAGAAGAACATGTGGGGAAAGTACAGAAGACAGCTGGAAAGGGGGATTTAAATAAGTCATGTGAGAGTCACATGCCTTCTTTAATGAAGAGTTCTGAATTGGGCTTAGACAGGCCCAAGGGAAGGTTTTCAATTGAAGTGGAAAATGGGCCTGATCAGGCAAGCTTAGTTATTTTTAATAAAATAACAAATTCTGCTCAGCCCATACCCAACAGAGATAGACTTCTAGAAGACATGGAATCCCCACATCTCTCTTCCAGCCATGTAAGGCACAGAACAAAACACTACGCAGGAGATGATAGTGGTGAATTTGAGTGAGGAATTGGTGGAAGAGCCTCTGCAAATCGCGGAGGAAACAGTTACACAAGAAGTTTTGAGAGGGGAGAAGAAGAGGGAGAAGGAAGAAAGCCCATGCACAATTGCTGGTCAAAGATCATTGACCTCTATCGAAGAATGGGAGATCAAAGAGGCAGATCCTTTGCACACACAACAACAACTATTAATTATGGAAAAAGAGAAGGAGGTGTCTACGTGGGTGAAGCAGAACATGCTGAAACTAGAGAAATTATTGGGGGTTGATTTTCGAGGTCATGAGGAAGAAGCTCTGGAACTACTTCTTCACGTGAATAGCTCCAGACAAGCAAGAAATCAGGACTATACAATGGTCTGTAAGAAGAATAGATTTAAAGGCTCTAAAGAATTAAAAAGTTTAGTAGCCTTTGATGTGAAATTCAAGAGTGGGGGGAGTAGAGATAAGGGGAGGAACATCCTGACCATTACATGATGCAATTCAAACTAGTATCATGGAATATAAGGGGTTTGAATAGCAGGGATAAAAGGAGGGTAGTCAAGAACATTATGGGGGATTGGAAAGCTGATATTATCTGTCTACAAGAAACTAAATTAGAGGGGGATATCAAGGGATTAATAATGCAACTTTGGGGGGTAGATGGATTAAAATGGCATGTTTGGAGGCAAGTGGAACTAGAGGAGGGATAATGATGCTATGGGATAGTAGAATCTGGAAGGGGGAAATACTAGAAATAGGTGCATACACTCTTACTTGTAAATTTGAAGCACAACTGCAGGATTTCACCTGCCATATAACAGGGGTGTATGCTCCTAACTGCTATGTGGAAAGAAGGCTAGTATGGGAGGAGATTGGCTCTATTAGAGGATTAATAGAAGGTCCCTGGGCAGTCTGTGGGGACTTCAATGTGTCCAGATATGTCTCAGAGAAAAGGACTTGCGTTAGAAGAACAAAGGGCATGAGGGAGTTCTCTGATTTGATTGAAGATATGAATTTAATTGACCTCCAACTTGAAAATGCTAATTTCACCTGGTTCAAAGGGAATAATGGGGAGATAGCCTCGAGAATTGACAGGATCTTGGTGTCTCAAGAATGGGATAACTCTTTCAGCAATCTGAAAAAAACTGCACTCCAAAGAATAATGTCGGACCATTCTCCAATTGCAATTCAAGGTGGTTCCTGGACAAAGAACAAGAGTTATTTCAAGTTTAAGAATTGGTGGCTAGGCACGGAAGGTTTCATTGATAGAGTGAAGATGTGGTGGAGTTCTTTTGATTATGAGGGGAGACCTGATTATGTCCTAGCTTCGAAATTAAAAGCCTTGAAACATAAACTGAAGGAATGGAGTAGAAGTGAGCATGGAAACCTGGGTCAACAAAGGAAGAGTCTACTAGAGAAGTTGGCTGCTCTGGACAACAATGCTATAGCCAGAGGGTTAACAGAAGAAGAATTAGTGGAAAAAGCGTCCTTACTCATGAACTTTGAGCAGCTAATCAAGAATGAAGAGATCTCATGGAGACAAAGATCTAGATCCTTGTGGTTGAAAGAAGGGGATAAGAATACCAAATTCTTCCACAAGATGGCTAATGCACACAAGAGGTACAACAACATTGGCCAATTTCTTGTTCAAGGGAACCTAATCCAAGATCAAGAAAGGATTCAAGAGGAAATAGTGGAGTTTTACCAAAACTTGTACTCAGAGGATGTCCAGTAGAGATTGTGAGCAACTTACACAAATTGCCCAAGGTTGACAGTGGAAGAAATGGAAGATTTAGAAAGAGATTTCGAAGAGGAGGAGGTACTGAGATGTCTAAAGCAGTGTGCAACTGATAAAGCACCTGGTCCAGATGGGTTTACAATGGGGTTCTACATCGAATGTTGGGAAGTGGTGAAAAATGATATCATGAAGACCTTTCAAAATTTCTATGAGCAAGGAAGGTTTGAAAGAAGTTTCAATGCTACTTTCATAGCTCTTATTCCAAAGAAGAAAGGTGGTTAAGAGGTTTTGAGGTTGCTAGAGCTAGAAGGAATAGCTTGGAGATAACTCACCTTCAGTATACAGATGACACACTTATATTCTGTGATGCTGAAGAGGAAAACTCAAAATACTAAGACTAATCTTGGTAATATTTGAAGGAATGTCAGGTTTACATGTAAACCGGAGGAAAAGCTTCCTGTACACAGTTAATGAAGTGCCAAACATAGAGATCTTAAAGACAATCTTAGGGGGTGCAATGGGTGCTCTACCAACTATCTACCTTGGATTGCCTTTGGGGGCCAAGTCTAAGTCTATGGAAATCTGGAATGAGGTGATTGAGAAGTGTGAGAAGAAGTTAGCAAGGTGGAAGTCTCAATATCTCTCACTGGGTGGAAGATTGACTTTAATAAACTCTGTGCTTGATGCTCTTCCAACATATATGATGTCATTATTTCCTGCCCCAACAGGAATCATCAATAGGTTGGATAGCATCAGGAGGAAATTTCTATGGCAAGGGAGCAAAGACAGGAAGGGTTACCACCTAGTCAAATGGAAGGCAGTGATTAATGAGAAGAGATTTGGGGGATTGGGGATCAAGAATCTGAAGAACCAGAGTAAAGATCTAAGAATAAAATGGCTATGGAAATATTCAAATGAAAATCAGAATCTATGGGGCACAGTCATCAAAGCCAAATATGAGGAGAATGATAACTGGATGACAAAGGAGGTCACTACTCCTTATGGTGTTAGCTTATGGAAATCTATCAGAATTTTGTGGAATGAATTCAAAGCTAACACCATAAGCAAAGTGGCAGATGGAGTTAAATCTGTATTCTGGAAGGATGAATTGCATGAAGCAGGCAACATGGAGACACTATTCCCAGATATTTACAGCTTAGTTCTACATCAGCAGAGCACAATAGCAGAATTGTGGACACCTCAAGGGTGGAATTTTGTGTTCAGGAGACACCTCAATGATTGAGAAATACCAAGAGTAAGAGAATTCTTCGGCACCATTGACCAATTTAGTGGTTTGAAGGCAGGACACGACATCCTACGGTGGCAGGGAAATAGCAAAGGCATTTTTAAAGTAAATGCAGCCTATAGGAAGATGAACCAACCAGACCAACAGATACTCCAATGGCCTTGGAAACACATTTGGAAAGCCAAAATCCCACACAAAGTAGCTTTCTTTGTTTGGTTATTGGCTAAAGAAGTTGTCCTGACACAAGATAACTTGATGAAGAAGGGGATCACTTTATGTTCCAGATGTTTTTTCTATGGGGAAACTGCAGAAACAGTGGTCCATCTATTTATACATTGCAAGGTCACAAGTCAACTGTGGAGATTATTCCTAAGTCTCAAAAACATATCTTAGTCTATGCCTGGGAAAATCACAGAAGCATTACACAGTTGGGAAGAAGCAGGAGTACATGCTAAGAACAGGAACAACTGGAGAATTGTACCTGCAACTATATGGTGGACAATCTGGAAGGAGAGGAACCTTAGAGTTTTTGAGAATATGGAGAATAGTATACAACAAGTCAAAATGAATTGTATTTTGACTTTATGTTTTTGGTGTAACCAGATATACTCTAATGATATTGTCTCTATCATTGATGTCTTAGACTCATTATAGGGATAGGACAATAGATTTTTGAGATCTCTTGTAAATATGGTTTCAGTACAACCCATGTACTGTGTTACAGAAATAGAAACAGTTACCAATTTAAAAAAACGGAGAGCAAAATTGATGGAATATGCAATTTAGAAGAAATTTATATAATCGGGAATTTGAAAGAGTGACTGAAATTTTGACTGACTTGTAACCTTTTTCTGGTTTATTGAATGATGAAGGCGAAGTGCATTAGAAACCTTCCTCAGATGGTAACTTCACTGTTAGATCATGTTACGGGACACTGAAGTTATTGCAACAACAAAACTTAGTTTGGCCATGGAAGCAAAATTGAAGTCGAAAGCTCCCTACAAAGTTACATGTTTACATGGTTGGTGGCGAAGAGAGCTTGCTTAATACGAGAATTTACAAAGGAGAGGAATTCAATTACGTACAAGATGTTAATTATGACATGGGTGGAAAGGCATAAACCATCGCTCATTTATATGTGCATTGCACAATTACCTCTCACAGTGGGTTATGCCAAACAACCCCATTTAGCTTTTGAATTATTTGGATCGACTAAACATGAATAAAAGCCAAGCGAAGTGGTGGAACACCATCCTTCGGGTATCTGGTGGACAATATGGAGGGAAAAGAATTCAAAGGTGTTTTGAAGACGAGCCAAGCTCCATACAGAAGATCAAAAATGAATTTATTTTTGTCATTATCATTTTGGTGTAAAGAACTTTTTGATGGCAATGAATGCATGATAGATTTCCTGGACCGTCTTATGTTATCTCACATCAGACAGGGACTCATCCACAGACTATTTTCTTCATCATTGTATACATCATGAAGGGTAATTAGATGCTCATGCTCAGTGTTATTGGTTTTTTTTAAAAGATGGGGCAGCAAAAAAAGAGTTAAAATGGCTCTCAATGGATTGAAATGACTTTCAATATTTTTCTTAAGCATATGAGGGCTTTAAATAGCCAACTTACAATAAAAATCTGCATAATTCAAAATTCAAACAAACTAAAATATCTCAACAAACTAATCTATCTAATAGAAATTTAAAATTCAAATTTATCCTAAACTAAACAACTTATTTTGCTGAAAATCACTGCAGTAACTAAAGTAAATTGCAACACTCCTCCTTTGCTTTAGTTGATGCAATTTAAAAACATTGCTCCTCCTCAAATTTTGCTTCGACTGTTGGTGCTGAATTTTTTTGATTTCTTTTTGAACTTGCACTTTTTCTTTTTGATATTGATCTTTCTCTTCTTTCTTTTTCTTCTTTTGATTTTTTGCTAAAAAAACACCATCAATGATCTTGTCTTGTTTGAACGTGCTTTCATTTGGACAATTATAGGATTTGCAATATGTTGATGTAAGGATTTTTCTTCCATCACAACATCACATAAAACATAGTTTTTAAAATATGATTTCATTTTCACTAACCAAATCTGAAAGTTTTTGTTAGTGAAATTTTTTGGGGCATTCAAAGAGAGACTGATGCTTGACATGGTTGAAAAGTGGGTTAAAAATAATGTGGTTGAAAATAGGGTTAAAAATGGTAGCCCTAACGGGTTAAAAAAGGTAGCCTTGACGGGTTAAAAATGGCTTGATAGTTCTTTTGAAGAATTCACAGATCCGTAAGATCAATGAGACTCTTGATACCACTGTTGGTTTTTTTTAAAAGATGGGGCAGCAAAAAGGGGTTAAAATGTCTCTCAATGGATTGAAATGACTTTCAATATTTTTCTTACGCATAGGAGGGCTTTAAATAGCCAACTTACAATAAAAATCTGCATAATTCAAAATTCAAACAAACTAAAATATCTCAACAAACTAATCTATCTTATAGAAATTTAAAATTCAAATTTATCCTAAACTAAACAACTTATTTTGCTGAAAATCACTGCAGTAACTAAAGTAAATTTCAACAAGTGTATTAAAGCATTTATAATCATGCATCATCATAAATATAATATCAGAATCATGCTATCAATAATAGTAGCAAAGTTAATTTAATAAAAACCGTCTGAAAGCATAAGCATATATCTCAAAAACAATTACCGCCAAGCACACGCTCCTACCCCATGTACCAGATAGTCAAAACGCATTTCTAAAGCAGTTATGCAACATTAGAAATCATGCTTTTAAGAATACAAGCAATCGAGGGTTAAGATCTCCTGTAGCCTCGTATCCAAGCTAAATGTTCAACTTCTCTACTGGTTCCAATCTCTGTCGAATGCTTTACACGGGTCTTCTTAGCCCAATTGCCAATTGCATCACTTCTCTCTCTATATTTTTTGTTTTCTTGCTTTCTTTTATTTTGTCCAAAATACCCCTCTATGTTTTTGGAATATTACAAGATGCTCTAAATTGAACAGTACCAAATTTCCTGAAGTATGTTCCTCTTTTCAGTTATACTCCTATATCTGATCCAGAAGCCAAGGGATACTTTGATTTGTTAATTAAGGTATGCTTTTAGTTTTCCTACATTATATTACCTTATTGTTAATCTAACTGGCAGAACCTGTTCATTAACTTGCTTTTCTTTTACAATGTTTTTTGGAAACTATATACAAATTGTAGGTTTATCCAGAAGGGAAAATGAGCCAGCATTTTGCAAGACTAAAACCGGGTGATGTACTTGAAGTGAAAGGGTTTGTTATACAACTTAGTACATTCTAGCAGAGATCTTCCTTTTGATATTTTATTATTCTTGTTTACTTTACAAGTCAACAATGACGTTCTATTTGTGCAGGCCCATTGAGAAATTGTGTTACAGTCCAAACATGAAGAAACATATAGGCATGGTAAGAGCTTGCATCTAAGTGTTCTCTGTGACACTACAATTTAGAAAGAGTACAATATGATTAGGTTGAAGCTCTTAATTCAAGGTAAGATTAGGAAGTTATTTCCTTTTTTTGATCAGGTGGTAAGATTAGGAAGTTATGTAGATATACTCACTTTGCTGGGATGAATTTTGTGCAAGCAGAGTACTCGGCAGATTTAGTGCTTTCAATTGTATAACACTCATTTCTGTTGTGTCCTCCCCTTAATGCTTGTTAACAAAGTAGAAACAGCAAAGAAAATACTGTACTTCCTAAAAGTTGAAATTGGTGAAAGGCATGTCGTTCATGTGCATATTCTGTCCAGCTTTGAATACATGACATCATTTAGGCCATATTCGTTAAACAATGGTCACCAATGCATAGAACTCATGCTGATTACAAGAGATGTGAAACTTGTGAAGAAGAGGAATTAATCTTCCATACAAACAGAAAAAACGCAACTGTGAGTATAACACCACCCCCCCAAAAAAAAAAAAACAGAAGCTTTAAAAATGGTTAGATGGCAGTTTGATTTATGTGTTTGGTGCAACTACGGTACATGTACACCAAGTTAATCTGCTCGTAGTTGTTAACTGGTGATGTTACCTTAATAGGGGTGTCAAATGGGTGAGTTGGGCTAAATTTGGACTGGTCATTAACCTGTCCTAAGGTTACTTGGGCTGTACAATGGGTCGTAATCCAATTCGCCCTACTCTTACCAAGTTTTCATTTCTTTGTTTGTTTTCTTATTATTTGCTTATATTACCTAATATACTTTCCCCCCCTTTATTATGGCTTTATATAACATATGAAACAAAAGCAAAGTCTATTAAAATGTTGACGAAGATTCCTCATGGGTTAATTTAGGCTACATATCAGCCCAATTTTTAGATGGGCTGAATTGAGCGGGTCACAATGGTCTAAGCTAATAAATGAGCGGGTCATTAACCCGTCCAAAATTGGGAGGATTGGACAGATCATGTTTTTATGGGCTAATTTTGCCATCACTATACCTTATTAACAAATTGAGCTGTTGATGACAACAACAACAACAACAACAAACCCAGTGTACCCCCACAGAGTGGGGTCTGGGCGGGTAGAATGTACGCAGACCGTACCTTTACCTCAAAGGTGAAGTAAAGAGGCTGTTTCTGATAGACCTCCGGCTCAAGACAGAAAAAGAGGAAAAAAAGTGACCAGAAAAAGACATAATGAAAGTACAAGAGATATAGACCAAAAATAAAAAACGAAAATAACAGATAGTTACAGAACTATACTACAACAAAATAACACTACAACCGAACTACACGAAACATTAGATAGTATCAGAAGCCAAAGAGAAAGTAACTACAAGAGTAGTCCTACAACTACTAATAGGGTAACAAGGCACTGCACTCCTACCTACTAGTATGATGCAATCCTACCCATTAACCTTCTACCCTAATCCGTGCCCTTCACACCTTCCTATCTAAGGTCATGTCCTCGGTAAGTTGCACCTGCGCTATATCCTGTCTAATCACCTTTCTCCAATATTTCTTCAGTCTACCTCTACCTCTCTTGAATCTATCCATAGCGAACCTCTCACACATTCGCATTGGGTCCTCCGTGCATCTCCTCATCACATGCCCGAACCATCTCAACCACGCCTCATGCATCTTGTCAACCACTGAAGTCACTCCCACCTTGTCTCGGATATCCTCATTCCTAATCCTATCTCTCCTAGTAAACGCACACATCCAACGCAACATCCTCATCTCTGCCACCTTCATCTTTTGAACGTGAGAGTTCTTGACTGACCAACACTAAATTGAGATTTTGATGAGAAACAACAATTCCTGCCGATAATAACCTTTTATTTTTTCAAACCTGTAATAACCTATTCTAAAAAACTGTTTGTTAAGTCTAGTTATACGCTGCTTGTAGATAACAAAACTCAACTTTATCTGTGAATCATCATGTTTGAGGACTTGACCATATCCAGAACTCTAGGATCTCTCTGCTAGATAAAGCTTGTATCGTGAATATGAGCATTAAGGTTCTTTTGATTGAAATATGCAGGTGTTATTTAGCTTTATCAGGTTCCGGTGATTATTGTAATAAAATCTTCTTTACCTAGTGCAGTTTACTTGCAATTCTCAATGGATATTTCTATCAGATATCGATTAGGGCTGAATTGTGTTGTGCATATTCATGTGTATCTGGTCTTAAATATAATAGAATTTGAACTCATTCTTCCAATGCCAGATTGCAGGGGGCAGTGGCATCACTCCAATGCTCCAGGTGATAGAGGCCATTCTTAAGAACCCTGATGATAATACTCAGGTATTGATTTGATCCAATCTTTTTGTGCATGTGTCATCCACAAGTCAGTTTGGTAGGGTGTGCATCACTTTGAAACTTACCAAATAAATCAACCGGACTGAAAGTCTTTCAGTTTCTACTGTTGGGTTTTTCACTTTCAAGATTTTGATTTTTCGGGTTCTAAGTCGAAAAGACCGTTAGCTTTACAAAATATTTCCGGTTTATATTTTCTAAAATAATTATCCAATATTAGATCTATCATTTAAATATTGTAATTGATTGGAGAAGGTGGGGCAATTAATTTCAATAAATTTTAGGCAAATAAAGTTTGTAATATGAAGCAATCAATTATGTCCAAAGAGGCCCAAACTGAAAAACTAATCGACACTATATCGGTTCAGTAATCTGTATACCTAATCTATTGAGTCAACTTATTAAATTGAACTCGATTAATTCAAAGCCAACTAAACTGACCAAATCTAACTTAACTGACCGAATTCGACACCCAGCAGGCAAGACGTACTTTGCTGGCAGCATTTGCCCCTGATGTAGTCTTAGCTAGTTTTCCTTTAATAACATGTAAACAAATACTCATGGGCCTTTTATTCCTTTCAGGTCTCGTTGGTTTATGCTAATTTGTCACCTGATGACATACTGCTAAAGAAGAAACTTGATGTACTTGCAGCCACCCATCCGAATCTCAAGGTAGTTACAGAGTTTAATACGAAATATCATTCTTCTGCCCTCTCTTTCCTGATTAAACCAACATGTGCTCTATGGAAATATCTAGGTATTTTACACTGTAGATAATCCAACCAATGATTGGAGAGGCGGCATAGGTTACGTATCAAAGGACATGATTGTGAAAGGACTACCTCCGCCTGGTGATGATACACTTATCCTTGTAAGTTTTCTGAAAGAGGCTTAATTGTCAGTGCATCAAAGGCCAAACTGTTCAATTTTTTGTATGACATTTTTATGCTTAGATGTTTGTTTTTTGCTATCTGGTCAAGGACTGCATACTGATTGAGAATTTTTTTTTTCAAACATTGAGAACACAATTGATTGCACCCAAAGTGGCTATTATGGCCTTGGAAGCTTTCTTCCAATCATCAAGAACTTGAAGTGCATTAAAGGAGCATTGAACGAAGCTTTCTTCCAATCATCAAGAACTTGAAGTGCATTAAAGGAGCATTGAACGAAGCTTTCAAAGTCATTAACATGCTTAAGTGGACATTTACAAGGAGGAGACCAAGACTTGAGAGAATAAATATGCACAAAGGAGTAAAGTGGGATGCCAAAAGAGAAGAGGGCGACCACACAAGAGCCTTGGCTTATCACCTCATCTTCTTGAATTCTATTTAGGGTGTGCTCGGTTGGTCAAAATCTTTGGAAAATATTTTCTCAAGGAAAATAAGTTGCTTAAAAATGAGGAAAATGACTTCCTTAATTGAAGTAGGGAAAACAAGTTCTACAAGTGACATTCCACATTAATTATGTCCTTCCCACCCTCCAACACACCTCATGTTCCACCCACTCGCCGTAACCCCCATCCCCACCACCCCACACTCAACCACCCAACCCTCACCTCTCATAGTATTTGTCTAGATTACAACAACAACAACAACATACCCAGTGTATTCCCACAGCGTGGGGTCTGGGGAGGGTAGAGTGTACGCAGACCATACCACTACCTCAGAGGTGAGGTAGAGAGGCTGTAGTATTTGTCTAGATTATATATGAATAATTTTAGGATAATATTTTTTATATACGTACCGAACACAAGAAAATAAATAAGAAACCTACTTATTTTCCTAGAAAACATTTTCTAAGAAAGCAATTTCCTTCCTACCGAACACACCCTTAGTGTCTAGTTTTAGCTTTGGGGGCACTTTGGGCAATCTACATGTAACCCTTAGTTTAAATCGTCTTCTGGTTTTAGTTCATTATCTTTTGGGATGATTTTGTTGATGAAGATCCATTATGAGTTGTGGGGAAACCCTTTATCTCTTAAAACTTCAAATAAGTAATTCTTGTATGAGTTCAATCATTCAATGTCTCTTCTTCCTTGAGTTGATTTCTTGTATTGAATTGCTAATTAGTAGGTGATACACTTGTAATTGACTAATTGCTTTCTTTATTTAAATTCTATCATTTCTTTCTAAATTCTCTCTCTATCTTCTACATCTATCTCTATTTTGTGTTCTCATTTGATTTGTGTGGAAATAAATAAAAAAACACAAAACTAGAAATGGATGACGGAATAGACATAAAATTTGTCATTTGAGAAAGAAAGGATAAAATTCTAATTAAGGAAACAATTAGTCAACCACAAGTGTATCAATCTTGAGACCTACTAATTAACAATTGATTACAAGAAATCAACCCAAGGGAGAAGAAATGTTGAACTCATATATGAATTATTTGAAGAATTCAAGAGAGGTTCAACAGAAAACATAAAGAATTTTCTCATAATTCACAAATAATCTTCATCAACAATATCATCCAAAAACTAATGACCTAAAACCTTAAGAAGATTATTTATACTAAAAATATTTGGGTCTACACAGATACCCCAAAGCTAAAACTAGACCCACTAGATGAAATTGAAGAAGATGGTGTGATCGACCAAGGCTCTTGTTTGATCGCCCTCTTCTCCTTTGCCCACTTTACTCCATTGTACATCTCAAGTCTTGTTTTCATTGTAAATATCAATTTAAACATGTTAAGTCCCGATGGCTTTTAGAGAAACATTGTAGACGTAAAGGATATTCATTGGTTCAGGCACACTTCCCTAGACTAAACTTTAGTGACCCCATATGGGTAACTAGGATCCTCTTTCCGGTGGCCTTCTGCCATCGGAACTCTTCTCCTTCTTTTTTCTTTCTCTCTCAATCTTTTTTCTCCATGGATAACAGGTTATATTTTAGACAAGGGGGTAAGTCTTATGATCTTACAGAGACTAATTCTAACTCAGGGATTTGGTTTGAATGGGTGGAAAATGCAAGGAACGCAATCAGACTGACAGTGTTTAGCAGGGGAGCTCTACTTTGGCTATTCAAAAGGCTTAAGGAAGCCTCAAATAACAAGGGGAAAAAGTATCAAATCATGGAGATGTCGAGATCTTTCGACATACATTTGTGTGTCCGAAAAGTTCAATAAATACGATAGGTTCCATTCAGTTATAACTGTGAAGGGATAAAATAGATCAGTGATCATTATTCCAGAAAACAAATTCAATGAGGGGTGGGGGAGTTTAGCATTAAATGGAATCAGAAAGAGTTGGTGGTAGTAAAAGAAGCTTCAATGCTGAAGACATCGTTGGCCATCAATGACAATGATCTTCTTAGAAGGTGCATGGTGGGAATATTCTGTGGAGGAGAGGATGCAACTATATGCAATGATGTTCGAAGATGGGCACAACGTACAGTGGCGGAGGCAGGATTTTGTTTCAGGGGTTCAAAATATGAAGAAGTAAACACATGAAAATTACAGTATGAAAAGCAAAGTAGGCTTCCCCTTTAACCCACCTTATCATGCCCTTTTAACATTTCTTTCACTTGTATTGAGGGGGTTCATCAAAGGCTATATATCCGTAATATTCAAATTTGATCTTATATATACAATGTAATTTTCCGGTCGAGGGGGTTCGGGTGAACCCCCTCACTCCCACGTAGATCTGCCCCTGATAACGTACATGGAAGGGGGCCCAAAATGTCCAGGTATACGATATGAATGGTTTCAACTTCCAGTTTGAATTCCAATCAAAGAGGGCAGCAAAACATGTCTTAATGGAGGGAGTGGAGGAGACAAGGTACAAGCCTAAAGCTGGACGGATGGAACCCGACGAAGGGAGCTGTTCCGGAACAAACAAAGTTTGACTGGTACTGGATACGGGTGCTAGGGCTCCCACTACAGCTATGGAGCAAAGAGGTCATGAGGAAGATAGGTGATGACCGTGGGGGATGGATAGAAAATGAAGAGGAGACAGAACTGAAAAACCACTTGAGATGGGCTACAATCAAAGTTCGAGGCCGAAGGGAGAAATTTTCGGCGATGATAGAAATCGCCGACGGTGATCTGATTTTTTCTTTGCCAGCTTTGTGCGAGTCGTCAGTGCAAGGAGATGCAGTTCTTGGAGGTGGTAGCATCGTGGTAGGTGAAGGTGCAGTAGACAACTATGAACCTGCAAAAAACAGAGGTGACCTTCATCAAAAAGGAAAGGAAAGGGGGGGGGGGCGGCAGTCTAATTAGCAAGTTCCAATGCAAACATGGTTTGGGCAATAGATGTAGACAGATGGGATAAGACAAGTGGGAGTGGGGCCACAGACAAGTAAAAGGAATCCATACCTTTATCCACCTCATTAGAAATAAGTGATGAGCCTTTTGAAAGTGGAGAACACATGGGAAAAGTCAGTGGGACTCTAGAGGAGGGTGATAGTATGAAAGACTTGGCTTATTTAAATGGGCTAGATCAACTGATCTCCCAATTAAAAAGCCTAACTGATCTCCCTCTTCACAGAACCCTTTAGACACTACGCTCATATAGAGCAGGGCAACATAACAAAAACACTCGATCATTCCATCATTTGAGGAGATGTAGAATTCTGCATGCGTATGACAGAATCAACGCGAACCTCTCAAAGGCTTTCAGAATTGAACTCGCAGGAGGAAGACACCTCAAGAGTATTTTAAGAACCAATGCAAAAGGAGATGGGTTCAAGGGATTTAAATTCAAGTCTGGTGTCAATTGATGAACAAGTGGTGGTCTTTGAAGAACCAATGCCTCTTTCCATTGACGATAGCATAACAGAGGAGTACTTGGAATCACAAGTCACGATAAGAGTTCGTCTCAATGTGATTAAACTAAGTCAATTGTTTGGAGTCTCCGTTAAGGGATACGAGAACGAGTTTTACTCTCTTCTCATGAAATTAGAACAAAACAGAGTGAAAGAAATCCAGAAAGCAAAGGGCAGCTCATCTACCAGCAGTAACAACAATATGCCAAAGGAGTTCAAAAATTTAATCTTTGACATGAAATTCAAAGATAGAGAACCTAGGAAAAGAGGGAGAGATCTAACCATGGTGGAAAAATGATAATAAAAGTAATGACTTGGAATGTGAGGGGGTTAAACGATGACAGGAAAAGGGACTAGTTAAGAGTGTGATCAACCACTAAAGGGCAGATGTGTATACTCTGGTGGAGACAAAATTAGATGGTAGTGTTAGTAGGTTTCTACAGAGTATCTGGAGCAATAGATGGGTCGAGGAAATACACTTACAGGCAGAGGGTAGCAGTGGAGGGATTCTCATCCTTTGGGATAAAGGGATATGGGAAGGGTTGTTAGTGGAGAATGGAGATCAGTGTGTTACGTGTAAGTTGAGTGGAAAGAACCAAAATCTTACCGGGTTCTTGACAGCTGCGTATGCTAAATGTATTAGAGTGGAGAGGAGAGAATTATGGAGTGAGATCGGAGCCATGAGAGGCTTGTGTGAAGGGCCATGGGTAGTGTGTGGTGATTTTAATGTCATCAGATACCCTTCTGAAAGAACAATCTGTCACAAAACAAATGGAGCAATGACAGAATTCTCTGAATGCATTGAGGAATTGGAGCTTATAGATCCTCCTTCATTTGGAGGATCTTATACATGGAGAAGAGGGGAAACTCACAATACTGTTTCTAGGATTGATTGATTCCTTTTCTCCTCTATATGGGAGGAACAATTTAGTAACACCAAACAAGAAATTATCCCAAAATTGGTTTCTGATCATCATCCTGTTTTGCTATCATGTGGTGATATGAACTTCAAGAAATCTTATTTCAAGTTTGAAAATTGGTGGATGGGGGTTGAGGGGTTTAAGGAGAATGTGAAAACATGGTGGATATCTTTCAAAATTAATGGCTGGCCTGGCTACATTCTAGCTGAAAAAATGAAACTGCTCAAAGGAAAATTGAAGGAGTGGAGTAAAGCTAACAAGGGCAAGCAGATAGAACAAAAGGAGGACCTCCTAAACCGAATCGCCAATTTGGAGGGTATCCAGGAACAAAAGAATCTTACAGGTGATGAATTGTTACAAAAAACCAACTTGGCAATGGATTTTGAGGAGGTAGCTAAAAGGTAGGAGACAAAGATCAAGGATACAATGGCTAAAGCATGGGGATAAAAATACCAAGTACTTCCACAGGATTGCCACAACTCATAAGAGGTATAATTCCATTGACAACTTGTTAGTGGGTGGTAACAGCACTACCGATCCGACAGAGATAAAGTAGGTCATCCTTAGCTTTTACCAAAATCTATACAAGGAATCTGAAGAGTGGAGACCAGATTTGCAGCTCAACAATCCCACAAGTATAACTGAAGAGGATCAAAGCTGGTTACAAAGAGAATTTGAATAGAAGGAGATACTGGACAACATCAGGTTATGTGCAATGGAAAAGGCTCCTGGACCTGATGGCTTCCCAATGTCTTTTTGCCTTGCTTTCTGAGACTTATTTAAAGAGGATATTATGAATACTATACAGGATTTTCATGCTAATCAAAGGACTGAGATAAGCTTCAATGCAACTTATGTGGCCTTCATCCCCAAGAAAGCAGGAGCTTTAGAACTAAAGGACTTCAGACCAATAAGTTTGATCACTGGAATCTACAAGGTGATAGCAAAGCTACTGGCTGAAAGGTTGAAAAAAGTGATAGACAAATTGGTTAACAAGAACCAAATGGCATTCATTAAAGAGAGGGAGATCATGGATGCTGCACTTATTGCAAATGAGTGTTTGGACTCTAGAATGAAAGGAGATGAGCCTGGAGTTATGTGCAATCTAGACATTGAAAAGGCCTATGATCATGTTAACTGGAATTTCTTGCTGAACATTTTTAGACAATTGAGTTTTGGGGAGAAATGGATAGGGTGGATTAGTTTTTGCATTAGTACTGTAGTGTCAGGCTTTCTATTCTGGTGAATGGTAAACCAGTTGGTTTTTTCCCAAGGGAGATCCTCTATCTCCTTTTCTTTTTGTTCAGGCATTGGAAGGTTTTGATAGTATGATGAGGGCTATTCAAAACAAATGTATTAGAGGCTTCCAAATAGGAGGTGCTATAGGGCAAACTAAGGAGATATGTGCCGATGATACAATTATTTTTTGTGAACCTACTGAGAAACAAATAAATTTCATCAGACTGTTACTACTATTTTATGAACCATTTCAGGTGAAGATAAATTGGGTGAAAAGCAGTTTATTCCCAATCAAGGAGGTGCCTAACATCTAGATTCTGGCTAACATACTTGGCCGTAATGTGGAACATTGGAACAACTGCCTATAGTTACTTGGCAATTAACATAAAAAGGCATAAGAGACAAGGCAGGAAAGAGATTGATAAGGTGGAAGACCTAATATCTTTCACTAGGAGGAAGACTCACTCTCATCAACTCAGTTCTAAATTCTCTTCCCACTTATGTAATGTCTCTTTTTCCTCTACCTCAGGGTGTTGTGAAGAAGCTGAACAAAATCAGAAGGATTTTCTTTGGCATGGCTGCAAGGAGAATAAAGGATACCACTTGGTTAAATGGGAAGTAGCAATGAAAAATAGGCACTTGGGAGGTTTGGGAATCAAAAATCTTTGGAGACAGAATGATAGTCTATTGATAAAATGGTTGTGGAGATACTGTGAAGAATATCAGGCTTTGTAGAAGGAGATCATCAAGAGTAAATATGGTGAGAGCAACCTATGGTTCACTAACACTAGCTTGATGCCCTATGGGTGTGGGGCATGGGGAACAATCAGGGATCTTTGGCCGAACTAAAAGAAAACATGATTATAAAAGTGGGAGATGGAAAAAAAAAGTTCTGGGGAGAGATGCTTGGAACAACCAGACACCTCTGAAGAACACCTTTCCTGATCTGTTCAACATATGCAACAACCTTGAGGCAAATGTTAAAGAATGTTGGACTGCTCAGGGATGAGATCTATCTTTTAAAAGATTACTGAACGTCTGAGAAGTGGATAGGGTGGCCAATTTGCTTCTTAGACTTGAGGATTTCACAGGCACTACCCCAAATTCAGATTCTATGAGATGGAAGCATAATAAGGATGGGAAATTCTCTGTTAAGAGGGCTTATGAAACAGGTAATGTACAGCTACACAGAAGACAATTTTTGTGGAAAAATATTTGGAAAAATATAGCACCAACTAAAGTTAAATGCTTCACTTGGCTGGTAGCAAGAAAGAACACAAGAGGTTTTGAAGAAAAAGGGCAGATTATAGTTTCCAGATGTCAACTCTGTGGTGAAACAGATGAAACAAACAATCACCTTTTTCTTCATTGCAAATTTACTACACCAGTTATGGGCTCTTTTTCTTACACTCGCAGAAACGAAATGGACTATGCCTGAGCACACTGCAGACCTATTGAGCTGCAGGATCAGAAGAGGAGGAAGTAAGAGCCAGAAGAGATGATGGAGAATTATCCCACATTGCATTTGGTGGACTGTATGGAAAGAGAGCAATAGCAGAATTTTTGAAGATAGGTCCAATTCCATTCTCACAGTTAAATGGAATTATATTTATCTTGGTGTAAAAAGATAGACATAGATGAATTAGAACTAGTAGATCTGTTAGGGTCATTGTAAGTAGTTTCCTTCCTTCTCTCTCCCTGTTTCTCTTTTGAAGGTTTCTAAGATATCCTTAATGCTGAAGAATACAACATTACCAGTTTTAAAAAAAAAGGATATTCATCGGTTCAGTGAGCTTAGAGTTGTACTAGTGGTAATGGGTGGGGAAAAAAGGTGATTTAGAAAAGTTGTTGACTTGGAAAATATATGTTTTAAGCTGACGATTCAGCTAAAACCGGCGAGTAAACAAGCATAGCGGTGAATAGGCCTGTGCCTCGAGCCTGAACCGAGCTCAATCGAGCTTTCTTAAATTATAGTCGTGCTCGAGCCTGAGTCAACTCTCTAATGTGTAGTTCCGCATAGTGCTACGCCATTAGAAGTAATTAAATTCATAATAAATTTGTTGATTAAGAAAAATATAACATTACTAGTTTAAATAGGTAATTGCATTCAGGTGTCATTAAATTATGTACATTATTAGTTTAAATTAGAACTCAAATTCAAATGAGGTTAACTTAAAATTGAACATAGAATAGAACTTTCAGGCAAAAAATAAAAATAAAGCAACAATAAATTCAGAAAAAAATTGTATGATATTAAATGTTATTAATTTCAAATCCTATTTTTTTGTACATTGTGTACCACCCATAAAGTAGTCTTAAATAATGATATGCATAAAAAATTTAATTACATCGAATTAATTAAAGAAGTACAAAGTTATAAATTTATTAAATTAACTAATAATTATTAAATTGACATATTGCTAATTTATTTAAGCTTAATGGATGAAATTTAATTTTAAAATAATCATTATATGACTAGAGCGAGCCAACCGAGTTGAATCAAGCCCAAGCTTGATCAAAGCAAGCTTTGACCGAGCCAAGTCTAGTCAAATTTTGACGGAAACCGAGTTGAGCCGAACCCCAAGTCAGCTAGACTCGTTGCCCAAGCCTAGCTAAGAAGGTGAAATAGAGGAGAGAATTAGAAGCAGAAGCTTCATCGGACATGGCAACGGAGTGAATGCTAAGGTGCATTGACTCTGATACCATTTGTCATGATTGCAACTCAACAGAGCTAAAATTACAGAAGAGATGGAGGAGATTAAGGAGGGATTTGGCGAAGAAGTACGAAGAGAGAGAAGGGATAGAGAAGAGCAAATAGACATTTCATTTATTTTGTCGTACTCCAGTGACACTAATGTCAATAATTACAGCTTATATAGAGCATCTAATTCTCTGGAAAGGACTCGTGCAATTAACACTCTGACATCAGTAATATCTAACTACTAAAAATGGGTGCTAATGCAAAGAAGAAATAAAGGTTGAACTAAACTGTAAGATGTTCAAAACTAACTTGGTGGCCTCTATAACAGATAACATACAACTCTCAAGGAACTCCAGAATATGTCGTAACATGAAGGACTGTAGCTGGTAGTTGGTTTAGTGGGTGTTTGGATGGGCTTATAGCTTTTGGCTTATAAGTCAAAAGCCATAAGTTAGGAATTCAAATTTATGATTTTGGGCTTATTTTTGCTTTTTTAGCTTAAAAATAAGTGCTTAAAAACATTTATACTTTTACCCAAACACTCCAAAAGTGCTTTAAAGCACTTAAAAAGCCAATCCAAACAGGCCCCAAGGGATATAGTATTTTGCTGTTCAAGGATAATTGAGGGGTGAGGGTGGAGACTGCTGTGTAAAGTTGGTGGTGTTGAGTGACTGGACTAGGGCAAACGATATGTGGTACACTGCAAGATTGATGCACTGCAAGAAGAATCACTGATTTTCTGAATTTGTTTTGGAATGACTTAAGATTTGTTATGGGAATCATCGGAACTTTCTGTTGGTCTCCAGGTATGTGGCCCTCCTGGGATGATAAAACATTTATCTGGTGAAAAGCCAAATCCTCGTGAGCAAGGCGAGGTACTTTATTCCATCGAGCGAAAATAATTTAATTTCCTGTTATCTTAGTATTCTGTGGTTGCCTCTAATGATATTTTTGTTTGCTTTGTCACAGCTAACTGGACTACTCAAGGATGTGGGCTTTACAGAGAACATGGTTTACAAATTTTAATGAGTTTGTTAACTCTCTGATCCCTTGCCTTTTATTGAGTAAAAAGCTTATTTTGAAGAAGCACAATACTACAACATAAAGCGAGGGTTGGATGAGCATTCATGAAGTTATCCGTATGTCCTTGTATAAATTGTGTGAAATGAGAAATTCTTGGAACATCTAGAAAATAATTATTCTAGGGGAAAAATAAAAAACTTGATATCTGTCCACTTGCTGAACCTAGTAGTAATTAAATTTGTGGAGGTTAGTTTCTTTTTCATTTCATGTATTGCACATTTGGACGGAAAGAAATATGGTACTGTTTTATGTTCCAACAAGAGTGTAGGAAAACGTCTTATTGATCATATTATGCTCTTTCATTTTCTGTTTTTTGGTTGGAAAAGTTGCTGAAAGGAACAAATGACTGGACATAAAGTACCAGATTGATGTTTTCTCTATTCCCACATTCCCCCCCCCCCCCCCCCCACCATAAAAGTAACAAATACGACTTACCAATCGGTGTCCAATGCGTTTTAGGCTTCCTAGGTTGCGACGTCGTATCTCTTGACGTGTAAGGCCCCTATGCAAAGTGTCCAGCCAAGTTGTGAGGTTGCATCTACCTAGTTTTGATGGTATCTTTCACTTTTCGTTTTACATCTTCATTCTTTAACACGGTTACATTTCCAACTTCATTTCTAAGTGGGCGTTTGGCCATGAAACGTTTTTGCTTTTTTTGGGAGTTCAACTCCGGAAAAGGTGTTTGGCCATAAAATTTTGAAAAATTTCGTAAAGTTGAATTCCGAAATTTGAAAAACAAGTAAAACTTGTTTTCACTCTCATTTCTCTCATAAAAATTCAAAAATAACTCCAATTTATATTTATGGTCAAACACAACTCCAACATCAATTCCAACTCCAACCCCAACTCCAATTTGGTATTTGATTTTCATGGCCAACGAGGCCTAAGTTTGTTTTGGTACTGGTCACTTCATCTCCTAGCTAATTACTTCAAGCAATTGTCCTTAGTAGTAGCTAGCTTTGTGTCCATATTTCCTTTGTGCCACTTTCTTTTGTGCTCTCTCATTTTTGTTTCGTTGTTATCTTATTGGCTCAAGTCCACTAACGTTATTGAGTTGTCTGTTGTTTGTTTAACAAGAATTCATTCTGTTTGTTTAACAAGAATTCATTCTAACCAAGAGTAGCAATTGTGCACCTTGTGATGCATAGGGTTGAACAATTTTCAACATCGGCCGCGTCAATTGTGAGATCAGTCAAAGGTGTGTACATCCAAGTGACTTATGAGGTTGTTTTCTAACTACTAACTTGTTTGCTTGTTTTATTGTGTATCTTTTGAATAGGTACGATGTCGGTCGAGAAGGAATCACCCACGTCCGCCTTGTAGCTAAGGTGGATCAAATAGTGAATCTACTAACCAACTTGACTCAAAGGATGAGGATAGCGGAGAATGATATAACAGAAGTGTCATCCCAAGTCTTTTGTGAGGGAAGCCAAAGTGGGTTGCTCGTCAAGAGTTGTCTCAAACTATGAACTCCACCACCTTCCATCGATTATATAATCCATCTCCACAAATGACCACTTCACCCACTTCTGGAACACCGCTCACCAGAACTCAATTAATCCAAATGTACCTTGTAAGCTTGTTCTCAACCCACAAGTCCCACAACCAAACCTTCCAAATCCACCCCCTAGGAATGAGAATCTAAGGGCAATTGATCCACAAGACGATCTTGAGGAGTATGTAGACAACTACAGAGGATAAATGGGGAAGCAAGGAGTACAAAAGGTGTTTGAAAATAGAGGAGGCGATAGAGGAGTTAGAATGCAAGGAGGAAGGCATGAAGGTCATTGAGATCATGGTAATCAAGAGCATCATTACGGAAATGACCAATACGGTGAACAAGGGAACTATGTAGGTTGTGATTATAGGATCAACTTCATCAATGTCACTCTTCCAAGCGTCAAAGGGAGTAGTGACCCTTAAGAATATCTCAATTGGGAGAATCATTATGATCGAATCTTCCAAACCAATGACATGACCAAAATAAAGATGACACCTATGTTATGCGCAATTTGAAGGGTTTGCTTCAACTTGGTGGGACTCCTTGGTAAAAAATAGGAGGAATATGGGGGGTTGAAGACATTCTTATTAGGAAGTATTGAAGGCAACCATGAGGAGGAAGTATGTCACCAAGCGTTACAGACAAGATCAACTCAAAAATATCTACACATTGAGGCAAGGGATCAAAAGTGTAGAAGAGTATTTTGATGAGTTTTAAGCTTTGAAAATGAGGGTTGACTTTGTAAAGGAAGAAGTTATGCCACTGCTTGGTTTAAAGCTGGGTTGAACAAAGAGATTTATTCGGAAATTCGACTCCACAAATACCCAACTCTAGATGAGATGGTTGAAGCAACTATCGAAGTTGAGAAGGGATTCAAAGAGGACAAACAACCAAACCAAAAGGGTTTTCAAAATCGTGGAATAAAGGCAAAGAGGTTGGAAATTCCTCTTTTAATTAGCCTAAACCTAAAGAAACAAACCAAAACTTCAAGAATCCATTTGAGTAGAACCCTCTACAAAACCAAAATGCTCCAACTAATATGCCAAGAGAAGGAGGTAACAAGTCTATCCAATATTTCAAATGTTAATATTGTGGCCATATAATGAGTGAATTTCCGAATAGAAAGACTTTTGTGGTAAGGGGAGGAGTTCTTTATCCCGTGGATGAGGAAGAACAAGAGGGTTAACGTGAGGATACCTAAGAAGAGGATGATGATTTTGGGAATGATAAAATATTTGAGCAACAGGCCTCGGAACATGAGGGGAGATCACTGTCCCAAATTATGTTGCACGAAGGGCCATGATTAGCGAAGCTATGGATTATCCAAGTCAAAGGGAAAACTTCTTCCATTTCAAGTGCCTCATTAAAGAAAATAAATGTGTCTTGATTATGGATGGCGCGAGTTGTGCAAACGTGGCTAGTACCATCTTGGTAAATTTCTTGGATCTTCCGACTACCAAACATGTTAGGCCCTACAAACTTCAATCGCTAAGTGAATTTGGGGAGTTGAAGGAACACAAGAAAGTGTTGATTAAGTTCAAGGTTGGAGATTATCTTGATGAGGCCTTATGTGATGTGGTACGCATGCAAGCTTGTCACCTCTTACTTGGAAGGCCTTGACAATATAACTGCATAACAAGGCATGATGGGAGAACCAATAGGTACTCAATGTTGTTACATAATCAACGATACCTTCTCAAACCCATGACACCTTGCAAGATGGGAGGTGTATCAAAAGATGAGGGGACTAAAGGGGAAATACAAAGGTGAGGGAGAAGGAAATAGTGAGGAAATTGCCAAGGAAGATGAGGAAAACAAGGGCAACTAAGGTAAAGAATTAGGTGGTCATCTTCTCAAGTTATAAGGAGATTAGAGGGAGGTTAGGAACAATGACTGGTGATCCTTATCATGCATAAGGATTATTCTTTCTTACTAATGAGCTAATCTCTTCTTTTCCTAGCCCTATTTCCTATATTTTGTAGGACTACGTGGAGGATATGCATTGATTATCGGGCCATCAACAGGATAACAGTAAAATATTACCATCCCATACGCCGTTTAGATGACATGCTTGATGAGATGAATGGTTCTTGCATTTTCTATAAAATTGATCTTAGAAGTGAATACCATCAAATTCGGATGAAACCCGGTGATGAGTGGGAAACCACATTCAAGACCAAGTTTGGTCAATATGAATGATTAGTGATGCCTTTTGGTCTTACTAACACTCTTAGTACTTTTATGCATCTCATGAATCATGTGATGAAGCCGTTCATTGACAAGTTTATGGTTGTTTATTTTGATGATATCTTGGTGTATAGGAAAACCATCAATGAGCCTATGGCCCATCTAAAATGTGTGTTTGAAGTACTTTGTCAAGAAAATGTTTACTAATATGTCAAAAATGCTCCTTTTATGCTGATGAGGTTATAATTTTGGGCTTTGTTGTGAGCTCAAGGGGCGTTGAAGTGGATGAATCCAAGATAGACGGCATTAGAAATTGGCCAACATCTACATTCATTGGAGATGTAGGTGATTTGTTAAGGATTTTAGCACTATAGCTGCTCCCTTGATCGAGGTGATCCGAAAGGAAAACCTTTTTCTTGGGGGAAGAAGCAAGCAAAAGCCTCTGAAGCCTTGAAAGAAATGCTTAGCTTCGCCCAATTGTTGCAATTACTCAATTTTGAGAAAATATTTGAATTTGAATTTGATGCTACCAAAGTAGGTGTCAGTGCCATTCTAATGCAAGACCAAAACCCATTGCCTATTTTAGTGAAAATCTAAAAGGTGTAATTTTGAATTATTCTACTTATGATCTTGAATTGTATATCTTGATTCGAGCATTGAGTAATTGGCAACATTACTTGTGTGCCAAAGAGTTTGTGATTAGAACCGATCATGAGTCTCTAAAACATCTTAGGGCCTAAGAAAAGTTGAACAAAGGTCATGCTAAGTGGGTTGAATTTCTTGAAACTTTTCCTTATGTGATTTATTACAAAAAGGGGAAGGATAATGTTATGGCGGATGCCTTGTCTAGAAAGCATGTTTTGATTAATGCTTTATCTTCTAAATTGATTGGTTTTGAATGTTTGAAGACATTGTATCGCAAGGACCCCATCTTCGCCAAGATCTTTCAAGATTGCGAAGAATGGAGAAGGGAAAGGTGGCCTCGGGATAGATCTTCTACTCCATATTCTAAATTTGATAGTTTCTTGTGCAAAGGCAAGAGACTTTGTGTGCCCACAAGATGTTGGAGGGAACTCTTTTTAAGGGAGGCACATGATGGGGGATTTATGTGTCATTTTGGTATTGATAAGACCTGGGGGGATTCTTGAAGAACAATTCTATTGGCCCAAAATGGGTAAATGATGTTGCTCGAATTTGTGGTCAATGTGTTGAATAAATAAGTGCTAAATCTAGGGGTGGGCATTCGGATATTCGGTTCGGTTTTTAGAATTTCGGTTCGGTTTTTTCGGTTTTTGGTTATGGTGAAAGAGGTATCGATAATTTGGTTCGGTTCGGTTTTGCTGATTTCGGTTCGGTTCGGTTTCGGTTTATAAGATTCGGTTATTTCGGTTTTGGGCCTGCTTAATGGGCTACTTTCTATTTGTAAAATAGGCTATTTTTTTAAGTAAAAAAATAATTCACGTTTTTATACTTCAAAAATGAATCATTTATAAATCTAATGGGCGCTTGTTGATAGTAGCAAGTCTAGTAACAAAATAACACATCTCACATTTTTTACTTCAATGAATAGATGACAGATCTCACGATTCACGAATTGACTGAAAAATGTAAACAACAAGTAATAGCTGTTGCAAATTGCAATAATTCCTGAATGTATTTGCTATGAGATATTGAATTCAACACCATCTGAAATTGGTGTTGACTGTTGATTACTCCCTCCCTTACTATAACTAAAAGATCCAAGATGACATTAATGTTCATGTTGTTTGTGCAGCTCATTGGCAGCTTCAACCTGCCATGACTCCCATGCCTCAACAGTCAACATAATGAGCAAAAAGCTCACTTGCAGCTGTAACATTTGGCAAATGAAAACATTTCAACCTCTTCATTAAGGCAATAACCACATGGGATATAAACACATATTCACATGAACAAAATAACTCTAATAGCTAAATTGGGTACTAGAAATTGGACAAACTATACTTCCATTCACGAAATTTAGTCTATCATGGGTAACTCTTAACAGTTAACATGGCAGAAGCAGTTGCACCTAGAAATATTTTCAAAGCCAAGCTGTTGTCTGTTGGGCGTGCAAGATTATCATGCTTAATTGGAAAATATACAACCTAAAATAAGAGTTAAGCACTGCTTAGTAAGCAGTAATTGTATTGAGTAAGCAGAAAACATGTCCATAAAGTCACAAACTATACATCATTTTAGTAAGCAGTAAGTCGTTCTCCAGAAAATAAGTCCACAAACTGGTGAGGAGTAAGCTTTAGGATTAAGAGGCATGGTTGACAACTTGAACTTGAACGGTGAACCTTTAAGATAAAATCAAAAAGTTAGAACATAACTTTCAAGATTAAAGAAAAAAATTCAAAAGAATATGACCAAACAAATAAAGTATTGAACTCACCACTACTATACTAGCAAATTGCAATCATACATCAACAATGCAAGAGTCTCTTCCACTATTTGTCATCTCTAAAAATAATTTAATCAAATATGTCATAAAACATAAATATGTATATTGTGTATTGTAAAAACTAAAAAGTAAAAACACACTAAAAATACAAAATCTTACCAAGTTCAATTTTCTCGAGATACTCCAAATTTTCTTCAACACAAATAGGAGTAGTCTCTTCTCTAAGCCAATCTTGGACACAAACAAGCAATTGCACACATTTAGGAGTCAATGAACTTCTAAATGGATCAAGAATACGACCACCCGTGCTAAAAGCACATTCCGATGCCACACTTGATATTGGAATAGCCAATACATCACGAGCCAACTCCGAAAGAACTGGAAACCTAGGAGTATTGACTCTCCACCAATTTAAAATATCAAAATCATCAAATTCAGGCTCTTGTTCTTCACTAATATATTTATCCAACTCTAATTTGGCACCTCCACTTCCAAAATCTTCCTTTTGTTTCTTCAAGTAAAGCTTTGCTCTCAAAGCCTTTGCTTTCACATTTTGAGAAAGGCTAGAACTAGTTGAATCAGATGAGTCAGATGAAGTATATCCAGCTGAAGATGATTGTTGTTTAGAACCTTTTGAATATTTACCAACATACTCTTCAAACAAAGCTTTCAAATAAACATTCACTTCGTCACATACTATTTTTCCCTTTTCCTCCCCTAATAGCTCTTCAAGTGCAAAGCTAACATACACAAACTTATTACGAGGATCCAACACAGAAGCAATAAAAAGCATTTTGTTCATCTTTTCAGGAGTACCCCAATATGTTTTGAACTTTTCTTTCATCCCCACAGCCATATTACGCAAATTAAGATCTTCACTTTCCACACACTCTTTCAAATATGCATCAAGCTCACATATATCTTCAAAATGAACATTACAAGTAACATACCGTGAACCTGAAACCTTTAAGGTGAGCTCATAAAATCTTTCAAGAAACTTTATCACATTTCTCACATTATGCCAATCATCACATTGGAGCGAACCTGCAATACTTCCATCCTCACAAACATCAGTAGAAAGGTGAGCATTAAAATTACCATCATAAAAATCAAACCTATCAAAGGCCTTCTCAAACTTTTCTGCCGCCTCCAACATCAAGTAGGTGGAGTTCCACCTAGTAGGCACATCCAATGATAACATTTTATCACATTCTATCTTTTGGACTTCACAACATTTCTTAAAGTTTCTTATTCTTGCAGGAGATGCTCTAACATACTTCACCATTTGTCTTACCCGTTTGACAGAAGGGCCAATTTCTTTCAAACCATCTTGCACAATTAAATTAAGTATGTGAGCCATACATCTCACATGGAGATGCTTGCCATTCATTATGTTAGTTCCCCACATATCTAACTGTTTAGACAATTCTGTAATTGCAACATTATTTGAAGAAGCATTATCAACAGTAACAGAGAATATATTGTCCAAGTTCCAATCAAGCAAACAGTTACTTATAGACTCTGCCAAATGCTCACCCTTATGGCTAGTGATAGGACAAAAATTCAATATTCTTTTATGCAGTACCCAATCTCTATCAATAAAGTAAGCAGTCAAACACATATAATTAATCTTTTGTATCGATGTCCATGTATCTGTGGTAAGACAAATTCTTGGTTTGACTTCTCTAAAAGACCTCTTCAAATCTTGCCTCAATTCACCATAAATATCATAACAATCCCTTGTTATTGTTCTACGGGAAGGAATGCGAAATAGAGGTTGAGCCTGATTCATAAACTTCTTAAAACCTTCCTTTTCTACAAAGCTAAAGGGAAGCTCATCCACAATTATCATCTCAACTAAAGATCTCCTAATTTTTTCTTGATCAAATTTCCAAATTGGTGCATCCTTAGATTGTAAGTTCAACTTTGTTTGAGTATCAGGCTCAGTGGTTCCAATGAGAGCTTTATATTCTCTACACCTACTTAAATGTTGTTTCAATCCTGTTGTTCCATGTCTAGATGCATTAGCAGCATAATCTTGCTTACAATGTCTACACTTTGCTTTACAACATATACCATTTTCAATCACCTTAACAAAATGATTCCAAACAATAGATCTAGGTTGCATTTCTTTTCTTTTCCTTGTAGTCTCAGTGTCAACTGAATTTTCACTACTATTAGGTAAGGTACCAGTTGAACCAGCCGCACTAACTCGACTTTGATCAGCCATCTATGTGAAATCAGAAAGAAAAATCAGAATGTAATCAACTAATATACACTAGACAACCTTAATCCCTTAACAGTCAACCAAAGTGTAATTCATGTGAAATCAAGCTTTCAAAAAGACATAAATGAACTGGACAAGTAGAGAATTTCAACTTTTTTCCAACTTCAACCAAATATTCTCCAATCTCTTACCAAATAGGTTGCTTTTTTATTATAGAAAATTAAGGTTCTAAATCTCACACCAAATAAGTTTAATTTGTCACTAATATCACCTTTTTCCAATATCATCAAAGAAAACTAGCAAAGGAAAGAAGAAGAAGAAAAGAAGAAGAAGAGAAACCAAAGAAATTAAAAAAATAAAGGGTCGTCGGCGTACTTGAAGCTGAAAGTGTCGCCTGTGTCGGCAGTCGGCACCTAAGGGCTGAGACTGAGAGACGCTGGACATCGCCGTCGCCACACGCTGGTCGCCGTCGCCGCACACTGGTCGCCCGTCGCCGCACGCTGGTCGCCGCACGCTGGTCGCCGCACGCTAGAGAGATGAATTGACTAGAGAGAGACAGAGAGTGGACTGCCGAGTGCCGACTGAGGGAATAGGAACTAGGGATTACCGGATTAGGACTTTAGGATTAGGATTTAGGACTTAGGAGTGTGGACTTGGGCTTGGGCTTGGGCGGTGGGCTTAAAATTATTTTGATTTTTCGGAGTGGACTGTGTGCTCACCCACCCTTATAAATATTTCGGTTTTTCGGTTAAACCGAAAAACCGGTATCCTAAAACCGAAAACCAAATCAAATACCGAATTGTTTAAAAAAAATAGAACCGACACCGAACCGAAAAACCGAAACCGAAAAACTGAATTAGTTCGGTTCGGTTCAGTTTTTCGGTTTTTTGGTATTTATGCCCACCCCTAGCTAAATCTAGACTTCTTTTCCATGATTTGTATATCCATCTCCCCACCCCTTAAAGGCCTTGGCGTAATATTTCTATGAATTTTGTTTTGGACTCTCCAAAGACTAAAAAGGGAAGATATATCATTTTTGTGGTTGTTGACCAATTTTCAAAGATGACTCATTTTATTGCATGTCATAAATGTGACGAAGCTTCTAATGTTGCATCTTTGTTTGTTGAAAATATGGTCAAATTACACGGTATTCCTAAGACCATTGTGAGTGATAAGGATTCTAAGTTCTTTAGTCACTTTTGGAAGGAATTATAGGGTAGACTTGGTATCAAATTGTTGTTTTCTACTTCTTGTTACTCACAAACCGATGGCCAAATCAAAGTTGTGAATAAAACCTTGGGTTCTATGCTTCGAGCCATGGTGAAAGGGAAGTTGGCATCATGAGAGGAACATTTGCTTTTCGTTGAGTTTGCTTCTATTAGTGTCATTCATAGTACTATTGGCATGTCTCCATTGAGGTTGTTTATGGTTTTGACCCACTAACCCCTTTCGATATAACCCATTTGTATCAATATGTTGTGTTGAGTTTAGATGAAAACAAAAGAGTCGAGTCTATGAAGAAATTGCATGAGAAGGTGAGACTTCACCTTGAGAGAAAGAATCAATATATGGCGAAGAAAGAAAACAAGGTCCATAAGAGAGTTGTGATTGAATCGAGAGATTAGGTGTTGTTGGGTTTTCTCAAAGAGCGGTTTCCAACAAAGAGGAATACCAAGTTTATTCTAAGAGGTGATGGGTCGTTCCATGTGCTTGAAAGGCTCAATGATATTAGCCTATGAGATTCACCTCCTTTCAGAGTATCAAGTGAAGAACACATTTAGTGTTTGTGATCTCTCACTCTTTGGTACTTTTGATGATGATCCTTCAAATCTGAGGACAAATTCTTTTCAAGAAGGGGATAATGATGCAAGCCAAGTTGCATCAAGACCATTCAGAAGGATCCAATCACGAGACCTACAAGCTCTTCAAGGGTTATTCATGAAGAGAGACATGCTTGAGCACACCTTAGTGCCATCCTGGGGTTCCATAGCATGGCGATTGGATGCAAGGTCGAAAGAATGGAAAATAAGCCGGATGCAGTTGCAAGTAGGCATGCGATGCTGCAAGTGCATCACATTCTATGCTTGATTTGGAAGCTCACTGTTTGGGAGACGCAGAGGGAGATGAAAGTGGTAGATATGATGTTGCAAGAGGAGACCACAATTGAAAGAACAATTCACTTTTGGAGCTATTTTTGCAGTTTGCTTAAAGGGCCACTTTGGGGCTCTTGTAATAAACTATAAATAGTGGAGGGTAGCTTCTTTAACCTAGTTTTTGATGAATATTAATTTAAACCTCTAAAGAGAGTTTGAGTGCTTAGTTAAGCCTTTGTTTAGAGATTGTTTGATAGGTGAGGTTTCACGGTGAATTCATTTCTCTTGAGTGTAGGATTGGTGCTTTTGAAACTTAGTAATTGAAGGTTTTGGTTTCATATAACCATTGTTTTCGATTTTTATCCTCGTGTCATTCCTCTATCCTTTTTCTTTCATTATTCTTAGTTTAAGGTTTCTTTAGTTTCTGCATTTAGATATTGCATCACGGGAGAAACTACAAAAGTAGAAGTACTAGGAACATGACTAAACAAAAGAGTTCTATCTTGAGGGTTGCAAAAAAAGATGAAGAGTGATGACCTGAGAGTTTGCACCGAGAGGGTGTTTCTAGTTTATCAACTTGAGCAATGTCCACTACATTTGTTGGTGGTTGATAAAAAACTTGTAGTGCAACTCCAGCGTGTTGTGCAGATTCCACCCCATAATGAGGAGAAAGAGCCCAAAATAGTCCCTTATTTTTGAGTTTAGACTCAAAGTCATCCTTGCTCTTTTACATGTAGCACTAATAGTCCTTCATGTTTATAGTATTGGTATACTTTTGGTCCGCCCTCAAACTTCTATATTTATTTTTACATCGAGAGGTTCATCACTTCAGATTTCACGTGCAATAATATTAAATTTTCTTTTCTTGCAAGACTGTTTCATTCTTCAACACTTCACGTCACTCCCATGGCTGGATATCATGATCGTGGAAAATTTAATTTAGGGGCGCAACATCGGATGAGATGGGTCTTACTCTGATACCATGTAAATATATGACACCTGAGCCTAACTCTACTTCAAAAGCTAGATCATGAGAAGAGAATTTGCCAAATCCACATAAGGAGATCACCCATCTCATTAACCACCGATGTGGGATTTTTTTATTCTTCAACAGTCTACAATAGATTAATGTAGTTAAAAAAACAATCATAGATCCAAATGTAGCTGCTCTGATACAAAGTTTTTCATGCTCCAAGCCTACACCCTGGATGCGACACGGTGCTTAAAGTCACGAATGAACCCTAGCTAACCCACAACCTGACATGACATTAAGAATACTGTATAAAACCAAATAATATTATGCGAAAGCTAAAGGCTGAATAATATAGAATAATCAAACCAAACATCAATGTTCGAATATTAACAAAATTCACCTAACATAACATAAAGCTGAACATCTACTGTCTGTCTGAAAGCCCCTACTAGGATGTAACACCCTAAACTTTTGAGCTAGGATTCCAATCATTTTCGCGTGTAATTAGACCTGAACTCGGAAAATTTCATTGTAACTAGGTGTTATTGTAACACCCCAGAAACGTATCCAACTTTTAAACTCAGACTTACAAAAAAATTTGGACTTCCAGGGACCACGGGTCAAGTCCACGGGTCGTGGAAGGTTCCACGAGTCGTAGAAGTGACTCGTGATTCCAGTCCTGCAGACCATCCTCAGGTCAGACAACCATGAGTTCCTTCCACGACTCATAGAAGTTTCTACGGGTCATTCTGTCCACTCGTGGACCTTGATCAGAGGTTAGTCAATTTCCCTGACTTCCATGACTAGGTTCTACGACTCGTGAACGAGTCGTCCTGTTGAGCCGTAGAAGATCTTCAGCAGCCTGGAATTTGTCTCAGGAACCACGACTCCATTCCATGAGCCGTGATTAGTTTTACGGTTCATGGGAGGGACTCGTAGAACATGAAGCCGGGTCTTTAAGGCAGTTTTCTTAATTAAATTCCAGGGGTATTTTGGTCATTTACCACCCTTTTAACTACTAAGTGAAGTCGTTTTGACTATTCCTAGTAGGGTTTTCACCCATATTATCCTAAGTCTTTCTAAGCTCCTCATTCACCTCCCAAAAACGGAAAAGTTCCTCTCAAGCTTCAAGTCTCCAAGCTTCAAGTTCAAGCCTCCTAAATCTTTCCATTGAAGAGGGTTATCTTCTTCTAAGGTATGTGGATCTTCAATAATGGATTCTTTCACCCTTGTGCCCAAAAATCTCCAATCCTTATGTTGAATTATGAACTTATGAAATTAGAGTTTTGATCCAAAATTGGAGAAAATTTATGAAATCAGTTTCTATGTTTAAATTCATGGTTTCTTATTGATTATACATGATTTGTTCATGATTCCTTCATTGGTTTTAAAAGCTCAAGTATGAGGATTGATTTCTAGCATGAACCCATGAAATTACATATTTTCAAGAAAAAATTGGTATGATTAGATATCATGGCCTTTATGTATTTATGAAATTGCATGCCTAGTCTTCAAGTATGAATTTAGAAAGAAAAACATGTTTCGAATTATGGCTATGCTAAGCTTTATGAACTATGATATGAAAGTTGCATGGTACCCGATGTGTTTCATGATTTATGAACAAGATTTGGCATAAGAGGATGGCACTATGAAATCATGAGCTATATGTGCATATTTTGGGAGTAGTATTTAGCACTGAGTTGGACAGGGTGAGAGTACCCATAGTCCCATAAATTACTTTGCCAACATAGGATATTAAATAATGTGCCTTAAAGGCTTATGAGAGTGGATCCACGTCTTTATGCATGGTGTCCTTGCCTTAGCGGGGCATAAGACAGCTTTGCCAACTAGGGTTATATAGTTGGGTATGGTGAATGTTCCTTGGCAAGGTTCAAAGTCAGCTTTGCTAACTAGGGTTATATAGTTAGATTTCATGTAGCTCACATGGTCTCATGTAGGTTATAAGAAACTCCCGTATGTATGTTTTTAAGTTTTCTAAGCTTTACGAACTCTCTTATGAACTATCATTTTGAAGTTGGTTTTGTACCATGATTCATCTTTCCATTATGATATCTTCTCATGATACTCTATTATATATGGATTATGTTTAAGTACGTTTTAAAGAATGTTTTATCATACTTATGCATTGCTCACATACTTAGTACATTCCATAGTACTAACGCATATTGTGATGCATCCTTTGATGATGCAGATTCAGGTGTCCCTTCATAGATACGTGGCTAGAGTTCCCGACCTTTCTCAGTCAGCCTTGGTGAGTCCTCATAGTTCGAGGACTAGATTTTACTCTAGCTTTATGTTCCCTTTCTTTTCAGATTGTCGAGTTAGTTGGGGGTATTATCCCATCAACTCTTTATGCTAGTATTAGAGGGTTTTCAGACATAGATGTTATGGGATGATCTTTGAGTTATATTCCTTATTCGACTTATCTATCTATGATTATGTTTCCTATTTTGAATTCCCTTATGATGCTTCCGCTATGTTTTTCTTTATGTTTACTTGAGAATGCTATGACCAAGGGTTAGCTTGGGATCCTTGTGGTCCCGAGTCCCATGTTACGTCTAGGGGGTAACCTCGGGGTGTGACAAACTTGGTATCAGAGCCTCAGGTTCAAGATTACTAGGATGTCTGAAAGCCGCATCGAGTAGAGTCTTTTTCATGTGTGTGAAGTGCACCACACATATGAGAGGAAAGATACGAGATGTCTTAGAAAACTTCACTTCCTTCATGATCATGTCGTGCGATAGAGCTTAAATCTTATGTTCCTCTAATCCTTATCTTGTACATTTTAGACTATGCCTCCTCGACGTGCTATCCATCCTCGAGCCGCTCGTAATGTTGTTCCTCCCATCCCGATTCCCGATGTCACAAATGATGAGTTCAGGAATGCCATCCATTTACTATCCCAAACTTTGGCCACTCAGGTAAATCAATAGGCTCCTGCCCCCGCCCATCCTCAAGGTGGGGTAGCGGCCCGAGTTCGTGACTTTGTCCGGATGAACCCACCTGAATTTTGGGGTTCCAAAGTGAGTGAGGACCCGATCAACTTTATTGACGAAGTGAATAAGATCTGTGAGGTTATGAAAGTAGTGGGTGTTGATTGTGTGGAGCTTGCATCCTATCAACTCAAGGATGTAGCTCACATTTGGTTCACTCAATGGAAGGAGACTAGGGTGTGAGACGCGGTCCCCATGACTTGGGAGTGTTTTGAGAGGGACTTCCTTGATAGGTTCTTTCCTTGAGAGTTGAGGCAAGCGAAGGTGAAGGAATTTGTGAACTTGAGACAAGGCTAGATATCGGTGCAAGAGTATAGTCTGAAGTTTACTCAGTTGTCTAGGTATGCTCCCTCCATGATAGCGGACCCGCATGATCAAATGAGCAAGTTTATATATGGGGTTTCTGATGTGGTGAAGAAGGAGTGTAGGTCTGCTTTGTTGTTGAGTGATATGAACATTTCCTGACTCATAACTCATGCCCATCAGATTGAGGGTGACAAGCTTAGGGAGATGGAAAGAGAGAACAAGAGGGTTAGATCCGAGGGATTGAGTTTTGGTCATCACAGGTCAGGAGGTGGACATCGCTCTTCTTTCTAGAAGAAGTCATCAAGATCCATTCATTCTTTTCCTAGTTCTCCTACCCAGGCTCAGAAGCCTCGTCATGATCAGGGTGGTAGAGGATCTGGTTCCTATTCCTAATCTCAGGGTAGTGTTGCTAAGGGACCTTCCTACCCAGATTGTGTTAAGTGTGGAAAGAATCATGTTGGTGAATGTTTGATCGGTTCGGGTGGTTGCTTCAGATGTGGTCAAGTTGGACATCGCATCTGGGATTGACCTTCAGCTAGGAAGGGGCAGGGAGGCAGGACCCAGCCCATCCCAGTAGTTTCAGGAGGTAGACCAGCCCCGTAGGGCGCAACTTCTAGTTCTGGTGGTCAGCGCCAGAGCCGCCTTTATGCTGTGTCCTCCCGTCAAGATTAGGAGAGTTCTCCAGATGTGGTTACTGGTATGTTGAAAGTCTTCTCTCTTGATGTGTATGCTTTATTGGACCCCGGTGCCTCCTTATCTTTTGTAACTCCTTATGTTGCTTGCAAGTTGGAGATTCATCCTGAATTGATTTTAGAACCTTTTCATGTTTCTACTACTGTTGGTGAGTAAGTCCTAGCCAAAAGAATCTACCGAAATTGCCCAATCACAGTCCTTCAAGAGTCACTTCAGCGGATCTAGTGGAGTTGGAGATGACTGATTTTGGGGTTATCCTTGGTATGGACTGATTGTATGCATGTTATGCTTCTGTTGATTGTCGTACTCGGGTTATCAGTTTCAAGTTTTCTAATGAACCCGTTTTATAATGGAAAGGTAGTACCCCTTCTTCGAAAGGTCATTTCATATCTTATTTTAAGGCTAGAAAGATGATTTAGAAGGGGTATGTTTATCACATAGTGCGGCTCATGGACACAAATTCCGATACCCTATCCCTTCAGTCTGTTCCTGTTGTGAATGAGTTTCCAAAAGTGTTTCTCCAGGATTTGCCCGGAGTCCCTCCTGAGTGGGAGATAGACTTTAGGATAGATCTTCTTTCGGATATAAATCCTATCTCTATTCCTCCCTATAGAATGGCTCCCGCAGAACTTAAGGAGTTGAAAGATCAGTTGAAGGATCTTCTTGATAAAGGTTTCATCAGACCTAGCATTTCTCCATGGGGTGCCCCAGTTTTGTTTGTTCGAAAGAAGGATGGTTCTCTTAGAATGTGTATTGATTACCATCAGTTGAACAAGGTCACTATCAAGAATAAGTATCCCATTCCTAGGATCAATGACTTTTTTGATCAACTTTAGGGTGCTAGTTTCTTCTCCAAGATCGACCTTAGATCCGGTTATCATCAGCTTCGTGTTAGAGAGTGTGATATTTCAAAGACAGCTTTCAGGACTCGGTATGGTCATTATGAATTTGTTGTGATGTCTTTTGGTCTAACGAATGCTCCTGCAGCTTTCATGGATTTGATGAACCGTGTGTTCAAACAGTATTTGGATATGTTTGTGATTGTTTTCATTGATGATATCCTCATCTACTCTCGGAGTGAGGAGGAGCATGCGGATCACTTGAGGGTTGTGTTGCAAACTCTCAAGGATAGACAGTTGTTTGCTAAGTTTAGCAAGTGTGTGTTTTGGATGCAGTCTTTTGCTTTTCTGGGTCATATTGTGACTAAAGATGTATTCGGGTTGATTCTCAAAAGATAGAGGCAGTAAAGAAATGGCCTAGACCTACTTCTCCATCTAATATTAGGATCTTTTTAGGTTTAGCTCATACTACAGGAGGTTAGTAGAGGGTTTCTCTTCCATTGCCTCGCCTTTGACCCGATTGACTAAGAAGAAGGTAAAATTTCAGTGGTCCAATGTTTGTGAGATAAGTTTTCAGGAATTGAAGACTAGATTGACCACTGCTCCAGTGTTGACCTTACCCGAGGGCCTAGAGGATTTTATGGTGTATTGTGATGCTTCTAGGATTGGTTTGGGTTGTGTTTTGATGCAGCGTGGTAAGGTGATTGCTTATGCTTCGAGACAACTTAAGACTCACGAGAAGAACTATCCCACTCATGATCTTGAGTTAGCAGCCGTGGTCTTTGCATTGAAAATTTGGAGACATTATTTGTATGGAGTGTATGTTGATGTGTTCACGGATCACAAAAGTCTTCAATATGTGTTCTCTCAAAAGGAATTGAATTTGTGACAAACGAGATGGCTTAAGCTTCTTAAGGATTATGATATGAGTGTGCTTTACCATCCGGGTAAGGCCAATATTGTCGCGGATGCTTTAAGTAGGTTGTCCATGGGAAGTGTAGCTTCTATTGAAGATGAAAAGAAGGAATTGGTTAAAGAGGTTCATAGGCTTTCTCGGTTGGGAGTTTGCCTTATAGACTCGACTGAAAGTGGTGTGATTGTGACTAATGGTGCTGAGTCATCCTTAGTGGCTGAGGTGAAGGCAAAGCAAGACAAAGATCCCATTTTAGTTCAGCTTAAGGGTGCAGTTCATCAGCAAAAGGTTGATGTTTTCTCCCGGGGGGAGATGGTGTGCTTCATTACCAGGGTCGCTTGTGTGTGCCATATATTGATGGGTTGAGACAATAGATTTTGACTGAGGCTCACAGTTCTAGATATTCTATTTATCCGAGTGCCACTAAGATATACCGTGATATACAGGAAGTCTTTTGGTGGAATGGTATGAAGAAGGACATAGCCGAGTTTGTGGCTAAGTGTCCTAACTGTCAACAGGTAAAGGTGGAATATCAAAGGCCAGGTGGTATGCTTCAAGATATTGACATTCCCACTTTGAAATGGGAAGAAATTATATAGACTTTATTACTGGGTTGCCTCGTACTCGAAGGAAACATGATTCCATTTGGGTGATTGTCGACCGGATGACCAAGTCATCCCATTTCTTGGCTGTTAAGACTACTGATTCAGCGGACGACTATTCCAGACTCTACATCTGGGAGATAGTTTAATTGCATGGTGTTCCTTTGTCTATCATTTCAGATAGAGGTCTTCAGTTTACATCTCAGTTTTGGAGATCGTTTCAGAAAGGTTTTGGTACCCAGGTGAAGCTTAGTACAACTTTTCACCCTCAGACAGACGGTCAGGCAGAGCATACTATTCAGACTTTGGAGGATATGTTGAGAGCGTGTGTGATTGATTTCAAAGGTAATTGGGATGATCACTTACCTCTTATCGAGTTTTCCTACAACAACAGCTTTCACTCTAGCATCCAAATGGCCCTATATGAGGCACTTTATGGCTGGAGATGTAGACCTCCTATTGGTTGGTTTGAGGTTGGTGAGGCCTCCTTGATTGGTCCTGATTCTGTGCATGAGACCATGGAGAAAGTTCAGATTATTCGGAAAAGGTTGAAGACCGCTCAAAGTTGACAGAAATCTTATGCGGATGTGAGGAGAAGGGAGTTGGAATTTGAAGTTGATGATTGGGTTTTCCTTAAGGTGTCACCCATGAAGGGTGTGATGAGGTTTGGAAAGAAAGGAAAGCTTAATCCCCATTTTGTAGGTCCTTATCGGATTTTGAGGAGAGTTGGTAGCGTTGCATATGAGTTGGAGTTGCCAACGGAGTTGGAAGAGGTTCATCGAATTTTTCATGTTTCCTTGTTGTAAAAGTGTGTTGGTGACCCGAGCTTGATTGTCCCTTTGGAGGATGTGGGTTTGAAGGATAGTCTCACCTATGAGGAGGTTCCTGTGGAGATCCTTGATCGTCAGATTCAGAGGTTGAGGAACAAAAAAGTCACTTAAGTGAAAGTCCTTTGGAGGAATCAACTTGTAGATGGTGCTACTTGGGAAGCGGAAGAGGCCATGAAGGCCAAATATCCTCATCTCTTTCCTTCCGATCCAGTTTCAGCTTGAGGTATTAGTGTTTCTCCTCAGTTTTCCTTGTTTGGTCTACATTCGTGGATGAATAATCCCAAGGGGGAGATATTGTAATACCTCAGAAATGTATCCAGCTTTTAAACTCAGACTTGCATAAAATTTTGGACTTCCATGGACCACGGGTCAAGTCCACAGGTCGTGGAGGGTTCCACGAGTCGTGGAAGTGACTCGTGATTCTAGTCCTGCAGACCATCCTCAGGTCTGACAACCATGAGTTCCTTCTATGACTCGTAGAAGTTTCTACGGGTCATTCTGTTGACTCGTGGACCTTGATCAGAGGTCAGCCGATTTCCATGACTTCCATGACTAGGTTCTATGACTCGTGGAAGTTTCCACGAGTCATCCTGTTGAGCCGTAGAAGATCTTCAGCAGCCTGGAATTTGGCTCAGAAAATGTGACTACATTCCACGAGCTGTGATTAGTTCTACGATTCATGGGAGAGACTCGTGGAACCTGAAGTCGGGTCATTTTGACTATTCCTAGTAGGGTTTTCACCCATATTATCCTAAGTCTTTCTAAGCTCCTCATTCACCTACTAAAAAGGAAAAGTTCTTCTCATGTTTCAAGTCTCCAAGCTTCAAGTTCAAGCCTCCTAAATCTTTCCATTGAAGAGGGTTATCTTCTTCTGAGGTATGTGGGTCTTCAACAATGGGTTCTTTCACCCTTGTGCCCAAAAATCCCCAATCCTTATGTTGAATTATGAACTTATGAAATTAGAGTTTTGATCGAAAATTGGGGAAACTTTATGAAATCAGTTACTATGTTTAAATTCATGGTTTCTTATTGATTATACATGATTTGTTCATGATTTCTTCATTGGTTTTAAAAGCTCAAGTATGAGGATTGATTTCTAGCTTGAACCCATGAAATTGCATGTTTTCAAGAGAATTTTGGCATGATTAGATATCATGGCCTTTATGTATTTATGAAATTGCATGCCTAATTCTTCAAGTATGAATTTAGAAAGAAAAACATGTTTTGAATTATGTCTATGCTAAGATTTATGAACTATGATATGAAAGTTGCATGGTACCCGATGTGTTTCATGCTTTATGAACAAGATTTGGCATGAGAGGATGCCACTATGAAATAATGAGCTATATGTGCATGTTTTGGGAGTAGTATTTAGCACCGAGTTGGACAGGGTGAGAGTACCCATAGTCCCAGAAACTACGTTGCCAGCGTAGGATATAAAATGATGTGCCTTAAAGGCTTATGAGAGTGGATCCACGTCTTTATGTATGGTGTCGTTGCCTTAGCGGGCATAGGACAGCTTTGCCAACTAGGGTTATATAGTTGGGTATGGTGACTGTTCCTTGGCAAGGTTCTAAGTTAGCTTTGCTAACTAGGGTTATATAGTTAGATTCCATGTAGCTCACATGGTCTCATGTCGGTTATAAGAAACTCCCGTATGTATGTTTTTAAGTTTTCTAAGCTTTACGAACTCTCTTATGAACTATCATTTTGAAGTTGGGTTTTGTACCATGATTAAGCTTTCCATTATGATATCTTCTCATGATACTCTATTATGTATGGATTATGTTTAAGTACGTTTTAAAGCATGTTTTATCATACTTATACATTGCTCACATACTTAGTACATTCCATAGCACTAACGTATATTGCGCTGCACCCTTTGATAATGCAGATTCAGGTCCCTTCACAGATACATGGCTAGAGTTCCCAGCCACTCTCAGTCAGCCTTGGTGAGTCCTCATAGCTCGAGGACTAGACTTTACTCTAGCTTTATGTTCCCTTTCTTTTCATATTGTCGAGTTAGTTGGGGTATTGTCCCATCAACTCTTTATGCTAGTCTTAGAGGCTTTTCAGACGTAGATGTTATGGGATGATCATTGAGTTATATTCCTTATTCAACTTATCTATCTATGATTATGTTTCCTATTTTGGATTCTCTTATGATGCTTCCGCTATGTTTTCCTTTATGTTTACTTGAGAATGCTACGACCAAGGGTTAGCTTTGGATCTTTGTGGTTCCGAGTCCCATGTTACGTCTAGGGGTAACCTCGGGGCGTGATAGTTATGATCAATCACTATGTGTGGGAAGATCGTTGGATGTGAATTAAGATTTTAAGGAACCTCTAGCACAAGTTAAGTTGAAAGTACCCCAACTAAAGAAGTTTCCATGCAAAACTAAAATAGGGTCAATTTTAGACGATCACTGCTCCTAGAATGTATAAAGAGTTAGGTGGCCTACTACCCCACCAAATTAAAGGTCTTCGAGTCTTATTTCCAACACCACTGACCGCGCGTTAATCCAAGTCTGGAGTAAAGAGTTATGATCAGTTTACCAAGAAGACGTCTGTCTGACCAGAAGTCTATCGAATTTTGGGAGTTAAAATGGAAGAGAAAATGGTCCATTTTCCCAACCGTTTCTAGGACCAGAAACTCAAAAAATTCAAGGAGTTAAAACGCTTAAGAAAATAGTCCATTTGTGGCCTAAACAGACTGTTTTGGCATTCATTTTCTGACGCATTTTCCTTTCCTAGACCAATCTGGATTTAATTTGGCATTGCCTATAAATAGGACCCCTGGGGTATTTTCACTCCATTTTTTTAAGTAATTTTTTTAAACAAGTTAGTTTCCTCTCAAGTTAGTTTCAAGAAGAAAAAAGGGAGTTCTTCTCCAAGTTCAACCTAGGGCTTCCTTCTCCAAAGCTTCAGAAATCCTTCACTAATTCAAGAATCATCTTCTACCAGGTATGTGGGTATTCAGTAAGGGTTTAGTTCACACTTATGCCCAAAATTTTAGTTTTTCTTCAAATATTCATGGTTTTAAGAACTAGGGTTCCTACCCAATTATGCAAATCCTTCTAGAATTTAGTTCTTATGATTCTCACGTGATTTATATCCTGCTTTATATGAATTATAATATGTTTTAATGATTTACATGAGTTTTCACCATCACTTGAGAAATCAAGAAATTAGCCCTAAATTGTAGGATTTTTCTAAAGTATTATATTTCCTTCAAAATTCAACCTAGATTATCAGTATGAGTTTGAAAGTAGAATTTAGCTAGTTTTTAGTCTACTACAATATTTCAGAAAAATAGAGGTTTCAGTCTAGCCTAGTCCTGACTCAGAAACTCAGGACTCCAGATTTAAAATGAGTTATTAGTATTCAGTCTTGGAATAGTGTTTAGCACTGAGTTGGACCAGGGTTCAACGTACCCTTAAAATTGCAGAACTACGTGCAACCATATGTTATTTAGCCCATCAGTTGAGCCTCAGAAATAGTGATCACATAAGCCATGCCTTTATACACTGGTAAGGTATATTGGGTCCTCTCGATGGGGCGTATACACTGGACTCCATGTTTAGCTCACGTGATTTATGTCGCTTAATAGACTCTCCCACAATGTTAGTTTTAGTAAAGTGCATTTGGCCCTCAGTTATGTTTATTTCCATCTTATAGTATGTTTTAGATTACTCCGCATTTCAGCTCTTTTATGCATGGTTATACATTTGGACTTATGTACTACAGTTTAGTTCAGTTTACAGCTCTTCCGTATTTTAGCATATTTACATTTCAGTCAGCTTTGCATATCCCTCATGCTCAGTCTATTCAATGTACTGACATATACTCTATATGCTGCATCCTCTCATGATACAGGTTCAGGCTCTCAGATTTAGCCCCGCGAGTAGTCCGTACCGGTGCCAGCGTAGCAACAACCAGTGGTGAGTCCTCCTTATATGAGGACATATTTTTATGCTTTTTGAGTTAGTCAGTTATTCTTGTTTTCAGTATTTAGAGTTAACTGGGGGCTTGTCCCAATAACTCATCAGTATTAGAGACTTTCAGACATATAGTCAGACTTCAACTTATGTAGTTCAGTTGATTCTTAGACATACTATCATTTCACATAATTTTAGAATCATTATTCTTTTCAGTTATGATTTCTTCAGTTTGCTTCCGTTTATTCAGAATTATATTCAGTATGCTTATGATATGCCAGATTCAGTGTGTAACACCCCGAAAATCAATCTAGCTTTTAAACTCAGAAAACTTGCTGAAATTTTGAACTCCCAGGGATCACGAGTCAAGTCCACGAGCCGTGGAAAGTTCCATGAGTCGTGGAAAGGACTCGTGATTCCAACCCTGCACACCACCCTCAGGTTTGAGAACCACGGGTTAGTCTCACGATTCATGGAAGCCTCCATGGGTCATGGAACCAACCTGTGGAACTCAGACAGAGAGTAGTCATTTTCCCTGAAACCATGAATTGGTTCCATGAATCATAGAAGTTTCTACGGGTCATCCTGTTGAGTCGTAGGAACTCATCTGCAGCCTGAAACTTTGGCTCAGGAACCACGACTTTAGTCCACGAGCCGTGGTTAGTTCTACAGTCCGTGGAAGGGACCCGTGGAACCTGAAGCCAAGTTTTAAATTATCTTTTTCTTAATTAAGTCCCAAGGGTATTTCAGCCATTACCCACCCTTTTAACTCCTAAGTGAGGTCATTTTGACTATTTTTAGCATGAATTCTAAGCCTATTAGCCTAAGTCCCTCCTCAGTACCTCATTCATTTCAGTGTGGGTGCATGACACTAGATTACATGTAGCTCAACATAGTTTATGTTAGTTAAGAGAATCTCCCATATGATTATTTTCAAGGTATGAAGTTATATGATATCATACTTTGAATTTTAACCGTACTTCATGTTTTATGTCTTATATCTTGATAATCCTCTTATTTTATTTCTTTATGAAAAAGTTCACTGTCACGCCCCGAGGTTACTCCCTAGATGTAATATGGGACTTGGGACCCCAAGAATCCTAGACTAACCCTTAGTCATAGCATTCTCAAGCATTACAAAAGATAAGCGGAAGCATAATACGAAAATCCCATCAAGGAAACATCAATAAAGGGTCTAAGGACACCATAACATACAATATCCAAAAAGGGAGTTTGAATACAAACTATGACTGAAAGCCTCTAGTCATACATAAAGAGTTGCTAGGACAAGACTCTAGCTAACTCGGAGTATAGAAGTAAAGCTAACATAAGAAAAAAAAACATAACTAGTCCTCGCACTATGAGGACTCACCAAAGCTGGGCGTGAGTGGTCGGGAACTCTAGCCACGAAGCTGTGAAGGGACACCTGAATCTGCATCATCAATGGATGCAGCGCAATATGCGTTAGTACTATGGAATGTATAAGTATGTGAGCAATGCATGAACATGATGAAAACATGCTAAGTGTACATAAATAACTGAAATCATGCTTTTAAAGATAACTGAATGCAATGACTCTTAATATATCATAAGATGTAACATAAACATAAGTAATAAGTCTGAAAACTGCATAAGAGTCAAATGCAACATAAATCATAAACTATTTCTGTGGGAGGTTGTATAACCGACATAGACCATGTGAGCTATATAGAATTCGATGTATACGCCCCATTGAGAGGACCCAATGTACCTTGCCAGGGGTACAAAGGCATGACTATAACGTGATCACTTGAAACTGATGCCCAGCACGGGACTTAGACCCTACGAGGGAAACATAGTTTTGGGACATATGGGTACTCTCACCCATCCAACTCGGTGCTAATACTACTCCCAAAATATACATATAACTCATATAATACCAATGACATATATGATGCCAAAGCTGATTCATAACCAATGACATATGTGAAGTCAAAGCTAGTTCATAAACTGGTGACATATCTAATGTCAAAACTGTTTAAAACCCAATGACATATCTAATGCCAAAGCTAAGTAAGACCAATACATATATAATGCCAAAGCTATTTTGAAGAGAAAAAGACATATCAGATGCTATGCAATTCAAAGTCATAATCTGAAGGTTTAGATTAGCCATAGTTCAAAACATGATTCAGGTTCCCTCCCTCAGGCACGTGGCTAGAGACCGCAGGCCGTATCCTGTTAGTGTTGGTAAGTCCTTATTATTTGAGGGCTAGTTATGACTCTAGTTAGTTTTGATTATCTACTTTTGTACTTTGAGTTAGCTAGGGTCTTGTCCTAGCAACTCCTTTTGTCATGTGTAGAGGCTTTTCAGACATAGTCAGTATTCAAGTCACCCTTTTAAAACTATGTTTCGTATTGACTTATCAATTATGGATTTGGATTTCCTATAATTCTATCTATGCTTCCGCTATGCTTTTTTATGAATGACCGAATATGCTATAACCAATAGTTAGTCTAGGGCACTCGTGCCTTGGATATCGTGTTACGTCTAGAGGGTAACCTTGAGGCATGACAATTTTGGTATTAGAGCCTCAGGTTTAAGAGTCCTAGGATTTCTAAAAGCTGCATCGAGTAGAATATCTTTCATGTGTGTGAATCGCGCCACACTTATGAGAGGGAAGCTATGAGATGTCTTAGAAAAAGTTCACTTCCTTCATGATCATATCGTGCAAAAGAGTTTAACTCTAGTGTCCCTCTAATCCCTTCTTTATACGTTACAGATTATGCCTTGATGTGCTATACCTCACCGAGCCGCTCAGAATGCTGCTCCTCCAGTTCCGGCCCCCGAGGTCATGAATGAGGAATTCAGGAATGCCATCTATATGCTAGCCCAGACCTTGGACGATCAGGCCAACCAGCTGGCTCCTACCCCCATTCATCCTCAAGGTGGGGTAGCAGCCCAAGTTCGTGATTTTATCCGTATGAACCCGCCATAATTTTAGGGTTCAAAGGTTGGGAAAGATTCGCTTAACTTTTTGGATGAGGTAAAGAAAATCTTAGATGTTATGCAACTGGCTAGGGTTGATTGGATTGAGTTAGCATCCTATCAACTCAAGGATGTAGATCATATCTGGTTCACATAATGGAAGAAAGTTAGGGCTAGGGATGAGGTCCCTATGACTTGGGAGTGTTTCGAAAGGGCTTTTCTCGATCGGTTCTTTTCGAGGGAGTTAAGACAAGCGAAAGTCGAGGAGTTTGTGAATTTGAGACAGGGATCCATGAAAGTCCAGGAGTACAGTTTAAGGTTCACGTAGCTCTCCAGATATTCTCCTGCTATGGTGGCTGACCCACAGGATCAGATGAGAAAGTATATCTATAGAGTCTCAGACTTTGTGAAAAAAGAGTGTAGATCTGCTATGCTGTTGAGTGACATGAGTATCTCCAGACTTAGGACTCATGCTCACCAGATTGAGGGGGATAAGTTTAGGGAGATGGCTAGAGAGAACAAAAGAGTTAGGTCCGAGGGTTCAGGTTTTGGCCATCAGAGGTCTGGTGATGAACATCTCTCCTCATTTCAGAAGAGGTCATCAAGACCCATTCATTCTTATGCTAGTGCTCCTACCCAGGACCTGATGCCTTATCATGATTAGACTGGTAGAGGATTTGGTTCCTATTTGCAGTCCTAGGGGAGTGTTGCTAAGGGATCTTCCCATCCTCTTTGCAATAAGTGTGGGAAGAATCACCCGAGAGAGTGTCATTTAGGCACATGTGCATGCTTTGGATGTGGACAGAATGGACACATGATTAGAGATTGCCCTTCGGCTAAGAAGGGACATGGAGGTGGTAGGACTCAGTATACCCCAGCAGCTTTAGGAGGTTAACCAGCCTAGCAGCGTACTGCTTCTAGTTCTAGTAGTCAGCACCAAAATCATCTTTATGCTATGTCCTCTCGTCAGGACCAAGAGAGTTCACCGGATGTTGTCACTGGTATGTTAAAAGTCTTCTCTCTTGATGTGTATGCTTTGTTGGACCCCAGTGCCTCCTTATCTTTTGTGACCCCTTATATAGCATGCAAATTCAAAGTTTGTCCTGAATTGCTTTTAGAACCCTTTTGTGTTTCTACCCCTGTTGGTGAGTCAGTCCTAGCCAAAAGAATCTACCAAAATTTTCCTATCTCAGTCCTTCACAGAGTCATTTCAACAGATTTAGTAGAGTTGGAGATGACTAATTTTGATGTTATTCTTGTTATGGATTGGTTGTATTCTTTTTATGCTTCAGTTGATTATCATACTCAGGTTGTCAGTTTCAAGTTTTCAAATGAACCCGTCTTAGAATGACAGGGTAGTCCCCCATCCTCGAAAAGTCATTTCATATCTTATGTTAAGGCTAGGAAAATGATTTCTAAGGGTTATGTTTATTATATAGTTCGGGTTATTGACACAGAGTCCAAAACCCTATCCCTTCAGTCTGTTCCTGTTGTGAATGAGTTCCCAGAAGTATTTCCCGAAGATTTGCTCGGAGTCCCTACCGAGCGAGAGATCAAATTTGGGATAGATCTTCTTCTAGATATGAATCCTATCTCTATCCCTCCCTATAGAATGGCTCCTGCAGAACTTAAAGAGTTAAAGGATCAATTGAAGGATCTTCTTGATAAGGGTTTCATCAGGCCTAGCATTTCCCCATGGGGTGCCCCAGTCTTATTCATGCAAAAGAAAGATAGTTCACTCAGGAGGTGTATTGACTACCGTTAGTTGACCAAGGTCACAATCAAGAATAAGTATCCCATCCCTAGGATTGATGACTTGTTTAATCAGCTTCAGAGTGCTAGTTTCTTCTCGAAGATCAACCTTAGATCCGGTCATCATCAACTTTGTGTTTGAGAGTGTGATATTCCTAAGAGAGCCTTCAGGACTTGGTATCATTATGAATTTGTTTTTATGTCTTTTGGTCTAACGAATGCTCCTACAACCTTTATGGATTTGATGAACCGTGTGTTTAAATAGTATTTGGATATGTTTATGATTGTTTTCATTGATGATATCATTATCTACTCTCGGAGTGAGGAGGAGCATGCAGACCATTTGAGGGTTGTGTTTAAGACCCTCAAGGATCAACAATTGTTTGCTAAGTTCAGTAAGTGTGAGTTTTTGATGCATTCTGTTGCTTTTCTGGGTCATATTGTGACTAGAGATAGTATTCAAGTTGACTCTCAAATGATTGAGGCAGTAAAGAACTGGCCTAGACCCACTTCTCCGTCTGATATTAAGAGCTTTTTGGGTTTGGCTGGTTACTACAGGAGGTTTGTGGAAGGGGTTTCTTCCATTGCTACCCTTTTGACTCGATTGACTCAGAAAAAGGTAAAATTTTAGTGGTCTGATCTATGTGAGAAGAACTTTTAGGAATTGAAGACTAGGTTGACCACAACTCCAGTATTAGCTCTACCCGAGGGCCTAGATGAATTTGTTGTGTATTGTGATACTTCTAGAAGTGGTTTGGGTTGTGTTTTGATGCAGCATGGTAAAGTGATTACTTATGCCTCTAGACAGTTTAAGGTTCATGAGAAGAACTACCCTACTCATGATCTTGAGCTAGCAGCAGTGGTTTTCACTTTAAAGATTTGGAGACATTACTTGTATGAGGTGCACGTGGATGTATTCACCGATCATAAGAGTTTTCAGTATGTGTTCACTCAGAAGGAATTGAATCTGCGACAAAGGAGATGGCTTGAGCTTCTTAAGGATTATGACATGAGTGTGCTTTACAACCCGGGTAAGGCCAATATTTTAGCGGATGCACTTAGTAGATTGTCCATTGGTAGTGTGTCTTTAGTTGAAGACGGAAGGAAGGAATTGGTTAAGGAGGTTCATAGGCTTGCTCGGTTGGGAGTTTGCCTAATGGACTCGACAGAAGGTGGTGTTATTGTTCAGAATGGTTCTGAATCATCTTTGGTAGCTGAAATAATGGCAAAGCAAGACAGTGATCCTATTTTGCTTCAGCTAAAGGGCACAGTCCTTCAGCAAAGAGTTGAGGTTTTCTCCCAAGGGGGAGATGGTGTGCTTCGTTATCAGGGTCGATTGTGTGTGCCAGATGTAGATGGGTTGAAACAACAGATTCTGACTGAGGCTCATAGTTCTAGATATTCTATTCACCCTGGTGCCACTAAGATGTACCGTGGTCTACGAGAAGTCTATTGGTGCAATCGTATAAAGAGGGACATAGCCAGTTTTATGGCTAAGTGTCCCAACTGTCAGCAGGTGAAGGTAGAGCATCAACAAGCGGGTGGCATGACTCAGGATATTGACCTTCCTACTTGGAAGTGGAAAGAGATCAATATGGACTTTATTACGGGTTTGCCTTATACTCTAAGGCAACATGATTCAATTTGGGTGATTGTCAACCGGATGACTAAGTCATCCCACTTCTTGGTTGTTAAGACTACGGATTCAGCAGATGACTATGCCAAATTCTACATCCGGGAGATAGTCCGATTGCATGATGTCCTATTATCCATCATTTCAGATAGGGGTACTCAGTTTACTTCTCAGTTTTAGAGATTGTTTCAGAGAGGTCTTGGTACTCAGGTGAAGCTTAGCACAACTTTTCACCCACAGACGGATGACCAGGCAGAACATACTATTCAGACCTTGGAGGATATGTTGAGGGCTTGCGTGATTAACTTCAATGGTAATTGGGATGATCACTTACCTCTTATTGAGTTTGCCTACAACAACAGTTTTTACTCTAGCATCCAGATGGCTCTTTATGAGGCCCTTTATGACCGAAGTTGTAGGTCTTCTATTGGTTGGTTTGATGTAGGTCAGGTAGCTTTGATTGGTCCGGATTTGGTTTATGAGACTATGGAGAAGGTTCAACTTATTAGGGAGAGGTTGAAGACCGCTCAGAGTCATCAAAAATCATATGCAGATGTGAGGAGAAGAGAGTTAGAATTTGAAGTTGATGATTGGGTTTTTCTAAAGGTGTCACCCATGAAGGGTGTGATGAGATTTGGCAAGAAAGAAAAGCTTAGTCCCCGTTTTGTAGGTCCTTATCATATTCTGAGGAGAGTTGGTAGTGTTGTTTATGAGTTGGATTTGCCAACGGAATTAGAAGCGGTTCATCCGGTTTTCCATGTTTCCTTGTTGAAGAAGTGTGTTGGTGATCCGACCTTGATTATTCCTTTGGAGGATGTAGGTGTGAAGGATAGTCTCACCTATGAGGAGGTTCCTGTAGAGATCCTTGATCTTCAGATTCGAAGGTTGATAAACAAAGAAGTTGCTTCGGTAAAAGTCCTTTGGAGGAATTGGCTAGTTGAGGGAGCTACTTGGGAAGCAGAATCAGCAATGAAAGCCAAGTACCCTCATCTCTTCCCTTCCGATTATGTTTCAGTTTGAGGTAATAATTTCCTCCTTAGTATGTTCCTCCGATCCTACCCCATCAGTTCCTCTCGTGATCCTAGCATATATTCATATTTTCGAAGTTGAATCAGTCATGTTTTAAGTTAAGAAGGTTGGTTTCATGTTTATTCTTCAGTTTCATGTTTTGTTGTTGTTTGGATGGGCTGTTTTCTCTCCATTTTTCCTTGCGTAGTCTTCATTTGAGGATGAATGATCCTAAGGAGAATATATTGTAACACCTCAAAAATTGATTCAACTTTTAAAGTTAGAAACTTGTAGAATTTTTGAACTTCCAGGAATCACGATTAAAGTCCACGAGCCATGGGAAGTTCCACGAGTCATGGAAGGGACTCATGATTCTAGTCCTGTAGACCACCCTCAGGTCTGAGAACCATGAGTCAGTTTCATGGTTCATGGAAGTTTCCACGGGTCGTAGAACCAACCCATGGAAGTCAGACAGAGAGTGGGCCTTTCCTCAGAAACCACGATTGGGTTTCATGACTCGTAGAAGTTTATATGGGTCATCCTGTTAATCTATGAAAAATAATCCGCAGCCTAAAATCTTAGCCCAGGAACCAGGACTCCAGTCCATGAGCCGTGATTAGTTCTACGATCTGTGGAAGGGTGGGTCATTCTATTAATCCGTGAAAACTGATCCGCAGCCTAAAATCTTGGCCCAGGAACCAGGACTCCAGTCCACGAGCCGTGATTATTTCTACGGTCCGTGGAAGGGACTCGTGGAACCTGCAGCCGAGTTTTAAATCTGCTTTTTCTTAATTAGGTCCCAGGGGTATTTCAGCCATTACCCACCCTTTTAACTCCTAAGTGAAGTCATTTTGGCCATTTTTAGCATGATTTCTAAACCGATTAACCTAAGTCCCTTCTTATTACCTCATTCATCTCCCAAAAAGGAAAAGAACTCTCTCAAGCTCAAGGTCTCAAGCTCCAAGTTCAAGTATCCTAGTCTTTTCAATTTTAAGTGAGTTAGCTTCAATCAAGGTATGTGGGTATTCAACAATGGGTTTCTTTCACCCTTGTGTCCAAAACCCCTAATTTCTATTTTGATTTCATGAACTTACAAATTAGGGTTCTTACTCAATTCTTATGGGTTTTGCTATAAATTGTCTTCTCATGATTTTATTATGAAACTCTATTAAATTGCATGATTTTGCATGGGTTTTTACATATGAACTCCTATTTTATGAATTGAAGGCTAATTATGGTAAATCCTACATGCATAGATTGATTTAAGTAAATTGGTTATTTGATAGCATGTATTCTCATGAATTTTCAAGCAAGTGCACACCTAGTTCCTATGCTCTATGAAAATATGTTATTATTAAAATTGAACTAGAGTCATGCAAGTTTTCAAGTTATGGACTATTATGCAAGACAAGACATCTGATATGCCATCAATGCTCATGAATCATTTTCTAAAACCAAGGTTTATGAGTAGTATGAAGATCCGGGTTATGAACATGTTTATGAACAAGCTTTGACATCTAGATATGTCACATGTATGTGAGACTCATGTTATATATTTTGGGAGTTGTATTTAGCACCGAGCGATGAGGGTTCAAGATAACTCAAGTCCAAAACTACGTTGCCACTGTAGGTTTCCCTTCGTGACTTATGAAAGGATCCTTATGACATGGTTCTAACCTTGGCCGGTTAGGACAACCTTTTTTAGTGTGGGTGCATGACACTGGACTCCATGTAGCTCAACATGGTTTATGTCGGTTAAGAGAAACTCCCTCATGATTATTTTCAAGATATGAAGTTATATGATATTATACTTTGAACTTTGACTTTACTTCATGTTTATGCTTTGTATCTTGATAATTTCTTATGCTATCTCTTATTTCAAAAGAACTCATTTTAATTATGTTTTTAAGTATGTTCTATCATGATCATGCATATCTCTCATACTCGGTACATCCTATAGTACTGACACATATTTTGTGCTGCATCCTCTTGATGATTCAGATTCAGGTTCCCTCTCTCAGGAACATGGATAGAGACTGCAGGTCATATCCTGTCAGCTGGTGAGTCCTCATTGTTTGAGGGATAGTTATGACTCTAGCTAGTTTTGATTATCTACTTTTGTACTTTTAATTAGCTAGGGTCTTATCCTAGAAACTCCATATGTCATGTGTAGAGGCTTTTCAGACATAGTCAGTGTTCAAGTCACCCTTTTAAAACTATGTTTCATATTGACTTATCAATTATGGATTTGGGTTGCCTATTATTCTATCTATGCTTCTGCTATGCTTTCTTATGAATGATTGAGTATGCTTTGACCAAGGGTTATTCTAGGGCACTCGTATCCCGGATCTCGTGTTACGTCTAGGGGGTAACCTCAGGGTGTAACAGTTTCAAACAACTCATCCATGGGGCCAGTAATGGGATAGGGTGCAACCAAGGCAGCCTCAAAAGCACTTAAATCAGCCTCACCTATTGGTGCCTTCCCCTTAGCTTTGTCGACATCTTTTAAGAGATCTGCCATAATATGCTTAACAATATCCACCCTTTTGCAAAAGTTATCCATGCTGCTCACTACATCCTTCATTGCCTTCTTTACAGCCCTCTGAATCATACCGGGCAGCCTATCAGCTAAAGTGGTTAACTGCCGATCATGAGAGTAGGTCATGTCAACCAACTTTTGAAATCCCGATAGGGTTGAGGTCACTGATGATGGTGAAGGTCTAGGAGGAGCTGCAACCATAGGATTTCCTGACTCTGTAGGAGTAGGTGCACTTGAGGTTAATGTTAAAGGAGAGGAAGTGGTGGGATCAACATCAGTGTCCTCAACCTGCACAGCGACAAAACTCTGCATCTTGCGCTTTTTCATCTTAGGGACCTCAACATCAGTCTTTCTCTCAAGGTTAAGTACACCAGTGGAAGGGGTGAAGACATCAAAGTGAAATTAGGACCCTAGCCTTAGCACATAACTTGTTGATAAGCACAGGGTAGGTGAATGAGTCACCAACTCGATGTGCCTTTCTCTTGATTACCAACATTATGATCTCACCAAAATTCACATGTGCCCCTGACATGATGGAGGCTACTAGAATGGTGCCTTCCTTTGTAACATTCTGATCATTTTTAGAAGGTAGGAAGAGAGAGCGAACAAAGTTATACCATAGGTGTGCCTCGAAATATAAACTCCGACGTGGAATGATGCCCTCATAGTTACCTAGATAGGAGTCCCAGGAGCAATTATAGTAGCAGCCCAGCCAAGTGGTTTTTCCTTTGGGAGTACCTTAGCCCAATATTCTGGTGCAGGCTCAATTGGATTAGCCTAGTAGATGGCATTGATAGAAGCTAGTGTGATGTAAATTTCTTTTCCCCAAACAATCACTGAATCCAAGTAAGGGTAATCCTCAACATTGCTCGTATACCCCATCGAGTCCTGTTTAGCTTGGTAGGAGGCATAAAATTCATGAACCACCTCGGGTGATACCCTCTGGGCACCTCTACAAATAGGAACCATTAGCGAGTAGTGAATTGGTCATGGATGTTAGGCAAATCAACCTCAATCTCTACAAGGTTAAAGCTCAACTACGAGGTGAAGGTCCTTGCCTGGTCTCTGTTATAGATGGCTTTCAGGCCCTCCAACCCAAAATGAATCATGTCCTCCTCCGAAACTTGCACAAAAGCAGGTGTTAGGGAAGCAACATGGGCTTTCTTCTTCCCCTTAGACTTAGAAGTGGAGGTAGGAGGGGCTGGAGGCCCTCTTGTGCTGGGACCTAAATTTCCCCTGCAAGAAGATATTTTCTACACAAAGAGATTGTGAGTACTCAAAAGAAATAACAATTTTTTTTTGTATTTTAGGAATATTAAAAGAAGAAAATGCTACAAGAAATTAATAAACTAAAAATAAATAGGATGCAAAGGAGAATAAAAAGACACCAAGGGACTGTTGGCATGTGCGAGTCATATGCGAAATGCACATGAAGAAGTGCACGTCACATGTGGCTTTGCCCATGCTAACAGAAACTTGAGTAGATGCAGCTTCAAGGAGCGAAGGATTGTGCATTTTGCCTCAGCCATTATGTGCATCGCACATGCCTTCACCCCTCAAAACAGTAAACTGGCACACTTAGCACATGCATATAATGCCTTGTGCATTTCGCAGGTGGAGATCTGCGCATCGCATGTGAGACACACAAGGAAACAATAGGAATTTTTCAATTCCTCGCTTTTATGTGTGTTACGTATGTTATTCACAGAGCAATACCTGTAGAATGCACATGCAAACAAGTCTATAAACACTAATTTTAATAGGGTTTAAGCATGAATTGACCAAAAACCTAGTTGTCCGGGCACTCAAACTTCCCCAAAAAAATTCAAACACAATCAAGACCCACATATTACAAAAGATTTGCTTAATGACTTTCCTTAAGAAGGACGTTACCCCATCTATCATCGGAAACATCAAGCCTTCATGAAAATTACTCAAACACAATCAACGCATCAAGATTTCACTCCCTTCAACCAAAGCTCTCACCGGACAATTATAATAAATTGAAATGATACAAGGGTGCAGTGGTATCAATAATTTCAGTCCACATATCACTATTCTACCAAAACCTTGCAAAGATGACGAATTACCCTTAAGAATGATGTCACCCAATCTAGTATTGGGCCAAACCATGCATCAACTCAAGTGGATTACTCAAACTTCACCCAAAAACATGAAATTTAGGGCTAAAAATTAACACAAGTTGCATGCATCAATCTAAAATCAAGATCTACCAAGTTTTTCTCAAGAAAAATTGACAATATGCCCCAAAATTGGGGTCCCAAAAATTAGATCTCACCCAAAATCAACATGGAGGATTTAACTATTCACAAATAATATTCCTAATCTACTTAAAAACATGGATTTAATATTAGAAAACTTACCACAAGTGAAGATAAGGGAGTAAAAAGCACAAACTTCAAGCCTCAAGTGCCTAACAATGGTGACCCACTTTTTCACCAGAAAAAGAGTGGTGCAGTGGAGGTATTAATGGCGATAAAGAAGTAGTGGTGAGACGGAATATGATTTTGGGAAAGTGTGGAGAATTTAGAGGGTTTTGGGATAGATTAATGGAGGCTTTGGGAGTGTTATAGGATAAAAGAAGGTATGGGGTGATGGTTTATAGGAGAAAAAGAAGTGGAGAAGACGTAAGGCAACAATCCAAGTTGGGTCAGTAAATGGGTAGGTCAACAAAAAATTTAAAACTTACTTGAATGCGCTGCAACATGTGATTCGCATATGACAATGTACATCTCGCACGTCACTTTGCACATGATGATTTTATGCCAAAATTTTGCCTAGCATTCTGCTCTGGCGTGCGACAGATATGCAATGCATAAATCGAGAGGTGCGATTCACACCTTTGATCGCATATCACTTCAACAATTTCTTTTTCCTCCCAGCTTTTTGATTGTGTATGCAGTGTCACATACGGCTGCACAATGGGGTGTGCAAACTACATGGCCCATCGCACATGCCTTTTGATATTTTTATTCCATGTAGTTATTTTTCCTTCTCCATGCATTCCTAAAAAATACCAAAAACAACAAAAGGTAAGATAAATAAAATAAAAATTCTTGGGTTACCTCCCAAGAAGCGCTTGATTTTACATCGCAGATCAATGATAGTACCTCAACTTTCAATCATTTCTCGATAGCATGCTAATCTGATTGGCGTGGCCCAATCCAAAGTAATGAAAGTGCTTTCTCAAAATTCTCATACATTATCTTGTTGCCCAGTTGATAACATCATAAAAATGGTAACTTTCTTCATCTCATACTCACCAGGGGTTTCAACCAACTTGCCCTCGGTATTAATCATAGACACAACTCTATATTCATCCAGTGGTTTAGTAGGTTGGCACATGTTGAACATATCATTGCTCCCCATATGGAATTTGAGCTCTCCTAGATCCACGTCAACAAGGGCTCTTTTGGTGGCCAAAAGTGGATGCCCCAAAATGATGGGAACCTCAAGATCAACAACACTATCTAAGACCACAAAATCAGCCAGCAAGATGAACCTATCTACCTTCACCAACACATCAAACAATATCCCTACGGGGCATTTAATTGAACGATTAGCCATTAGTAACCTTATTGGTGTAGGCTTAGGTGTAGTTAAGCCTAACATTATGAAAATCTCAAGGGGAATAAAGTTGATACTCGCCCTAAGGTCACACAAAGCCTTTCTAAACACGAATACCCCAATGGTACAAGGGATGGTGAAAGCTCCCAGATCCTCCTGTTTAGGAGCTATATTGCTCGTCATGATAGCAATACAACTATAGGACACTTCAACTGTCCCCATATCAATCATCCGTTTCTTATTTAGCAACTGTAACACCCCCCAAAAAATACTAAGCTAAGATCTAAACCTTTTCCATGAGTGTAATGATTATTTTCCTAGTGTGGTGAGTGCTTTGGATGTGAGTCATATTTATAAGAAACTCCTATCATCAAGTTAAGTCGCAAGCACCTCACCCAAGTAAGTTTTCATGTAATACTAAACTAGGGTCAACTTCAATCGATCATTACTCCTAAAATATAAAGAGTTAGGTGACCTAGTACCCACCAAATTAAAGGTTTTTGAGTATTATTTCCAACGCCACCGACCACACACTAATTCGAGTCCAGAGTAAAAGGTTATGGGAAGTTTACTGCAGTGCTGCCAGTGATGATGGATGGGAATGACGAACCGTGGTTCTGAAGAACAGTATGAACTGTGACTCGTCATTGCTGAACTGAACCTTAAAATTTTCATCTTTTCTTTCCTAGATTCCACGAGTGAATTGACGGGTCGTCATTTTAAATGACAGATCATCCTGTAACTCGTGGAATGGAGTCTAGTAGACTCTCAAAAGTGATTTCTAAAATCACAGACTAAATGATGGTCCATCATTCACTTTGACGGTCCATACATTGACCCGTGGTCTCTAAAGCTGACTTTTTCCAAGTTTAAGTCCAGGGATATTTTTGTAATTTTCCACTCTTTTAACTCCTAATACTAAGTCGTTTTAAGCCTATTTAGGAGGTTTTTATTCCCACTTGACCTAAGTTCTCCCCCATTCTTTCAATCAACTTCCAAAAGAAGAAAACGAATTTTTCCATCCTCTCAAGCTTCAAGCAAGGGTTTCAACTCCTAGTCTCAAGCTCCAAGTTCAAGTCTCCTAAGTCTTTTTAATTCAAGTGGGTTAGCTTTAATCAAGGTATGTGGGTATTAAACAATGGGTTTCTTTCACCCTTGTGCCTAAAACTCCTAATTTAAATTTTGATTTCATGATCTTCAAATTAGGGTTCTTATCTAATTCTTATGGGTTTTGCCAAATATGATCTTCTCATGATTTGATTATGAAATTACTATTAAATTGCATGATTTTACATGGGTTTTTACATGTTAACTCTTATTTCATGAATTAAAGTTTAACCATGGAAATTTTATATGCATGAAGTTGATTTAAGCAAATTGGATTTTGATAGCATGTTCCATATGGATTTTCAAGCATGTGCATGCCTAGTTCCTATGCTCTATGAAAGTATATGTTTTATGAAATTGAACTAGAGCCATGCAAATTTTACAAGTCATGAAGTATGCAAGTCTTTCCATGTTATGAAGTATTATGCAAGACAAGACACCCGATGTTCCAACAAAGCTCATGAGCCATTTCTAAACTAAAACTCATGAGTAGTATGACAATCCGGGGTATGAACAAGTATGAATCAGTATGAATAAGTATGATTTAAGAAAGAAAAGTATGTTTGAATTATGGCTATGCTAAGCTTCATGAACTTATGATATGAGAATTGCATGATTCCCGATGTGTTTTCATGCTTTTCAAACAAGAGTTGGCATGAGATTGTTCCACTATGAAATTATGAGATATATGTATATGTTTTGGGAGTAGTACTTAGCACCGAGCGATGAGGGTTCAATTACCCAAGTCCAAAACTACATTGTCAGCGTAGGTTATTTATCGCCCGATTGGCATATGAAAGTGGTTTCACATCTTGATTAATGGTGTCCTTGCCTTAGCGGGGCATATGACAACTTTGCCAACTAAGGTTACATAGTTGGGGATGGTGGCTTGTGCTTTGGCAAGGTTCAGGCCAACTTTGCTGACTAGGGTTATATAGTTAGATTCCATGTAGCTCGCATGGTCTAATTTCGATTATAGGAAACTCCCGTATGAATGATTTCAAGTTTTCTAAGCTTTATGGTATCTTATATTGAGGTTTTGACTACGAACTCATGCTTATTACTCAAACTATGATATTTACTTATGACTTATTTGATTATGCATGAATTCAGTTTTCAATTATATTTTAAGCATGTTTTCATATTATTTACGCATATCCCACATACTTGGTACATCCTATAGTACTGACGCATATCTTGCGCTACATCCTTTGATGATGCAGATTCAGGTGTCCCTTCTCAGAGTCGTGGATAGAGTTCCCAGGCCACTTTCCTAGTCAACTGTTGGTGAGTCCTGTTAAGTCGAGGGCCAGTTATGTTCTTAGTTTATGTTAGCTTTTCATTTCCGTACTTTGAGTTAGCTAGGGTCTTGTCCTAGAAACTCTTTATGTTATGAGTAGAGGTTTTTTAGACATAGACATTATTCAAGTCTTTTGGATCTTTTCACCAAGGGTTAGCTTGGGGCACTTGTGGTCTCAAGTCCCGTGTTACATCTAGGGAGTGACCTCGGGGGATGACAATAACTCTTTCATAAAATTTGCATAACCCAACATTTTCATAAGAGCGTAAACCAAAGGAATATTGATAGATAGTTTGCTGAACATGACTACAAACTTCTTGAATTGGTTATATTTCTTTTTCTTGATTAACCTCTGAGGATACGGAGGAGGGCCTTTAGGTAATGACTTTGTCACATTCGAGGCTTGATCCTCAATCTCAATAGAAATTTGAGGAGGAAAATCAGTCTCGTCCCTTTCCTCATGCGGGCTAGCATCATCAACAATCACATTGGGTACACTAATCTTCACCCTTATATATGGACTCTCATCATTCTTTTTCTCGAGCATGACTTCCTTTTCTATCTGGTCATATTTCTCCCTCACAACTTCCATGGTTGGTTTCCTCATACCACTAAGCCTTCTTTCACTTTGAGTCACAATTGCCATCACATGACCATCATTTTTTGGATTTGCAAGAGTGTCACTTGGAAGAGTACCATTCTAACGTAGGTTCATTTGAGAAGAAAGATGGTTTATTTGAGCCTCTAAGTGCTTGATAGATGCCAAATGGGAACTTACCATTTGATAAAGAGTGGATACCTCACTTTTTAAATCTTTCACCCTGCTATCCATTGATTCAACTCTTTTCAATACTAGAGATAATATATCCTCAATCTTAGAATGAACGAGGTTACTCACCATTGGTTGGTAGGGAACACATCAGCTTTTCATGAAGGCATATAAGGATTAGCACTACAGAGATTGTAATGATCACTGTCTCTCTCATGTTCTCACTATGGAACTTCACAGTCTTTACTCTGCTCCTTATCTCTCCATTGATTTCCCTTGTCTAAATCCCAACCTTGATTCTTGTCTCTCAGATGCCAAGTACCTTAGATGGTACCTTGATATCTGGGTCAAGAACCCCCTGCTAGAAAACAAAGCTCCTCATCTCCCGATGTATGAGTACCAACTTTATCATGATCATTTGACCCATAAGTACCTACGACATTGACACTCCTTATGCCAGATCCCATCATATGTTTGGACAATAGATTAATTTGTGCCATCATTTTAGCCATGGTCTCATCTCTTTCCTCCTCTTTTCTCCTTATCTCACTCATCATAATAGATGAAGTAACACTTGGTGAGACATCAACTTCTCTAGTATGCCACGCTCGATTGGTTTTTGTCATTCGATTTAAGAGGGATATAGTGAGACCATAGTGTTGGTCCATAAGTGTCTCACTCGCGAAGTTATTCACCACTAATTTGTTCATAGTGTCTAGAGTTCTATAGAAGCTTTGACAAAGAACATTGTCCGGCAGGCCATGGTTTGGACATAATAGAAGTTTTTTCTTGAACCTTAGCCATACTTCATGCAATAGCTCATCCAGTAGTTGTTGAAAGTTGGTGATATCATCCCTCAACTGCATCATCTGAGAAGGTGGGAAAAACCTTACCAAGAAGGCTTCCACTAGTATGTTCTATGTTGTAATAGAGCCCTCCGAAAACTCCTCAAGCCACACCGTCGCTTCCCTTATAAGAAAGAAAAGGGATAATCAGAGCTGGATCGACTCTTTGGATATATTATTGATGTTGAAAGGTTGGCAAATTTCAACAAAGTTTCAGATATGCCGGTTGGCATCTTCATGAGCCAGCGCTCCAAAGAGTCCTTTCATTTGTATCAAATAAAGCATAGTGCTCGTCACATGGAACACAACATTTCTAATGGTTGGGGGTAGGCAGATTGCACCTACAACACCGTGGACCATAAGTTCATTTTCACATCTATATATCTGTTGATACTCTCTTGGTCCTCTGCTTGACTCATGGGCACCCTTTTCGCAACAACACAAAAAACCAAAAAGTAAAAAAGAGAACAAACACTACAATCAAATGGAAAATCAAGAACCATTCCCTAGCAACAATGCCATTTTTGATGATGTTCAAAAGCACTCTCCTGTAGGAGGAGGTAATGATTGTCGTACAAAATAATAAATAAATCCAATGGATGTCGGGGTTATATCTATGGAAATTGGAGTGATGATTCACCAATAAATTATCGAATGACAATCACTGAGCAAGTAAGTTTTCAAGCAATAAAAGTAAAACTTAGGGGAAAAAAGATTATGAATTAACAATATCGCAATTTCAACACGAGAACAATCATAAAAATTATTTGATGATTAAGCGAAGGAAGACTAGGGGTATGCTTCTGATGGGGTTCTACAATGGGCTAGGGAATTGATTAATCGTGCAAACTTTTGATTATAGGTATGGGTAGCTCGGTCATAACTATATTTGATAGTCTTTCAACCCTCCAAATATATGTACCATAGCCTTTGCTCAAGCACCATAGCTTTACCATAAAACAATCAATTAACACTTGGGTAAATCACACTATTTCTAGCTTAGATTCTTAGATGAAAATTTCCTTTGATCAATATATTTCTAGACTTAATTTATGGTGGAAATCCTAAATCCCCACTATTGAATTCTTACTCAATTTATGAACTTCTCTTTCAAGAAAGAACAAAATTACTAAACTCAATCAATGTTTGCAACCATCAATTTTATGATTAAACTTTGAAGAATTCAATAGACCCATACTAAATAATCAATTATAAGCACAATCAATCAATACCTATGCCCAAATTCAAACACCCATCATGCACATACCCCTAGAATAGGATTTAGCTACTCATATTATGAGAACAAGAGAATATACCAAATGGGTTTTCCAAAATTCTATTCATATTAAGCTAATTTCCAATTCCAAGCTCAAAATCTTTACAAATGGTATTTTTCAATGAGGAAGAAGAAGAGAAAAAGTGTACTCTGAATGCTCTTCCTTAGGGAAAGTAAAAATTGAATTGTATCTCAGGTACATACCCTAAAAAGGGTTTTAGAACCTTTCCAAATACGTCACAAAGCTTTAGACAAAAATGCCCTTCGTGGCTGGTATGATCGGTGTGTGATGGAACATGTGCTCTAACCTCTAATTCTATAGCTCGTATGTGGATTTTTCTTTAGGCATTAAGTTCAACTTCTTGTGTGACTCAGATGGGAAGGAGGGTGCGGCTGCATCTTGTAATATGCAGCTCGCACCTCCTGATGATTCCTTCCTCTTTTCCGATCACCTTCACATTTTAACTTCTTTTTGAGATCTTCAGGTTCAATTCATTTGATTTCTTCTCTTGACCAAGAATACCAATATTTGTGTTAATAAAGTCAATAAGTACCACTAATTCTCATCAAAATATGATAATAATTCATGAATAAAAGCTTAATAAATTGGTACATTACCAACTTATCAGGCTCATGGTTGAATTTTTTGGATCCAAAATAGAAGTATAGCAATATGGATGTCCACAAATTTATGTGCTTATATAGACTAAATATTTGATAAATTGGGGATCTTTCAGAGACTTTAAGGTAGGGTAAAGCTATCATTTGATTTGCTGGGATTCATTTAAGGCAAGTTAAAACTTTTTTTGACTTTTTCAAAGTGCTTGTGTGTTAGTTAATTGTGTAAGGAAGCAATAGGGATATGGGGTTCTTATATATATGAGATAATACGCATCTATTCGGGTACCAATATTTTGTGAAGGGTTTAAGTAATTAATTGACTTGTTTGGATTTTTTTTCGATTTGATGACATGATTTGTGTGAACTGTGGATTAAGTGATTCATGAGAATGTTAGTTCGCGTATTTACTCTCCTATAAGAATTCAGAGTCAGATTATGATGATCTTTTGTGAAAGTTGAGATACTAGTTATCTTTGGATTGAAATTAGATGTCAAATAGGATTTAAATTTTGTGAAATTCAACTGGAAAGATAGAGGATTTGGATTGTTATGAAAGAATTGCTTCTATATATGCACATCATGCATTATATTTCATTTGAATCAGAGTGGCATACCATATCAATGTTATGTTGATTAATTAGAGTGGCACACTTGCCCAATATGAGTTAGAGTGGAACACCTGCTCAGTATGAATCAGAGTGGCATGCCTGCCATGTATGAAGCATATGCATCATATTCATTCTTTACATCATATTAATATTGATTTGGTATGGAAAGTGATAAGATATCTGTGATCATGACCTCACTCCTCCTCCTCTGATTTGACTGTTTTGTTGAGATTATCTGGACTTAGCTTATTTATGTAACTCTCGTTATGTCAATATTAGCTAGTAGGTCATATTTGTGATAGAATGAAAGAGTAGAATTGCCTTAGTATTGTCAGAATAGAGTAGTAGTACTGACCCTCACTATCACTTTGAATTTGAGCTAGTCGACAATGCTATTGAGTACATGTGGGATAGTAGTTAGGCTTGTTATTTTCTGCACCTTGTTGTGCAGGTTTTGAGCTGGGTACCTCTTGACGCTAATTGGATAGCTTTCTGGAGTGGACTTTATCTGAGATTTTGAGGTAGATGCTTGGTTGATTTGCAACTTCCTTGGATATCATCTATATTTTGGTCTTTTCATACTTCTTTTAGACTTTTTGAGTTTAGAGTTATATTTGAATTTGTAGATAGCTTGTACTAGTGACTTATAGATTTCAGGTTAGATTGTATTATATTTCCACATTATCCTTTAAGTATATTATAAAAGAGTTTAATTTTGACTTGATATGAGTAGATGGAGATCTTCCTTGTATTTTACTTTGTTTTTACTTATGATATTTGGGTTGGCTTATCTATCTTGGGGTGTAGATAGGTGCCATCACTTTCCTAAATTTTAGGCCGTGACAGATCTATTCAACCCTCGAAGGCTATTCATCCTCCTGAATAGCAAGGCTGTTAATATAGGCCCAAACACAAATAATTTGCAAGCATGGATTATTAGATGAAAAGTCTTTTGAAATCATTTTGTCATTAGTAGAGGTATATCAAATTGTTGCTCTAGTTTGAAAACCATGTTTAAAATCATTAAATCATGTTTCAAGTCAATAGCTCATTTGTAGAGCAAACAAAAGTTATAAAATCAATACTTTAAATCAAATTCAACCAATCCCATTATGGGGAAAACACATTTCATAATATGAGCAAAATATAAAGACTCAATGCGAGCTGTCCTACACGTGCAAAAAGTCATGTTAAAAACCTCTTTGTAGTTAAAAGTATGTTAGAAAAGAAACATACCTTGAATATTTCAATGAACATTATAAGCATACTAAATTACTAGATCTTGCTATGAATCCCCTAAGAAATCCTTCTATTATGATCTCGAACCAAACTTCTAGAACCTATGAATTAAAATAAGGATTTGCATGTTAAATTGATGTAAAATTAAAGTTATAATCGAGGGGATTGAGTAGAATCTAAACATAGATGTTTGAGAGGAGCCTCAAGGTATTTTCTCTCTAAAAAAGTCATTCAAAAAATAGTGGGACTAAAATCTCAAACTAAACACGTATTTATAGAGCATAATTCAAAGTTGACTAGGATTGAAGCAGCTCGCACTGCGAGGGCAGGGCTCACGCTGTGAGGCCTAGGGAGAGGTCCCTTCTTGTTTTGAGCCTCGTGCTGCAAGGTCCATCACGAGGTCCTTCCTTTCTTTGGGCCTTGCTTGCACGGTCCCCCTATTTTGAACTCTTAGACAATTTTTTAAATTTTGCATGGTGATTTGGCAAAACACTCATAACTTTTCATATGGGGATCCGTTGGCAAACTATTCAAAGTGTTGGAACTCAATCTTGATTTCTCTCTAATTTTAATAAGTATCTAACCTCACACAAGGGATTATTTACAGTCTGTTTCAACCCACGTATATTTGTCTAGTTCAGTAACCCAAACTTATGGAGTGTTACAATTACAAAGGCTTATGACAGAATCTCTTGGAGGTTTCTTACAAGTGTTCTTCAGAAGATGGGATTTAATGAGATATTTTTGGATAAAATTTGGAAATTGGTGGTAGAAAACTGGTATTGAGTCTTAATCAATGAGCAGAACCATGGATTTTTTCACTCTACCAGAGGAGTCAAATAGGGATACCTACTATCCTCAACTCTTTTTGTACATTGTGTAGAAGTACTATCTAGAGATTGGAATAAATTATTTGATAATAGTTTATTCAAGGGTTTTGGGATACAAAAACAATGTAGCACTAAATTGCATAAATACATGGAATATACTATATGTAAAATAGCTAAAGTGAAACAACATTATTATCTGATAAAGCTGAACAACTAAGTCATGGATATGATATACATTAAGATAATGAGATAACTGAACAAGATGATATAAATCATCCTTATTATCTGAATCAGAAATGCAATTGAATCATTAGTAACTGAGTATCTAAGTCATAAGAAGAACTGAAAGTAAAACATTTTAAAAGCTTTTCTAAAATTGGTGGCGTTGTGCCTATATCATATTTCTTGAAAATACTAAGTGTTTTATGTTTGGGGAGTTTCTTTCAACCGACATACATCATGTGAACTCATAATATCCAATCTCTGACCCAATTGGGAAATCCATCCTATATCTTACGAGGGCATAGGGCATAAATGAACTGAGTCCTTACCAGGGGCTTAATGAGGAGTCTGACAAATCTACAACATGATCCTATCTTACGCTAGCATACGTAGTTTTGAGGCATATGTTATATGAACCCATACCCTTCTTGGTTAACAAAAATCCTCCTAAAAATATATTATAAGCTCATACTGTGATAAGTTGGTAATCTACCAACTTATTGAGCCTTTATTCATGAATTATTGCCATGTTTTAATGAGAATTAGAGCTACTTATTGCCTTTATTGATGAAAATACAGGTACTCTTGGTAAGGAGTAGAAAAAAATGGAATTGAATCCAAAGAGTTCAAAAAGAGTTGAAGTGTGAAGGTGATCGAAAAAAGAGGAAGAAACTGCCGAAAGGTGAAAGCCGCATGCGAGCCACACAACATAGCATGCAAAATGCACCTCCCATCGCACCTCATCACACAAGCAACTGACATCACATGTTAGAAAAGAGGCAGTGTGTAAGGCACAAAAGTCAAGGTGTGACCACACATCACATCGCACATCGCATTGCACTACCCCCGAGGGGTATTTTTGTCCAATGCCATGTGACATATTGGGAAGCTTCTAAAATCCATTTTGGAATGTGTACCTGATATAGAATTTTAGTTTTACTTTCTCCAATGAAGATATTGAGAGTACACTCTTCTCTCTTTATCTTCTCCAATAAGAATCACCAGTTTTGTAAGGATTTGAGCTTGGGTTTGGAGTTTATCATTGAATATGAATGGAATTATGGATAACCCATTTGGTATATCTTCTAATTTCTTTAATTTGAGAAACTAATTTCCTTATCTAGGGGTATGTGCATAATGGGTATTTGATTTTGGGTATGGGTATTGATTAATTGTGCTTACAATTGATAAATTAGTATGGGTCTATTGAATTCTTCATGATTTAATCATAAAATTGATGGTTGCAAACATTGATTTAGCTTACTTAATTATGTTCTTGTTTGAAAGAGGAGTTCATAATTTGGATAGGAATTCAGTAGTGGGAATTTGGGATTTTCACCTTAAATTGAGGCTAGAAATAGCTTAATCGAAGGAAATACCCATCTAAGAATCTAAGCTAGAAATAGTGTGATTCCCCCAAGTGTTGAATTAGTTGGTTTGAAGTAATAGCTATGGTGCTTGAGCAAAGGCTATAGTATATATATTTGGAGGGTCAAAAGACTACCAAATATAGCCCAAAACCAATGCTACCCGTACCTTTTATCGAGAATTTACATAATTAATCAAGTCCCTAACCCATTGTAGAATCCCATCGGAAGCATACCCCTAGTCTTTCTTCTCATTGATAAACAAATCATGTTTACATTAATCTTGTATTAAAATTGATATGCTAATTCCCATTCCTTTTTCCCCCAACTTTTATTTTTCGTTGTTTGAACATTGACTCACCTTTGTGATTACTATTTTATGATTTCTTAGCAAATCATCACTCCATTCCCTGTTGATATGACCCTGACCATCTGTTGGATATATTGATTTGTTTTGTACAATGATCGTTACCACCTCCTATGGGAGAGTGTTTTTGAATGTCATAAAAAATGGCACCATTTCCAGGGAGTGATTTTTGATTTTCCATTTGATTGTCGTTTAAGTTTACTTTGTTGAGTATTTGTTCTATATTACTTTTTTTGTTGTTTGTGTTATTGTGGATAGGGTACCCATGAGTCAAGTGGGTGACCAAGAGAGTGTAGACGGATATATAGATGCGGATAATGAACTCGTGGTCTATGGAGCTGTGGTGCAATATGCCTACCCCCAACTATGGGAAATGTCGTGTTCCATGTGACGAGCACTGTGCTTCATTTGATTCAGACGAAATGACTTTTTGGAGGGCTGGCTCATGAAGAAGCCAACTGGCATATCCCAAACTTTATTGAAATATGCCAGCCTTTCAACATCAATAATATATCGCAAGAGTCAGTCCGAATTTGATTATTACATTTCTCCCTTACGGGGGAAGCAACAACATGGATTGAGGAGCTTCCAGAGGGCTCTATTACAACATGGAACGGACTTGTGAAAGCCTTCTTAGTGAGATTCTTCCCTCTTTCTCAGATGATGAAACTAAGGGATGATATCACCAACTTATGCCAACTACTGGATGAGCCATTTCATGAAGCATGGCTAAGGTTCAAGAAAAAACTTCTATTGTGTCGAAACCATGGGTTATCGAATAATGTTCTCCTTCAAAGATTCTGTAGATCTATTGACTCCATGAACAAATCCATGGTGAATAACATCATGGGTGGGATACTTATGGACCAAACCTATAGTCTAGCTACAACCCTCTTAGACCGAATGACAAAAATAAATAGGGCATGGCAAATTAGAGAAGCCGATGTCTCACCAGGTGTTACTTCATCTATCATGACAAGCGAGATAAGAAGAAAAGAAGAGGAGAGGGATGAAACTATGGCCAAGATGTTGATGCAAATTGATCTATTGGCCAAACATATGATAGAAGCCGACACCAAGAGTGTCAATACTGTGGGCTTATGGGTTGAATAATCATGATGGAGTGGGTACTCATGCATCGGGTGATGAGGAATTGTGTTTTCTTGCTGCGGGTTCTCAACCCAAATATCAAGGTACCAACCAAGGTTCTTGGCATCCAAGAGACCAGAACCAAGGTTAGAACTAGGACAAGGGGAATCAATAGAGAGATAGGGAACCGGGTAGAGACTGTGAAGGTCCAGGGCATGAACGTGAGAGAGATGGTGATCGTTACAATCACCATAGTACTAACCTTTATGTGCCTCCACTAAAGGCCAATGTGTCTCCCTACCAAATAATAATGAGTAACCCCGTACATTCTAAGATTGAGTACATGTTGTCTAAAGTCTTGAAAAGAGTTGAATTGACAGATAGTGGGGTGAAAGAATTAAAACGCGAGGTGTCCACTCTTTACCAAATGGTGAGTTCACATTTGGCATCTATTAAGTACTTAGAGGCCCAAATGAACCACCTCTCCTCCCAAATGAACCCTCATTTGAAAGGAACCCTTCCAAGTGACACACTTGCAAACCCGAAGAATGATGGCCATGTGATGGCAATAGTCACTCAGAGTGAAAGAATGCCTAGCGGAGTGAGGAAGGCTAATATTGAGGTTGTTGTGGAGCATGAGGACAAGATAGTAGAGGATGTCATTGGGCTGAACAAATTTGATGAGAGTTCGAATATTAGGGTGAAGCCTAGTGCACCAATGTAATTGAAAATGATGAAGATCCACATAAAGAGAAGGATGAGACCGAGTCTCCTTCTCAAATTTCTCTTGATATTGAGGAGGATGATCCAAGTGTGCCAATGCCACTACCAAAAAGGTCCCCTCCATACCCTTATAGGTTAGCCAACAAAAAGAAAGATGCTCAATTCAAAAAGTTTATCGACATGTTCAACAAGCTAGCCATCAATATTCCTTTTGTTGACGCTCTTATGCAAAATGCCGGGGTATGCCAAGTTTATGAAGGAGCTATTAAAGAAAAAGCGAGTGATTGAAGTGGGGACAGTGGAAGTGTCCCAAAGTTTTAGTGGGGTGATGACAAGCAATATTGCCCCCCAAACAGGAAGATCTGGGAGCCTTCACCATCCTGTGTACTATTGGAGTGTTTTTGTTTCGAAAGGCCTTATGTGATCTCGGGGCAAGTCTCAACTTGATGCCCCTTGTGATTTTCAGAAAGTTAGGCTTAGGTACTCCTAAGCCTACACCAATTAGATTGCTCATATCTGATCGTTCAATCAAAAGCCCAATGGGGATTATGTTTGACGTGTTAGTAAAGGCAGACAAGTTCATCCTACCGACAGACTTTGTGGTCTTGGATTATGATGTTGATCTTTAAGTGTCCATCATTTTGGGACAACCACTATTGGCAACTGAGAGAGCTCTTGTTGACATGGAGCTAGGATATCTCAAGTTCCATGTAAGGAGAGAGGAAGTTACATTCAATGTATGCCAACCTACTAGACCACTGGATGAATTTAGAGTTGATTCTGTGACCAATACCAAGGGTAAGTTAGTTGAAGCCCATGGTTAGTTTAAGATGAAGGAGGTAATCGAATCTATGATGTTGCCAACTTGGCAACAAGAGAATGCAATGAAGATTTTGAAGGAGAACTTCCCTTGATTTATATGGGGCCAAGCCAATCAAAATGGCATGCTCCCGGGAAATGATTGAAGGTTGAGGTACTATCGTCAAGCTACGATGTAAAATCAAGTGCTTCTTGGGAGGCAACCCAAGTGTTTTTATTTTTATTCTTTTATCTATTGTTATTTTTGGTGTGTTTTAGGAATGCACGGAGATGAAAAAATGACTAAGTGGAAGAAAATGATTGGAGAGCATGTGCGATGGGCCATGCGGTTCGCACATCCTATTGTGCGGCTGCATGTGGCACCAATCACAAAGACCAGTAAACTAGGAAGAAAAAGAATAGTTGAGGCATGTGATTAAAGGTGCGAATTGCAGCTTTCGTTCTGTACGTCGCACCTCCATCGCATACTAAACTAGAATGCTGGGCAAAATTTTGGTCTTTCAATGTCACATGCGAAGTGACATGTAACGTGCACATTGGCAGGTGCGAATCGCACATCAGCACGTACTCAGGTAAGTTTTAAATTTTTTTATTGACCTACCAATTGACCAACTCGACCCAGAAATTAACCCACGACCCTTGTTCTTCTTTTTCTCCTATAAACCATCACCCCCACCTTTTATTCTCTCATAAGTCACACCAAAACCGCCATAACTCTCTCCCAAAATCTTCCAAAACTCCAAACTTTCCCCACAATCTTCTTCTATCACGACCCCATTTCTCAGGTCATAATGACACCTACAATCCCCCTGTAGACGTACTAATCCTTGTAGCCTGGAAAAGTTAGTAATGGGATACTAGCTAAGTAAGCAAGCAAAAGAACAAGATATAAGCAGAAACAAGAGATAAAGTAAAGAAATAAAGCAACAAAAAAATATATATAAAGGAAACTGAACCATCCCATGATCTGGTATCACAATATAAGAACCGCTACTACATAAACAGAGTACAAGAGTCCAAACGAATATATACACAACTCTAACTGAATAACAAAAGAGTACATAATACAAAAGAGGAGATAAAATCTAAACTCCATCCGCCAGGAGCTCACCCTCAGTCTCGGATGAACCAAAAGCACCCCACACAAGTCTCTGCGAGTCAACAGTGATGGCCCATATTGAGATCTGCACCAAAAAGATGCAGAGTGTAGTATGAGCACCAATTGCAAATCTACGGGTAACCAGTAGGCATCATAGGCCGACTGAGCGCATATATGAATAAAAGCAGTAAATAACAAAATGAAAGAAGATAATCACAAAAGCAAACAAATAAGTACACGGAAGCTATTATAGAGAGAATACAAGGAGAAAACAATCATGGGCTAGCTACTAGAAATATATATCACAGAACATAAGTGAAGGTAAGAAGAATGCACCTGGGGTCCTTGCAACAATAATATATATAAAGAAAGTTTAAGAAATAGGCGGTGTACTGGTAACCTCAAGTAAGAAGGGAAGGAAGGGAAAGCAAGTAACATAATCATTCTTGAAACTATACTATTAATCAATTCGTGCTAACAATAGAGCTCTCAAAAAAGAATAATCGAATAAGAATCCAAAGGTAACCATGATAAGAACCAGTACTACGATAGGATAATAATAGTAAATCTACCTACAGTCCCAACGGGCGCTCATACAATCGAAGAACACATACAAGTGAAAACAAACCCTCCGACATCCCATACTACCGGAGCGTACACTTAGCAAATAGAAAATAGAAAACAAGGGTGTAATATTACACAAATGAATTATATGATGCAATAGTAAAACCAAGTGTAACCAAAGTACCATATGTACCTCCTCCGACGCTGATAGGCCCAACAGGAAGGATCCATAAAAGGACACACCCGTATACCTCAACTGCACTGTATACCCCTCCTCCGACATACTCAACACGTAACCCCTGGTTCGGATCGATAAGGTCCATAGAGGTCCTTGACCACATACTCGATCTCAGAATCTTCGAATATCCAATATAATTGCCCGGAGTGTATCCGAGTCTAAAGAAGTAATCAAGTCTCAAAATCACCTTAAAGGGTGTCCAGGGTGTATCTGGGTCTAAAATAGTAATAAAAATAAGTCTGACGCTCGGCTCGACCGAGTCTGGTATCATCTCAAATCAGTAGTAAAACATGTCTAGCACTACGGCTCAGTCGAGTCTAGTATGAGTATGAAAATGGTGATAAAATCATCATTTAGTCACTCAAACCCCAAGAAGATCCATAAAAATTAGTTCCCAACCCTTTTATAACTATTTTTATCGAAAACGGGTCCTCGGGGCCATGCAAGGTTTAGAAAACCATTTATAGTAGTCTCGCAGCCAAAATAGGAAAACATGCAGAAAATCTCTTTATATGCATGATAATGGTATGCCCAAACACAAACAGTATCCCAACGGCTCACAATCAACCTATCGGCCCTGCACAGGCTCCAATTGCTCTACAACATATATGACCAGCTCTATAATTGAGATATAGATGTTTGGGACTCACAGACATTCCCAAATAACCCACCATCTATGGTCCAGAGGCATAAACAAGACCACACAGGGTCACAAGGGTAAAACTACCAACTAAAACAAATACTACAATGATACGAGTAAAATAAGAGGGACAAAAATGAAGCAGACAAGGTCTAGGGTGCCAAGTTAATAAAACCCAACCCAAGGATGCTAATTAGTGCAATTAATATATATGCACAGTCTAGTATGGAGGAGATCATAACCTACCCGTCGTCTGAGGACAAGCTGCTGGAATAATGTTGTCCTAGCTAAAACTGCTCCGAGAAGTCTCAAAAAGCAATCATACTATCACAAATAGAATCAAGCATTAAAATAAGACTAACGATACCCATATTGCTAAAAGTATAGTCGGATCAAAATTTGGGTTACAAGCGGGCTCATGGGCCCCACAACTCAAAACCAAAAACAAAAATAACTATGAGGTTCCCAACCTCGCCAAGAACACATGCCCAAAAGTTGAGCGGAAATTGAATAAAGCAAGGGGCTAAAACAGCCCAGAGAACAAGAGGGTGACATGCGAAAACCTGAAATAACCAGGAATAAAACAGAGGAATTACTTACCACGTGGAGAGGAAGCAAGTCTACGAGATAAAAATCCATGCAACCCTGAACAAGCAACCCCAAATTTACACTACAACCAACAAAATCCCCAAGCTAAGAAGCACAACAATAGAGGTTTTTAGCTATAGAGATGAAAGGAATTTTGGAGAAGAGGACTTACCAAGCGAGGAAGGAATCGAGGATAATTGCTACAATGAAGAATTCCTACGCTAGGAACTGATTAGGAACCAATTTTAAGAGAGGGAAATGTTTTTAGAGTGAGAGAACATAGGTGAAATAGTCTGAAAAATTAAGGAGGAAGGATTATATACTGTTGTCTATAGGCTAGCACCATTGGTGCTGGCACAGCGCTATCGCGCTACATGGAGGTGGGCGGACAGGCGCGATCGCACCAAAGGGGCACCATTTGCGCTGAAGGCAGGCAGTAGGCTAGTGCGATTGTGCTGCCTTGGCGTTGTTGGCGCTGAAGGCATGCCTGCTGTAGAAAAACCAACAATATGGAAACTTCTATGGTATTTTCCGAGCACAATCAGAACTCGATACTCACAAACAAAACATGCTACTAGAGTGGAAACGATATTCCGAACTCATTGTAATTGATGAAACTTCCATAAGAAGTCATTTCCGAGGTATGTTGACCCAAGTCAACAATAGCTAAGACCAACCAAACACCCAAAATGAGCCTGGCTCGCTCGGGACCTAAACCAACCACCTACCTAACCTAAACTTGATATTCTGGAGCTGATGGAGCTGTCAGATTTTGAATCTGATGCTCAGATCACCAAAACTTGACCAAAATCAAACTTCTAACTCTGACTTGCCTAAAAATACAAAAAGCAACACAAAATCACACAGAAAGTTCCCAGGCCCAGAACAAAGGTCTAACTAGACCAAACTCCATGTTTCAGAGGAAACGGAACTGTCAGAATTTGATTCTGAGCACGTTAGTTAAGAATGATGACTAAAGTCAACAATTTCCTAAGTTAAAGCTCTAAAATAGGAAAATGACCATAAAGACCAAACGAATGTCCAGGGCACCGAACCACCGGTCCAGCAAGTCATAAATAAATTTGGCTGCTACAGGCAAGCTCTAACAGCACAAAGAAAGCATAAATGCGAGATTAACCGAAAGGGTCATTACATCATCCACTACTAAAAAGGACTTTTGTCTTCGAAAGTCAAGAACAAGGGAGTACCTGAAGGCCTAAATAACTGTGAATACTGAGTCTGCATGTCTCTCTCGGTCTCCTAGGTAGCCTCCTTGACTAGACGGTACCTCCACTGAACCTTAACTACCGAAATCTCTCTAGACCTCAATCTCTTGATATCTCTGGCTAGAATAGCTACCAACTCCTCAATAAAGGCCAAACTCTCATCGAACTAAACTTTATCCCACTGTAGCACGTGCGACTCATCCGAAACATACTGCCTCAACATCGATACATGGAAAACTGGGTGTATAGCTAAAAATATTAGAGGCAAAGCTAACTGATAGGCAACACCACCAAAACTCTGAAGGATCTCAAATAGCCCAATGTACCTGGGGCTAAGTTTGTCCTGCATACCGAATCTCATCACGCCTTTTATGGGAGACACGCAGAGAAATACCAGGTCACCAATAATGAACTCTTAAGGCACAAAGTCTATGATTTACGTAGCTCTTCTACCTACTCTGGGATACCCAAAGTTTGTCCTGAATCACCCAAACTCGGTCTAAGGAATCACGAAGAAAGTCTGTACTCTGTAGCCTAGACTCCAAACCATCAAACTAACCTACTGGCGATATGTAATGCCTACCATACAATGAATCAAATGCTGCCATGCTAATGCTCGAATGATAACTGTTATTATAAGCAAACTCTGCAAAAGGCACATACTAATACCAAGAACCTCCAAAGTCAAGAACATATGCCCGTAATATGTCCTCCAGGACCTGAATAGTCCTCTCAGACTTGCCATCTATTTGAGGGTGAAATGCGGTACTAAGATGAACCTCTGTACCCAACTCTCGCTGAATAGTCCTCCAAAACTGAGATGTGAACTTAGTGTCATAGTCTGAAATGATAAAAGTTGGGACCACATGGAAATGAACAGTCTCATGAAGGTAAATATGATCCAACCTCTCTGCACTGTAAGAAGAATGGACCGACACAAAGTACACTGACTTAGTAAGCCTATCAACAATCACCCAAATAGAGTCAAACCCTCGAGAAGTGCATGGCAACCGAACTATGAAGTCCATAGTAATCCATTCCTATTTCCACTAAGGAATGGGAAGCCTCTGCATTAATCCACTAGGTCTGATATGATCAAACTTTACCTGCTGACAGTTCAAGCACCGAGATACAAACTCCGCTATGTACCACTTCACGACACTCCACCAGTAAAGTTGTCTCAAATCTCTATACATCTTAGCTGTTCCAGGATGGATAGAATATCTAGTATAATATGCCTCACGGAGAATCAGCTGAATCAAATCCCAACCTCTTGGAATATAAAGATGACTATCAAACCTTAGAACACCATCAGAATCTCAAATGGCCTAGCTGGCCTCACCTCAAACAACCTGATCATGAATGTCACATAATCACTGATCCTCAAACTGAAGACTCTGAATATAATCAACCAAAGTAGAACGAACCTCAATACTGGTAAGAACTCTGCTAGAATCAGATAAGTCAAGCCTTACTAATTGGTTAGCCAAGGACTGGATGTCCAAGGTCAATGGTCTCTATGAAACTGAAAGTGAAGTTAAGCTACCCATACTCACTCTCTTCTGACTCAAGGCATCCGCTACCACGTTTACCTTGCTTGGATGATATAGAATAGTGAAATCATAGTCCTTCAGTAACTCAATCCATCTCCACTGCCTAGAGTTTAGCTCTTGTTGACTCATGATGTACTAAAGAATATCGTGATAGTGAAGAACTCACATTGAATCCTATATAAGTAATGCCTCTAAATCTTGAGCACGAAGATTACCGCCGCCAACTCTAAGTCATGAGTGGGATAGTTTCACTCGTGAACCTTCAGCTGTATCGATGCATAAGCTATCACACGACCTTGATATATAAATACACAACCAAGACCAACTCCTGAAGCATCACGATACACTGAGAAGCCCTGACCCTCAATTGGCAATGTCAACAATGGAGCCAAAGTCAATAAGGCCTTAAGCCTCTGAAAATTGTCCTCACACTGATCCGACCACTGAAATGGAACATCCTTCCTAGTCAGCCTAGTCAAAGGTGCTGCTATGGAAGAAAATCCCTCAATGAACCTCTTATAATACCCTGCAAACCCAACAAAGTTGTAAACTTCAGTAGGAGTAGTAGGTCTCGGCCAATCATGAACTGCTGAAATTTTCCTTGGGTCCACTCTAATACAATCCTTGGACACCACATGTCCTCAAGTAAGAAGGGAAGGAAGCAAAAACAAGTAACATAATCATGCTTGAAATAATACTATTAATCAATTCATGCTAACAATAAATCTCTCAAATACAAATATTCGAATAAGAATCCAAAAGTAACCATGATAAAAACCAGTACTATGATACAATAATAAAAGTAAATCTACCTACAGTCCCAACGGGCACCCATACACCTGAAGAACATATATACAAGTGAAAAGAAACCCTCTGGCATCCCATACTACAGGAGCGTACACTCAACAAATAGCAAACAAGGGTGGAATCATACACAAATGAATGATATGATGCACTACTGAAACTAGGTGTAACCGTAGTACGATATATACCTCATCCGAGCCAATAGGCCCAACAGGTAGGATCCATAGAAGGATGCACCCATATACCTCAACTACACCGTATACCCCTCCTCTAGCACACTTAGCACGTAACCCCTAGTCTAGATCGATAAGGTACATAAAGGTCGTTGACCACATACTCGATCTAAGTATCTCATATCCAATATAACTGCCCAGAGTGTATCCAATTCTAAATCAGTAATCAAGTCTCAAAATCTCCTTAAAGGGTGCCCAATGTGTATCTAGATCTAAAAAAGTAGTAAAATTAAGTCTGACGCTCGGCTAGACTGAGTCTGGTATAATCTCAAATCAGTAGTAAAACTACGGCTCAGCAGAGTATAGTCTAAGTATGAAAACAGTGATAAAATCATCATTTAGTCTTTGTTACCCTCTGAAAATCCATAAAAATAAGTTCCAAACCCTTTTATAACCATTTTTATTGAAAACAAGCCCTCAGGGCGATGCAAGGTTTAGAAAATCATTTATAATAGGCCCGCAACTAAAATAGTAAAACATGCAAAAAATTGTTTATATGCATGATAATGGTATGCCCAAACACAAACAGTAGCCAATGGCTCACAATTAACTTATCGGCCCTGCACATGCTCCAATCACTCTACAACATACACAACAAGCTCTACAATCGAGATACCAATATCCGGGACTCACGGACATTCCCAAATAACCCACCATCAATGGTACAGAGGAATAAACAAGACAACCCAGGGCCAAAAGGGTAAAACTACCAACTAAAATGAATACTACAATGACACGAGTGAAATAAGAGGGACAAAAATAAAGCAGACAAGGTCTGGGGTGCCAAGCTAATAAAACCCATCCCAAGGATGCTAATTAGTTCAATTATAACCTATATACGCAAAGTCTAGTATGAAGGATACTACAACCTACCTGTCGTCGAATGATAAGCTGCTGGAACAACATTCTCCAAGCCCAAACAACTCTTAGAAGTCCCAAAAAGCAATCACACTATCACAAATAGAATATACGCATTAAAATAAGACTAATGATACCCATATTGCTAAAAGTATAGCTGGGTCGAAATTTAGGTCACAAGCGGGCTCGTAGGCCCTATAACCCAAAACCAAAAATGAAAATTACTAGAGGTTCCCAACCTTGCCAAGAACACATGCCCAAAAGTTGAGTAGAAATTGAATAAAGAAAGTGGATAAAATAGCCCGGAGAAGAAGAGGGTGACATGCGAAAACTTGAAATAACCAAGAATAGAAAGGAGGAATCACTTACTACGAGGAGAGGAAGCAAGTCTACAAGATAGAAATCCATGCAACCCCGAACAAGAAACACCAAATTTACACTACAACCAAACAAAACCCCCAAGCTAAGAAGCACAACAATGGAGGTTTTTAGCTAAGGAGAAGAAAGGAATTTTGGAGAAGAGGACTTACCAAATGAGGAAGGAATCGAGGATAATTGCCACAATGAAGAATTCCCATTTTAGGAACTAATTAGGAACCAATTTTAGGAGAGGGAAATGTTTTTAGAGTGAGAGAACATAGGTGAAATAGTCTGAAACATCAAGAAGGAAGAATTATATACTGTTGGTCGCAAGCTAGCGTCATTGGCACTAGCACAGTGCTATTGCACTATAGAGAGGCAGCAAACGGGCGCGATCGTGCCAAAGGGGCATCGTTGGAACTGAAGGCAAGTGATAGGCTAGCACGATCTTGCTGCCTTAGAACTGAAGGCATGCCTGCTGCAGAAAAACCAACAACATAAAAAATTTTGTGGGGTGTTTCGAGCACAATTGAAACTAGATACTCACAAACCAAACATGATACTGAGTGGAAATGATGTTCCAAACTCAATAAAATCGATTAAACTTCCATACGAGGTCATTTCAAAGGAATGTTGACCTAAGTCAACATTAGATAAGGCCAACCAAATACCTAAAATGAGCCAAGCTTACTCGGGACCTGAACCAACCACCTACCTAACCCAAACTTGACATTATGGAGATGATGGAACCGTTAGATTTCAAATTTGATGCTCCGATCACCAAAAGTTGACCGAAGTTAAACTTCTAACTTCAACTAGCCTAAAAATACAAAAAGCAACACAAAACCACATCAAAAGTTCCCAGGCCCAGACTAAAGGTTCAACTAGACCAAACTCTATGTTTTGGAGCTAACAGAACTATCAGAATTCAATTTTGAGTACGTTAGCTAAGAATGTTGACTAAAGTCAACGATTTCATAAGTTAAAGCTCTAAAATAGGGAAACAACTATAAAAACCAAACGAACAGCTAGGGCACCAAACCACTGGTCCCAGTAAGTCATAAATGACTTGGGGCCACTACATACAAGCTCTAACAGCACAAAGAAAGCATAAATGTGAGAATGACCAGAAGGGTCATTACATCTTCCCTCTCACCCTAACTTCATCATCACCACTTCACTGCTGCCTTCACTACTTTTTTTTGTCACAAAGTTGGGTCACCATTGTTGGGCACCAAAAAGCTTGAAATTGTTTCTCATTACCCCCTCATCTTTACTTATGGTAAGTTCCCCAATATTAAATCCATGTTTTTAAATAGATTAGGAAAACTTAATGTGAAGCATGATAGTTTAATCTTCCATGTTAATTTTGGGTGAGATTTGGAATGTGGAATCCCAATTTTGGGTCATACTGATGATTTTGCTTGAGAAAAACTTGTTAGATCTTGCATTTGTGTTAATGCATGTGATTTTTGTTAATTTTTCCTCATAAATTTCGTGTTTTGGGTAAAGTTTGAGTAATACACTTGAGTTGATGCATGGTTTGTCCCCATAATAGATTGGGTGACGTTATTCTTAAGGGAAAATCATCATCTTCACAAGGTATTTATCGAATAATGTTGTTTGGGCTGATATTGTTGTTACCACTGCGCCCGTGTGTTATTTCAATTGAATATAATTATGCGGTGAGTGCTTTGGTTGAGGGGAGTGAATTATTGTGTGATTGAATATTCCCATGTGCTTTTCAAGAAGGCTTGATGTTCCCGATAATAGATAGGGTAACGTCCTTCTTATGGGAAATTATTAAGCTAATCTTTGAGTTTGATTGTGTTTAAGTTTTCCTGGGAAGTCTGAGTACCTAAATAACTTAGTAGTGGTAAATTCATGCTTAGGCCCTGTTAGAATTAGTGTTTTTATCCATGTTTCTCATGCATTCATAGGTATTACTCTGCAAGTCACATATTCAACACACAAGAAAATAAAGAATTGAAAAATTCCAACTATTTCCTTGTGCGTTTTGCATGTGACGCGTATATCTCTATGTGAAAAATGCACAAGGCATCGCACATTGATTTTTGATTTTCCAGTGCACTATTCTAAAGGGCGATGGCATGTGCAATGCACACAAAGGCTAGTGCGAATCACACATGCCTCCACACCTTGAAGCCCCTTTGGTTAGGGTTTCTGCTTGCATGGGCGAGGCCACATGTGATGCGTACTTCTCCAAGTGTGGATCTCATATGACTCGCACATGCCAACAATCACCCAATGTTTTTTTCTTCTCCTATGCATTCCATTTCGTTTTTCTTGGTAATCTCTTTTTCATTTATACATAGCAATTCATGTATGGGTCCTCGTGCTAACATCTATTTGTAGGAGTATGACTTTTTATAGGTTCCATTCAAAAAGACATGTCGATAATCAAGATTCAACATCAGACCATCTGACTGTCCCTGTGCAAAATGAGGGAGAATCTGAGTCACAAATTCAGTTTGGCCTTGAGGGGATGGGAGCCTACTATCTTAACTTTTGTAATAAGCGATCCTTCTTGGAAAAGGTGGGGTTTGATGTAGATTCCTTAAAATATAAGTTCCCAAACATACCCAAGCAATTTGAAATAAGGGACTACGCATAATTAGCTAGCACTCCCGGCCCTTATTTCCCTGAATTAGTACGGGAGTTTTATGCTTCTTACCGGGCCAGGCATGTAATGACCCTCTAGGTCATTTTCCTATTTTTTATGCTTTTTCAGTGTTTCGAGCTTTCCCGCTAATGGTTTGGTGCCCAGGATGTTTGTTAGGTCGTTATGGCCATTTTCCTATTTTAGAACTTGAACTTAGAAAATCTTTGACTTTGGTCAACTTTCTTGGTAAACATGCTTAGAATTGAATTACGATTGTTTCGTTGGCTCCGAAGTGGGGATTTCTGTCTAGTGGGACCCCCCTTGGTCTAGGTTTGGGTGCTTTCAGTGTGGTTTTGTATTATTTTCTATGTTTTCTAGCCAGTTTGGCTTCTGGGGTTGACTTTGGTCAACATTCGGAGAAGATAACCTTGGATGGAAATTCCACCAGCCCTGTTAGCTCCGGAATGTTGACTTTGGGCTAGAGGGACCTTCAGTTCGGGTTCATAGGCTTCTAGACTTATTTTTGGCCCTTGGGTTTCGTTTTGGAAGAGTTGGCCAAAAGTTGGTTTTGGTTGCATGGCCCACTTTTTGTTAAATCGACCTCCGTTAGGATTTTCATCAATTTCGTTTAGTCTGAAATGCCATTTTTAGTTGAATAACTAAGCTCATTTGTGTTTGCGGGACCCCGAATGTGTTCCTGAGGGTCCGTCGGAGAAAAGTTTCATGTTGGCATAGCTATTGGCAGCTGGTTGCTATTATGGAACCAACAAGCCATTGCCTACATGAGGGCATGGCCGCATATGCACAACATCACTAGCCGACCCCTCCTTATTGGCCATCACCCAGCCCGCGTGAGCACTCGCATACCGCTGGCCTGGGCCTCTTCCTGGCCTTTGTGTGCATGTGCATCTAGCCGCGTGTGAACGGCCGCATATGCAGTGCCTGGTCGTGTATGCCTAGGCAATGCTGGCAGCCATTAAGTTGCCATCTCCAACTCCTTCTCTTTCATTTTAAACTTTTCTCATGCGTTTCCCCCCATTGATATAGAACTCCAAAGCTACAAATCAGACTCCAAACCGCTCCAAAGCTTGTGGTAATGCAACACCCTGGAATTTGATTCAGCTTTTTAAGTTAGAAATTCTGAAAATTCTGAAACTACTAGGAATCACGAGTCAAGTCTACGATTCGTGGAAGGAATCACGACTCGTGGAAGTGACTCATGAAACTAGCTCTGCAGATCCCACCTCTAGTCTGAGAACCACGAGTGGAGTCTATGGGTCGTGATTAGTTTCATGGGTCATGGAAATCACCCGTGGAATTTAGACTGAGGGCAGTCTATTTTCTAGGAACCACGAGTTGGGCCTACGGCTCGTGGAAGTTTCCACGAGTCATCCTGTTAAACCGTGGACCTGATCCGTAGACTGAAACTTTGGCTTAGGAACTAAGATTGAAGTCCACGAGCCATGGTTAGTTCTACGGTCCGTGGAAAGGACCCATGGAAACTGAAGTCGAGTTTTAAAACAACTTTTTCTTAATTATTTCCCAAGGGTATCTTAGTCATTACCCACTCTTTTAACTACTAAGTAAGGTTATTTTAGCCATTCTTAGCATGATTTCTAACCCTATTAGCCTAAGTCCCTTCTCATTACCTCACTCATCTCCCAAAAAGAAAAAAAAACTCTCTCAAGCTCAAGGTCTCAAGCTCCAAGTCCAAGTCTCCAAATCTTTTAAATTTCAAGTGGGTTAACTTCAATCAAGGTATGTGGGTATTCAACAATCGGTTCCTTTCACTCTTGTGCCCAAAATCCCCAATCCTCAAATTGAATTATGAACTTGGGAAATTAGGTTTGATCAAAATTGGGGAAAACTTATAAAATCAGTTTCTATGCTTATATTCATGGCTTCTTATTGCTTAATTATGATTTGATCATGATTCCTCCATTGGTTTTAAAAGCCCAAGCACTAAAGTTGCTTTCAAGCATGATCCCATTGAATTACATGTTTTCAAGAGAAATTTGACATGATTAGATATCATGATCTTTCTTGTGTTTATGAAATTGTATGCCTGATTCTTCAAGTATGAAATTAGAAAGGTAAAGCATGATTTGAATTATAGCTATGCTAAGTTTTTAAATGTATGAATTTGAATTGCATGGCATCAGATATGTCTTATTGCTTTTCAAACAGTTTTGACATCAGATATGTCATCAGTTATGATCAGTTTTGGCATCCGATATGCCCAGTATTATATGAGTTATATGTATGTTTTGGGAGTAGTATTTATCACCGAGTTGGACAGGGTGAGAGTACCCTTAGTCTCAGAACTATGTGTCCCCGTGGGTTTATAAGTCCCCTCTGTTGGGCATCAGATTTAGTGATCACGCCACATTCATGCCTTTATACCCTGGCAAGGTATATTGGGTCTTCTCGATGGGGCGTATACATCGGATTCCATGTAGCTCACATGGTCTATGTCGGTTAGAGAACCTCCCTCAGAAACAATTTATGCTTTAAAAATGTATTTGACTCTTATTCAGATTCCAGACTCTTTGTTTATGATCATGTTTTGAGCTTATGGTAGTTTATAGAGTCATTTGCATCCAGTTTTACCTTTAAAACATGATTTTGATTATTAAAGAATACTTAAAAAGTTTTTGTCATGTTCATGCATATCTCATATACTCAGTACATTCCATAGTACTGACGTATATCTTGCACTGTATTCTCTTGATGATGCAGATTCAGGCTGTATCCCTCAGGCTCGTGGCTTGTCAGTGCCAGCTTTTTAGCTTACCCTATTGGTGAGTCCTCATCCTGTGAGGGCCAGAGTTATGAGTTATCTTTCTTATGTCCTTTACGTTGGACTTCTAAGTTAGTTGGGGTTTTGTCCCATCAACTCGTATTTTAAGATTTAGAGGCTTCAGACATAGTTATTTGTATTCTCCAGATTTGGGTTCTTGTAGACATTATGATATTCTGTTATGGATTCCCATTATCTTTTATTATGCTTCTGCTTACCTTTTTTTATGCTTGAGTATGGTATGACTAAAGGTTAATCTAGGGCACTTTTATCCCGGATCCCGTGTAACGCCTGGGGGGTAGCCTCGGGGCGTGATAAAATTTGTATCAGATCCTCAGGTTCAAGAGTCCTAGGATGTCTGGAAGCCGCATCAAGTAGAGTCTCTTTCATGTGTGTGAAGTGAGCCACACATATGAGTGGGAAGCTATGCGGTGTCTTAGGAAAAGTTCACTTCTTTCATGATCATATCGTGCGATAGAGCTTAACTCTAATATCCCTCTAATCCTTACCTTGTACATTTTAGATTATGCCTCGACGTGCTATTCCTCGTCGAGCCGCTCGGAATGCTGCTCCTCCTGTTCCAGTCCCCGAGGTCACGAATGAGGAGTTCAGGGATGCCATCCATTTGCTATCCCAGACCATAGCCGCTCAGGACAATCAGAAGCCTCCTGCCCTCGTCCACCCTCAAGGTGGGATAGCAGCCTGAGTTCGTGACTTTATTCGTATGAACCCACCTGAGTTCTGGGCTTCGAAGGTGAGTGAGGACCCACTTAACTTTATTGATGAAGTAAAGAAGGTATTTGATATTATGCAAGTGGTTGGTGCTGAGTGTGTGGAGCTTGAATCCTATCAACTCAAGGATGTAACTCATATCTGGTTCACTCAATGGAAGGAAGCTAGAACTAGGGATGTGGTCCCTATGACATGGGAGTGTTTCGAGAGGGCTTTCCTTGACCGTTTCTTTCCCCGAGAGTTGAGGCAAGCAAAATCTGAGAAGTTTGTGAACTTGAGACAGGGGTCAATGTCAGTTCAAGAATCCAGCTTGAAGTTCACTCAGTTGTCTAGGTATGCCCCCTCCATCGTAGCAGACTTGCATGATCAGATGAGCAAGTTTATCTATGGGGTTTCTGATATGGTGAACAAAGAGTGTAGGTTTGCGATGCTATTGAGTGATATGAACATTTCAAGGATTATGACCCATGCACACTAGATCGAGGGATATAAGCTTAAGGACATGGCTAGGGATAACAAAACAGCTAGATCTGAGGGTTCGGGATTAGGCCATCAGAAGTTTAGAGGTGGACATCACTCTTCCTTTCAGAAGAGGTCGTTAGGATCCGTGCATTCTTTGGCCAGTACTCCTTCTCAAGCCTCCAGGCCCCATCATGATTAGTCTGGTAGATGTGCAAGCTCTTATTTTCAGAGTAGTGGTGCAAAGGGGCCTTCTTTTCTCGTTTGTGCCAAGTGTAGAAAGAATCACCCCGGTGAGTGTTTGGCTGGTAGAGATGGTTGTTTTGGTTGTGGTCAGATTGGACATCGTATCAGAGATTGCCCTTCCGCTAGGAAGGGATAGGAAGGTAGGACCCAGTCTGCTCCAGCAGCCCCAGGAGGTCGACCAGCCCAGCAGGGCACAACTTCTAGTTCTGGTGGTCAGTGCCAGAATCACATTTATGCTATGTCATCTCGTCAGGACCAGGAGGGTTCCTCAGATGTTGTTACTGCTATGTTGAAAGTCTTCTCTTTTGATGTGTATGCTTTGTTGGACCTCGGTTCCTCCTTATCTTTTGTAACCCCTTATATAGCATGCAAATTCAAAGTATGTTCTGAATAGATTTTAGAACCCTTTTGTGTTTCTACTCCTGTTGGTGAGTCAGTCCTAGCCAAAAGGATCTACCGAAATTACCCTATCTCAGTCCTTTATAGAGTCACTTCAGTGGATTTAGTAGAGATGGAGATGACAGATTTTGATGTTATTCTTGGTATGGATTGGCTACATGGTTGTTATGATTCTATTGATTGTCGTACTCGGGTTGTCAGTTTCAAGTTTCCAAATGAACCCGTCTTAGAATGGCAAGGTAGTCCCCCATCCTCGAAAGGTTTTTTCATATCTTACCTTAAGGCTAGAAAGATGATTTCAAATGAGTATGTTTATCATATGGTTTGGGTTATGGACACGGAGTCCAAAACCCCATCCCTTCAGTCTGTTCCTGTTATGAATGAGTTCCTAGAAGTGTTTCCCGAGGAATTGCCCGGAGTCCCCCTTAAGTGAGAGATCGACATTAGGATAGATCTTCTTCCAGAAATGAATCCCATCTATATTCCTCATTATAGAATGACCCCTGTGGAACTTAAAGAGTTAAAGGATCAGTTGAAGGATCTCATTGATAAGGGTTTCATTAGGCCTATCATTTCTCCATGGGGTGCTCCAGTCTTATTCATGCGAAAGAAAGATGGTTCCCTCAGAATGTGTATTGACTACCGTCAGTTGAACAAGGTCACAATCAAGAATAAGTATCCCATCCCTAGGATTGATGACTTGTTTGATCAACTTTAGGGTGCTAGTTTCTACTCCAAGATCGACCTTAGATCCAATTATTATCAGCTTCGTGTTAGAGAGTGTGATATTCCGAAGACAACCTTTAGGACTCGGTATGGTCATTATGAATTTGTTGTGATGTCTTTTGGTTTGACGAATGCTCCTGTAGTTTTATGGATTTGATGAACCGTGTGTTCAAGCAGTATTTGGATATGTTTGTAATTGTGTTCATTGATGATATCCTTATATATTCTTGAAATGAAGAGGAGCATGCAGATCATTTGAGAGTGGTGTTGCAAACTCTTAAGGACCGACAGTTATTTGCTAAGTTTTGCAAGTGTGAGTTTTGGATGCAGTCTGTTGCTTTTCTGGGTCATATTGTAACTAGGGATGGTATTTGAGTTGATTCTCAAAAGATAGAGGTAGTAAAGAACTGGCCTAGAACCACTTCCCCATCTGATATTAGAAGTGTTTTGGGTTTGGATGGTTACTATAGGAGGTTTGTGGAAGGGTTTTCTTCCATTGCTGACCCTTTGACTCGATTGACTCAGAAAAAGGTAAAATTTTAGTGGTCTGATTTGTGTGAGAAGAACTTTCAAGAATTGAAGACTAGATTGACCACAACTCTAGTGTTGGCTCTACCCGAGGTCCTAGATGACTTTGTTGTGTATTATGATGCTTCTAGGATTGGTTTGGGTTATGTTTTGCTGTAGCGTGGTAAAGTGATTGCTTATGCCTCTAGACAACTTAAGACTCATGAGAAGAACTACCCTACACATGATCTTGAGTTAGCAGCCGTGGTCTTTGCTTTGATGATTCTGAGACATTACTTATATGGGGTGCACGTGGATGTGTTCACAGATCATAAGAGTCTTTAGTATATGTTCACTCAGAAGGAATTGAATCTGCAATAAAGAAGATGGCTTGAGCTTCTTAAGGATTATGACATGAGTATGTTATACCATCCGGGTAAGGCTAATGTTGTGGCGGAAGCCCTTAGTAGATTGTCTATGGGTAGTGTGTCTTCAGTCAAAGATGGGAACAAAAAACTAGTTAAGGAGGTTCATATAGCTCGGTTGGGAGTTCGCCTTATGAACTCGACAGAAGGTGGTGTTATTTTCCAGAATGGTTCCAAATCATCTCTGATAGCTGAAGTGAAGGCAAAGCAAGACAATGATCCTAATTTGATTCAGCTAAAGGGTGCAGTCAATCAACAAAGAATTGAGCTTTTCTCCCAAGGGGGAGATGGTGTGCTTCGCTATCAGGGTTGATTATGTGTGCCAGATGTAGATGTGTTGCGATAGCAGAATTTGACTGAGGCTCATAGTTCCAGATATTCCATTTACCCCAGTGCCACTAAGATGTACCGTGATCTACGGTAAGTCTATTAGTGGAATGGTATGAAGAGGGAAATAGCTAGTTTTGTGGCTAAGTTTTCCAACTGTCAGCAAGTGAAGGTGGAGCATCAGCGACCGGGTGGCATGATTTAGGATATTGACCTTCCTACTTTGAAGTGGGAAGCGATCAATATGGACTTCATTATAGGTTTTCCTCGTACTCGAAGGTAACATGATTCAATTTGGGTGATTGGCGACCGGATGCCTAAATCATCCCATTTCTTGTCTATTAAGACTTCGGATTCAGTAGACGATTTTGCCAGACTCTACATCTGGGAGATAGTTCTATTGTATGCTGTTACTTTTTCCATTATTTCAGATAGGGGTACTCAGTTTACCTCTAAGTTTTGGAGATCATTTCAGAGAGGTCTTGGTATCCGAGTGAAGCTTAGCACAACTTTTCACCCTCAGACAGATGCCCAGGTAGAGCGTACCATTCAGACTTTGGAGGGTATGTTGAGGTCTTGTGTGATTGATTTCAAAGGTAATTGGGATGATCACTTACCTCTTATCCAGTTTGTCTACAACAATAGCTTTCACTCTAGCATCCATATGGCTCCTTATGAGGCACTTTATGGTCGGAGATGTAGATCTCCTATTAGTTGGTTTGAGGTAGGTGAGGCAGCCTTGATTGGTCCAGATTCGGTTCATGAGACTATGGAGAAGGTTCATCTTATTCAGGAAAGGTTGAAGACTGCTCAGAGCCGACAGAAATTGTATAAGGATGTGAGAAGAAGAGAATTAGAATTTAAAGTTGATGATTGGGTTTTTCTAAAGGTGTCACCCATGAAGAGTGTGATGAGATTTCGAAAGAAAGAGAATCTTAGTCCCCATTTTGTAGGTCCTTATCGGATTCTGAGGAAGGTTGGTAAGGTTTCTTATGGGTTGGATTTGCCATCAGAATTAGAAGCGGATCATCCAGTCTTTCATGTTTCCCTGTTGAAGAAGTGTATCAGTGACCCGACCTTGATTGTTCCCTTGGAGGATGTAGGTGTGAAGGAAAGTATCACTTATGAGGAGGTTCCCGTATAGATCCCTGATCGTCAGATTCAGAGGTTGAGAAATAAGCAAGTCGCTTCGGTAAATGTCCTTTGGAGGAATCAGCTTGTCGAAGGAGCTACTTGGGAAGCAGAATCATCCATGAAAGCCAAGTTGCTCACCTCTTTCCTTCCGATTCCATTTCAGCTTGAGGTAATAGTTTCCTCCTTAGTATGTTCCTCCGATCCTATTCCATCAGTTTCTCTCATGATCCCAGCATGTATTCCTGTTTTCGAAGTTAATTCAATCATGTTTTAAGTTGAAAAGTTCAGTTTCCATGTTTATTCCTTGATTTCTATGTTTTTTTGCTGGTTGGGCTGTTTTATCTTCAGTTTCCCTTATTTAGTCTTCATTTGAGGATGAATGATCCCAAGGGAGAGATATTGTAACACCCCGGAATTCGATTCAGCTTTTTAAGTTAGCAATTTTGAAAATTCTGAAACTACCAGGAATCACGAGTTAAGTCTACGATTTGTGGAAGGAATCACGACTCATGGAAGTGACTCGTGAAACCAGCTTTGTAGCTCCCACCTCTGGTCTGAGAACCACAAGTGGAGTCTACGGGTCGTGATTAGTTTTACGGGTCGTGGAAATCACCCGTGGAACTCAGACATAGGGGAGTCTATTTTCCAGGACCCATAAGTTGGTTCTATGACTCGTGGAAGTTTCCACGAGTCATCTTATTAAACCGTAGGACCTGATCCGTAGCCTGAAACTTTGTCTCAGGAACTATGACTCAAGTCTACGAGTCGTGGTTAGTTCTACGGTTCGTGGAAAGGACCCGTGGAACCTGAATCTGAGTTTTAAAATAGCTTTTTCTTAATTATTTCCCAGGGGTATCTTAGTCATTACCCACTCTTTTAACTCCTAAATAAGGTCGTTTTGGCCATTCTTAGCATGATTTCTAACCTTATTAGTCTAAGTACCTCCTTATTACCTCATTCATCTCCCAAAAAGAAAGAAAACTCTCTCAAGCTCCAAGTCCAAGTCTCCAAATCTTTTCACTTTCAAGTGGGTTAACTTCAATCAAGGTATGTGGGTATTCAACAATGGTTTTTTTTCACCTTTGTGCCCAAAACCCCCAATCCTCAAATTGAATTATGAACTTGGGAAATTAGGGTTTGATCTAAATTGGGAAAAACTTATGAAATCAGTTTCTATGCTTAAATTCATGGCTTCTTATTGCTTAATTATGATTTGATCATGATTCCTCCATTGGTTTTAAAAGCCCAAGCACTAAAGTTGCTTTCTAGCATGATCCCATTGAATTGCATGTTTTCAAGAGAAATTTGACATGATTAGATATCATGACCTTTCTTGTGTTTATGAAATTACATGCCTAATTATTCAAGTATGAAATTGGAAAGGTAAAGCATGATTTGAATTATATGTATGCTAAGTCTTTAAATGTATGAATTTGAATTGCATGGCATCAGATATGTCTTATTAGTTTTCAAACAATTTTAACATCAGAATAGTCATTTGTTATGATCAGTTTTGGCATCAGATATGCCCCAGTATTATATGAGCTATATGTATATTTTGGGAGTAGTATTTAGCACCGAGTTGGACAGGGTGAGAGTAACCTTAGTCCTAGAACTATGTCCCCCCATAGGTTTATAAGTCCCCTCTGTTGGGCATCATATTTAGTGATCACGCCATAGTCATGCCTTTATACCCTGGCAAGGTATATTAGGTCCTCTCAATGGGGCGTATACATCAGATTCTATGTAGCCCACATGGTCTATGTTGGTTAGAGAACCTCCCTCAGAAACAGTTTATGCTTTAAAAATGTATTTGACTCTTATTCAGATTCCAGACTCTTTGTTTATGATCATGTTTTCAGCTTATGGTAGTTCATAGAGTCATTTGCATCCAGTTTTACCTTTAAAGCATGATTTTGATTATTAAAGCATACTTAACATGTTTTCGTCATGTTCATGCATATATCATATACTCGATACATTCCGTAGCACTGACGCATATCTTGCGCTGCATTCTCTTGATGATGCAGATTCAGGCTCTATCCCTCAGGCTCGTGGCTAGTCAGTGCCAACTTTTCAGCTTACATGATTGGTGAGTCCTCATCCTGTGAGGGTTAGAATTATGAGTTATCTTCCTTATGTCCTTTACGTTGGATTTCTAAGTTAGTTGGGGTTTTATCCCATCAAATCGTATTTTAAGATTTAGAGGCTTCAAACATAGTTGGTTGTATTCTTCGTATTTGGGTTCTTGTAGACTTTATGATATTCTGTTATGGATTCTCATTATCTTTTATTATGCTTATGCTTACTTTTTTTTATGCTTGAGTATGCTATGACTAAAGGTTAATCTAGGGCACTTTTGTCCCGGATCCCGTGTTACACCTGGGGGGTAGCCTCGGGGCGTGACAAAATTTGTATCAGATCCTCAGGTTCAAGAGTCCTAGGATGTATGGAAGCCGCATCAAGTAGAGTCTCTTTCATGTGTGTGAAGTGAGCCACACATATGAGTGGGAAGCTATGCGGTGTCTTAGGAAAAGTTCACTTCTTTCATGATCATATCGTGCGATAGAGCTTAACTCTAATATCCCTCTAATCCTTACCTTGTACATTATAGATTATGCCTCGACATGCTATGCCTCACCGAGCAGCTCAGAATGCTTCTCCTCCTGTTCTAGCCCACGAGGTCACGAATGAGGAGTTCTGGGATGCCATCCATTTGCTAGCCCAGACCTTAGCCGCTCAGGACAATCAGCAGGCTCCTGCTCTCGTCCAACCTCAAAGTGGGGTAGCAGCCTGAGTTCATGACTTTATTCGTATGAACCCACCTGAGTTCTGGGCTTCGAAAGTGAGTGAGGACCCACTTAACTTTATTGATGAATTAAAGAAGGTATTTGATGTTATGCACGTGGTTGGTGCTAAGTGTGTGGAGCTTGCATCCTATCAACTCAAGGATGTAGCTCATATCTGGTTCACTTAATGGAAGGAAGCTAGAACTAGGGACGTGGTCCCTATGACTTGGGAGTGTTTTGAGAGGGCTTTCCTTGACCATTTATTTCCCTGAGAGTTTTGGCAAGCGAAGTCTTAGGAGTTTGTGAACTTGAGACAGGGGTCGATGTCAGTTCAAGAATACAACTTAAAGTTCACTCAGTTGTCTAGGTATGCCCCCTCCATGGTAGCAGACCCGCATGATCAGATGAGCAAGTTTATCTATGGGGTTTCTGATATGGTGAAGGACAGTCTCACTTATGAGAAGGTTCCCGTATAGATCCCTGATCGTCAGATTCAGAGGTTGAGAAATAAGCAAGTCACTTCGGTAAATGTCCTTTGGAGGAATCAACTTGTCGAAGGAGCTACTTGGGAAGCGGAATCAACCATGAAAGCCAAGTTGCTCACCTCTTTCCTTCCGATTCCATTTCAGCTTGAGGTAATAGTTTCCTCCTTAGAATGTTCCTCCGATCCTATTCCATCAGTTTCTCTCATGATCCCAGCATGCATTCCTGTTTTCAAAGTTGATTCAATCATGTTTTAAGTTTAAAAGTTCAGTTTTCATGTTTATTCCTTGATTTCTATGTTTTTTGCTGGTTGGGCTGTTTTCTCTTTAGTTTCCCTTGTTTAGTCTTCATTCAAGGATGAATGATCCCAAGGGAGAGATATTGTAACACCCCGGAATTCGATTCAGCTTTTTAAGTTAGAAATTTTGAAAATTCTGAAACTACCAGGAATCACGAGTCAAGTCTACGATTTGTGGATGGAATCACGACTCATGGAAGTGACTCGTGAAACCATCTTTGCAGCTCCCACCTCTGGTCTGAGAACCACAAGTGGAGTCTACGGGTCGTGATTAGTTTTAGGGTCGTGGAAATCACCCGTGGAACTCAGACTGAGGGGAGTCTATTTTCCAGGACCCATGAGTTAGTTCTACGGCTCGTGGAAGTTTCCACGAGTCATCTTATTAAACCGTAGGACCTGATCCGTAGCTTGAAACTTTGGCTCAAGAACTATGACTCAAGTCTACGAGTCGTGGTTAGTTCTACGGTCCGTGGAAAGGACCCGTGGAACCTGAATCCGAGTTTTAAAACAACTCTTTCTTAATTATTTCCCAGGGGTATCTTTGTTATTACCCACTCTTTTAACTCCTAAGTGAGGTCGGCGTTTTGGCCATTCTTAGCATGATTTCTAACCCTATTAGCCTAAGTACCTCCTTATTACCTCATTCATCTCCCAAAAAGAAAAAAGAACTCTCTCAAGCTCAAGGTCTCAAGCTCCAAGTCCAAGTCTCCAAATCTTTTCACTTTCAAGTGGGTTAACTTCAATCAAGGTATGTGGGTATTCAACAATGGGTTTTTTTCACCCTTGTGCCCAAAACCCCCAATCCTCAAATTGAATTATGAACTTGGGAAATTAGGGTTTGATCTAAATTGGGGAAAACTTATGAAATCAGTTTCTATGCTTAAATTCATGGCTTCTTATTGCTTAATTATGATTTGATCATGATTCCTCCGTGGTTTTAAAAGCGCAAGCACTAAAGTTGCTTTCTAGCATGATCCCTTTGAATTGCATGTTTTCAAGAGAAATTTGATATGATTAGATATCATGACCTTTCTTGTGTTTATGAAATTACATGCCTAATTCTTCAAGTATGAAATTGGAAAGGTAAAGCATGATTTGAATTATAGCTATGCTAAGTCTTTAAATGTATGAATTTGAATTGCATGGCATCAGATATGTCTTATTTCTTTTCAAACAATTTTAACATCAGAATTGTCATCAGTTATGATCAGTTTTGGCATCAGATATACCCCAATATTATATGAGCTATATGTATGTTTTGGGAGTAGTATTTAGCACCTAATTGGATAGGGTGAGAGTAACCTTAGTCCCATAACTATGTCCCCCCATAGGTTTGTAAGTCCCCTCTATTGGGCATCATATTTAGTGATCATGCCATAGTCATGCCTTTATACCCTGGCAAGGTATATTGGGTCCTCTCAATGGGGCGTATACATCATATTCTATGTAGCCCACATGGTCTATGTCGGTTAGAGAACCTCCATCAGAAACAGTTTATGCTTTAAACATGTATTTGACTCTTATTCAGATTCCAGACTCTTTGTTGATGATCATGTTTTCAGCTTATGGTAGTTCATAGAGTCATTTGAATCCAGTTTTACCTTTAAAGCATGATTTCGATTATTAAAGCATACTTAACATGTTTTTGTCATGTTCATGCATATCTCATATACTCGATATATTCCGTAGCACTGACGCATATCTTGCGCTGCATTCTCTTGATGATGCAGATTCAGGCTCTATCCCTCAGGCTCGTGGCTAGTCAGTGCCAACTTTTCAGCTTACATGATTGGTGAGTCCTCATCCTGTGAGGGTTAGAATTATGAGTTATCTTCCTTATGTCCTTTACGTTGGATTTCTGAGTTAGTTGGGGTTTTATCCCATCAACTCGTATTTTAAGATTTAGAGATTTCAGACATAGTTAGTTGTATTCTTTTTATTTAGGTTCTTGTAGACTTTATGATATTCTATTATGGATTCCCATTATCTTTTATTATGCTTCCACTTACCTTTTGTTATGCTTGAGTATGTTATGACCAAGGGTTCATCTAGGGCACTTGTGTCCCGGATCCCGTGTTATGCCTAGGGGGTAGCCTCGGGGCATGACAGGTAGCAACTCCTTCGTTCCATGATCATTCTTGTACTCTAATTGGTAAGCTTTCGCCTTTAAATTCCTCTCTTCTCTTTTTAAAAGTCCCTTGAACTAGTGGGTTTCGGGGCTATTTTGGGTCCCGAAAAGAGTCCTATTCACGCTTAATTTTTGGGCATGCATTCTTTATCCCTTTGCAAAAATAATTGTGATTTTTGTTTTTTGTTTCATTGCGCGAGCCTCGAGGGCCATTTTTTGACCCAATTTTTGACCTAAATTTCCATTTAGCAATTTGGGTATCATTTTTCTTGTCTTGATACCTGGATTATGTTTTTGATAGTGTGTTAGCTTTCTGAGGCTGTTCAGAAGGGGAAAGCATATGAGTGATGGTTTTTGGTTATAGTTCGACCCCAAGATAGGTTATAGTTTACTTCCTAGACTGAGTTTAGTTAGATTTTATATCGTATATATTACTGGAATGTTAGGTTGGATTTTTAGGTAGAAATATGCTTAAATCATGTAACTTGCATTAAATTGGTCATTTCGGATCATAAATTAGAATCTTTTACTGTTATCCTTAGTTTAAAAGCTTGTAGTATCACCGTGGCTAGCCTAGAATCCTTAGTATGCTTTTAGGAGTTTTTTAGAGGTATTATTTTTTTGCTTTTTCTACTTTAATGGTTGGTTGTGTGTAATTGTGGGCCCGAGGCCATAGCTAGGATTTGGATGGAGTTTCCAAGTTAGTTCTCTTGGTTGAAGGGTATTTTGCCCTGTTTTGCCTTGTTGTGTGCTATATTATCTGAACGGGAAAATAACATGCTCATACTGCATTTTCATGTCTATTGGTACAGAAAAGAAGGATTTTTGAGGCTTTTTGTTCCAAATTTGAGATTTACTGGGTTGTCATGGTTTTTAGACTTTTCAAGGAATTATCTCGGGTTTTTACTGGTTTTTTAAAGGAAAGAAAAAATACTACTTTTATGCATTTATTGGTAAGCTTGATGTTCTTTTCCGGGTGCCCCGATACACTATTTTTTGGGTCTTACCTTTATGAATTATTGATAAGCTTGATGTTCATTTTTGGGCACTCCGATACCTTATTTTTGGATTTTACTTCCATGCACTTGTTGATGAGCTCGAGGTTAAATTCTGGGCGTCCTGGGTATAGAATATCAATTTCTGACTCTATTATGCTATTATGTCCTCATACATCACATCATCATCTCATCACATTGCATTGGATTGGGTGTACTTGGTTTGTCGGTTGACTGGGATTGAGTTTGTTATTTGTTCCTTCTTATTGGTTCAGTTGGTTCTGTTTTCAGTTTTATAACCAGATTTAGGTGGATCTCTGTATTCTGCTTACTTTCCTATAAATTAAATTACATATTATATTTCTGCACTCGGTCGGTCTATGATGCTTACTAGGTACCCATTGTTTTGGTACTCATACTGCACTTTGCATCTTTTTTTGATGCATCACCTAGTACGAGCCACCCCTATTGACCCTCTCATCATTTGAGGCCTATTGCAGTTTAGATCGCGGTGAGCTCCCAGCACCGTGGAAACTTTACATGCTTTCCATCTTGTATTTTCTATCTATATTTTGTATTTTGGCTAGACAGAGTCTGTTGTATAGGTACTTCATACTTTAGACACTCTTGTACTGGTGACACCAGGCCCGAGTTGGTTCTCGTGTATATTTTTATCTTCTTGGTCACTTTAGGACCATCTTTTGTATATGTAGTATAGTTGGTATGCATATATACTATCGACTCTATTAATTGTATATATTTATATCTTTCGCTTTTCTTTCTTAAACTACTTTTATTTTCTTCCACAATTATTGGGTTTGACTTGCCTACTGGGGGTTGTGTAGGCGCCATCATGGCCCAATTTTGGGTCATGACAGAGTGGTATCATAGCTCTAGGTTCACCGGTCTTGCCAGTACAAGAGAAAAGTATCTAGTAGAGTCTCGTGGATTGGTACGATGACGTCCGTATCCAATCTGTGAGAGGCTATATGACATTCCTAGGAAAGATTCCATCTTGTTTGATTCCTTATTGTACTTTCGTGACTTGATCAACTTCTAAGTATCTTTGTTTAACTCTTTCTTAGATGGTTCAGATAAGATCAACAGCGGGTGAGGATGAGGCCCTTGCACCTGCAGTTAGAGCCCCAACTAGAGGACAGGGTAGAGGTCGACCTAAAGGTTGAGGTAGGGGTTAAGCTGTAGTGCTAGCTCGGGCCCAGTCTAGGATACCGTTACCAGAGCATGAGGTCAAGGATGAGGAGGTTTAGTATGAGTCAGAGTGTATAGTTCCAACCCAGCATCCGACAGGTTCTGTGGCTACTCCAGTGCTATAGGACACCTTGGTTCAATTACTTGGTTTCTCAAGGGTATGACTCTACCATTAGCTTCACCAGGTACTCTGATTTTCTCTCAAGTTAGAGACGAGGCTCAGACTTCAGCCCAGGAAATGACTCAGGGTTTAGGAGCGTAGCCTACTGCTGTAGCTCCCAGATTAGAGGTATTGCTAGTCCCTACAGTTGTTCCACCTCTTCAAGACAGGCCCATTATGTCTTTTGAGGAGTAGAATATGCTTAGTAGGTTTCTTAGATTGGGTCCTCCGAGGTTTGTAGGTGCCTCTAGGGAGAATGCGCACGAGTTTCTGACTAGCTGCCATGAGAGATTGCAAAATTTGGGGTTAGTTGAGTCGCATGGAGCGGATTACATGGTGTTTCAGCTGGATGGTCCAAACAAATAGTGGTGGAGGTCATATGTAGCTTGCAGGCCAGCCGGTTCACCTTCACTTACTTGGGCCCAATTCTCCACAACTTTTCTGGAGAAGTACATACTGCGTAGCATGAAAGAGAGGTTGATGGATCAGTTCTATGGGTTGGAGTAGGGCTCCATGAATGTTTCTGAGTATGAGGTACACTTCCATCAGTTGGCTAGGCACACCACTATAATTATGCCCACCGATAATGAGAGAGTGCATCACTTTGTTCGAGGGTTAACACTACAACTCAGATTGGCCACAGAGGGTAAGGTGGCATCAGCTCAGTCATTTATAGAGGTAGTAGACCATGCCCGCACTATTGAGGGCATACTTCATGAGGCCTAAAGGGGCAATGATAAGAGGCCCCACCATCAGGGCAGTTTCAGTGGTACAAAGGCTCATAGTTGAGGCTACTATAGTAGGGTTTAACATTAATAGTGTTTCTAGCCGAGCTGGCCTATTCAGGCAGCATTACAGATTACTGAGGGTCAGAGTAGCTAGAGTATTTTTCTTGCTCCATGGGGTGCTCATTCAGGGTGCACAGGTCGTGGTAGTCATTCTAATTCAGCAAGGTCTTCACAGCAAGGTACGTATTGCCGGGATTGTTATGAGTTTGGTGAGATAGGCTGATTTCCTAAAGAGTGTCCATCACTACCGTACTAGAGGTGACATGATCAGACAGTTCAGGCCTCCAGGGCTCCAGCAATACCAGCTAGGGTGGTTCAAAAGGTAGTAGGGGTGGTCCCCAGGGTACTAGAGGTGGTCTTCAGTTTTGTAGGTCGGGTGGTTATGGTGGTCTGAGCCACATGTATGCAATTCCAGGTCAGATAGAGGCCAAGGCTTCAGATGCAGTGATCACAGGTATGATCTCTATTTGTCATCAGTCTGCTTCTTCTTTGTTTGATCCGAGGTGTACATTCTCATATGTATCTTCTTATTATGCTACTCCTCTTGAGTATGCTTGTGAGTCTTTGTCTGCGCCCTTGCGTGTAGCTACCCTAGTGAGAGATTCCTTAGTAGTGGATTAGGTGTATCGGGCTTGTGTGGTGACTATTTTAGGGTATAACACGTGGGTATACTTGATTGTGCTTGACATGGTTTATTTTGATGTGATCTTAGGAATGGATTGGCTATCTCCTTATCATGCGGTCCTGGATTGCTTCGCCAAAACTATTACACTATAAATGCTTAGTATCTCTCCTATCATATGGAAGAGTGCCGATAGCCACATACTAAGGGGAGTTATATCTTTCCTGAGCATCCAATGGTTGGTTGGGAAGGGGTGCTTAGCCTATCTTGCCTACGTTCGTGATACCAGTGCCACCATACCTTCTCTTGAGTCAGTTCCTATGGTTTGCGAGTATTCAGATGTGTTTCCTTTTGATCTTTTGGGTCTTCTTCCTGATTGTGACATTGACTTTGGTATTGATGTTGAGCCGGGCACTCAACCCATTTCTATTCTGCCATATCGGATGGCACCAGCTGAGTTGAGAGAGCTTAAGGATACACTCCAGGATCTGTTGAGTAGAGGGTTCATCAGGCATAGTGCGTCTCTGTGGGGTGCTCTAGTTCTGCTTGTGAAAATGAAGGATGGATCCATGCGTATGTGTATTGAATACAGATAGTTGAATAAGGTGAGAGTGAAGAACAAATATATGATGCCGCATATTGATGATTTGTTTGACCAACTACAGGGTGAAAAGATGTTCTCTAAGATTGATCAGAGGTCCGGCTATCACCAGTTAAGGATTAAGGTTGCGGATAATCCAAATACTATATTTAGGACTCGATACGACTATTATGAGTTCCTAGTTATGTCTTTTGGGTTGACTAATGCCCCAACAACATTGATGGAGTTGATGAATCGTGTGTTCAGTGCCTACTTGGACTCATTTGTGATTGTGTTCATCAATGACATTCTGATATACTCGAGGAGTAGAGAGAATCATGAGTATCATCTTAGAGTTGTACTTCAGACCCTGCGAGACCATCAATTATATACCAAATTTACTAAGTGTGAGTTTTAGCTTGAGTCTGTGGCATTCCTAGGGCACGTGGTGTCCAAGAATGGGATTATGGTGGATCGACGAAGATTGTAGTAGTTCATGATTGGGCTAGTCCTACTTCTCCTACCGAGGTTTGCAGTTTCATCGGGTTGACTAGTCACTACAGATGGTTTGTGGAGGGATTTTATTCTATAGCAGCTTCATTGACTAGATTGACTCATAAGAATATTTTTTTCCAATGGTAAGATGAGTGTGAGATGAGCTTTTTGAAGCTCAAGGCCTTCTTGACTTCAAATCCGATTCTTACTCTTCTGGTCGAGAGTCAAGGGTTTACATATATTGTGATGCTTCAGGTATTGGTTTGGGTTATGTGTTGATGTAATAGGGCCGAGTTATTGCTTATGCTTCCAGACAGTTGAAGGTTCATGAGAGGAACTACCCTACACATGACTTGGAGTTGGCAGTGGTAGTCTTCGCGTTAAAGATTTTGAGGCATTATCTGTACGACATGCATTGTGAGATCTTCACTGACCATAATAGTATTCAGTACATTTTACGCCAGAAAGATCTAAATTTGAGACAACGTAGGTGGTTGGAGTTACTAAAGGACTATGACATCTCTACTCTATATAATCCGGGCGAGGCAAACGTGGTAGCGGATGCCTTGAGCCGGAAGGCAGTGCGTATGGGTAGCTTAGATTTCTTAGCAATAGAGGAGAAACCTTTAGCTTAGGACATCCAATCCTTGGCTAACAGGTTGGTTAGACTTGATATTTTTGAGCCGAGCTGCATTCATGCTTATATTGAGGCTAGATCTTCCTTGTAGGAGCAGATTCGGGCACACCAGTTTGACGATGCGAGGTTCAAGGTCATTCATGACAAGGTGTTGAGTGGGGAGACTAGGAAAGTGGCCTTAAATTCAGAGGGTGTTATGAGGATCGAGGGTTGTATCTGTATTTCTAGAGTTGGTGACTTGGTTAGATTGATTTTGGAGGAGGCTCATTGTTCTAGATATTCCATTCATTCTGGGGTACCGAAGATGTTTTATAACTTGAGGAAGAACTACCGGTGGTGTGGGATAAAGAGGGATATTTCATATTTCGTGTCTAGGTTCTTGAATTGTCAACAGGTGAAGTTTGAGCACCAGAGGCCAAGTGGTTTGACTCAGAGGCTACCTATTTCAGAGTGAAAATGGGAGCGGATAGCCATGAACTTCATAGTCGATTTTCCACGTGCTTTGTGGAGGTTTGATACTATTTGGGTCATTATGGATAAGTTGACAAAGTTTACTCACTTTATGCCGGTTCAGACTTCCTACAGTTCTGAGAGATTGGCTCAGATCTACATTCATGAGATTGTCCATTTACATGGTATGCCAGTTTCTATATTTTTTTTGACCATGGTACTCTGTTCACTTTGCACTTTTGGAGGTCTATTCAGAGTGAGTTGGGTACTAAACTTGATCTTAGCACCACTTTTCATCCGTAGACTTACGATCAGTCAGAGCGTACTATTCAAGTTCTGGAGGATATGCTGCGAGCCTGTGTTATTGATTTTGGAGGTCAGTGGGACCAGTGCTTAGCCTTGGCAGAGTTTGCATATAATAATAGTTATCATTCCAGCTTTCAGATGGCTTTGTTCAAGGCTTTGTATGGTACACGATGCAGATCTCTTGTGGATGGGTTTGATGCTTTTGAGGTTAGGCCATGGGATACCAACTTGCTTCGTAATTCTATGGATAGAGTTTGGGTCATTTAGGAGAGACTTTGCACTGCCCAGAGTAGGCAGAAGAGTTATGTTCATCGGAGAGTTCGATATCTAGAGTTCATGGTTGGTGATAGTGTATTCCTTTAGGTGTCACCCATGAAGCGCATGATGAGGTTTGGGAGGAAAGGTAAGCTCAGTCCTAGGTTTATTAGGCCTTTTGAGATCCTTCGTCGTATTGGGGATGCTGCTTATGAGTTGGCCTTGTCTCCTGCTCTTTCCAGTATTCACCAAATTAATTTTTCATGTCTCTGTACTACGTTGGTATATTCCGGATGAGTCACACATGCTTCAGTGGGATACGGTTCAGTTGGATAAGTCTTTAGCTTTTGAGAAGGAGCCTGTTACTATTTTGGATAAGCAGGTTAGGAAGTTGAGGTCAAAGAAGATTCTGTAAGTTAAGGTTAAGTGGCGGCATTGTCCTATCGAGAAGGCTACTTGGGAGATTGAGACTGGCATGCTGACCCGCAATCCTCACCTTTTCGAGTCTTCAGGTACTATATTTTCTCTAATTTTTTAGGATAAAAGTCCTTTTAGTAGTGGATGTTGTAATGATCCTCTAGGTCATTTTCCTATTTTTTGTTCTTTTTTAGTATTTTGAGCTTTCCCGCAATGGCTATAGGTTATGTATGACTTGCCGAGACTAATGGTTCGGTGCCTGAGCTATTCATTAGGTCGTTATGGCCATTTCCCTATTTTAGAACTTAAACTTAGAAAATCTTTGACTTTGGTCAACTTTCTTGGTAAACATGCTCAGAATTGAATTTCGATAGTTCTGTTGGCTCCGGAGCGGGTATTTTAGTCTAGTGGGACCCTTGGTCTGGGTTTGGGTGCTTCTGGTGTGGTTTCGTGTTGTTTTCTGTGTTTTCAGGCTAGTTTGGCTTGTGGGTTTTACTTTGGTCAACATTCGAAGAAGACAGCCTCAAATGGAAATTTTGCCAGTGCTATTAACTCCAGAATATTGACTTTGGGCTAGAGGGACCTTTGGTTTGGTCCCGAGGCTTCTAGAATTTTTTTGGCCCTTAGGTTTCATTTTGGAAGAGTTGGCCAAAAGTTAGTTTTGCGTGGGGCCAACTTTTAATTAAATCGACGTCCGTTGGGATTTTCATTGATTTTGTTGAGTCTGGAATGCCATTTTTCATTGAATAACTCAGTTTGTTTGTGTTCGTGGGACCCCGAATGTGTTCCCGACGGTCCATCGGAGCAAAGTTTCATGTTGGCATAGTTGTTGGAAGCTGGTTGTTATCATGTCACTAACAGGACATTGTCCACGTGGGGGCATGGTTGCATACGCACAATAGCACCAGCTGACCCCTCCTTATTGGCCATCGCCTAGGTAGCCGGCAGGCCGCGTGCACGCACCCATTGATATGACAAAATTACACCTCCTGTTAGAAGCGTAAGCGGTCGCTGTTCAAAGATAGAACCCAATGAAGGTTAGGGTCGATGCCACAGGGAATATGGTTGGACTATGGTTGATTAGTGTTTACTTGAGCTATTAGCCGTTTATTTCCCTCGGAAGGGGGGTTTTAAGTAACAAATATTAAACGTAACTTAGATTCGTAACAAGTAGCAAGTAACAGTTTCAAAGGTATAATCAATAAGAGAAGTGACTAGGGTAGCGTTCCCCATGAGATCATAACTTAGTAAGGCGTTGTACTTAGTAAACTAGCTTGGTGCTTAGCATGAAGAATCTGTAAGTTAGGTTCACCTAAATAGTTGGTCCCTCAAATAGATGAATTTCACCACACGCCTTGGTCCGGCTGCGAGTGTGTGCTTTGCTAACCCTTACCGTGGATCCCAGATTAGCTATTCCTGGACAAGGTCAAGCTGTTAGATGAGGGTTGGTAGCCTCAAATCTCTGTTGTTGAACAACCCTTTTCCCATCCGTTACCTTTTTAGTCCGGCAAGTAAGGATAAGGTGAGTTCTAACATTGTACACCGTTAAAAAGAAATCAAAGCGAAGGGAAGAACAATACATGCATAAACACTGCCCCAGAAATACCTAGTACTTTGCCAACTTCATTAATCCTTCGTGGTACCCACAACCCTGGTTGTGAATTTAGCTACTTATGTTCATAAGTAAACAATCAAGATGTGTTGGAATAATCATGAGTAGATACTAACAAGAAGAAGTAAAGAAATTTGGAATCTTGAATAGGTCCCAAGAACACTTCAATAAATCCAGATTAAACTTTAATTCTCAGGAACTTGTGTTATGATGTCTCCAAAGCACAAACAAAAACGTAACAATATCAAACAATATCGGGAACCCCGAAATAAAACCTAAGGGAATGTATTTATAGACAAAAAAGACCAAATCTTAACTGATCTAGGAAAGTTGGATGCGGCATTTCTGACGGGATGCCCCACGGGCCATAGTGGATGCGATGGGCGTCGTGGGTTCCCCTCGGTCTTCTTCATATTTAAGCTCCAGGTATCATGCCTCAATTCCATGAGCTGATGCAATGGGACGTCATGGATGCGACGCTCGTCATGACCATCTCATCGGCTAGTAGGCTCTATCCTCAATCTCCACTGGCTTGATTCGACGGGCTCTGCGACATCCCATTGCATCTCTCACGGGCGTCGTGGGAACTCTTCAAGTCTTGCCTCTCAGTTTCAGTTCCACTGGTCCAGTCTGAAGGGCTCTGAGACGTCCCGTGGTTGGATCGATGCCTGTCGTTTTAGGTCATGGGATATGACTTTTGCCTTTGGTTTCTCTGGTTCCTTTTGACGACATCTCCCACGGGCCGTGGTGGATCCCACGCCCGTATGGCATGACTTTTGCCCAGAAATCTTCAAATTTTTGGTACTTTTATCTTTTCAACACTTTTCCCTGTACATGCAATAAATGATATTTAATCCAACAAAATATACATAAGAACTCCCAAAAATCCTTAGTTTTAAGCGTCAAAAGTGTTGTGAAATCTCGGCACATCAACACCCTCAACTTAGAACATTTGCTTGTCCTCAAGCAACAAATGAAAACAAAAACTAAAATGACGCTTAAGTAAAAGGAAACTAGAAGATATAGCAGCAACATGATTCATTTATCTCTCAAATCTCTGAATAGTACCCACTCCTTAACAGCTTAAAAACCAGTGCATTTTAATCAAGTTATAAAAATAACACAAGCCGGATCCATGAGTGACAATATGATATTCATGAGTAAGCTAGCATACACAGGCAGATATTCCAATCAAATAATTAGCAATCACAGTCCACTCTAGTGCTTTCACAACAAAGAAGTCCCGATCACACATAATATCAATTTAACACACAGGGACTGGAACATGCTCACTCTCACAAAGAAGTTCAGGTTGTACATGTACAATACCATAGGCTTGCCCTTATTTTCTATGCTTTGGCTTTCAAACAGTTCGGTTAGGATCACTATAGGACTTTGTTAGGCTTTGTAGTGCAGGCTTAGGGACATGAATGGTACATTTGGGTAAATAGTGACTATGTCTTCCTTGAGACTACAATTACTTCTTTATATTCTCCACTCTTCGGACCTTACAATTTTCCTCCCTTATTCTCCTTTTATCAAACCCTTTTATATTTTTATCAAGCTTCGGGTGTGGCCTTTATTGAATTTTTGCACTTTTCTTTTCATTCACTTTTTTCTTTCTTCTTTCTTTTTTTTTCTTTTTCCTTTTCTCTTTTGCAGCTCACAAACCACACCCGCTATCTTCCTTTCTAAACTAACCCAATCTTTTCATACCCAACACTTCCTACTCACCCCTACAATAGCAACCCTCAACTTAGGATTTTAATCTTAGTTGAGGTGCACAATGTCCAAGGAGGGACCAGGGCCAAAACAAAGGTTTATAGGAAACGGGGAAGGTGAACGGGCTAGCAATAAAAAGGGTTCAACTTTAGGAACAAATTCAGGGATCAAAGGGATTCAGTTTCATTTGGTAGGACATTTGGCTTAAGTGAACTAATTAAAAAATGGCCTATGATCATATTTTGACCAAACCATTCTACAACCCCAGCATGACTAACCAGGCAAGTTCTAGATTTACAGTACATCAAGAACGGATACTAAGAAGCTCATTTCACACATGGCACAGAGTTTAGACTACAGATTATCTAACTACCGGTTCATGCATTAACTTAAGCTACTTATCTCAGTTATATACATGCTGTCATTTACAGATCCACACTAGGTCAGTTCTAACACCTTATTGCACAAAACTTTGGAGGGGTCTCTATTTTTCTATTTTTTCACAAAATTTCTTCAAAAACCAGACCGTTGCTGCAATCAGTTCCTAATTTACTCCTACAAACACACATCCTATACTAAACATGTTGATTCAATAGAAATTAAAAGTCCTTAGGGAAAGAACACATGCAAGAAAACCCCAAGGACACAGATACCTTATGGATACCCTCATGGGTTGCCTCCCATGCAGCGCCTGAGTTAACGTAGTGAGACAACACGAGTGTTTTGGCTACTCAGACATTACCAAAACACTCTACAAAAAACCAGATGACTACAGTTGCCCCCACCCCATCTAAAAAGCTATCCATTATCCCAAATGCACTAAAAAATAACAAAATGAAGGATACAAGGCATACTTGTGGCGCCTAAGCGCAGTTATTGGGTGTAGCAGTAGGCGGTCCTACTGGATCAGTGCCCATAGTCTTATCTTAAACAGAGGCTTCCTCCGCAGTCCTCTCTACAATAATAGCTGCTTGAGAAGCTTTATCAACCGACACTCCCACAATAGGGTCTAAAAAAGTTTCCTCTGTGGTGCCCGCAACACCACTTGTCGATCCACCAATTACCATAGAATCCACATCAATTTGGTGCATGGCTATGGACTCTCTTCGTGCTCTTCTGGATTTTTTCATTGCTTTCTTCGCAGCTCTCTCTTCCATTTGCTTCAGAGACTTCGGGGTAAGAGGGGCATCCTCCATACTGACATTCTTATCCTTCCTCTTTCTCTTTTTCTTGGGCTCTGAAGGATTGATCGGTGCTTCATCATCTGCTGTCGGTTCCTTTGGGTAGAGCTCAAGATCAACAAAGTCCCATAAATCAATCATTGGCTCCAAAGGAGACTTAGGCAAGACTACTGGTGGTTTAGCCTGTGAGGCCGGACCACCCTTCAAATCATCCACATCAACCCCTTTTCGCTGCAATTCTGCAATTCTCACTCTCACAACTCCTGCACATTCAAAACACATTAGTTCATGTGTTGCCTCCCATGTAGCACCTGATTTAACATTGCGATACGATGCAAGTTACTTGAATACTCAGACTTCATCAAGTTTCCTCATGGGTTGCCTCCTATGCAGCACCTGATTTAACATTGAGGCACAACGCAGGTTGCTTGATTACTCAGACTTACTCAAGCTCCTTGGTTGGGATGAATTCATTAAAAGTCCAAGCTTCAATAGCTTTTAGCTCCTCTGCAGTCCCAAAATATGCTTTTATCCACTACCCGTTTGCTTTGAATCTCTTTCCCTCATGATTTTCAAGCTCTATAACATCATGTGGGAATACTTGTACCACTCTGAATGGTCCAATCCACTTAGACTTTAACTTTCCAAGAACTTCATCTTTGGTCCTGTTCCTTATCAATCACTAGGCTGGAAGTCTCTTTTCTCAATCTTCCGATCATGGTAGAACTTCATCTTTTCTTTGTATAGGGCTGAACTTTCATATGCATTGAGGCAGAACTCATCCAACTCATTTAGTTGCCCAAGCTGTTGCAATGATGCTTCAGACCAGTATAAGTTCAATTTCTTCAATGCCCACATGGCCTTATGCTCTATCTCAATAGGAAGATGGAACGCCTTTCAAAACACAAGCTGATATGGTGACATACCTATTGACATCTTGAATGCAGTCCGATATGCCCACAAAGCATCATCTAGTTTCCGCGACCAATCCTTTCTGTTGGCATTAACAGTCTTGGACAGGATTGACTTTATTTTGTGTTTAGAGACTTCTACTTGCCCACTAGTCTGGCGATGATAGGGGTTGCAACATTATGATTCACTCCATATTTCTCTAGTAAAGCACGAAACAACTTGTTGCAGAAGTGAGAGCCTCAATCACTAATAATTGTCCTTGGGGTACCGAATCTGGAGAAGATATTCTTTTTCAAGAATGTTATGACACACTTACCCTTATTACTGGGAAGTGCAACCACTTCCACCTACTTTGATACATAGTCAACAACCACCAATATGTACCGGTTTCCATTAGATATCACAAACAGGCCCATGAAGTCAATACCCTAAACATCAAATAGCTCGATCACAAGGATGAGATTAAGAGGAAGCTCATGCCTCCTTGATATACCTCCTTACCTTTGACACCTGCTGCAAGCTTTAGTAAAATCATGGGAATTTTTTGTGAATAGTCGACAAATAGTAGCTGCATTGCAAGATCTTATGTGCGGTTCGGATACCACTATGATGTCCCCCCAATAGGGGATGAATGGAAAGCCTCTAGTATCTCCATCATCTCAGCTTTAGGCACACATCTTTGGATCATAGTATCAGCACACACACGAAACAAGAATGGTTCCTCCCAGAAGAATTTCTTGACATCAAACATGAACTTTCTTGTTTGGTGAACAGACATATCAAGAGGCACCAAATCACTTGCCAATATCAGCAAACCATGGAATCAAATCTTGAGAAGCGGCTAACACTTGCTGGTTTGGGAACCAATCATCAATCTCCTGTGCATCATCAAGCTTTATCATATCTTCTTCCTCTAATCTAGACAAGTGACCTGCTACCTAATTCTCTGTGCCTTTTCTGTCCTTGACCTTAAAATTAAATTCTTGCAGTAGCAACACCCATCTAATCAGTCTCAGCTTTGCATCCTTTTTAGTCATGAGGTACCTAAGAGCTACATGGTCAGTATGCATAATTACCTTGGTTCAAAGAAAATACGATCTGAATTTCTCGAATGCAAAGACCACAACAAGCAACTCTTGTTCCATCACCATATAGTTCTTTTGAGCAGGATTAAGTGCTTTGATAGCATAGTAGATGGGATGAAGAATCTTTTCATGTCTTTGGCCTAGGACTGCTCCTACCGCCACTCCACTAGCATCTCACATAACCTCAAAAAGCTGAGACCAATCAGGAGAAATATTAATGGGGGCTGAGATCAACTTTTCCTTAAGGCACTCGAACGCCTTTGGACATGCGTCATTAAGAACAAACGTCACCTCTTTCTCCAACAACTTGCACAATGGACTTGCAATTTTGGAGAAGTCTTTGATAAACCTGTGATAGAAACCAACATGCCCAAAAAGCTCCGAATACCCTTCATAGAAATTGGTGGAGGCAATTTTTCAATCACCTCAATCTTTGCTTTGTCAACCTGTATACCCTTCTTGGAGATCCGATAACCAAGCACTATACCATCTTTCACCATGAAGTGACACTTTTCCCAGTTTAGCACTAGGTTACACTCTTCACATCTTTTCAGCACACAACTCAGATGAGCCAAACAATCTTCAAAAGAGCCACCAACTACCAAAAAGTCATCCATAAATACCTCAATAGTTCCTCCACCATGTCTAGGAAAATAGACATCATGCAATGCTAAAATGTCGCTGCTGCATTGCATAAACCAAAAGGCATCCTCTTGAAAGCAAATGTCCCATTCAGACAGGTGAAAGTGGTTTTCTCTTGGTCTTAAGTAGTAATCAAATCTGATTGTATCATAAATAACCATCAAGACAACAATACCATCCTCTACCAGCAAGACGGTCTAACATCTGATCCATGAATGACATCAGAAAATGGTCCTTTTCAGTCCAAGCATTCAGCCTCCTATAATCCATGCATATGCGCCAGCCTATTACTGGCCTTATTAGAATCAGCTAATTCTTCGCATTTGGTACTATAGTAATCCCACCCTTATTCGACACACACTGAACACGGCTCACCCACTTGCTATCAGCAATAGGGTAAACCACACCTACATCCAGCAACTTTATAATCTCGTTCTTGACAACCTCTTGCATAGGCTGATTAAACCTATACTGGTGCTTAATACTCAGAATGCAATTTGGGGCTAGCTGAATCTTATGAGTGCAAATTCCAGGTGGAATCCCAATGATGTCGGTAATGGACCAACCAATGGCCCTCTTAAATTTTCTCAACACAGAAACCAGAGCTTCAACCTTTCCTTCACTTAATTTTGCAACAACAATAACTAGCAAGGTCTCATTAGCTCCTAAGAACACATATCAAAGATGAGATGAAAATGTTTTGAGCTCCAAAACTGGAGGCTCCTCAATACATGGTTTGGCAGGTAGTGTTTGTCTATTCTTCAGGTCCAAATCAAGCTTCTTTGGAGCATAGCTATAAGACCCCATACCATGTAAGTGCTTCAACCATATCATCGTACTTCTTAATATCGTCTCCATCAAAATTCATAAGTATAGCCACATGAGCTTCAACACCAAGTCTCTCCTCAATAGGCATAATTAGTTGATCCTCATCATCTGCATCAATAACTGAAACCACGCGCATGTCGGCATGATGCTTCATAGATTGGCAGGCATTAAAAGTAACTACCTCATCATTCAATCTGAACTTTATCTTCCCAGTCTCTAAGTCAACCAACGCATGTCCGGTGGCAAGGAATGGTCATCCCAAGATGATAGGAACCTCAAAGTCAACCTCGCAGTCAAGAATAACAAAGTTTGCAGGGAAGATAAAAGTGTCAACCTTCACAAGTACATCATAGAGAATTCCAACAGGCCTTTTTACTGTGCGATCTGCCATAAGAAGCTGCATTGTAGTCGGTTTGGGGGATCCCAAGCCTAACTGATTAAATACTACTGGCATCCGATTAATACTAGCACCAAGATCACACAACGCTTTAGCAAAGTAGAACGCTCCAATCATACAAGGAATAGTTAAAGCTCCAGGATCTTCCTTTTTCTATACCAAAGAACAGGAGGCTATTGCACTATAATGGTACAAATTATCAACTGGCTCAAAGCTTACAGTTCTCTTTGTAGTCACAATATCCTTCATGAATTTATCATATCCAGGCATCTTCTCTAATGCTTCAACTAAAGGGATATTGACAGAAAGTTGTTTCAGCATGGAGATGAACTTGTGAAATTTGTTGTCCTCAACCTTTTTCTTCAATATTTGTGGGTAAGGTAGAAGCGGCAATGGCATGGGCTTCAAGACCGATGCAACCTATTTGTTCTTTTCTTTCGAATCAAAAGCTTCCTCTCACTTGGCCTTTCACCACTATCCTTTTCCTCAGACTCGACCATAATCTCGGCATCATCCTTTACCGACTCAGCCAACTCATCAATAATTATAGGCATATAAGGGTCAATAGTCTATTTTCTGCTTTGGGTTATCACAACCATAATCTATCAAGCATTCTTCAGATTCTGAATAGTATCACTTGGGAGAGTACCCTTTTGATGCAGATTTATGCTAGTAGACATGTGGTGCATCTGAGTCTCAAGATGCTTTATGGCTACAAAATGAGCCTCCACTTTATGACTCATACCTTAAAGGTCACTTCACATCTCCTTCATGCTTGCATCCGTTTAATCAACCTTTTGAAATACTTTATTGAGCAACTCCCTCATGGATGGTTGTTCAGGTTTGTCTTTGCGATTCCCAGGAGAGACATACAGACCACTTATATCATTCTTGTAGCCATCCTTCTTATTCCAATCACCATCTCTACCTCTACTCCTATCTTTGTATCCAGACCGATTGTAATTTCCATCTCTATCCCTATTCCGACCTTGATTTCCTTGGCCATTGGCCCAAAAACCTGCCACATGATCATTGAGATAATTTGCTTCTTCATTAGAGTCGTACTCATCTTGTCTCGGTGCTCTACCTGTGTACCAATAGCCTTCACCTTTTCCAAACCACCATTAAGAATTTGTTTTGCAATTTGATCAACAGTAGTTTGCAGAGATGCGAAGTTCTATTTAATTTCCTAGAATTCTTCATGGTCAATGGATTTCCCAACTGCATATGTTCTTGCCAAGCTTTCTGCATCTCTTATATGCCAGGCTGTGTTCATCTAGGTAACCTTATCAAGCATCACTGATGCTTCAATATAGGTATTCTCTATGAATGCTCCCCCGGTCACTGTATCTGCTACCACTTTAGTGTTTGCATTCAATGCTTTGTAGAAAATCTCCATCAAATGACTTGAAGGGATTCCATGATTTGGGACCTGCTTCAACTTCTTATTGAACCACAACCATGTTTCATACAATGCCTCCGTAGGAAGCTATTTGAAATTATATACCTCCTGCTTTAGCTGGAACATCTTTGATAGAGGGAAGAACCTCTCTAAAAATTGATCTCTCAGCTCAACCCATGTGAATATAGAGGCATTAGGTAGTTCTGCAAGCCAAAGTGTCTCTTCTCTAGTCAATAAAAATGGAAAGAGCCACATTCTGATAACATCCTGATCCACTCTTGGAAGTTTGTAGGACCTGTAAATCCCCATAAAGTTTGACAAGTGCAAGTTAGCATCATCTGTCAGATTAACAACAAATAATCCCTTCAGGTTCAGCAGCTGAATCATAGTGCTAGTAATATCAAACTTTACTCCATCGAGCATCGGTGTCAATACTATAGGGCCTACTGTCCCTGCCTTATCATCATCAATATTGTATCGAGGGACGTGTTATGGTTGTTGCATATGTTGACCCCTATTCACTCTTGGTGCAACTGGACGATGAGGTGCATTGTGTCGGGCTACCTTATCTCCCGCAGCTTGTGCATCTAGTGTGGCTTGATGAACAGCTTGTTGTTGTGCTTACCTTGCTTGCTCAACTGCTATATTTTGAGCTACAATGTCTACTGTAATTTGAGCATCTTCAGCAGCAAGGGCATCTTCCCTTGCCTTTTTCATCTGCTCTTCTTCAGCCAACAACCGAGTTGTGACCTGTTTCGGTGTCTCATAAACTCCCTCTTTAGCCATTTTCTTAGAGTTTTAGAGAGTTGAAGATCGTATGGGATCAAGGGATTGCCTTGACTCCTTGTACTGGGCATGCACAAGTGTGCAACCTGCATAACAAAACAAAGATAACAGAAAAAGTAAAATCAGGAAATAAGGACTAATAGTGAAATAAACACAATCTCACTTAATCCTAAACTGTATTCCCTGGCAACGATGCCAAAATTTGAAATGCCCAAATTACACCTCCTGTTAGAAGTGTAACCGGTCGCTGTTCAAATATAGAACCCAACGAGGGTTGGGGTCGATCCCACATAGAATATGGTAGGACTATGGTTGATTAGTGTTTACTTGTGCTGTTAGTCATTTATTTCCCTTGGAAGGGGGGGTTTTAAGTAACAAATATTGATACCCAATTTTTGCCCTCTACATTTGTAATTAATTTGAGCTTCTACTATTTTGAATAATTTTGAAATAATTATCTTTATAAAATTGTAAGGTTTTCAAAATTAATTTGAGGTTAATTCAGTAATTTTAGGTGTACTCTATATTTAAATTATATAAGAGTATATAAATTTTACTTAAAGAAATGTTTTGAAAATTGTTTTAGATAAAAACCTTGTTTAAAGTTCAAAATGTGCCCCATTTTTCTCAAAAATCAATTAAAAATCAAGAAATAATTGTATGAGTAATTCTTTAATTTTAAATGAGTCAATTATGTTTTAATAAGATAATTATGTGTTTGCTAATATAATTATTCATAATTGTTAAATAAAGAAGCTCATTTTATTAATTAAGATTTTAATTTGTTTCATTTCAATTTTGGCCTAAAATCTTTAAATTGGATTAGATTGGTCATATCTTAAATTTGATTTGGTTAGTTCTTAAATGAAATTGAAGCAAATGTGGCCAAATCTTTAATCCATTTTATTTCTCCATTTCAACCATCCACCTTAGCCCAACAATAACAATCCTCTCTGGCCCAATTCTCATCCTTTGAACCGGCCCAATTCCCTTTTCCCATCAGCTATATACACAAATGCGCACACACACATATATCCTTAACAGCACACACATATATACATTCCCACAAAAACAACATCACGCACCTCACGCTCTCTCTATTTCCAATAAAAGAACGCGTTGTACTTCTCAACATGCCTCTCTCCACTTCATCTTCATCTTCTTTGTCCTTCTCACCCTAATGCCGCTACTCCATAACAACAGCAAATGATGAAGCAACAACAATCTCACACAAACGATGCCCAAATCACAAATTCCATCTAAATTTATGTTTGTTCTCTCCGTTTTCATCATCCGTTGAAGGGAGAGAAGAACCACGAAGGTTCTAGAAGGGAAAACTGGCCTCTTCAATGTTCCTGTCCCTAAATTCATGGTGGATTATCTCAAATTCATACTAGACAGTACAAACGTGGCTCATTTTATGTGGAATGAATTTCGAATTTCAAATTTCCCAAGGGTTTTTTCCCAAGGATTTCTACCCGTTTAGCCCCTCCATTTTCCCCCTCTTTTCACCCTAGTTTTCCCCTATTAATACATGTTGTTGTAGAGGGATTAGGGTCTGGCTTTTGGAATTTCTTGAGTTTTCTTTTGGAGAACCACTCTCTAGCTCACTAAAAACTAAAGGTTGCAGAGAAAAACACCTAACGAATCTCTATTTTGATTCTGAGAAGGTCTCAAATTCTTTCTGGCGGTGTTAAAGACTTTCTGACAAAGCTTTTTTGTCCTAGTCGTTGCTTCGAAACAGGTAAACTCACCTTATTTTCACGTTTTGTTCACTAATTAGGAGTAGTATAACTTAGTAGTGTTATCATTCTTGGTGTTTCCATCTGTTTATGACTCTGTTTCTTTCTTTCTCTTTTCTTTGAACACTTAGTATGTTGTTAAGATATCATGAATTTCAAATTGACTGTCTGATCGAAAACAAAGTTAGTGTAATTTGAGTTTTTTGTCAAACGAGTTGTTCGATGACTTCCCTTCTGTTTGGTTTGAAAAATATTTGTTTGTTCTTCAGTAGTATGCAATGTGTAGTATATATGGTTACATATCGTCCAAGCACGATTGTTTTTATTTGACTTGATAGATGAAGGCTTCATGTTCTTTGTGTTGAATGATTTGATAGAGTGGCTGCATCTATTACACGACCCTTTTTAAGCGATCTGATAGTTTGAACGTGCCGTGATGATTATGTTTTTAAGTTCATTGTCTCCTTTGGTCATGGGTTTTAGCTAAATATTGGACCTCATTCCCTCTTCCTTCCATCTCCCTTACATGACATATTTTAAGTAAAAATTGCTCCTTTTATATGTATTATTTGCTAAGTCTTGTTGCAAAGTTCATATTGAGGTACACAAGCTTCTCAAAAACAATCTGTTTAGCTTTCCTCTGATTCGGTTAAATGTATAATAGCTTTTCTTTACTTGAAAGTTGAATGTGTCTATAGAATCTGTAAGAAACAACCTTGAATGCGTTGTGTTCTGTTAATCATTGATATGATAGGGAAAATCATATGCTTAGATAGCTCTTGTATGTATGGATTTCAAGTGTTTGAGGTATGTAGTCACTGTCAAGACCTGGACTTACCTATCTTCCTTCGCTTTGCTGGGACTTCAAAGTTAACTAAATCTGTCAACAAACGTTTGGTTTAATGGTTGATTAGTCAGGCGTGATAAAAAAACTTGATTTATTGCCGAGTGAACTGGATTGTTGTTTATGACTGATTGTCTATTGGCTTCATTAATTTCCAACAACATATTAACTAGTCAAGGTAAAGGACTGCCTCACCTCTGTGTGATCAAATTCCCCTCATTTTCTTTAAAAATTTTCTTTGTCACACTTTGTTTTAAAAAATGAATGGTTGTTTTACCTTTGGCTTATGTGGTTTTTTGGTGTTAATCACTTATATCCAAAACTTTCAAAATTAAAAGGTGATGTTGTATCCTTCAAGATAGATTGCAGATGTTTTTTCTTATACATATACTCCTCTGGTAATTCTCTTTAAAAGCATGATACCATTATTTCTTGAGTTTTTCTTCAATGAGAGGTGATACTAGAAAAAATGAACAAAATGCATTCATTGTTGGTCTTGAGTTAATCGTATACTTTGCTAGCTCCTCTAGTGATCTGATAGATTTACTTGTGATAAAATTAATGTTACTTGGATGTTAAATTTTAAGTCAGTAAGTTTTCTTCTTAAAAGAAGATTTTTTTTTGGTTCATTGTTCTGGTTTAAGTGCTAATCATCTCCCTTTATTTTATTTGCATATGGCACCTCTGCTTGAGTCCGATGGACTCTTACCATCATCTCAGATGCACACTTCATTGGGCTCAAAGCCCAACATCCCTCTTGAGTTTGCCACTACCAAAGTCAGCAAGAAAGGAAAGCAAGTTTTAGGCTAAGAGGCCCAATGAGACAGCAACAACTCAAAAAAGAAAAGCTGAAATGAATATTTTGGGCCAAAGTCCAAGTAATGGCGGCTGTTATTGACAGTAAGAGAATTTGGGCCAGAAAGACTAAATAAAGCAGCAAAAGCAGTAGCAACGGTCCTAACGAGCCTAGAATTAAAGAATTGGACCAAAGTCCAAAAGAAATGGTGGTGGGCCTAAAGAGGGTCCACAAATTAGATTTAGGGCAGGTTTAGATTGGGCCAATAGCTCAATCACATTTCTAATTCTTTCTACTTTGTTTGGTTAGAATTTCTTGCATTAATTGAACTCTAACTCTTAATTTAGTTGGATCATCCCTAAAAGAATAAACCTTTCTTGTTTAAATTTCTTTAAGTCACTTATTGTTTCTTCATGTAAAAAATATGTTAGAAGTATTATGTTTTAAATTGTCAAAAAATAAGCATGTCTTCCTCTTTGAACCAACTCTTTATGTGTTTATATTTCTAAAATGGTAATCCTCCTTTATCAAGTCAAATCTTCTATGTTTCCTAAATAAAAATCAAAACAAGATATTTTAATACAAGATCTTTGTTTTCAAAAAGTTAGTCAAGATAAGTTATTTTCATACAAGTTCGAATAACCTCAAGTTAGCAGATATCTCGAGTGTCTTTAAAACCTTCTCGAAATATTAATAGGAACCTCTTATCCTTAATCTCTTAGTTTCTAAATCTTTTGCTATTTTAAGACATTAAAATTTTTCACAAGTTTTTCTTGGTTTTCCTTTTATAAAACTAAGTGGCGACTCTTTAAAATTGAAAACGTTTTGAAACTTTAGCTAGATTTTTTAAATGATTTTCAAATAAGTCATTTTTCCCGAAAACAGAAATGGAGACTCCGCTGGAGATTATTCAACTAGGTTCTAACCTTATTGTTTGCAACTAACTTATTTGACTAACTATTCGGTTTGTAATAAATTAGTAACTTTATCACTTTCCTTATTTATTTACTTTCCCGCACTTATAACTGTTTATGGCATCTTTCGCCTCCCTTGGCAAAGCATTAGATTGCATCAGGGGTAAAAAGACGATTATAAAAATATTTGCGGTCGTTCTTGACAAAACACACAATTTTCAAAACAAACGAATGAAGTAGTTGACCCGCAGTCGATTAACGGTCACTTGTTGTTTTAGCCCTGGTTGTTCGCCCGGGTTCCTGGTCAATTTTGAAATCTATTCTAGAAACCTAGGATAAAGCGAAACCAAATTCCGAAATAGGCATTGACCTAATATGTCTTAATATTCAAGGGATATTAAGTCCATTAGTAAGTCCATTTTGTGTTCAAAAGGGCCCACGGCCTGAAAGAACAATCATCCCCTATATCTTCAATTGAAAGATGTGATGTCGAGTTGTATGAACTATTGTCCCTCGGGATTGGCATATATTTAGATAGTCTTTTATTTTTGAAGATTGTCATCCGAAAGGCGTTTGGAATTTGCAAGAAGTCCAAGAAGTTTGAGAATGAAAGACCAGCCACGGCGGCCTAGTTTAGGATTGTACCCCTGCGTGGGACTGATTTCTGATGTACATTCCTTTTTCCTTTATTTTGTATCCCCGTTTTCATTTAAATGGTATGTATATAATATTTTGGGGCAATGGAATGTTTACAAATGACATGCATATCCTTCAATTTGTTAGGCCTACCTTTGGCATAAAAAAAGTCACATATCCGTATAAGACGCGCTATGAACTGTTATGTGATATAACTGTCTTACGTGCTTATGTGCGTTGCTCAAATCAAAGGTGAATTGGTCCACTCCTATTTAAATATTTTTAGAACCCATAAGCAGATTATAAGTCCACCACGCAAGGTCCGACCAAAATCGCTCTTGGAGTTCTTCAAATTTCCCAGAAAAAATTCAAAGACTTCGTAAAATCCCCTTTAAGACTTGTTTCTACCACTTCAAAAAATGAACTTACATCCGAACTGCATCTTTTCAGGGCTCATCCCCTATCCTTAAGAAATTTTCGTTTCCCCACTTCGACAAAGATTCTGAAAAGTTCATAAGACACATCAAGTGCTACAAGACAAGTATCGAAAGATAAAAACTCGATAAGTCAACTCTCCTGATAGAATTCACTTACCCAAAATTGATGGGAAAATTCCTGCCCGTCGAACCCTCGAGTCAATAAATACCCGTGGATCAATTTGCCTTGATGAAAAGCAACTCTTATGTGTTTATTTCCAGTTGAATACCTTGTATTGCTTGTTACCAACATAATCTAACATATCGGCCTTTGAGTTGTTTTACTTCAACAGGTAATAGAAACTGATCTATGTTGACAAAACTGGCTGAACATCCCTACTTAACCCGCTCAAAGGGACACATATATTCCTCCTCTAACCCTTGCTTTTCTAAAGGAAAAATGACTGATAGTGAAGAAAAGAACGCCTTGGCTATGAGGGATAATGTTATCGCTGAACAGAGTGAGATGATTGCCGAACTGGCAAGGAAGCTAGAGAAGATGCAAGAAGAGGTGCAGAAAGCCAAAGATATGGCAAGCCTGGCTATTGCCGCTAACACCCCAACTCTGGGAAGCGCCCAAAATCCTCTCCAAATCCCTCCGCTCAATTCCCCGTTAACCAAAAACTGACCAAGGGATATCCCTCCTGCCTCTGCACCTAGACCTTTCAATGAACCTCTCTGGATCCTCGTATTAAATTCATACTCCTCCTGTCCAGCACACTAACCAAAACAACAATCCAAAATGCCTACAATCCACAAAACCTCCCTCCAAACTATCAAAATGCGCCACCAAACACCTATAACTCCCAGAATAACAATCCCAATATCACTAACCCGCATAAATATACCCCCACATACCCAAATGTCATTCCACATGTCCAGCCTCCGCCTGTCCAGAACATGCCACCTACCACTTTTCATGCTATGGTAGAACCATACACCGCCCTCCTAGAAAGCCCCGAGCTTGACCACTATAAGGAGAAAGAGAAAGAGTTTAGGGCCACAGAGAAGAAACATGACTATGACATAGAACAAATGAAAGAGGAGATAGACAGGATAAAGGAATTTTGAGGCTCATCCTCTGAAAAAGGATATGACTACGATGATCTCTGTATCCATCCGGAGATGGAAATGCCAGACGGATTCAAGATTCCCAAGTTTGAGACCTTCAATGGTGTTGGGAATCCCGAGGATCATTTGAGAAGCTATTGTAACCAAATAGTCAGCGCAAGAAAGAACAATGCTTTATTCATGAGAATGTTCAGTCAGAGTCTAAGCGGGGAAGCCTTGGAGTGGTTCACCGCACAAGAACTGAAGAAATGGTCTAGATGGAGCGATCTGGCTTGAGACTTTGATCAAAGGTTTGCATATAATGTGGAAGTTATCTCGGACCAATACTCTCTGGGTTGTATCTGGCAAAAATCAAATGAGGACTTCAGAGACTACGCGTATCGGTGGAGAAAGGAGACGGCAAAAGTTTGGCCTCCCATGACCGAAGAGGAGATAAGCGTGGTGTTTATGCACTCTCGAGAATCAGAATTCTATAACAAAATGATATCAGCAATAAAAGCAAAATTCGCCGATCTAGTTAAGATTGGTGAAATTGTTGAAGAAGGTCTTCTAGCGGCAAGATTATGAAGGCCTCGACATCTGCAGGATCGACAAAATTTTCTAAGAAGAAGAGGGAAGAGGTATCTTCAGTGTCCTCCAGTCCTAGCATAAAACCAAAGAAGCCCTTCAGAGTCAACTATAAAAAATCACTTGTTCCAACAACCCCTCCCCCAGCTCCACAAAACCCGCAACCAATTTACTATACTCAGCCTATTTACCAAGCTCCACAACCAAACGTGCAACCCATATACCAAGATCCACAACAAAATTTGTAACCAACTTACCAAGATCCTCCCCAGAACTTTCAGGTATATCAAAAGGCTCTCCAGAACCAGAACAATTGCCAAGTTCCTCCTCCCGTTGATGCCAATACCCCTCGTCCAAATTTGGAAAATAAAGCTCCCCAGACTTTAACCCAGTTGGATGAAACCAGAACTCAGTTATATGAGAGATTGAAGGCTGCTAGATTTATTTAACCTATACAACCTAAACCTGCAAATCTTGACTCTCATTTCTTCAAGGCTGATCGACATTGTTCTTATCATTCCGGAGGAGTAGGACATGATACCAAAAATTGTATTAACTTGAGGCACAAAATTCAGGATTTGATTGATCAAAGAGTGGTCACACTACAAACAACATCGACCAATATTAATAATAACCCGCTCCTGAGTCATAGATGAGCCACTACTAACATGATAGAGGTCGATGAAGAATGGGTTGTGAGCAAGTCAATAGTACCGGTTACCCCTAAAAATCAAGAAATGCTGGAAAAAGCTATAGCTACTTTAAGTATTGCTGAACTACCCTTTGAAGGGTTAATGCGCAACAAGGCCTTGCACGTCACTGTCAAATGTCAAGAGGAGATGATAAATGGACTTTTGATTGACGATGGCTTAGGTCTTAATATTTGCCTGTTATCCACACTCATTCAGTTAGACTATGATCCAGAAAAGGTTCGCTAGAGCAGGATCAATGTGAGAGCCTTTGATAGGGGTCAAAGGGACACTATCAAAAAGGTAAGTTTACACATCCGGATAGGATCCGCTGAGTTCCAAGTGGAATTCCAAGTCATGAAAATTATCACTAGATACAACTTGCTTTTGGAAAGACCATGGATCCATGGTGCTGGAGCCGTGCCATCCACTTTGCATCAAATGGTAAAGTTTATTTGGGAAGAGCATGAAGCAGTGATTCATAATGATCGGAGTCACATAAGCCACCCTAATGGTTGTGTTCCCGTAGTCAAAGAAGTTCCGAAGGGAAGCAATTTCTACATAGTGGAGATTGTCAATGCCTCGAGAGAAGATCTTGCTCCTCAAATTCCCATGCCACCTATCTATAAAATGCTCGTGGCTACGATGCTGAGGAGCGAATATGAACTAGGCTTCGGGTTGGGAAAGAATTCTGACGGTATGACTGAACCCATAAGCATTCCCAGACAACTGACCAGGCATGGATTAAGACACATAGCCCAAGATGACAAGGCAAAGGTTGAAGAAAAGAAGCAGTCAGGACTGCCCAAGCCACTTCCTCACTTATATCAGTCATTCCCGGTGCATATTGGTCCCTCAAACAACGGGTTAGAGGATGGAATTGGAAAGCTGTTTGAGGAAAGCGATGTTGTAACAGAAGAAACCTCCAAAATAGTCATGATTAGGGATGCTAAGCCTGGCGAAAAGTTGCAAAATTGGGATGCAACTCCTCTCGTGACTCTCCACTCGGCTAGGTAGACAAAGACTTTGTTTTATAAAAATCAGTGATGATTGAGATGAGGCTCCGAGACCCACCCTTTATGATTTAATATTCCTCGAACTATTTTACCGCTTTCCAAAAGGCACAGACCCGCATTCATGCGGGTTATAGCCATAGTTTGAAAATATTTTTAGATTTCAATAAAAGCCTCCCGTATTCTGAAAAACATTGTTGTTTATTTTATTTACTTGGTACCATCTTACTTGTTTTGTTTACGGTTTCAGTAATAAAACTTAAAACCTGCTAATATCATGTCATGCTAAAAGATGAATGAACAAGTCAGAGGATGCGATATTGGAGTCGAAGGGCATGTTGAAGACATCATGGTCCTGGAACGAATAACCAAGGAGTCCAAAAACTTTGAAGACCAGGAAAGGCCCCACCTAAAAGAGTTTGAGGTGGTCAATCTGGGAGGCAATGGTCAAGTTAAATAAATCAACGTCGGTGTTCATTTGTTAAAAGCACAAAAGAAAGAACTTATTAGTATGCTCAAGCCATACATTAACATCTTTGGCTGGTCCTACAATAATAGAACAAGAATGAGCACAAACATCATCTCTCAAAAGTTACTAGTCAATCCAGAATTCAATCCATAGAATGGACAGTTAATCCTTCTCTTTCACGAGACAAAGGAAAGTTTCCCCAAATTAGCAAGGATTGTAAATCATCCAAAAAGTGCTATCTGGAGGAGCTTTGATTTTGTTCAAGATGAATGATCAAAGTATGGCCCAAGCCTATAGCATTTCCGATGCTGCGAAGAGATACTACGCTTGATAATGGTTTCTTTTCCTTCTATTTCCTTCCCTGTAATCGCATTTTCTGATTGTAATAATTTTGCACTTTTTAAAAGATTAAAATTTACCTCAAAATCCCCAATCCAAGGTGGATTAATCCCCAGCTCTGACAGATTTCTCAAAGAACATTCCCGAACTCCTCAGCTAGGATGAAAAAGGATATCTAAAGTCCGCCAGCAATACATCAGAAATGTCAAGGCCTCGAGTAAAGGACATTCGTTGAGCTAGCACATGACATGACGAGTAGAGACCTTTTAAAACTATCTTTTTTCTAAATTCTTTGTTTTTCGAAGAACTTGTTTGAAAAATCCTTACAAACATATTAGTTTTACTCCTTTATAATTTGACTTTGTCTTATGGCTACTGTGACCCGAGGAGACGAGGAAGACGAGTAACCGAGAGTGGAAAGCACCCAGAAAAGACAAAGCAAGGAGTAGAAGATCGAAGGCGGTCTTTTCACCAAAAACTAAATTTTTTTCTGTGGATGCAGGTTGTCCTAAAAAGTATGTTAGAAATCAATCCCACATTATCCAACACGTTCAAAGAGACGCAACAAGACCAAATGCCCCAAAATTGGCGATAAAAGCCAAAACAATGGAAAGGAGCCAAAGAGGCAAAAGTCCCTTGAACGCGAAAATCTTCATATAGTTTGCAAGAGCTACTAAGTAAAGAGAGATCGAACCCTCGAGCCCCCAAGTAGATCAAGACATTTTGGGTCAACTTCAATTGGAACACCAAATGAGAGATCAACGACATTATCCTCCAATCCCCAGCAAGTCAAATAATACCACGAACAAACATTGTTCAAAAACAGTATTTATAACTGTCCCCAGAAATGGGCACGACCATTTCATTCACATTTGAAACAAAAGTTGTTTTGATAACTTCATAGATGATGTCTTTAAAGTTTTTCAAGTTTGATTGTGGTCGCTAGTAAAAGTGACATTGTGGCTACTAATTGTTTGCCTTGATCACAGGTACACACAAAGAAGTCAACAGGATAATATGAAAATCAAAGGTGATATTTTCTGCAACGGCTACACATACCATTGCATGATCATCCAAATCATTATCATATTTGCATGTCGAGAGGACCATGTCAAGAGGACTATGTCGGGAGGACCATGTCAAGAGGACCATGTCAAGAGGACCATGTTATATTGTGCATTTCGAGAGGACCATATCATATTTGCATGTCAAGAGGACCATGTCGCAAGGACCATCATCATCAAATACCACAAATATACATTTGCTGCAAAGATTCTGTCCCTTTACTGGCCGGTTTCAAAGAGGATGACATTCAGAGGCGTCCTTAAGTCGCACTAGCTACGTGGGATCGACCCAAGAGCATATTTATATCTGATATTGCGTGAGACGAAGGAGTTTGACGTTTAGGATATATTTGCTTCATTATCATCATTATGCCAAGTCTGGCATTCAACATATTTATATCTGATATCGCGTGAGATGGAGAAGTCTGACATTGAGGATATATTTGCTTCATTATCATCATTATGCCAAGTCTAGCATTCAATATATTTATATCCGATATCGCGTAAGATGGAGGAGTCTGACGTTGAGGATATATTTACTTCCTTATTATTATACCAAGTCTAGCATTCAGCATATTCATATCTGATATCACGTAAGATATCAGAGTCTAATGTCGAGGATATTTATGCACCCTTATTTATTATCGCATAGAGACAACAAAGTCTCGCTCCGAAGGATGTTTACACATTTGAGAGCATCGATCGCCAGAAGTTGTAGCTATATTTGATCGCGTGTCAAAGGCCTTGTCACCCCATTGATCAAAAATGCTCGCCACCAAGAATGAAAGAATATAGTCTGAAGGATGTCTGTAAGACGCCATCCAAATTAGACGATGAACTGGATCTCCCAAAATTGGAAGGCCAAAGGTCGTCTGTAAGCTACAACGATGTCCGAAACCAGATAGTGTGCAGTATTGCTTGAAACTTGACAGACTAAGAGTTATCTGTAAGATGCAGCGATATCTGAAACTGGATAGTGTGCAAGATCGCCTGAATAATTGACAATTTAAGGGTAATACGCAAGTCGCAATGATATCCAAAATTGGATAAAGGTGCAAGACTGCCAAAAATTGATAGTCCAAGGGTTATATATAAGCCATGACATATCCACATTGATATTGTGTAGGACTACCCAAAGGCTAGCAATTCAAGGGAAATCTGTAAGTCGCGATTACCTCCAATATCGGATAAAAGTGCAGGATTACCTAAAAACTTGCAATTCGAAGGACATCTATAAGCAGCCTCTATCCAAAGTCGGATGATGTGCAAGATTACTCAAAATTGACAAGTTAAAAGGCATCTGTAAGCTTCCTCTATCCAAAGTCGGATGATGTGCTAGATTACCCAAAGCCTGACAATTCAGGGAATATCTATTAGTCACGTCGATAAGGATGATGTGCAGGATTTACCCCAAAGGAATATACAAAGACCACTGTCATATATCCATGAAGGCTATCACGTTCAAGAGAACACCATAAACGGTTACAAAGACCGTTATATTGTAACGACTACAAAGGTCGTCATAATAAAAAACTACCACAAAGGAAATCCTATGCGATAGCTATAAAGGCTATCACATTCTCATCATAACAGTCACTATTTATTAAGACAGAGACAGGAAAGGATGACATCTGATTCAAAAAGCAACCAAAAGTGAAAAATAAGGTACAAAGCTATCTTTCCCTATTGAAATTACTTTACTACTGACCATTTTATTTCAAAATATTACCGAGAACATCCGAGAGGATGAAAATCTCAAACTAGAACAACATGTATCAAATATGTCAAAAGGACGTCACCATACATGATTCAAACGTAACCCCAAGGACGAGGTATGACAAAAAAACTACCTCTCCAAATGGAATTGCGTTACTACTAACAATTTTATTTTGAGATATTGTCGAGAGCATCTGAGAAGGATGAAATTCTCAAACAAAAACCACAGGTGCGGACTACACCAAAAGGGACACATCACAACGTGGAACTTTTTCTTAGCAGCAAACTGGGATATAGTCCGAAGGGGGATATCAAACTCTTTGGATGCGAGTTGAGGAATGACTTTCACCACCATCAAAACACACCCCTGTTAGAAGGGATATGGGTATTTCCTATCTTTGGGTCTTAGTTTTGCATCCAGGGTATTTCCTAAACTCACGCTGGAAGCAATATTCCTTTTTTTTCAAATCCGAGTGACGATACACCTCGAGCTTTGCAAATTATGTCCAGGTAAAATCTTATTTATGGGTATGAAGCACGCCACATTCATAGTTGAGAGGTTACAAGACTCTTTTCTATAGCTCAATTTATTTGTCACTCATCCCGAGCCAAAGGTTGTCTTAACATAAAGATTACCTTTTCCACCGATTGAGTCAAACTACAAGCAGCCTGATTCCTAAGTCCTGGGATATATAGCCGGGCTCTATTTTGAAAACTCGGCTGCATTCCAAACCCCCCAATTTCCTTACTCTCCAGCTTTCCGGTCTCTCTTTGATCCGAGATCGGGATAGCTGTTGGATTTCTTTCAAAATAGTGCGTAAAATCAAGCATCTTGAACTACAAGTGGCCTGAGTTCTCATATAGCCTGAGATTTGTAGGAAACTCGATACCGGAGTTCAGCCATGATTTCTTGAAATTCGCGCTAGAACCAACCGCTTCCTGAAGATAAATCTGTAGTCGGATAAAATTGAGAATGTCAATTCCCTTTGCCTAGGGTTCCTTACATCCATCCTACCCAAAGGGAGGGACAATTTTTGATACACAATTTTTGCCCTCCACATTTGTAATTAATTTCGAGCTTCTACTATTTTAAACAATTTTGAAATAATTGTCTTTATAAAATTTTAAGGTTTTCAAAATTAATTTGAGGTTACTTCAGTAATTTTAGGTGAAATATATGTACTCTATATTTAAATTATATAAGAGTATATAAATTTTACTTAAAGAAATATTTTGAAAATTGTTTTAAATGAAAACCTTGTTTATAGTTAAAAATGTGCTCCATTTTCCTCAAAAATCAATCTAAAATCAAGATATAATTGTATGAGTAATTCTATGATTTTAAATGAGTCAATTATGTTTTAATGAGAAAAATATGTGTTTGCTAATATAATTATTCTTAATTGTTAAATATAGAAGCTCGTTTTATTAATTAAGGATTTAATTTGTTTCATTTCAATTTTGGCCTAAATCTTTAAATTGGATTAGATTGGTCATATCTTAAATTTGATTTGGTTAGTTATTAAATGAAATTAACCACATTTGCAAAGAAAATGTGGCCAAATCTTTAATCCATTTTATTTCTCCATTTCAGCCATCCACCTTAGCCGAACAATAACAATCCCCTCTGGCCCAATTCTCATCCTTTGACCCGGCCCAATTCCCTTTTCCCATCAGATATATACACAAATACACACACTCACATATATCCATAACAACACACACATATATAAATTCCAACAAAAACAACATTATGCACCTCACGCTCTCTTTATTTCCCAGAAAAGAATGCATTGTACTTCTCAACGTGCCTCTCTCCACTTTATCTTCATCTTCTTCATCCATCTCACCCTAACGCCGCTACTCCACAACAGCAGAAAATGACAAAGCAACAACAATCTCACACAAATGATGCCCAAATCATAAATTCCATCCAAATCTCCGTCTGTTCTTTCCGTTTCCATTATCCGTTGAAGGGAAAGAAGAACCACAGAGGTTATAGAAGGACAATTAGCCTCTCCAACATTCCTCTCCCTAATTTAATGGTGGATTATCTCGAATTAATACTAGATAGTACAGACGTGGCTCATTTTATGTGGAATGAATTTCGAATTTCAAATTTCCCAAGGGTTTCTACCCACTTAGCCCCTCAATTTCCTCCCTCTTTTCACTCTAATTTCCCCCTATAAATACAGGTTGTTGTAGAGGGATTATGGGATGGATTTTGGAATTTCTTGAGTTTTCTTTTGGAGAACCACTCTCTAGCTCACTGAAAAACCAAAGGTTGCAGAGAAAAACGCCTAACAAATCTCTATTTTGATTCTAAGAAGGTCTCAAATTCTTTTCGGTGGTGTTCAAGATTTTCTGACAAAGCTCGTTTGTCCTAGTTGCTGCTACGAAACAGGTAAACTCACCTTCTTTTCACATTTTGTTCAGTAATTAGGAGTAGTATTAACTTAGTAGTGTTATCATTCTTGGTGTTTCCATCTGGTTATGACTCTGTTTCTTTCTTTCTCTTGTCTTTGAACACTTAGTATGTTGTTAAGATATCATGAATTTCAACTTGACTGTCTGATCGAAAACAAAGTTAGTGTAATTTGAGTTTTTTGTCAAACGAGTTGTTCGATGACTTCCCTTCTGTTTTGTTTGAAAAATATTTGTTTGTTCTTCAGTAGTATGCAATATGTAGTATATCTGGTTACATATCGTCCAACCACGACTGTTTTTCTTTGACTTGATAGATGAAGGCTTCATGTTCTTTGTGTTGAATGATTTGATAGACTGGCTGCATCTATTACACGACCCTTTTTCAGCAATCTAATAGTTTGAACATGCCATGGTGATTATGTGTTTAAGTTCATTGTCTCCTTTGGTCACGGGTTTCAGCTCAATATTGGACCCCATTCCCTCTTCCTTCCATCTCTCTTACATGACATATTTTAAGTAAAAATTGCTCCTTTTATATGTATTATTTGCTAAGTCTTGTTGCAAAGTTCATATTGAGGTACACAAGCTTCTCAAAAACAATCTGTTTAGCTTTCCTCTAATTTGGTTAAATGTATAATCCCTTTTCTTTACTTGAAAGTTGAATGTGTCTATAGAATCTGTAAGAAACAACCTTGAATGCGTTGTGTTCTGTTAATCATTGACATGATAGGGAAAAACATTTCCTTAGATAGCTCTTGTATGTATGGATTTCAAGTGTTTGAGGTATGTAGTCACTGTCAAGACCTGGACTTACCACTCTTCCTTCGCTTTGCTGGGACTTGGGTGTAAAACCCCAGAAATATATCCAGCTATCTAAGTTAAAAACCTCAGAAAAATCCCTGTTTCAGAAATAACGGGTCCAAACCACGGACCATGGTTTGAACCACGACTCGTGGAATGGATCTGTGGTTCAGTCCCTGCAAGTTTAGCCTCTGGTCTGAGAACCAAGAGTGGGTTCTACGGACCGTAGTTCATTCTATGAGTCGTAGTTCATTCTATGAGTCGTAGTTACAATCATGGAACTAGACCTGATAACTGTTAAGTGTTCCCAGGGAACACGAATCCAAACGACAACTCGTCATTCAAACGACGGGTCTGTCCTGTCTACTCGTGGAAAGTCTTCTGAGAAATGACTTTTTCCTAAGTCTCTTCAGGAACCAGGAGTCAAGTCTACGACTCGTCATTTCAACGACGGACAGTAGTCTTGAGTCGTGGTTTGAACAAGAGTCAGCTGCACCCTAGACGATGACTCCTAATGAAGATCCGTCATTCCTTCTACGGGTCCGTCCTGTTGACCTGTAGAAGTGAAGCTGCAACTTGAAATTTCTAGTTGAGTTCTACGACTTCAGATGACGAACCGACATCCAAACCATGACTCGTAGACTGAGTCGTGGTCACTGAAAGTTGACCATTTTCCAGTTTTTCCCAATTAATTCCTAGGGGTATTTTGGTCATTTCCCACCCTATTATGTACTAAGTGAAGTCGTTTTGTTTGCTTTTAGAATTATTTTCACCCATATTACCCTAAGTCCCTCTTAAGTTCATCATTCTTCACTCAAAGAGGAAAATTGCTCTCAAGCTCAAGACTCCAAAGCTCCAAGTCAAGTCTCCTAATTCTTTTCCAATCAAGTGGGTAATCTTCCACCAAAGTATGTGGGTTTTTAACAATTGGTTTCTTCCACCCTTGTGGCCAAATTCCGTAACTCTTATCTTGAAGTATGAAGTTATAAAATTAGGGTTTTGATCTAAAATTGGGGAAAGTTTATGAAATCAGTTTCTACTTTTAAATTAATGATTTCCTCTTGATTACTCATGATTTGATTATGATTCTCTCATTGGTTTTAAAAGTCCAAGCATGAATGTTGATTTCTAGCATGAAACTATGAATTTATATGTTTTCAAGTGAAAGTTGGCATGATTAGATATCATGGCCTCTATGTATATTATAAAATTGCATGAGTAATTCTTTAAGTATAAATTTAGCAAGAAAAGTATATTTTGAATTTTGGTCTTGCAAAGCTTTAATATTCATGACTTGTGAATTGCATGACATCAGATATGTCCTTTTTGCTTTTCCAACAGTTTTGGACATCCGATATGTCCCCATGTTTAAAGAAAGTTTGGACATCAGATATGTCCCTATGTTTAAAGAAAGTTTGGACATCAGATATGTCCCTATGTTTTAAGAAAGGTTTGGCATCTAGATATGTCTACCTAAGCTAAGTGAATTGCATAGTATCAGATATACCCTTATGCTTTTCAAACAAATTTGACATCAGATATGCCCAGTATTATATGAGCTATATGTATGTTTTGGGAGTAGTATTAGCACCGAGTTGGACAGGGTGAGAGTACCCAAAAAGGTCCCAGAAATATGTGCCCCCGTAGGTATTATGTCCCCTCTATTGGGCATTAGTTTTAGTGATCATGCCAAAGTAATGCCTTTATACCCTGGCAAGGTATATTGGGTTCTTTCGATGGGGAGGATACATCGAATTCCATGTAGCTCACATGGTTTTTGTCGGTTAGAGAACATCCCACATAAATAGTTTATGCTTTAAAAATGTATTGACTCTTTGCTTTCAGATTTCAGACTTACTACTTATGATTATGTTTTTAGCTTATGATATTGCATTGAATCATTACATTACAGATTTTACTATTACCACATGATTTATGCTTCAAGGATAATTTAAGCATGTTTTACCACAAATTATGCATGATCTCAGTTTTAAACAAGCTTTCAAGTATATTTTTATCATGACCTATGCATATCCCATATACTTAGCACATTCCATAGTACTAACGTATATTGCGCTGCATCTTTTGATGATGCAGATTTAGGTGTCCCTTCACAGCTTCGTGGCTAGAGTTCCCGGCCACTCACGCCCAACTTTGGTTAGTCCTCATAGTGCAAGGACTAGTTATGCTTTTCCTTATGTTAGCTTTACTTCTATACTCCGAGTTAGCTAGGGTCTTGTCCTACCAACTGTTATGTTATGACTAGAGGCTTTCAGACATAGTCTGTATTCGAGTTCCCCTTTTTGATATTGTATGTTATGTGGCCCTTAGACCCTTATTGATGTTTCCTTATTGGGTTTTCGTATTATGCTTCCGCTTATCTTTTGTTATGCTTGAGAATGCTATGACCAAGGGTTAGCTTGGGGCACTTGTGGTCCCAAGTCCCGTGTTACGTCTAGGGGGTAACCTTGGGGTATGTCAAACTTGGTATCAGAACCAGGTTAGCCGCATTGAGTAGAATCTCTTTCATGGGTGTGAAGCACACAACACTTATGAGGGGGAGGCTATGAGATGTTTTAGGAAAAACTTCACTTCTTCATGTTCACTATCGTGCGATAGAGTTTGACTTTACTTACCCTTCTAATATGTTCCTTACACATTCCATATAATGTCTCCATGAAGAAACCCCATGAGGAATGTTAATCCAACCACTCCAGATCATGAGGTTACGAATGCAGAATTTCGTGAAGCCATCTGTATGTTGGCTCAAACCATGATAGCTCAATTGAATGAGAAAGAGAAACTAAAGGAGAGGAAGAGGAAGAACAAGAAGACCAGAACATGGAACCAATCATTTTCTCAGCAGAGGTCATCCAGACCAACCCCATCTTCAGTTAGCACACCTACCCTCGACCCTCAATCTTGTCACCATAGGGCTCCGAAGACCTTGAGGTACCCTCATTGTAGTAGTTATGGTAAGTTTCATCTAGGTAAGTGTCTTGCTGGCAAAGTGAGGTGTTTTGAGTGTGGTCAGTTAGGCCATAGGATTAAGGATTGCCTCTCATCTAAGTGGAGCAACGGTGGTGTTCAACTCCAAAGCCAATTCCTTACATTGTCTAGCCAGTCGGGTCAGAGTATTCCTCCAGAAGTTGACCAGGTACGCTACTAGATTTTCTTCCTTTGTGCATCCATAGTCCTCAGGCCCCTATTTTTTTTTTGGTTGTGAGTTGTCTTGACCTAGAACTAAGTGGGGATAGGAGTTTTGAGGCCTAGACTTTTAGTAGAAGGGGAGTCTTAGACTATAGAAGGAAGTGAGCATTCGTGCTAAATTATGGAGTAGTGTATGTTCTGTTAGGGTAAAATGATCATAGTTACTTTGAGAGGTTGGTTAGAGGCCCATAGACTTAGGAGGGTAGCATGAACCTAAGGGGGAGATGGTGGAATGTAGAATCAGTCAGATTTTAGAGGCTCAGGTAGCGATGCTTGTGGGTGTTAGAACAAGTCAAGAGAGGAGGCAGAAGTTTATTTCCATCCTAGCGTCCTAAGTATACCTCGACTATTATGATACCTATTACATGCCTTGTGTGTCAGCGCCTTGGTCCTATTTCAAATTCACGCTCATGTTTAGATCCTAGAATGGAAAGTGATTGCTTCAGACAATAATTTTACTCTTACTCTGCGAGTCTATGAATCCCATCTTTATTCCCCGAGGTCTGTTATTTATGTGAACTCATGTATCACAGTATGCTCAGTTATTTTTACTCAGTCAGTCTTTAGAAATACCTCAATGGCTAATCAAAGCATGTTACGCCATGTATATGCTCAGACCTAATTCTTAAAACGATTGACACTTATGATTTACTTATTCTAAAGCCCTGTGATCTTTGCCTTTGATGACGAGGGGTGGTGATCCCCACTAACTCATGTCTTACGTGCCCAGTATGTGAAGTGCTCATGCCTATTGCGCTCAATTCTCCAAGCCCCACCTTGAGTGGCTTGATCATTCTAAGTGTAAGTCAAGATCAATTTATAACCCTTCATTCATGACGCTCCTACTCCTTCTCTTTCTTTCAATGATTCTGGTTTATGTTGTTGTAAGTGTTAGGGGAGAAGGACTTGTAGTAGCCTAGCTGGGAGGTAGATAATTCCTTTTTCCTTGTTAGTGTACTTGTTCCACCGTGACTTCTAGGTGTGGGTGAATTATGAGGTAAGGATTATTCATGTGAAATAGTTAGAAGAGGTAGTCTAGTATGTCCTCCTCTAGAAGTTCTTGAATTTGCGATTCCTAGTTATGATAAGGGAAAGGAGAGAAGTCTTAAATAGGGTAAGCTACGAAACCATAAGGTGACCATAGTTATAAGCTTGAATATCGTGATGGGATACATGTGGATATTTGTTTTATGCAACTAGTGACCCTTCAGTTGGGGAGCCCTGGATTAGTTGGTTGTTGTGATAAGAAAGAATACCATTCTTAGGAGATAACTCTAGATGCAAGGGGTTTAGTCGAGATAGGCTTAGACATGGAGAATTGGGTGATTAGACTCAGACCTTAGTACCTTTATGTGCGCTATTGAGGTTGTTAGTTGCAAATGGTAGGAGTGGTATTCAAAAGAGAATAGTCTTCCTGTATGTCTACTTCTCTCAGTTTGGTGTCCCTTTCAGTTAACTGCGATTGCTAGAGTAGGTTCGTTCTTTATGAGTTTTAGCTGAGTTCTTACTCTCATCCCAGACCAGTTAGCATGTTGGATATCCAGTTCCTGTCCTATTGGTCATTTTACACTCTCAGCATGTATACGTTTCTCATGAAACTAGCTCAGCTTTTATTTCAATTAGAAATCGATTACCACAATAGTACTTCAACTTTTACAACTCAGTTGAAGGAACTACTCGGGGGACAGAGTCATCCATGAAGGCCTAGCACCTCCACCCTTTCTATTTCCGATCCAGTTTCAGCTTGAGATAGTAGTTCCTCCTTAGTATGTCCCTCTTATTCTACTCCATCAGTTCCTCTCATGATTCTAGCATGCATCCATGTTTTACGAAGTTAGTTTATCATGTTTTCAAGTTGAAAAGTTCGGGTTTTTATGTTTAACCTTTGATTTCCATGTCTTGATGTTTGGTTGGGTTGTTTTCTTCTCTGTTTTTCCTTGTTTAGTCTTCATTCGAGGATGAATGATCCCAAGGGGGAGATATTGTAACACCCTGAAAACGTATCCAGCTATCTAAGTTAAAAACCTAAGAAAAATCCCTGTTTCAGAAATGACGGGTCCAAACCACGGACCGTGGTTTGAACCACAACTCATGGAATGGTTCCGTGGTTCAGTCCCTGCAAGTTTAGCCTCTGGTCTGAGAACCACGAGTGGGTTCTACGGACCGTAGTTCATTCTACGAGTCTTAGTTCCACTAGTGGAACTAGACTTGAGAACTGTTAAGTGTTCCCAGGGACCACGAATCCAAACGATGGCTCGTCGTTCAAACGATAGGTCCATCCTGTCTACTCGTGGAAAGTCTTCTGAGAAATGACTTTTTCCTAAGTCTCTTCAGGAAGCACGAGTCAAGTCTATGACTCGTCATTTGAATGAAGGACAGTAGTCTTGAGTCGTGGTTCGAACAAGAGTCAGCTGAACCCCAGACGATGATTCCTAATGATGATCCGTCATTCCTTCTATGGGTCCGTCCTGTTGACTCGTAGAAGTGAAGCTGCAACTTGAAATTTCCAGCTGAGTTCTACGACTCCAGACGACGAACCTTCATCCAAACCATGACTCGTAGACTGAGTCGTGGTCACTGAAAGTGGTTACTGAAAGTTGACCAATTTCCAAATTTTTCCTAATTAATTCCTAGGGCTATTTTGGTAATTTACCACCCTATTATGTACTAAGTGAAGTCGTTTTGACTTCTTTTGGAAGGATTTTCACCCATATTACCCTAAGTCCCTCTTAAGTTCATCATTGTTCACTCAAAGAGGAAAATTGCTCTCAAGCTCAAGAATCCAAAGCTCCAAGTCAAGTCTCCTAATTCTTTTCCAATCAAGTGGGTAATCTTCAACCAAGGTATGTGGGTTTTTAACAATGGGTTCCTTCCACCCTTGTGCCCAAATTCCCCAACTCTTATATTGAAGTATGAAGTTATGAAATTAGGGTTTTGATCTAAAATTGGGGAAAGTTTATGAAATCAGTTTATATGTTTAAATTCATGATTTTCTCTTGATTACTCATGATTTGATTATGATTCTCTCATTGGTTTTAAAATCCCAAGCATGAATGTTGATTTCTATCACAAAACTATGAATTTACATGTTTTCAAGCGAAAGTTGGCATGATTAGATATCATGGCCTCTATGTATATTATGAAATTGCATGACCAATTCTTTAAATATGAATTTAGCAAGAAAAGCATATTTTGAATTATGGTCTTGCAAAGCTTTAAGATTCATGACTTGTGAATTGCATGACATCATATATGTCCTTTTTGCTTTTCCAACAGTTTTAGAGATCAGATATGTCCCCATGTTTAAAGAAAGTTTAGACATCAGATATGTCCCTATGTTTAAAGAAAGTTTGGACATCAGATATGTCCTTATCTTTTAAGAAAGGTTTGGCATCTAGATATGTCTACCTAAGCTAAGTGAATTGCATAGTATCAAATATACCCTTTTGCTTTTCAAATAAATTTGGCATCAGATATGCCCAATATTATATGAGCTATATGTATATTTTGGGAGTAGTATTAGCACCGAATTGGACAGGGTGAGAGTACCCAAAAAGGTCCCAGTACTATGTGCCACCGTAGGTATTAAGTCCCCTTTATTGGGCATTAGTTTAGTGATCACGCCAAAGTAATGCCTTTATACCCTGGAAAGGTATATTGGGTCCTTTAGATGGGGAGGATACATCGTATTCCATTTAGCTCACATGGCTTATGTCGGTTAGAGAACCTCCCACAGAAACAATTTATGCTTTAAAAATGTACTGACTCTTTGCTTTCAGATTTCAGACTTACTACTTATGATTATGTTTTTAGCTTATGATATTGCATTGAGTCATTACATTACAAATTTTACTATTACCACATGATTTCAGCTTCAAGGATAATTTAAGCATGTTTTACCACAAATTATGCATGATCTCAGTTTTAAACAGGCTATCAAGTATATTTTTATCATGACCTATGCATATCCCATATACTTAGTACATTCCAAAGTACTAATGCATATTGTGCTGTATCCTTTGATGATGCAGATTCAGGTGTCCCTTCACAGCTTCGTGTCTAGAGTTCCCGACCACTCACGCCCAACTTTGGTGAGTCCTTATAGTTAGAAGACTAGTTATGCTTTTCCTTATGTTAGCTTTACTTCTATACTCTGAGTTAGCTAGGGTCTTGTCCTAGAAACTCTTATGTTCTGACTAGAGGATTTTAGACATAGTCTGTATTCGAGTTCCCCTTTTTGATATTGTATGTTATGTGGCCCTTAGACCCTTATTGATGTTTCCTTATTGGGTTTCCGTATTATGCTTCCTCTTATCTTTTGTTATGCTTGAGATTTCTATGACCAAGGGTTAGCTTGGGGCACTTGTGGTCCCAAGTCCCGTGTTACATCTAGGGGTAACCTCGGGGCATGACATTAGGAGTTAAGAAAATCTTTCAACAAACATTTGGTTTAATGGTTGATTAGTCGGGCATGATAAAAGAACTTGGTTTATTGCCGAGTGAACTGGACTATGGTTTGTGACTGATTGTCTTTTGGCTTCATTAATTTCCAACAACATATTAACTAGTCAAGGAAAAGGACTGCCTCACCTCTGTTTGATCAAATTCCCCTCGTTTTCTTTAAAAATTTTCTTTGTCACACTTTCTTTTAAAAAATGGATGGTTTAACCTTTGGCTTATGCGTTTTTTTGGTGTTAATCGCTTATATCCAAAACTTTCATAATTAAAAGGTGATATTGTCTCCTTTAAGAAAGATTGCAAATGTTTGTTCTTATACTTATACTCCTCTAGTAATTCTCTTTAAAAGCATGATACCATTATTTCTTGAGTTTTTCTTCAATGGGAGGTGATACTAGAAACAATGAATAAAATGCATTCATTATTTGTCTTGAGTTAATCGTATACTTTGCTTTCTCCTCTTGTGATCTGATAGATTTACTTTTGATAAAATTAATGTTACTTGGATGTCAAATTTGAAGTCAGTAAGTTTTCTTCTTAAAAGAAGATTTCTTCTTTTTTGGTTCATTGTTCTGGTTTAAGTGCTAATTATCTCCCTTTATTCTATTTACATATGACACCTCTGCTTGAGTCCGCTGGACTCTTACCATAATCTCATATGCACACTTTGTTGGTATCAAAGCCCAACATCCCTCTTGAGTCTGCCACTAGAAAAGTCAGCAAGAAAGTGAAGCAATTATTGGGCTAAGAGGCCAAACGAGATGGCAACATCTCAAAAAAGAGAAACTGAAATGAATATTTTGGGCGAAAGTCCAAGTAATGGCGGCTGTTATTGACAGTAAGAGAATTTGGGCCAGAAAACCTAAATAAAGCAGCAGTAGCAGTAGCAATGGTCCTAACGAGCCTAGAATTAAAGAATTGGACCAAAGTCCAAAAGAAATGGTGGTGGGCCTAAAGAGGGCCCACAAATTAGATTTAGGGCAGGTTTAGGTTGGGCCAATAACTCTCCTGGTCCTGGCGCGAGGACATTGCATAAAGGCGGTTGTGGCACTGACCACCAGAACTAGAAGTAGTGCCCTATGAGTCCAGTCAAGCTCCTGATGCTTCTGGGGTAGGCTGAGTCCTACTACCTCCCTGTCCCTTCTTAGCTGAAGGGAAATCCCTAATCTTGTTTCCAACCTAACCACATCCAAAGTATCCACCTGAACCAGCCAAACACTCCCCAGGATGACTTCTACCATACTTATTGCAAGAAGGGTAAGAAGTCCCCTTTGCAACACTTCCTTGCGAATAGCAACCAGATCCTTTACCCGTTTGATCATGATGAGGCCTGGGGGCCTGGGTAGGAGCATTAGCTGAAGAATGAATGGGGCCTAATGATTTCTTCTAAAACAAAGAGCGATGTTTGCCCCCAGACATCTAATGGCTAAAACCTGAGCTCTCTGACCTAACCCTCTTGTTCTCCCTTATTTTGTCTCCCTCGATCTATTGGGCATAATTCATAAGTTGGGAAATATTCATGTCACCCAAAAGCATTGTGGACCTACACTCTTTCTTCCCCGAATCTGACACTCCATAAACATACTTACTCATCTTATCCCATGGGTCAGCCACCATGGAAAGAGTATACTTAGAAAGTTGGGTGAACTTCAACCCGTACTCATTAATTGACATAGAGTCTAGCCTCAAATTCACAAATTCTTCAATCTTAGCTTGCCTCAACTCCCTCTGGAAAAACCAATCAAGAAAAGCCTTTTCAAAGCATTCCCAAGTTATAGGGACCACGTCCTTATCCCTAGTATCTTTCCATAGTGTGAATCAAATATGAGCCACATCTTTGAGTTGATAGAAAGCTAGCTCGACACCATCAACACCACCCACTTGCATCACACCAAAGATCTTCTTTACCTCATCCAAGAAATTTGTAGATCCTCACTAACTTTTGAACCCCAGAACTCAGGCGGGTTCATGCAAATGAAATCTTGAACTAGGGCCACTACTCCACCTTGAGGGTGGATGGGGATGAGAGCCTGCTGATTTGCCTGGTCAGCCACAGTCTGAGCTAGCATATGGATGGCATTTCTGAACTCACACATTTGTGACCTTAGGGTATGGAATAAGAGGATTAGAATTTTGGGCATTGGCCCGGCGAGGCATAGCATGACGAGGAGGCATAATCTGAAATGTCACAAGAATGGATTAGAGGAGTAACAGAGTTAAACTCTACCACACGATACTGATCATGAAAGAAGTGAACTTTTCCTAAGACATCTCATAGATTCCCTCTCATAAGTGTGGTGCACTTCACACACATGAAATAGACTCTACTCAATGCGGCTTCAGACACCTTAGGACTCTTGAACCTGATGCTCTGATACCAAGTTTTTTATGCCCTGAGGCTACCCTTAGATGTAACATGGGACCCGGGAGCAAAAGTGTCCCAAGTTAACCCTTGGTCATAGCATACTCAGATCAATACAAAAAACATAGCGGAATCATACTAGGTAAAGATAGGAAATCATAACTTAAATAAGAACAAGGTCTAAGAAGTATCAAATCCATAAAAAGGAATACAAGTCTAGCTATGTCTGATGCCTCTAAACTATCATAAGAGTTGATGGGACAAGACCCTAACTAACTCAAGAAAACCAAAGAAAATTCATGATAGTAACTAACATAGCTATGGTCCTTGAGTAATGAGGACTCACCAACCAAGTCTGAATAACTGACAACGTCTAGCCACGAACCGGAGGGAAAGAGCCTGAATTTGCATCATCAAAAGGATGCAACACAAGATATGCATCAGTACTATAGGATGTACCAAGTATGTGAGATATTCATAAATGAAATTAAAACATGCTTAAAACATAGTTAAGGTTGAGATCATGCATAAAAGAGAAGTCATGAGAAAATCATAATTTAAGCATAAGGTAAAAGATATCAAAGCATAAGACTTAAAAACATTCATACGGGGTGTTTCTTATAACCAACAATAGACCATGTGAGCATCATGGAATCCAACTACATAACCCTAGTTGGCAAAGCTACCCCAAACCTTGCCAAGGAATGGGGTACTATACATGTCATAGTGTGGAACCACTTTCATAAGGGGACACTCTCAACTATCGAGGACCCATCTTCATGAGGAGACACTATCAACTAATAAGGACCCTCTTTACCTACCTTGCAACATAGTTTTCAACTTGGGTAATCGAACCCTCATCACTCGGTGCTAAATACTACTCCCAAAACATGCATACGTATAGCTCATATATACTTGTGAAATATCTGATGTCAAATCTGTTTGAAAATCATAAGGACATATCTAATGTCATGCAAATTCAAATTATAAGTCTTAAAGCTTAACATAGCCACAATTCACTTTTCTTTCTACATTCATAACTTGAAGAATTTGGCATGCAATTTCATAAATACTTGAAATCATAATATCAATGCATGTAATTTTCTTTAAATCAAGACATGTATGCAAAGTTTAACTAGAGTTAGCCTTCAAATCATAAGGAAAATAACTAATTGTAAAACCTTTGTAAATAATGAAATTGAACTTAGAATTTATTGAAGAATCATATGATAATACTTAATAGAAAAGCCCATAAGAATTGGGTAAGAACTCTAACTTGAAATTTAAAAATTCAATTTAGAAGAATTGGGGTTTTGGGCATAAGAGTGAAAGAATCCCCTTATTGAATACCCACATACCTTGATTGAAGCTTTCTAAACCTTGGGTGAGAAGAATGGAGACTTGAAGATGAATCCTTAGATGGGATCTTGGAGATTGAGAAAAGAAGACCTTTTTTCCTCTTTTGGATTGAATGAGAGCTTAAGGGAAGGAACTTAGGCTAAGTGAAGTTAAAATCCTTCTAGATTTTCCCAAAACAACCTCATTTAGGAGTGAACAGGGTGGGTAATTACAAAAATACCCCTAGGAATTAATTCGAGAAAAGCTGTTAAAAACCTCAGCTTCAGGTTCCATGGGGCCCTTTCAAAAATCGTAGAAGGAATCACAGTTCATGGACTTGACTCGTGGTTCCTGAGCCCAAAATTCAAGCTGCAGATAAGGTCCTACAGTTTAACAGTATGACTCATGGAAGCTTCTATGAGTCGTAGGACCAACTCGTTGTTCCTTGAAATAGACTAACCTCAGTATGAGTTCGATGGGTGGTTTCCATGACCCATGAAACTAATAACGACCCATAGACTCCACTCGTGGTTCTCAGACCAGAGGTGGGAGCTACAGAGCTGGTTTCACGAGTCACTTCCATGACTCATGATTCCTTCCACAACTCGTGGACTTGACTCGTGATTCCTGAAAGTTTCAAAATTCTCAGAGTTCTTAAGTTTAAAAGCTGAATCGAATTCCGGGGTGTTACACCTCCTAAGATTAATAGCCCCCTGGTCATAGGTTTATGGGTTGGGATCCGAGTGATGATGTGGGCACATCCGAGATTCAAGAAGTAATTGATCCAATCAATATTTCCTTGGAGACCACAAGACCACCCATCCAACATCATCTGAAACCACAATTATCTCATGTGGAAGACTGGCACCGTTAGCCTAGGCCCAACTGGGCTACTCCTCTTACCTCATACCATTAGTTGATGACTCTCCCAGATAAGTGGGAAATTGTGGAGCCTTTTGCTCCCCTTCAGGTTCGAGGGGACCCATCAATTCCCATGGTGGATGGATTTCAAATAGACCTGGAGAATGCATATATCCCTCCACCATCACCGCCTAGTCCCCCAAGGACCCACTATCATGTTTATTCATGAAGACTTCGTCGTCAGTGTTAGATCCATCAGGGAGTCCTTGCACTTCATCTCTTTGTATAATTTCTGCACATTGGGGTCAATGCTTTATTTATGTATAGAGAGGTGTTATTAATATTTAAGCCACTGTGACGCATGTCTAAATATTCATTTGTGGATATTGTGTTCTTAATTGTGCCCTCACCGGGCTTGATTTATCATATTGATATTTTGAATATGAATGCCAGGGTAGTCCTACACAATCTATTGTTTCACTACCCGTGCCTTGCAAATGCGCTTAGTTCCTATGCCGAGGCTTTATTTTAAATGATTTATGAGCTCTTTAATTTTGATCGCCTTGTTAATAGTAGAGTAGTGAATAAACTCCAAGGGTTTTCTTCATACCACTATTCTTTCCCTAGAAGTAAATTATTTTCTTTTGTTTATTTTTACTTATTCCCTTTTTAGTGTCGAACCGGATTGGTGTTTTCCTATGATAAATTGAGAGGCAACTTTCTTAAGGGAAAATACAAAGTTTTAGTTTAAATTGAGTCGGTGTTTTGCTTATCTCGAAATGGACCCACCGAAAAAAAAAATTTGGTAAGAAGTTTTTGCAAATCGAAGGAAAGAGGGAAAATGATTTTGAGTAAAGCATACTCTGATTATGAATTGCACATTCCCCATATGTCTTGACCGATTCACAAATGAGTGTGTAAAAGAACTCAAAATAGCTTGTTAAAGGTCATTTGTACCAATTGATTGTGACAAAAATTGTGAAATTCTTGTGTTGTGATGCCTTGTGTAGTAAGGTTGTACTTCATTCTTGTGTGTATGCGTTGTCTATAACTTTCCCCGAATGTAATTCAAGGCAAAATTCTACAGGTAACCAAGCTTGGAAGATGACCTTAGGCCCTTTTTGAATAGTTTTTTCACCCAAATTGACTTCCTTTTACATTGATCCTAGTAAGCCCCTTTGATCTTCTGACCTTTCTTTGACACCCTGTTTGATACCTTGAACCTTTTTGGAACCTAAATTTTTGCACCCATCCTTCCTAATTGTTCGAAAGTGAAATGTAAGGTAAAAGCTTAAGTTTGGGGGGAAATTAAAATGATAACATAGGAAAAAGCCTAGGTTTGGGAGTGTTTGTACTAATATAGAGAAAAAAAGGTATGCATTTCAATACAAGGTAGAACCATATGCCTAAAATGAAAATTGCTTTCACATGTCCAATGAAATGAGCAAATTGAAAAGAAAGAAAGGAATTGTTGCTACTGATAAAAGGATGTCGAATAATCACAAGAAGCATTAGGGAGGTTTAGTCACTTGAGCGAAATTTAATCCTTACCTTAACCCTACCCAACATTGTTGCCCGCAAGTCCTTAGTGATTCTGAGCTTGGTAACTCTACATTAGTGGTGAATTACATGAAGGGTAAGCCTATGATTCAATGCATGTGCACTCAAACTTCTTTGAGAGAGTGAGAGTCTCTTTGATTCTCTTATAATCCCTTTTTACTGTGAATTTCATGATTGAGAGTGTGATTCTCTCTTGTGGTGAGTGGCGTCGCACACTTGAAATGAATGATGAAGTCCCTATTTCAATTGAGAGGAATGAATGAGACAAGTTGTGTGATGAATCTTTAGGCAAACATCGAAGGTCAATGCCAATGACTTGAGAATCTTGAATATCTTGTTTTGAATGATGAATTCGCATGTTTTGAATAAGAAATGAAGTCATTTTGATAAACATTTTGAAATAAGCACTTTCTTGAGAGTTTGGTGATACAAATTGAGATGAGCATTGTAGTTGAGTCTTTTTGGTTTGAGTCTTTTTTTTGTTATTTTCTTAGTTTTTAGGGTTTAGATTAATCTCGTATACATCCTATTATTTTTTAGAACCTAATTCATTCATTACCTTGTGAGTATCTTTCTTGAGGACGAGCAATAGTTCATGTTTGGGGGTTTGATAAGTTGGTAATCTACCAACTTATTGAGCCTTCATTCATGAATTATTGCCAAGTTTTAATGAGAATTAGAGGTACTTATTGCCTTTATTGATGAAAATGCAGGTACTCTTGTTCAAGAGTAGAAAATAAAGAAATTGAACCCGAAGATCTCAAAAAGAGTTAATATGTGAAGGTGATCAAAAAAAGAGGATGAAACTGCCGAGAGGTGCGAGCCACATAATGCAGCATGCAAAATGCACCTCCCATCGCAACTCATCACACAAGAAACTAACATCACTGGTTGGAAAAAGGGGCAGTGTGCGAGTTGCAGAAGTCAATGTAACACCCCAGAACTTAGCTCAGAAAACCAAAGGAAATAAAAAATTTCAACTGTCAGCAGAACCACGAGTCACTTCCATGAGCCGTGGAACAGTCCACGAGTCGTGGACTGGACTCATGGAACAAAGTTTAGAGGACTACTCCTCTGAAGTTCATCCCAAGACTTGAGTCAATGGACCATAGAAGTTTCCACAGACCGTAGAAGTCATCCATGGAATCCTCCTAGCAAATGACTCCCAGGAACCACGATTGGGTTCCATGACCCGTGGAAGTTTCCACAATTCATGAACCCAACTCATGGAACCAGTTTCCAGTATCCCAACCTTAAATCCCTAGGAACCACGAGTGGGTTCCACGACCTTGGGAGTTTCCATGAGTCGTGAACCCAACCCGTGGAACCAATCTTCAGAGACCTAGGAATTTAGCTCAAGAACCACGAGCGGGATACATGACTCATGGAAGTTTCCATGAGTCGTGAACCCAACTCATGGAAGTTTCCATGAGTCGTGAATCCAACTCATGGAGTTTCATCCAGCAGTTCAACTTTCCAGACCAGGAAACCATGACAGGGCTCCACAACCCGTGGAACTTTCCACGAGCCGTAGAACCAAGTCGTGATCCCTGAGTCACAAAATTCAGCAGTTTTTCTAATTATTTTCTAGGGGCATTCCAGACTTTTCCTTTCTCTTTCAATGCCTAGGCTACATTGTTTTGACTACTCTAAGCCTATTTTATTAGTCAAAAATTACCAAACACTTTCATTCTCCTAAATTCATCAGACATAGAAAGAAAAGAGAAGAAAGAAGCCATACTTTTCTCCTAAGAACAAGTAGAGGTCTTCATCAGGTTCAGCCCCAACAATCTAAGGATTTCTCCGTAGTTTTCTTCACCAGGTATGTGGGATTTGACTAGTGGGTTCCTTTCTACCACTAGGTCCCTAGAATTCAGTCAGTTCCTTCAGTATCTCCATGATTGATTAGACCTAGGGTTCATAAAGCCTTAGAGTTTTCCTCGTTATTCAGATGCTATAATTTATATGATTTATAGTTCAGATTTCTCAGAGAATTACCACCATTCATGTTTGGAATCCAGAACCCTAGTCGGTCATAATTTTCAGTACTTCATAGATTATGCTTGCTAGAAAGATCAGCCAAATAATCATGTTTCAGAATTTAAATGTCATATCCTTCAGTATGTTTATGTTGCATTCTCAGTTCATTTTCAGTATTTTGAGCTATCTATTGTTTCATTGCATTATTGTTTATCCTCAGTTGGTAGTAGACTTAGTACCGAGCGGACCAGGGGATTAAAGCTTAGTTGTCAGTTTAGGCTAAGACCTTTAGTAGCAGTCCCTAAGTCATAGAACTACGGCGCCACCATAGGTATTAGAGGAGTCAGCTATCAGACTAGGATGCACATCATTGTCCCTTGAGGACATCAGTAGTGGATCCATGTCAAACTTGTTCGTACCCTTGGAAAAGTATAAACACCCTTCTATCCAGGGTTACAGGTTGGCTCCATAGTTAGTTCAACTTGGGGTATGTCAGTTAATAGTATCTCCCGCAGTCAGATTCATGTTGCATTAACCATGTATTAAAAAAAATTCAGTATTCAGTTCAGCATGCTATATTCATGATTTGTACTTGGTCATTACATTCAGTTCAGATTTCAGTTATATGCCAGCCTATTTATTTCTATGTTCAGTTCTATATTGTCCATCTTAGTACATATCCTGCATGCTCAGTACATTCTAAGTACTGACGCATACTTTTGTGCTACATCATTTCATGATTTAGGTTCAGGTGCTCAGCATTCAGAATGTGCTTAGTTCAATTTCCAGACCATATTTAGCATCCTCAATGGTGAGTCCTCGTAGCTCAAGGACGATAGACATGATTTATTTTCAGTCTTTATCTTCTCAGTTTCAGTCTTGTTAGAGTTAGTTGGGGGCATGTCCCATCAACTCATATAAGTTAGAGGCTTTCAGACATAGACTTGAGTCAATTGAGTTGAGTTGTTGTGTTGTCTTCAGTCATCATTATACTCTTATTATATTTTTATATTCAGACATGTTTTGGGTTCTTCTCATTTTAGATATAAAAAGTGTTTTTAGCTTTCTCATAATATATACTTTTTACTTCAAATTGTATAGATATGCCATGCCATGGGTTAGCTTGGGGTCACTTGTGACACTGAGCACCGTGTTACATCTAGGGGGTAGCCTCAGGGGGTGACAAACTTGTTATGAGATCATAAGGTTCAAGTGTCCCAGGGTGTCTAAAATTCACGTGAAGTACAGTCTTCTTCATGGGTGTGAAGCGCGCCACACTTATAGGGGAGAAGCTATGAGACGTCATTAGGAATAACTTCCCTTCTTTCTTTTCAAGTTCGTGCTATAGAGTATAAGATTTATTTAATTTCCTTCTATTCTAACTCATGCTCTTTGCATTTCAGAAAAATGCCTCCCAGAAGAGCTAACGCTAGGAATCAGCCAGCCCCAGCAGCTCCAGCAGACCCATTGAATGAGCAAGTCACGCATGCCGAATTCAAGGCTGCTTTCCAAGTGCTTGCCCAGGCCATGACTGCCCAAGTCAATTAGCAAGATGCGGCACCAGCTCAGCCTCATGTTAACACTGCTGTAGCAAGTATCCACTATTTCACACGGATGAACACTCCAGAGTTTCATGGGTCCAAGTCAGAAAAGGATCCCCAAGAGTTTTTAGATGATACTCAGAAGGTGATAGACATTATGGGTGTCACCCAGTCTAGGGTGCAGACTTGGCCGCCTCTCAGTTGAAGGGAGTGGCTTACACTTGGTACCAGCAGTGGAAAGAATCTCGTGGTACAAATGCAGGTCCAGTGAGTTGGAACCATTTCAAGATAACTTTTCTGGACCGGTTCTTCATACTAGAGCTGAGGGAGGTCAAGGTTTAGGAATTTATCAATCTGAAGCAGAATGACATGAGCGTGAGGGACTATGTTCTCAAGTTCACTCAGTTATCTAAGTATGCTCCAGTGATAGTAGCTGACTCCAGAGCTCGTATGAGCAGGTTTGTATCTAGTGTGTCAGATGATGTAGTCAAGGAATGCAAAACTACTATGGTGATTAAGGATATGGACTTCTCCAGATTGGTTACTTATGCCAAGAAGATTGAGGAGGAGAAAATCAAGGAAAGGGGAGAAGATACTAAGAGGGCTAGGACAAGTGACTTTAGCTACACTTAGCAGAGGTCAGAGGGTGGAAATCGCTCTCAGTTTTGCCAGAAAAATTCAGCTCTAGCTCCATCTTCTGCCAGTACCCCAGTGCCTAAGTTCAAGAAGATCATCGGGATAAAGCGTCTGGCTCTAAGTCCTAGGGTACAGTTACTAGTGGGCGAACTAATCCAGTATGTAAGAAGTGTGGTAGAAACCACCAAGGTAAGTGCATGGCAGGTAGTGAAAATTGCTTTGGGTGTGGTAAGTCAGGCCACATGATGAGGGATTATCCAATGGCTTCTCAAAAGGGTAAGGATGTTCGCCTATAGACTCAGACTGGTTCTATAGCAACTCTAGTCAGACACCCCACTCAATAGGGTGCCTCGTCTAGAACAGGTGGTGGTCAGCGCCAGAATAGGTTATATTCTCTTCAAGCTCTACAGGACCAGGAGGATTCTCCTGATGTTGTCACGGGTACGTTGCGAGTCTTTATTACTGATGTTTATGCATTGTTAGATCCAGGGGCTACACTTTCCTTTATAACTCCATATATAGCAGTAAACTTCAGTGTTAGTCTATAAATCCTCCCAGAACCCTTCTCAGTCTCTACTCCAGTTGGAGACCCAGTTATAGCTAGATGCATATACAGAAATTGTCATATCACAGTTTCCCAGAAATTCACCTCAGTAAATCTTGTAGAGTTAAAAATGGTAGATTTTGACATCATTCTAGGCATGGATTGGTTACATTCCTATTATGCCTCAGTCGATTGTAGAACTAGGATCGTTTGGTTTTAGTTTCCTAGCGAGCCAATCTTAGAATCGAAGGGTAGTAACTCAGTGCCTGTAGGTCAATTCATCTCCTACCTTAAGGACAGAAAAATGATTTTCAAAGGGTATATATATCATCTTGTTTGGGTTAAGGATTCAAACTCTGAGACCCCAACTCTCGAGTCAGTCCCAGTGGTGAACAAGTTTCTAGAAGATCTTTCTGGAGTTCCTCCCGAATGGGATATCGACTTCGGGATAGATCTCCTTCAAGATACCCATACTATATCGATTCCTCCTTACAGTGTGGCTCAATATGAGCTTAAGGAATTAAAAGAACAACTGAAAGACTTGTTGGATAAGGGCTTCATCAGACCCAGCATCTCTCCGTAGGGTGCTCCAGTATTGTTCGTGCGTAAGAAAAATGGTTCTCTCAGGATGTGCATTGACTACCGTCAGTTGAACAAAGTCACAATCAAGAATAAATATCCCATCCTCAAGATTGATGACTTGTTCCACTAGCTTCAGAGCGCTAGTTGCTTTTCTAAGATAGACCTCAAATCCGACTATCATCAGCTCAGAGTCAGAGGTTGTGACATCCCAAAGACAACCTTCAGGACTCGGTATGGTCACTATGAATTTGTAGTTATGTCTTTTGGACTAACCAATGCTCCTTCATCTTTCATGGATCTAATGAACAGGGTGTTCAAGAAGTACTTGGACTTGTTCGTTATCATCTTTATCGATGATATCCCTATTTATTCTCGCAATGAGAAGGAGTATGCCACTCATCTGAGGGTTATTGTACAGACTCTCAAGGACTTCCAGTTATTTTCCAAGTTCAGCAAGTATGAGTTCTGGTTGAAATCAGTCACTTTTCTTGGTCATGTGGTGTCTAGTGAAGGCATCCGGGTTGATTCTCAGAAGATTGAGGCAGTAAAGAACTGGCCCAGACCCACCTCTCCGACAGACATCAGAAGTTTCTTGGGTTTGGCTGGTTATTACATGATGTTCGTAGAAGGATTTTCATCCATAGCTGCCCCATTAACCAAGTTGACTCAGAAAAAGGTCAAGTTCTAGTGGTCAGATGAGTATGAGAAAAGTTTCTTAGAACTATAGACCAGGTTGACTACAGCTCCTGTCTTGACTCTACTAGAGGGTTCAGATGGCTATGTGGTTTATTGTGATGCGTCCAGGGTCAGCCTAGGTTGTGTTTTGATGCAGCAGGGTAAGGTCATAGCTTATGCTTCCATACAGCTTAAGGTCTATGAGAAGAACTACCCGACTCATGACCTAGAGCTTGCAACTGTTGTGTTTGCCCTAAAGATTTGGAGACACTACTTATATAATGTTCATGTTGATGAGTTCCCAGATCATAAGAGCCTCCAGTATGTGTTCACCCAGAAAGAGTTGAATCTTAGTAAGAGGATATGGCTTGAGTTCCTCAAAGATTATGATATGAATGTGTTCTACCATTCGGGTAAGGCCAACATAGTGGTTAATGCCCTCAACAGGCTGCCATGGGTAGTGTGTCACATGTTAAGGAAGAAAAGAAAGAATTATCTAGAGATGTTCACCGGCTTGCCCGCTTAGGGACTTGCCTTATGGACATGTCAGATGGTGGTGTGATAGTCCAGAACGGATTGGAATTTTCATTAGTAGTGGAGGTTAAGGAGAAATAGGATAGTGACCCTATATTGCTTCAGCTGAAGGGTGCCATTCATCAACAGAGAATTGAGGTTTTCTCCCAAGAGGGAGATGGTGTGCTTCATTATTAGGGTCTCTTATGTGTTCCTAAGGTAGATGAGTTGAGGCAGCAGATCCTTTCAGAAGCCCATAATTCAAGATATTCCATTAATCCAGGTGCCACTAAGATGTACCATGAATTACGGGAAGTCTATTGGTGGAGCGGCATGAAGAGAGACATTGCAGATTTTGTGGCTAAGCGTCCCAACTGTTAGCAGGTTAAAGTAGAACATCAAAAATCAGGAGGTGTGACTCAGGAGATTAGCATTCCTACTTGGAAGTGGGAAGTGGCCGACATAGATTTCATTACGAGTTTACCTCGTACTCACAGACATCATGACTCCATTTGGGTAATAGTGGATAGAGTCACTAAGTCAGCTCACTTTTTGGCAGTCAAAACTACAAATTCAACAGAGGATTATTCCAGACTCTACATCAGCGAGATAGTCAGGCTGCATGGGGTTCCCTTGTCTATCATCTCAGATAAAGGTCCTCAGTTTACATCTCATTTCTGGAAGTATTTTCAGAAAGGTCTTGGTACTCAGGTGAATCTTAGCACAACATTTCATCCGCAGATGGATGGTCATGTAGAGTGTACCATTCAGACCTTATAGGACATATTGAGAGCTTGCGTGATCGATTTCAAAGGTAGTTGGGATGATCACCTACCTCTCACAGAGTTCCCCTACAATAACAGTTATCACTCCAGTATTCAGATAGCCCCGTATGAGGCGCTTTATGTGCGTAGATGCAGATCACTGGTTGGTTGGTCTGAAGTAGGTGAAGCAACCTTGATTGGGCCAGATTCTATTCATGAAGTGATAGAGATAGTTCAACTCATTAGAGAGAGACTTAAAACAACTAAGAGTCATCAGAAGTCCTATGCAAATGTGAGGAGAAGGGACTTAGAGTTCGAAATCAATGATTGCGTTTTCCTGAAAGTGTCATTCATGAAAGGGGTGATGAGATTTTTCAAGAAGGGGAAGCTCAGTCCCAGTATGTAGGTCCTTACAGAATCCTGAAAAGGGTTGGTAATGTGGCTTATGAGTTGGAGTTACCAGCAGAACTAGTAGTGATTCATCTAGTCTTTCACATTTCCTTGTTGAAGAAGTGTGTGGATTATTATACATCGATTGTACCTTTGGAGAGTCTGGATGTGAAGGATAGCCTCACCTATGAGGAGATTCCAGTTGAGATTCTTGACCGTTAGGTTCGTAGGTTGAGAAATAAGGAAGTCTCCTCAGTAAAGGTGTTGTGGAGGAACCAGTCCATAGAGGGAGCTACTTGGGAAGCATAAGAAGCCATGATGGCCAAGTACCCTCACCTCTTTCCTTCCGATTCAGTTTCATCTTGAGGTAATATTTCCTCTCCAGTCTCTCAGTTTATTATTGTGTAATTCAACCTCAGTACCTCGTTCCATCAGTTATCCTTGCATTTCAGTATATTTGCATGTTCATGGAACTCAATTCAGTTAGATATCAGTTTCTAGTACTCAATTGGCAGGAATTGCAGCTTTTCCTCTCCAAACTTAGTTTGTTTAGTCTTTGTTCGAGGACGAATGGTCTAAGGGGGAGATATAATAACACCCCAGAACATCCAAGCCCAGACTTAGCTCAGAAAACCAGAGCAAATAAAAATTTTCAACTGTCAGCAGAACCACGAGTCACCTCCATGAGCCGTGGAATAGTCCACGAGTCGTAGACTGGACTCGTGGAACAAAGATCAGAGGACTACTCCTATGAAGTTCATCCCACGACTTGAGTCAATGAACCATAGAAGTTTTTACATACAATAGAAGTCATCTATGGAATCCTCTTAGCAGATGACTCCTAGGAACCATGATTGGGTTCGTGGAAGTTTCCACGAGTCATGAACCCAACTCGTGGAACTAGTTTCCAGTAGACCAACCTTAAGTCCCCAGGAACCACGAGTGGGTGATAACACCCAAACTACACCTCCTTTAACAAGCGTAAGTGGTTGCTGTCAAATATAGAACCTAACAAAGGTTGGGGTTGATCCCACAACAGGGAATACAGTGCAAATTAAGTCGTTAGTAACTTAGTTGACTAGTAATCAATAATTTCTAGTAAATGGGGGGATTTAAAGTAATCAATCTTTGAATAATTTAAATAACAAATTACAAGTTTCAACGAGTAAAAATCAATATGAGAGGTGAACTAGGGATGTGTTCACCATGGCTTCGTAAACATTCTCGGGTTAGAGTTCAATCGGGTTCTTTTCATATGCATAACACGAAGTAATTGAATTCATTCCTACGTCTAAACGTTTCTCAACCAAATAGACGCTTTTCTTTTTAATTCTCTTGAACTTGAAAAGATACAATACAAAACTCAATTTCTAGCCCAAGTAGGTTAACCTCACTAGAGCGTCAACCATTAGACGGGAGTTAGTAGTCCCGAATCCTTGTTGTTAATCTAATTTTCTGAGTTTTAATTCCTTTGATCAAGCAAATCAAACCTAGACTTGTTCTAATATTTTCAACCATTAGAAAACAATAAAAACAAAAGATTAACAACATATTATGCAATATATATTGAACCCAATATCACCTGAACCCTTAGATCATTGCTATGCCATGGATCCCACAACCCTAGTTGTGGGAAATTAGCTACTCATGCTATTAGAGAAAGAGAAGACAATCATATTCATAATAAGAGAAAGATTCTTACAAATAGTATGAAAGTTACTTCAATTATCCAAGAACAAGAAGCCAAAATCCCAAGAACAATGGATGAAGAAGAAGAAGAGTGCGTTTGTGTCGTGTTTTTCTCCTCTCCAACTCGTCCAAAAATGTTGCAAAACAAAAGAGAAATATTGGGTAATGAATAATAAAATAACCCTAATACTGGGTATTTATAGTAGTCTAGGAAATAAAGTCCAAAAATAGAATTTCAAAGTCCCGCTTCAAGTTGACGGGTCGCTTGACGGACCGTCAGGCTTGTGATGACTCGTCACTACTTCCAGTGAGATGAAGACACTGCCCAGCTAAGTTTTCCGGTAAGTCGTCGAGAAGGTGATGACTTACATGTAAATAGAGTAAAACTCATTTGGTGAATGCCTTTTATGTACAATTTCTGCTTCATCTTGACGGTTGCTGTGACGGTTCGTCATGGCTGTGACGGTTCGTCATATGAACCGTCACCCTTATCCAGTGGCTCTCAACATTGTTCCTTTAGCACGGTGGCTTTCTTGACGGCCTGTCACACTTGTGGTGGCTCGTCAGGTGAGCCTCCACACTTACCAGTTGGGTCATCTTGTAGCACTTTTCATCCTTTTTTCATCTTTGTTCACTTTTCCTACAGATACAACATAAAAACCATCAAAACCAACAACGGTTGCTTGAAACCTCACGATTATTCTTAGTTAGAGGAGTCAAATGTGCCGTAGAATGGTGGCACATCAGTGGGTTCCATGACCCGTGGGAGTTTCCACGAGTCGTGAACCCAACCCATGGAACCAATCTTTAGAGACCTAGGAATTTAGCTCAGGAACCACGAGTAAGATACCACAACTCGTGGAAGTTTCCATGAGTCGTAAACCCAACTCATGGAGTTCCATCCAGTAGCTCAACTTTCCAGACCAGGAAACCACGACAGGGTTCCATGACCCATGGAACTTTCCACGAGCCATAGAACGAAGTCGTGATCCCTGAGTCGCGAAATTCAACAGTTTTTCTAATTATTTTCCACGGGCATTCCAGACTTTTCCTTTCTCTTTTAATGCCTAGGCTACATCGTTTTGACTACTCTAAGCCTATTTTATTAGTCAAAAACTACCAAACACTCTCATTCTCTTAAATTAATCGAACTTAGAAAGAAAAGAGAAGAAAGAAGCGATAAATTTCTCCCAAGAACAAGCAGAGAGGTCTTCATCAGGTTCAGCCCCAAAAATCCAAGGATTTCTCCATAGTTTTCTTCACTAGGTATGCGAGATTTCACTAGTTGGTTCCTTTCACCCACTAGGTCCCTAGAATTCAGTCAATTCCTTCAGTTTCTCCATGATTGATTAGACCTAGGGTTCATAAAACCTTAGAGTTTTCCTCGTTATTTAGATGCTATAATTTATATGATGTATAGTTCAAATTTCTCAGAGAATTACTACTGTTCATGTTTAGAATCCAGAACCCTAACCGGTCATAATTTTCAGTACTTTATAGATTATGCTTGCTAGGCAAATCAACCAAATAATCATGTTTCAGAATTGAAATGCCATATCCTTCAGTATGTTTATGTTGCATTCTCAGTATTTTAAACTATCTATTGTTTCATTGCATTGTTGCTTATCGTCAGTTGGGAGTAAACCTTTAGTAGCAGTCCCCTAGTCACAAAACTACGGCGCCACCGTAGGTATTAAAGGAGTCAACTGTCAGACTAGGCTGCACATCCTTGTCCCTTTAGGACATCAGTAGTGGATCCACATCAGACTTGTTCGTACCCTTGACAAGGTATGAACACCCTTCCACCCAGGGTTACAGGTTGGCCCTATAGTTAGCTCAACTTGGGGTATGTCGGTTAATAGTATCTCCCACAGTCAGATTCATATTGCATTGACCATGTATTCAGTATTTATTTCAGTATTCAGTTCAGCATCTATATTCATGATTTGTACTTGGTCATTGCATTCAATTCAGATTTCAATTATATGCCAGCCTATCTATTTCTATGTTCAGTTCTATATTGTCCAGCTTAGTACATATCCTGCATGCTTAGTACATTCAAAGTATTGACGCATACTTTTGTGCAACATCATTTTATGATGTAGGTTCAAGCGCTCAGCATCCAGACCGCGCTTAGTTCAAATCAGACCGTATTCAGCAGCCTCAGTGGTGAGTTCTTATATCTCGAGGATGATAGACATGCTTTATTTTCAGTCTTTATCTTCTTAGTTTCAGTCTTGTTAGAGTTAGCTGGGGGCATGTCCCAGCAACTCATATCAGTTAGAGTATTTCAGACATAGACAAGATTCAGTGAAGTTGTTAGTGTTGTCTTTATTCATCACTATACTCTTATTAATATTTTTATATTCTGACATGTTTTGGGTTCTTATCATTTCAGATATAAAAACTATTTTCAGCCTCCGCACAGTATATGCTTTTTACTTCAAATTGTATAGATATGCCATGCCATGGGTTAGCTTGGGGTCACTTGTGACAGTGAGCACCGTGTTGTGTCTAGGGGTAGCCTCGGAACGTGACAGTCAAGGTGTGATGACATGTCACGTTGCATATTGCATCACACCACCCTCGAGGGGTATTTTTGTCCAAAGCCATGTGACTTATTGGGAAGCTTCTAAAACCCATTTTGGAGTGTGTTCCTGATATAGAATTTTAGTTTTATTTTTCCCAAGCAAGATATTGAGAGTACACTCTTCTCTCTTCATCTTATCCAATTTGAATCACTATTTTTGTAAGGATTTGAGCTTGGATTTGGAGTTTAGATTTGAATATGAATGGAATTATGGATAACTCATTTGGTATATCTTCTTATTTCGGTGTTTTGCTTTGAATATGAATGGAATTATTGATAACCCATTTGGTATACTTCTTATTTCCTAAATATGAGTAGCTAATTTCCTTATCTAAGGGTATATGCATGGTATGTATTTGAATTTGGGCGTGAGTATTGATTAATTGTACTTATAATTGATAAATTAGTATGGGTCTATTAAATTCTTCATGATTTAATCATAAAATTGATGGTTGCAAATATTGATTGAGCTTACTTAATGTGTTGTTGTTTGAAAGAGGAGTTCATAATTCAGATAGGAATTCAATAGTGGGAATTTGGGATTTTTACCTTAGATTGAGGCTAGAAATAGCTTAATAGAAGGAAATACCTATCTAAGAATCTAATCTAGAAATAGTGTGATCCCCCCAAGTGTTGAATTGGTTGGTTTGAAGTAATAGCTATGGTGCTTGAGCAAAGAATATATTATATATATTTGGAGGGTCGAGAGACTATAAAATATAGCCCAAACCAATGCTACCCATACTATTTATCGAGAATTTGCATAATTAATCAAGTTCTTAATCCATTATAGAATCCCATCGGAAGCATACCCCTAATCTTCCTTCTCATTGATAAACAAATAGTGTTTATATTAATCTTGTGCTGAAATTGATACACTAATTCCCATTCATTTTCCCTCAACTTTTATTTTTGGTTTTTTGAACATTGACTCCCCTTTGTGATTACTATTCGATAATTTCTTAGTGAATCATCACTCCATTCCCTGCAGATACGACCCGAACCATCCATTGGGTATATTTATTTATTTTGTACGAATCGCATTACCACCTTCTATGGGAGAGTGTTTTTGAATGTTATCATATTGTAGTATTTTTAAGATGAATTGAGAACCATGTTGTGCAGCAATAACTTTAAATCGTATCATATGAAGATACTACTGATGAGCCTTGTTCTCTAAATCATATGAAAATACTACTAGTGAGCCTTGTACTCTATATCTTATGAAAAATATGCTAGTATAAGTTTTCAAGGAAAAATACATTTCTTTTAAAGCATATCAAAGTTTCATTAGATAAACTTGTAAACATTTATGAGATAGGATGGATAAATATGAAGTAGATTTCACAAAACATGAGGTAAATTCCATATAAACATGAGACACACTCCATGTACATGAATTTGGTTCAATAGACATGAGATAGGGAATATAAATAAGAGATGGGTTCAATTTCTGAAGTTCTACTACTTTCATGGAGGATTCAAGGAACTATCATCAAAAGATAAAGGAAATTAAGAACTGAGGATTTAATTCAAAACCTAGGAATTCATAAAAGAACTATAATAATAAGATCATATTTGTAGAGAAGAACATGGTTCGCACACTTTAAGGTTAGCTCTACATACCTTGGATGGTGTTAGAACTTTGGAGAAGAACCCGGGAGATTCCTTGACTTTGAGCTTCGAGTGATGTTTTCTTATAACTCTTGTGGTTTTTGAGTTAGGAAGAGAGGAAAGGAATTATACAATGAATTATAAGTGTTTCCCCTTGTTAGAAGGGGTTTTAAGTCGTGGGTATAAAGAATAAGGGTAGGACAAAAACACCCTTAATGAAATAAAGTGTAAAATGTTTTAGCTGGGATAACACTCTATAACACCCTGTGTGTTTGAGATTATCTATTTTTCCCTTGTCAGAGGCTTACAAGCCTAATTTAAGAGTTTTACGTTGTTCATTGAGATAATGTCGACAAATTAGTACGAATCAGGAGAATAAGATTGCAAATAGAAAATTATACCAAGGAACACTTATATAAAGTCACCTGAATTGTTAGATTAAAGTTAGAGACCAAAGGGATCCTTGAAAAAAAGATTCTAGTTGAAAGTTTTAATACTAGGAAAAGATTTCAAATAATCTCGTATATGGCGTAACTTGGAATGAGCATATTTCTCAATCTATAAGGAGTTAGAGGGCCTACTACATATTAAATAAAAGGTCTTTGAGTCTAGTTTTCAGAAAAATTATTCTTTCATCAACCATAGTTATTTGTATTTTATCATGAACCTATGCAATATCTCAGTGCATACATAACATAGACCTTATCCAAAAATAAAATGGATAAATATTGAAATTATATGTAATGTATGGATAAGTGTTGGGCTCAGGCACCACGTGGCTACATGTAAAAGTGGTATCACCTGACTATTACAACTTATTATCATAATTTTATGGAACTTTGAGGATAAGAGTAAGGATGTCAAGGTAAATATTTAATGGTGTGGGCCTCACGTTAAAATTTAGAAAATTATTTAAAGTTTTTTTGGATCAAAAGTATGTGTTGTAAGAGAGAATAGATGCATTAGCTTCAGTTGTTTGAAAAGAAGGAAATTATAGTTATATTCCATTGATAATCACGTTCCTAAATTGAAGAAAAATAAAGAGAAGAAATGTACTAAGATTTTCTCATTGTTCCTATTCCATGGATTTTTTTTATTGTGGTTCCCGAACTTGAGATTAAATGTCACAAAGGAACTGATCAATTTATTGTAATTGTTTTACACAAAAATTAAGGTATGTTTCTTGTCCTCACTATCATTTATAAGACTATGTTTATGTTTTTATTAAGTTTATAAGAACAACTCATGAGACAGTGTTCGAAAGTCAAGAGTTCGAATTTATATAATTGTTTGAGTTGTGCAAAGGATTGTCTATAGTAAAGTAAGGATAATAAAGCATGTGTACATGTGTTTTGATTTTCTTTTTGTTCTGGTTCTGTTCTTCCATGTAGTTAGCACCCAATTGTGGGTCATTGTATCCTTGGATCGGTAAAGTTATCATTATAAAGTTTATTTCACAGTTAGCACATTCATTTTCTTCAAATTTTAAAAATGGAATAGTGAAAGAACGGTTTGATTATTGTCAATCATGGGCCACATTCATTCTGATAATACAAGATTATATTAAGATGGTGAAAATTTCCTGGAGGCAAAAGAGAAATATTCATTGTACACTCAATCTCAATTCGATAAGAAAAAGGATATAGAAAAAGTTAATGTTTTAGTGTTCAATAGTGAAATTTGTTCTTAATTTTGACCTCATAGAAAGGTTATGGGGTGGTTTTGGGAAATGGGGGGAGAGAAGGGTATGACTGTAATGACCCTCCAGGTTATTTTCTATTTTTCGTACTTTTTTTGCATTTTGAGTTTTTTAACAGTGACTGCAGGTCATTTATCACTTGCCGGGACTGATGGTTCAGTGCTCGAGCCATTCATTAGGTCGTTATGACCATTTCCCTATTTTAGAACTTATACTTAGGAAATCGTTGACTTTGATCAACATTCTTAGTAAAAATGCTCAGAATCAAATTCTGATAGTTCCGTTTGCTCCGGAATGGAAATTTTGGTCTAGTGGGACCCTTGGTTGGGGTATGGGAGTTTTGAATTTGGTTTTGTATTGTTTTATGTGTTTTCAGGCTAGTTTGGTTGTTAGGGTTGATTTTGGTCAACATTTGGAGAAGACAACCTCAGATGAGAATTTCGTCAGCACTATTAGCTCTGGAATGTTGACTTTGCGCTATTCTGCTTTCCTTATATTAAACTTCTTTATTTTGTCTTCCACGTTGTTGGGTTGACTTGCCTACTGGGGGATTATGTAGGCACCATTATGGCTTGGTTTTAGGTCATGACAGAGTGGTATTAGAGTACTAGGTTCACCGGTCTTGCCAGTACAAGAGCAAGGTGTCTAGTAGAGTCTTGTGGATTGGTATGATGACGTTCATATCCTATCTGCGAGAGGCTATAGGACATTCCTTGGAAAGATTCTATCTTGTTTGATTACTTATCATGCGTCCTTGACTTTATCAACTTCTAAATATCTTTGTTTCACTTTTTCTTAGATGGTTCGGATGAGATCAGCAGCCAGTGAGGATGAGACCCCTGCACCTGTAGTTAGAGTCCCAGCTAAAGGAAGGGGTAGAGGTCGACCTAGAGGTTGAGATAGGGGGTGGCTACATCGCCAACTCATGCCCAGACTAGGTTACCGTCACCATAGCCTGATATTATGGTTGATGAGGTATAGTATGAGCCAGAGAGTATGGGGCCACCTAGCAGTCGGCAGGTTTCATGGCTACTACAGTTCTATAAGATACATTGGTTCACTTACTTGGGTTTCTTGAGCATATCTATCCACCAGCAGCTTCGCCCGGTACTCCGATTGTTTGTCAGGTCAGAGACGAGGGTTAGACTTTAGGCCAGGCAGTGGCACAGGGTTCAAGAGCACAACCTACCACTACAGCTTCCTGATTAGAGGTATTGCTGATCCCTATAGTTATTCCACCGATTCTAGCTGGGGCAATTATGTCTTCTGAGGAGCATGAGATGCTTGGTAGGTTTCTAAGATTAGGTCCTCCGAGGTTTTCAGGTTCTCTTAGGAAGTATGTGCACGAGTTTCTGACCAGTTACCAGGAGAGAATGCATAATTTGGGGTTGGTTGAGTAACATAGAGTAGATTACACTGTGTTTCAGCTGGATGGTCTAGTAAAATAGTGATGGAGGTCGTATGTAGCTTGCAGGCCAGCCGGGTCACCTCTACCTACTTGGGCACAGTTCTCCGTAGCTTTTTTGGTGATTTATGTACTACGTAGATTAAGATAGAGGATGATGGATCAGTTCTCTGGGTTAGAGCAGGGCTCCATGTATGTTTCTGAGTATGAGGTTTGTTTCCATTAGTTGGCTAGGCACACCACTATGAAGCCCACCGAACATGATAGGGTGCATCACTTTGTATGAGGGTTGACTTTACAGCTCCTCTTAGCTACAGAGGGTATGGTAACATCAAGCTAGTTCTTTCTGGAGGTAGTAGAGCATGACCACACTATTGAGGGCTTACTTTATGAGGCCCAAGGGGGCAGCGATAAGAGGCCGCACCATCAGGATAGTTTTAGTGGTTCACATGCACGTGGTAGAGGCTACTTTGGTATGGTTCAACACCAGCAACATTTCTAGCTGAGCTGGCTTGTTCAGGCGACATCACATATTGCTGAGGGTCATAGTATCTAGAGTATTATTCTAGCTTCACGAGGTGCTCATTAAGGGTCAATCGGTCATGGTAGTCATTCTGATTCAGCCAGGTCTTCACAACAGAGTATATTTTGACAGGGTTGTTTTGAGTGTGGCGAGATTGGCCACTTTACCTAGATATTGCCCATCACTGCAGCACCATAGGCGATATGATCAGATGGTTCAGGCCCCCAGGGCTCCAGCACCACCAGAAAGAGACAGTGCACAGTGTAGTAGGGGTGGTCCCCAGGGTGCTAGAGATGGTCCTTAGTCTGGCAGATCATGTGGTCGTAGTGGTTAGGGCCATATGTATGCAGTTCTGGGCTGGACAGAGGCTGAGACTTCAGATGCTGTCATCGCAGGTACAATATCCTTTTGTCATCAGTCTACTTCTATTTTATTTGATTCAGGGTCTACATTCACCTATGTATCTGCTTATTATGCTACTCGTCTAGAGTCTGCTTGTGAGTCTTTGCCTGCACCTATATGTGTAGCTACCCCAGTAGGAGATTCCTTAGTAGTGGATCAGGTGTATCAGGCTTGTATGGTGACTATCCTAGGGCATGACATATGGGTAGACTTAATTGTACTTGATATAGTTTATTTTGACATGATCTTGGGCATGTATTGGTTGTCTCCCTACCACACAGTCTTGGATTGCTTTGCCAAGACTGTTACTCTATGGATGCCTGGTATCCCTCCTATATTATGGAATGGTGCCGATAGCCACATGCTAAGGGGAGTTATATCTTTCCTGAGCGCCCAGTGGTTGGTTGGGAAGGGCTGCCTAGTTTATCTTTCCTACGTTCGTGATACTAGTGCCATCACACCTTCCCTTGAGCCAGTTCTTGTGGTTTGTGAGTATTTGGATGAGTTTCCTTCTTATCTTTTGGGTCTTCCTCCTAATTGTGACATTGACTTTAGTATTGATGTTGAGCCGGGTACTCAACCTATTTTTATTCTTCCATATCGGATGGCACCAACTGAATTGAGGGAGCTTAAGGATCATCTCCAGGATCTATTGAGTAGAGGGTTCATCAGGCCTATTGTGTCTCTGTAGGGTGCTCCGATTCTATTTGTGAAGAAAAAGGACGGGTCCATGCATATGTGTATTGACTATAGATAGTTAAATAAGGTGACAATTAAGAACAGATAGCCGATGCCATGTATTGATAATTTATTTGACCAGCTACAAGGTGAAGCAGTGTTCTCTAAGACATATTTGAGGTCCGATTATCACCAGCTGAGGATTAGGGTTGCGGATATCCCAAAGACTACATTTAGGACTCGGTACGATCATTATGAGTTCCTAGTCATGTCTTTTGGGTTGACTAATGCCCCAGCAGTGTTCATGGAGTTGATGAACTGTGTGTTCAGTGCCTACTTTGATTCCTTCATGATTGTGTTCATCGACGACATTATGATATATTCGAGGAGTAGAGAGGAGCATGAGCAACATCTGGGAGTTGTACTTCAAACCTTGCAAGACTATTAGTTATATGCCGAATTCACTATGTGTGAGTTTTGGCTCGAGTCTGTGGCATTCTTGGGGTACATACTGTCCAAGGATAGGATTATGGTGGACCCAACAAAGATTGCACCAGTTCAGGATTGGTTTAGGCCTTCTACTCCTATCGAGGTTCACAGTTTCATTGGGTTGGCAGGTTACTATAGACGGTTTATGGAGGAGTTTTCATCTATACCAACTTCATTGACTAGATTTACTCAGGAGAATGTTCCTTTCCGGTGGTCAGATGAGTGCGAGGAGAGATTTCTGAAGCTCAAAGACTTATTGACTTCAACTCTGATTCTTACTCTTTCGGCTGAGGGTCAGGGGTTTATAGTGTATTGTGATGCTTTTAGTGTTGCTTTGGGTTGTGTGTTGATGCAACAGGGCTGAGTTATTTCTTATGCTTCCAGATAGTTGAAGATTCATGAGAGAAACTACCCCACTCATGACTTGGAGTTAGCAGTGGTAGTCTTCACGTTGAAGATTTAGAGGCATTATCTGTATGGCATGCATTATGAGATCTTTACTGACCATCATAGTCTTCAGTACATTTTCAGCCAGAAGGATCTAAATTTAAGGTAGTGTAGGTGGTTAGAGTTACTGAAGAACTATGACATCTCCATTATTTATCATCTGGGAAAGGCAAATATGGTTGTGGATGCCTTGAGCTAGAAGGCAGTGAGTATGGGTAGTTTAGCTCTCTTAGCGACAAAGGAGCGACCATTAGCTTGGGATAGTCAATCCTTCACTAACAGGTTGGTTAGACTTGTTATTTCTTAGTCGGTCTATATTCTTGCTTATGTTGAGGATAGATCTTCTTTGTCAAAATAGATTCGAGCATAACAGTTTGATGATATGAGGTTGAGGATCATTCATGATAAGGTGTTGAGCGGTGAGGCTAGGAAGGCAACCATAGATTCAGAGGGTTTTCTATGGATTGAGAGTCGTATCTGCATTCCTAGAGATGGTGACCTAGTCAGGTTGATCTTGGAGGAGGCTCATTATTCTAGATATTCCATTCATCCTAGGGCAGCTAAGATGTATCGTTACTTGAGGTAGCACTACTGATGGTATAGGATGAAGAGGGATATCTCAGTGTTCGTGTCTAGTTGCTTGAAGTGTCAGTAGGTGAAGTTTGAGCACTAGAGACCAGGTGGTTGGATTCAGAGGCTACCCATTCTGAAGTGGAAATGGGAGCGAATAGCCATGGATTTTGTAGTTAGTTTTCCACGTACTTTGCAGAGATTTGATGCTATTTGGGTCATTGTGGATAGGTTGACGAAGTCTGCTCACTTTCTGCTGGTTCAGACTTCCTATTATTTTTAAAGGTTGACTCAAATCTACATTTGTGAGATTGTCCATTTGCATGGTGTGCCAATTTCGATCATTTTTTATCGTGGTACTCAGTTTACTTCGTGTTCCAGGAGGTCTATTCATAGAGAGTTGGGCACTAGATTTGAGTTTAACACTGCTTTTCATTTGCAGACTGATGGTCAGTTGGAGTGCACTATTCAGGTTCTAGAGGACATATTGCGAGCCTGTGTTATTAGTTTTGAGGGTCAGTGGGACCAGTGCTTAGCCTTGGCAGAGTTGGCATATAATAATAGTTACCATTCTAGCATCCAGATGGCTCAATTCGATGCTTTGTATGGTAGGTGGTGCAGATCTTTGATGGGTTGGTTTGATGCTTTGAGTTTAGGCTATGGGGTACTGACTTGCTTCATGATTCTTTGGATAGAGTTCGGGTAATTCAGGATAGACTTTGCACTGCCCAAAGTAGGCTGATAAGTCGGTGATCTACCAACTTATTGAGCCTTTATCCATGAATTATTGCTATGTTTTGAATAGATTTAGAGGTTCTTATGGCCTTTATTAATGTCTATGCAGGTACTTGTGATCAAAGATGGAAACAAGGACATGGACCCAAAACGAGCTTAAAAGGAGAAAAGTGTGAAGTGATCAAAAAAGATGAAGATTGTGCTTTGAAATGCGATGCTTGTATGACACGCACAAGCCTTGGTACATTTCACACTTCCCACCACATGGAGCCTTGAATCAACCAAAGAATCTGTTAAGGGGTGCGGTCGTTGTGCGACGCGCACAACTCCTGGTGCGAACTACACCCCCTTCGTATAAGGCCTCCCAAGTAGCTGAATCACTAGTTCAACCGAAGAGGGTGTGCAACGCGCACATGCTGACGTGCAAACTGCACATCGCGCTGCACACCACCTAAAGGACATTTTTGTCCGAAATTTAGTGAAGTTTTGGGGAAGTATTTAAACCTATTTTAGGCACAATTGTAAATACAATTGTTTAGTTCTGAATACTCTTGAACAATTTTAGCTTTGAGAACAAGTTTCCTCTCTAAGAAGAAGAAGATGGTTTCAATCAATTCTCTCTTCCAATTCTTAGTTCACCATTTATGTATAAAATTGAGCTTAGATATTGAAATTACACTTAAATGAAGAGGAATTTGACTTACCCACTCGGTATATCTCTTTCCTTAAGCATGGGTAGCTAATTTCATTGTCTAGGCATGTGTAGATAATGGGTGTTTGACATATAGGTGTGGGTGTTGCTAATTCTTGGTTATAATTGCTTAATTTACATTGGTCTACTAGTTTCACCATATTTTAACTCTAAAATTGGTGGTTGCAAACATTGAATTTCCTTACTTGGTTATGTTGTTGCTTGAAAGAGAATTTCATAGCTTCGGCTATGAAATTGCTAGTAGGAACTTGGGCTTCCATTTATATTGAGGCTAGAAATAGCTCATATCGATGGAATCACCTATTTAAGGGTCTAAGTTAGAAATAGTATGACCTCCCTAAGCTTAGCTTGGTTGTTTATTGTTAAACCAATGGTGCTTTAACCGAGACTAATGAATATATGGCTGATGATCGAGAGATGAACGACCATACCTATCACCAAGGCTACCTATTTCAATGAGTGAGAATTTTCATGAATAGACAATCACCCTATCCCACACTAGAACCCCATTTGATACACATCCCTAGTCGTCTACTCTCATTTGTGCACCCATTTTACTTTATAGCCTTACTTGAATTGAGATTTTTTGACAGATATCCCAATACCCCCCAATCCTTTACTTTCTTGTTTTTGAACACTTACACTTTTAGTGAAGTTTTTTCATTACAATCATTATTGTGCTATCTACAAGTATCTGTGGGTATGACCCCAACATCTGTTGGGAACTATAAATGTGTTTTGCTTAACGATCGTCGATACCTCTATCTTGGAGAATACGTTTGAGCATTTATCAATAGTAGCATCGTTGCTGGGGACTTAATTTGGTAGCCTTTTCTTTCTTATAGACTTGAAATCACTTTGAGAGTGCTTGTTCTTTTATTTGTTTGTTGTTTGTGTTGTGATTGAGCAGACTAGTCCATGAGTGAGGACGATGATAATGAGAGTGTCAATGGAGGTTTCATGGATGCAGAAGCAGCTGAGCCAGCGATAAAAGTTGGAGTAGGTGCAATCCACCTACCCTATATGGAGGGAAATACAGTATTCCACGTTACGAGCACCATGCTCCACTTAATCCAGATAAAGGGAATGTTTGGTGGAGCATCACATAAAGATGCCAACCAGCATATTTGAGATTTTGTGAAGATTTTCCAACCATTAATATTTCATAATATCTCCCAAAAATCCATCTGATAACGTCTATTCCCCCTTTGCTTGATGGGGGAAGCCACGACGTGGTTGGAAGAATTGCCAGATGGGTCTATAAAATCTTGGGATGCATTGGTTGAGGCATTTACATCAAGATTTTTCCCTCCGTATCGCATGATGTAGCTAAGAGATGACATTACCAACTTTAGGCAACTCCCGGATGAGCCTCTACATGAAGCTTGGTTGAGGTTCAAGAAGAAGCTTTTCTTATGTCAGAACCATGGGTTGTTGGAAAACATATTTCTCCAAAGCTTCTATTGGTCGTTGAACTCTATGAATAAGTTAGTGGATAACAACCTTGGAGGTAGAACTTTCATGGACTTGCAATTCCCTATTTCCTCGGCTTTGTTAGAAAGAATGACCAAGACTAACCAAGCATGGCATACAAGAGAAGCGGATGTGCCAACTTCGGGAGTGCCCTCATCCATCTTGACCAATGAAATGAGAAAAAAGGATGAGGAGCGAGATGAGACAATGGCAAAAATGATGACACAAATTGATTTGATGGCCAAGAATGTAATAGGAGCTGGTGGTGCGAAGGCGGTGAATGTTGTGAGTACACCTGAGATCAAAGGGAGTGATGGTGAGCTGATAACAGTTATAGATGGAAAACTGTGCTTTGTGTCGACGGGTTCTCATCTCGGGTATTATCGCCCGAGGGAAGAGAACCAAGGTTGGATCAGAGATAAGGAAAGGGATGGTAATTAGATAGATAGAGATAAGGATGGTGATCAATTCAATCATCAAAGCTCAAATACCTATGTGCCTCCAAACAACGCAGACTCTCTCTACCAACCAGCCACAAGTAACCCAGTAATTCCAAGCTAGAGGACATATTGTCCTTGGTTCTCAAGAAGGTGGATACAACCAATACCAGAGTGAGTGAGCTAAAAAGTGAAGTTTTAACACTTCTTCAAACTGTAAGCTCCCACTTAGCCTTGATCAAATATCTTGAGCCTCAAATGAACCACCTCTTGACCCAAATGAACTCGAGGATGAAGGGGACACTGCTCAGTGATACCATCATCAATCTAAAGAATGATTGAGTTTGAGGTACTATCGTCGAGCCGCGATGTTAAATCAAGCACTGCTTGGGAGGCAACCCAAGCAGCGGAGGAATGAACCGGTGCAAAATAGGGCAAGGAATGGGATGTGCAGAAGACCATACAGTTTGCACAACTCATTATATGTGTCGCATGCTAAGAACAGAAACCTGGAAACAAAAAAAAAGAAAAGAAATTTTAGAGGTGATGTGCGCTGTTCTGTGCAATTTGCACATGCCCATGTATGTGTCGCACCTCTGACGTATGATGAAACAGAAGTCTGGGCACATCAGGGGATAAAAAAGGTAACGTTCAAAATGGCATGCAATCACACAAGGTCTTGTGCAAACCATACGTCATGGTGCACCCGAGGTAAATTTGAATTTTAATTGACCTAACCCGTTGACCGACCCAACCCGGAGACCGATAGGCCAATTTTCTTCTTATTTTCTCTTTATATTCTGCCACCTTTATCATCTTCATATTCTGCCACCTTCATCATCTTCACCATATTTTCTCGCCAACTTCTCAAATTCTCTTTCAAAACCTCCCACAAATCCCCTTACTTCTCCAAAAATCTTCCTCTTCTCCCTAACAAACTCCAATATTGTTCTTCCATGACGCCGCCATTCGTCTCTCCAGGTGAGTTGATTGGGTCACCATTTTTGCTCCTCAAAAGCTTTAATTTTTACTTCTCTCCATTTAATCTTCACTTGTGGTAAGTTTCCTGACATTAAATACTTGTTTTTAAATTAATTATGAACTCATATTGTGAAGCATGCTTAATAGAATTGCCATGTTGATTTTGGGTGAGATCCGATATTTTTGAGTCCCTAATTTTGAATTGTGTCATGGATTTTGCTTAGGATCAACTTGGTAGAACTTGAATTTTGATAATGCATGTTGATTGGTAGTGATTCATAGCCTTGAAATCTATGTTTGGGGTGACGTTTGAGTAACCCATTTATGATTGATGCATGATTTGACCCTATGATAGAATGGGTGACGTCTTTCTAAAGGGAAAATCATCATTTTTCATGAGGTTTGATAAAAAATTGTTGTTTGAGCTGTAAATTGTTGCTAATTGTATAACCATGATCTTTGTTGAATATGTATTGGGTGTATGATCTCGTGCTGAGAGGTGGTAATTATTGTTGATAAATGTGTGCCCAATTGAGTGATTGAAGGCTTGATGTTCCCGGTGATAGACGGGGTGATGTCCTTCTTAAGGGAAATTGTTAAGTTTTCTTTTGCTTAAAGTGTGGGTCAATGGAAGTCCGGGGAAGTCTGAGTACCCGGATGATTTTGTGGTCATGATACCCCTGCCCTCGCTATTATAACTATTGGTTTATTGCTTGGTGCCAAGTACTTCGTGCAAATATTACTCTACGAACCATATATGTAATTCAGAAGAACACAAGGAACTGAAAAATTCCAATTGTGCCTTTGTGCATTTCGCATGTGATCCGTAGATCTTTATGTATGGAATGCACAAGGCACCACACCATGAGGAATTAGGCTGCCTATTCACTGTTTTTATGTGTGGCGACTGATGCGATGTACATCCTGGTTAGTGCAATTTGCAGTCGTCATTGTACTTCTAAGTTGAAACCATTGAAGGTTTTTGTTAGCTCATGTGATGCCTCATGCGATGCATACCTTATTTGGTGCGTTCTGCACGAGGTCCGCATGAGCCAACAGTCACCTACTTTGTTTTTTTAATTCTTTGCATTTCGTACTTTTTAGTTTATTAGATTCTTTTTGATCTTTTTCTTTCACATATGATGAAAATACAAAAAGATTTTGTTTTCATTTTTGGACTCACAATCTCCATGTGCAGAACATGTCTTCTAACAAGGGAAACACCGATCGGAGTTCACGAAGGCCGACAGCTCCCTCCTCCTCCAATCCAACCTCAAAGGGGAAGAAGAAATCCTTATCCTCCCGTAACCAAGTTTCAGAGGAGGAGAGAGTTCAGTTCGGAGTGGAAGGTATGAGGGAAATTTATGAGCGTGACAGAGGTAGGTCCTTTAACACATAGCAGAGTTTAAATATGTACGCAGTGGGGGATAACCTGCCTAACATCCCTAAATAGTTTGCCCACCGACAGTGGCAACCATTTCAAGAGGTACCCGGATATTATTACAAGGAGATAGTCCAGGAGTTCATTGCTTCATACCAAGCCACACAAGATGCTAAGGGCTACAAAGGAGGTTGTGAAACTTTTCCCGCCTTAGAATGCATCATTGTTCGAGGCAAGGAAATCTGGCTCACTCCAGATGCTATCAATGCTATCTATTGGAGTACTCCAATTGAGCCAGCACTTGCACTCATATCCAAGCTGGCTATCAAGAAAAAACCTCTTGAGTGGGCGATTCCTATCATTGCTCCTGACACACCTTTATGGGGTGCGAAAATCCACGACTGCCCTAGCACTTTGAGGCTTGCCTTTGGTATGACTTTGTTCTTTACTGATTCCTACCTTCTCAAAATGACCAAAAGTTCAGCCATGATAGGGCCATTCTAGTAGCCTCAGTCATGGTGGGGGACCATGTCAACTTCGGTGAGATTGTTGCCTTAGTGATCAAGAGAAAGTCTCGCCGGGAGAATAATGTATTCCCCTTCCCTGTGCTCATTAGTAAACTTTGTGCAAATGCAGGCATTCCTTATTTCAATTATGACACTCCTACCCCCACCACTAGTGTGTTGGATCTTGACAAGAAAATCGACTAGGATGCATCTCATTTCAAAAGACGTAGAGGTTGAGGTTGATGACTCAGATACCGAAGCAAATGCTTCCTCTCCTTCTAAGTCCACTTTAAAATCATCCATATCTACTATACCAAGAGGTCATTTGACCAAGAGTGGGCTCCAAGATATGGTGGACAATACCTATGATCATAAGAGGTAGCAAAATTCGTTAGCAATCAAGTTGCTCGGGTTGATTAAAGTGACTTTAAAAAGGGCCATGAAAGGAATGGTTGCAAAAATCACCTCACTCAGCACAAGGTTGGACACTGTTGTGGGTGATGTGAAGGAACTCAAGAAAGATGTGGACAAAGCCAAAAGGAAGCAACAAATTGAGGAGGTAGACTTGAGCAACTTACCTCCACCCCATTACACTCGTGGGCCTATGGATGAATTGCTTGCAGCCTATGTAGAGGATGATGCTGAACTATCTGGTCATACAAATGTAGAGCTAGACGATGATGTGAATCTAGATTTTCAGCAGGACCTTAGAGATTCCACGACTATTGCACACTCCCAAAAGGGTTGTGCAAGTCTTAGTGTAAAGACCAAAGTTGATGAGGCACCAGTGGATGATGATGAGGCATAGTCCTCTAGAAAGTTTCACTTTCTTTCGTTTGAGCTAATAGCATTAAGGAAAATTCTTCTTTTATGGGGAGGGGGTGGAATTATTTTCTTTTTATTGGTTGCCCGTGTTTGGACTTGAGATATTGTTTTTATTGCCCTTGTCGGGTCTTGCTAACATTCATAGTTCTGCTAGACTTGATTTGGCTGTTGTTGGGCATATTTTGGATAATTGTGATGCTTATTGCCCTTGTCGGGCCTTTAGATTATGTTTATTTTGTTTTGAGCATACTTGAGTGCCCTTGTCGAGCTTGATTTTTAAGTTCATTTGGTGATTGTGTGCCGGTTGGTCTTACACGCCCTATTGTTTTACTACCTGTGCTTATCAAATACAATAAAAGGCCTATGTTGAGGCTTGCTTTTAAATGAATTATGAGAGCACAAGTTGGTCATCGCCTTGTTAATAGTAGTTTAGCAATAAACTCCGAGAGTTTTCTTAATACCACTGTTCTTTTCCAAAGAGCAAAAGTTTTCTTTATTTTTCTTTTTATTTTATTTTTGTGTCAAACCGGGTTGGTGTTTCCCTATGATAGATTGAGAGACGACTTCCTTAAGGGAAAATTCTAAGTTTTAGTTTAAAATTGAGTTCGTAGTTGCTTGTCTCAAAATGGCCCACCGAAAAAAAATTATTGGCAAGATGTTTTTGAAAATAAAAGGAAGAAGGGAAATGAATTTTTGAGGAAAAGCATTCTCTTGTCATGACTTGCACACTCTCGCTTTAGCTTGATTGACTTACAAATGAGTGTGTAATGAACTCAGAATAGCTTGTCAAAAGTCTTTTGTCCCAATTGATTTTGAGACTAATGATAGAAGTTTTGTGGCATGATGTCTTGTGTGGTAAGGCTTTACCTTGATTCTCGTGCATGTGTTTCATTTTGAACTTGCCCCTAATATTGTTCAAAGAAAAATTCTAGGTGTGACCAAGCTTGGAAGATGACCTTAGGCCCTTTTTGATAGCCACTTCACCTAAATGACTTCCCTCAACATCAATCCTAGTGAACCCCTTTGAGCTTATGATTGTTCTTTGGCGCCTTGTTTAAGTCCTTGACCTTTTTGGAACCCATATCTTGGCCCCCGTCCTCCCTAATTGCTTGAAGGTGAAATGTAGGCTAAAAGCCTAAGTTTGGGGGGGAAATAAAAAAGTCAATATATGCAAATGCCTAAGTTTGGGGGTGTAGGTGATCAGATAAGGAGAAGAAAAGGAATGCACTTCATTTGCAAGGTATCACCTTAAGTTTGAATTGAAAATTACTCCAAAAGTTCAATCCAATGAGCAAAATGAAAAGCAAGAATAGGAGCTACCAAATAAAGATGATACAAGGAGTTTGATTGATCATGATTGAAAAGGAGAAGCTTAGGTTGTGTGAAGGAGAAATAACATGAAGTTGAAATCTGAAGATGTGAGTAGTGTTCGAAATGATACCAAAGAGCATTAGGGAGGTGTAGTCACTTGAACCAAATGAAATCCTCACCTTATCTCTAGCCAACATCGTAACCCACAAGTCCTTAGTGATTCTTAGCCTGTCTATCCTATATTAGTGGCAATTTACATGAAGGGCAAGCCTATGGGTTGATGTGTGTTCACTTGAACATCCGTGAGAGAGAATGAGTCTTCTTGGATCTCCTATAATCCCTTTATTTTGTGAATTGCATGATTGTGAGTGGGATTCTCTCTTGTGGTGAGTGGAATCATGCACTCCAATTGAAACATGAAGTATCTACTTCAATTGAGAGGAATGAATGAGATAAGTTGTATAGCGAATCTCGAGGCAAACCTTGATGGTTTATGCCAATGACTTGAGAAGCTTAAATATCTTATTTTGAATGAAAAAATTCCCTTGATTTTGAATGAGAAATGAAGTCCTTTTTAAAAAGGTTTTGAAATGACCAATTGCCTTGATGATGTTGTAGTTCAAATTGAGATAACCATTATAGTTGAGTCTTTTTGTTTAAGTCTTTTTGTTTACTCTTTCCCTTCATTTTTAGTATAGATTAGTCCTTTGTGCCTTGATTGAAGTCTAGAGCATAATTCATTCCTTATCTTGCTTGAGGATAAGCAATAGTTTAAGTTTGGGGGTTTGATAAGTCGGTGATCTACCAACTTTTTGAGCCTTTATCCATCAATTATTGCTATGTTTTGAATAGATTTAGAGGTTCTTATGACATTTATTGATATATATGCAGGTACTTGTGATCAAAGATGGAAACAAGGAAATGGACCCAAAAAGCGCTTAAAAGGAGCGAAGTGTGGAGTGATCGAAAATGATAAAGATTTTACCTTGAAATGCGGCACTTGTGCGACATGCACAAGCCTTGGTGCATTCCTCACTTCCCACCGCATGGAGCCTTGAATCGATCGAAGAATCTATTAAGGGGTGTGGTCATTGTGCGATGCGCACAACTCCTGGTGCGAACCTCACCCCCTTCGCATGAAGCCTCCTAAGTAGTTGAGTCATTGGTTCAATTGAACAGGGTGTGCAACGTGCACATGTTGACGTGCAAACCGCATGTTGCGCCACACACCACCCAAAGGGAATTTTTGTCCAAAATTTAGTTACATTTTGGGAAAGTATTTAAACCCATTTTAGGCATAATTGTAAATACAATTATTTAATTCTGAATAATCTTGAACAATTTTAGCTTTGAGAACAAGTTTCCTCTCTAAAAAAAAGAAGAGGGTTTCAATCAATTCTCTCTTCCAATTCTTAGTTCACCATTTGTGTATAAAATTGAGCTTAGATATTGAAATTACACTTAAATGAAGAGGAATTTGACTTACCCACTCGGTATATCTCTTTCCTTAAGCATGAGTAGCTAATTTCATTGTTTGGGGATGTGTAGATGATGTGTGTTTGACAAATGGGTATGGGTGTTGCAAATTCTTGCTTATAATTTCTTAATTGACATGGGTTTAGTAGTTTCACCATATTTGAACTCTAAAATTGGTGGTTGCAAACATTATTTTCCATACTTGGTTATGTTGTTGCTTGACAGAGAATTTCATATCTTCGGATGTGAAATTGCTAGTAGGAACTTAGGCTTCTATTTAGATTGAGACTAGAAATAACTCATATCGATGGAATCACCCATTTAAGGGTCTATTCTAGAAATAGTATGATCTTCTTAAGGTTAGCTTGGTTATTTATTGTTAAACAATGGTGCTTTAACCGAGACTATTGGATATATGGTTGTTGATCGAGAGATGAACGACCATACCTATGTCCAAGGCTACCTATGTCAATGAGAGAGAATTTGCATCAATAAGATATTGCCCTATCCCACACTAAATCCCTATTTGATGCATATCCCTAGTTGTCTACTCTCATTTGTGCACTTGTTTTACTTTATAGGCTTACTTGAATTGAGATTTTGTGACAGATATCCCAATTCCCCCCAATCCTTTACTTTCTTGTTTTTGAACACTTACCTTCTTAGTGAAGTCTTTTCATTAGAATCGTTATTGTGCTATCTACAAGTCTCTGTGGGTATGACCCCGACATTTTTTGGGAACTATAAATATATTTTTCTTGACGATCGCTGATACCTCCATCTTGGAGAGTATGTTTGAGCATTTATTATAGGCAGAAGAGTTATGTTGATCGGAGAGTTTGGGATTTAGAGTTCATGGTTAGTGACCGTATGTTCCTTCGGGTGTCGCCCGTGAAGGGCGTGATGAGGTTTAGGAGAAGGGTAAGCTTAGTCCTAGGTTTTTGGGAAATTGAGATCCTTTATTGCATTAGGGAGGTTGCTTATGAGTTGGCCTTGCCTCCTGCTCTTTCTAGTGTTCATCTAGTCTTTCATGTCTCTATGCTGTATCGATATATTTCAAATGAGTCTCACATGCTTCAGTGGGATTCAGTTCAGTTGGATGAGTCTCTAGCCTTTGAGGAAGAGCTTGTTGCTATTTTGGACAGGCAGGTTAGTAAGTTGAGGTCCAAGGAGATTCTGTCAATTAAGGTTCAGTGGTAGCATTATCCTGTCAAGGAGGATACTTGGGAGATTGAGATCGACATGCGGACCGGCTATCCTCACCTTTTCGAGCCTTCAGGTGCTATCCTTTCTCTAACTTTCGAGGGTGAATGTCCTTTTAGTAGTGGATGTTGTAATGGTCCTCTAGGTCATGTTCCATTTTTTGTGCTTTTTCTGCATTTTGAGTTTTCTCGTTGTAGTTGTAGGTCATTTATGACTTGCCGGGACTGACAGTTTGGTGCCTGGGCCATTTGTTAGGTCGTTATGATCATTTCTTTATTTTAGAACTTGAACTTAGGAAATCTTTGACTTCAGTCAACATTCTTGGTTAACATGCATGAAATCAAATTTTGACAATTCTGTTAGCTATGAAATAGGAATTTTGGTCTAGTGGGACCCTTAGTTGGGGTCTAGGAGCTCTTGGTTTGGTTTTTTCTTCTTTTTTGTATTTTCGGGCCAATTTGGCTAGAATGGTTGACTTTGGTGAACATTCAGTGAAGACGGCCTCGGATGGGAATTTTGTCAGTTCTGTTAGCTCTGGAATATCGACTTTGGGCTAGAGGTACCTTTGGTTTGGGTCCCGAGGCTTCTGGACTTGTTTTTGGCCTTTGAGTTCTATTTTGATTAAAGTTGGTTTTGGGCATGGGGCCTACTTTTTGTTAAAACAATCTTTGTTGGGAGTTTTGTCGATTCCATTGAGTTCAAAATGCTATTTCTGGTAGGGTAGCATGGTTGGCTTGTGTTCAAGGGGTTCCGAATGAATCTCAAGGGACCATCCGGAGAATTTTTAGCCTTATAGGTTTGATGGTTACTGTTGTGGGTTGTAGACCAGTTTGGTCATTGCGACCGCGAGGTGGCCCTTGCGTTCATGATGGTCTAGCTTTTTGACCATCGTGATCGCGAGGGTGGCACCTTGTTATTGCAATGAAGGCTGATTGGGACCTGGTCTAGTTTATTCTATGCGATCGCGTGGCTGGACCATCACGATCGCGATAGTCTGGCCAGCTCATTCCTCGCGACCACGTGGGGTCCCTCGCGATCGCGATGAAGGACCCCTGGCAGCTATATAAGCTGCCAACTTTGTTTCCTTCACCTCAAAAAGGAATTTCCTCCATTGTTAAGCTCCCAAGCTCTGATCTTAATCCCACGTATTCATCCCTCTTGGTCTGGTAAGTCTCCTTCTATCCCTCTTCTCTTTTTCGTTGCTTGATTCTCTTTATTTTTGCTAATTACCGTTGGTTTGCCTTTTTAAATTCTCCTTTAACTAGTAGAACTTTGGGGCTATTTTGAGTCCCAAAACGAGTCCCGTTCGCGCTCAACATTTGTGTATGGGTTCCTTGATCCATTGCAGATATAATTATGAGTTTTGTTTTCTGTTTCATTGTGCGGGCCACAAGGGTTATTTTCTGACCCAATTTCTGGCTCGATTTTTCCATATAGTAATAAGGGTGTCATTCTTCTTGTCTTGACACCAGGATTATGTTTGTGATAGCATGGCAGCTTTCTGAGGCTGTTCAAAAGGGGAAGACACACGAGTGACAATTTGTGTTTTCAGTTTGGCCCCAAGGTAGGTTACAATTTACTTTCCTAGATTGAGCTTAGTTGGATTTTATATCTATATATATTACTTCAACATTAGGATGTACTTTAGGTAGAATTAGGCTTAAATCCAGTGACTTGTATAATTTGGTGATTTCAGATCGTAGATTAGTATTATTTCCAGTTCATCCTTAGTTTAGGAGCTTGTTGAGTTACTGTGGTTAGCTTAGAATACTTAGTATGCTTTAGGAGGTTTTAGAGGTAGAGTAGATGTTTTTAGTTGTTTTCGTAGTTATTTTCCGTTCTTTCTGCCGTATTGTCAGTTATGTATGTAACTGTGGACCCGAGGCCATAGCACGGATTGGATAGAGTTCCAGGCCAGTTCTCTTATTTGGAGAGTGTTTTGCCCTGTTTGCCATGCTTGTGTGGTATACTCTTTGGATTTGGAAACTTATATACTCATATTGCATTTCCATACCTAGCGGTACACAAAAGAATGATTTTTCGAGGTTTTTGGGTCAAACTAGATATTTACTATGGTTATCATGATTTATGGATTTCAAAAGAGTTACCTTGGTTTTTCTTACTGATTTTTGGAATGGAAAGAAAAAGTTCTACTTTTATGCCGGTCCAAGAGACATTCCCAGACATTTTCTCTGTTTTACTTTCAATATATAAATTAATAGTCTGATGCGTTATTCCGGGCACTCCGATGCATTATTCAAGGTTTTACTTTCTATATATATCTATATCTATATATATACAGTCTGATGAGTTATTCCAGGCACCCCAATGCATTATTCCGGGTTTTACATTGTATACATTTATGCATCACATCATCCCTCATTGCATTGCATTATGCTTGAGTGTACTTGGATTGTCTGTTATCTTGATTTCTTTTTTGGTTGTTACCTTCTTCACTGTTAGCCCAGTTAGTTCTATTTTCAGTTTTATAAATAAATTTAGGTGGATCCCTGTAGTTAGATTACTTTCCTGTAATTTATATTATATATTATCTTTTTGTGCTCGGTCGGCTTATGATGCCTACTGGGTACCCATTGTTTTGATACTTATACTACACTCTGCATATTTTTTTGATGCAACACCTAGTACGAGCCACTCTCATTGATTCTCCTGTCGTTCGAGGCCAGCTATTGTTTAGATCGTGGTGAGCTCTCGACGTTTTGGAGACTCTTATTAATTTCCTTCTACATTTCTGTCAATATTTTATATTTTGGATAGACAGAGTCCATTGTATAGCTACTCCGTACTTTAGACGCTCTTGTACTGGTGACACCAGGTCCGGGTTAGTTCTTGTGTATATTTTTGTCTTCTTGGTCACTTTAGGGCCAATTTTGTATATCTATTATAGTTAGTACGTATATATACTTTTGACCCTGTTCTCCTTATATTTCTCTTCTGATTTCCTTATATTAAACTACTTTATTTTTTCTTTCATGTTGTTGGATGGACTTACCTACTGGGGGGTTATGTAGGCACCATCATGGCTCGATTTTGGGTTGTGAAAATAACGATACACTATTTATTTATCATATTTGTCGAGATTGTCGCTCGTTAGTTATTATTGTTCAGAGTCATCGTTGTGCCTCATGGTTAGTTGCTTATACTACTATATAGGATTTTATGTATAGATATCAATTTTCATTGATCGGCATCGTTGGCAAGCTGTAAAAGGGAAGTCCCAAAATAAGGTATGTTGAGGCTATATTTTTTTCTTCTCGGCATGATTCCTTAGAGCCTACGAGCGATATAGCTATTATATTGTAGACAAGCTATTTATAGTCATTGTGGTTGATTGTGTTGGCTGCCTGGTTAGACATATTTATCCCTGGGACTCTTATTCTACAGATAGCGATCTCATGCTAGACACGATCGCAACCTTGTCCTAGACACGACTTAGACTACTTGTATAGGTCGCTTGTAACTTATCTTGCTCACCTTTGGGGCTGCCTGAGTACTGTGATGCATTAGGCTATTCAATGGTTTGTTGTTTCCCTCGGGGCTATTATAGTTAGCTATAGAGATACAAATAGTGACTGAGGGGTTATATGCATGTTGGCCTAAGGGGCTATTAAGATGAGTTAAAGTCTACAAGCTACTTCGTTTACCTACGAGGCTATAGTAGAGCCTACGGGCTATTGTGATTGCCTAAGGGGATATAATAAAGCCTGTTCACTCACGGGCTATAATGTTTTCCTACAGGGGCTAGATTTAGGCTTACGAGCCAATGAGTTGTCTTCGTGGCTATAAGATATGCCTTACTGGCTTGGTAAAATGTTCATGAGGGGAAAAATATGTTGCCTACGGGACTAGATATGTTTCCTATAGGGCTAAATACGTTGCCTATGGGGCTAGATATAGATGCAAGAGCCTTTTGTACTCAGATACAGCTGTGAAGTGCCTTAGGGGATAGATATACAATTCCCTTCAGGGCTATACAGTTATACAATTACCTTCGAGGCTATGTGTAGAGTGCCTGAGGCGCTATTAGGATGTAATGATTACCTATGGGACTAGGGGATTACCAATAGGGGTATACCGATTGAATTAGCACCTCATGGGCTTATGGGGTCCTGGTAGGTGGTCTTGTATGCTCTTTGTATTTGTCGTGCTTATGGGGGACGGTTAGGTTATTGTTGATTATTATTGTAAGATGTGTATTAGGAATAGTTAAAGTGTACTATGTTGACCTTCTTCTCCGTGTACTTTATTATTTGATGATATTAGTTAGCTCGATTCAGGTAAGCGAACTGCTCAGTTTGTTAGGGTTTATAAGGTTAAGTCAAGAACATATAAGTATGTTGGGGGTAACCTCTGACTCCCTATTGGAGTATTTACTGTACATAAGACATCAGTCTTAGTTATTTATAGATTCAAGAGCAGGTAAGTACGCTTAGAATATCTTTGATTCTCTTATTTGATTACATATCAAAATTACATAATACTTGCTCAGTTATTAAGTTTCCTTGCATACTCGGTATATTATTTTTTACTGACGCCCCATTTCCTGTGGGCATTGCATGCATGCATGCATATTCTTATAGATGATCATACAGACCTTTTCAGTAGCACGGTCAAGCTTCAGTAAGTTGGTTAGCTCCCTCTTTTTAGAACTACCAAAGTTTTCAAGGTTCATTATTTTTTGTAAATAGATTTTGAGTAGGTCGGGGCCCTGTCCAGGCCAAGTTATTACTCTTAGAGGCTTAGAGACTTTGAGTTGTATAGATGTGCATTGTCGGCCCTGTTTGCCTTGTGGCTTTATCCTTTTTGCACAATGACCTATTAACTATGATCGTATAAGCTATATGTGTTTAGTTTATATATTTCAAGATATCATAGTGGCCTCGAGGTCCCATAAAGGATTTAACTTCTATTCTATATTAATTGCTATGATTAGTTATGGTTATTACAAGATATCTTGATAAGGGTCTTGATGGCCGAGGGCTTATTTTTATGATGAGATATACTTTCTTGTTTTCTTGATCTTGTGGTTGGTAGTATAATGATAGTGTGGCAGTCCAACAAGGGTCACCTCAGGTCTAATTTGGAATTAGATGCCAATTTCATTCCTAAGTCAGGGCATGACAAACTTGGTATCAAATCAAAGTCGTATCTTAGGGAGTCTGCAAGCCGTGTCTAGTAGAGTCTTCCTTATGGGTCTGATGTATACAAAACTTACTATCAAGAGCTTACATGACATTTATGATTTGTTACTGTTCCTTTATCTTTCGAGTCAAGCTATCGAGTTGTGTCACACCCCAAGCCTACACCCTGGACGCAACACGGGACCTGGAACCACAAGTGGCCCCAAGTTAACCCTCATGCTGGCATACTTCATGAGCAACTGAATAAAAATATGTAAACAAAAAATATTATGCGAAAGCTGAAACATATGTTGAGCTCTTGAAGAGTACTATAATAAACTTAACTTTACAAACTGAAATATATAATCATTTGAAAACTGATACAACTAACCGACTGACTGTCTATGAAGACTCTACTAACACTGACTACAGTTAGCCGGGACATGACCCCCAACTATCTTACATCAATGTATAATAACTGAATTAACTACTAAAACTACTAACTGACTAGAGTTCTCAAAAAAGGAGAACTCATTCCCTGTTGACTGGAGGCTGCGATTTGTCTGACCATAATCCTAGGAGCTACACCTAAAACCTGCATCATCAAAAGGATGCAGCACAAGAAGGTATGCGATCATGAGTTTGAATGTATTGATCATTTGAGATAATGCACTAACTTTGAAATCACGAGAAATATGTGTACACTAAAAGCATGGTTGAAAAATGGACTAAGAATAACATCTGAAGTGCATAAGTCAAAACTGTAGAATATAAGCTCTTTTACTGAAAAAGGTGTAAATCATGTTTTAGTGCAACTGAGATGCAAGTCATGAGTCATGCTAAAAGTAAATCCCTGGGTGAGTTTCTTCTACTGAACATGCTGAAAATACTGATATAGTGTGCTAAATGCAAGATGAAAGGTATAATTTAATGCAATGACTAAGTATATAGACATGCAACTGTATAATACTGAGCATAACTGAATAACTGAATACAAGGTCATGCAATAATAAATATGGACCGTGGGAGCTACTATTAACCGACATACCCCAAGCTGAGCTAACTATAGGGCCAACCTGTAACCCTGGATGGGAGGGTGTTCATACCATTCCAAGGGTACAAACATTTTATGGCATGTATCCACTAATCTGATGTCCAATAAGGGACTAGGGTGTTAAGCCTAAACTGATGGGTGACCCCTATAAAACCTATGGTGGCACCATAGTTCTGGGTCTTAGGGACTGCTGCTAAAGGTCTCAGCCTAACTGAAGGGTGAGCCTTCATCCCCTTGTTCGCTCGGTGTTAAGTCTACTTCTAACTGAATATTAATAAATAAATAAACTGACATACTGGATAGCTCAAAATACTGACTTTCTGAGAATGCAAAGTAATGTTGAGACTGAAAGCATTCTATTTTTCTGAAAAGTTGAAGGTTGATAACTGGGTACTTTAATGCTTAGAACTGAGTACTAGTAGACTAGGCTAAATTCTGAAGAAAAGTTAGTTCATGTGAGAATACTACAATTTCATGCTAAGTTCTTGAAAAGAAAGATAATTCATGCAGAAGATGTTGTAAATCCAGGCTAAGTGAGTTTCATCTAAATTCGAGGGATTTCAGGAAAATATCTATAAAACCTCTTGCAATATCACTTAAACATATGCGGGGAACATATAGTATCATGAGGGATTCAGTTTTGCAAAAATATACATAGTTGGGTAAAATCAGGCTATGATTCAGTTCTTCTAAAATCTGAGGTTTTGAAATCTAATTGCAGGAATTTATGTAGAAATCGTTCTAATAAGAATAGTAGTCATGTAGGATTCTCAAGAGATCGAATTCATAATAAAACACTTGTTTGGGTATGAACCCTAGAATCATAACTTGTAGAAATCATAACTGAAAAATGAACTTTGGGCATTAGGGTGAAAGGAGATCCTCATTGAATACCCACATACTTGGTGGAAGAAGATCCCTGAAGAACATCTGAAGTTTGAAGCTTGAAAGAGAAAGCCCTAGGTCTGAAGGTTGGAGAAGAGCGTTCTTTTCTTTTCTTGAAACTTGAATAGATGGAATGAGGAGATAGAAAGACTAAATACGGATAAAACCTCTCCATATAGGCCCAAAATGACTTAGTTTAAGAATAAAAAGCAAGGTGGGTAAAGTCTAAAATACCCCTGAGAAAACTAAGTAAAACTGCTAAAAAAACTTGTCGTCGGGTTCCACGGACATGAACCACGACCCATGGAATAAACCACGGTCCGTAGATGGAAGTCGTGGCTCTCAGACCACTTTTTAGGCTTTTGGACTATTTCCACGAGTTGGTTTCATGACCCGTGTAACCTTCTCATGGTTTTTAGACAAACAATTGAGTTCCAGGTCTGATTTCCATTGATGCAATCCATGGATCATGGTTTGATCCATAAGCCGTGGATTCCTCTCATAGTTTATGTCTGTCATTTTGATAGACAGACACCCTTTATTAAAACACTGATAACATTTTACTCCGGACTCATATTAATGCACGGTCGAGAGTGTTGCAAAGAAGACTCAAAGACCTTCAATTTGGTGGGTACTAGGCTAGATAAATCTCTATGTAATATTCCCATTGACTGTGACTAAACTGCATTCCGAGTGTCTTTGTAGAGAAGAGAGAAATATTCCCCTAAGATAGTCTGGGATAAACACGAGTTATGATCGTTTGAAGTGAACCCTAGTTTAGTCTTACATGAATACTTGTGTTGGTGTGCTTTCAACTTAACTTGTTTATATATGTTTCTTATAAACATGATTCGCATCTAAAACACTTTTCACACTAGGGAATTGATCATGAAACTCATGAAAATGGTTCGGGTCTTACCTTAGAATTTTTGGGGTGTTACAATATCTCCCTCTAAGGATCATTCATCCTAGAATGAAAACTAACTAGGCTGAGGTTGTGGGGGAAAGAGCTGCAATCCCACCAACTGAGTTCTAAAAGTTGGAGTACTGACATGAAAATTGATTTCTGACTGAAATATGAACTAGATGGATTCATGAGACCAATAGGACATGAAACTGAATATATAACATGATAATTGGTCTGGAATAAGAGTAGGAACTTAGCTGAAACTCATAAAGAATGAACGTATTCTTAGAAATTGAGTTAGCTGAATGGAACATAAAACTGGGAGGAGTAACTGTATGAGAAAGCAAGTTTCTTCTAGACTGAACTTACTAGCATGGATTGAACTGAGCCTAAGGCCTCCTGGCCTTAGGAATGATTTTCGGTAGGTCTGAACTAATCTGATATGAGGAGTCTACTATCTTTCTGTCTGAAGCTACTAGATATAAGGTATGAGCACCCTGGGCAGGGAGTAAGAACAAGACCATTCTCGCCTTAAACCATATGGTTGACAACTTTCAATCTTAGGAACACCCTTTTTAACTACACCAACATTTTTAAATACCACACATACCATTTGCAACTAAAATTCTCACCAGCGCACATAAAGATGCAAAGGGCTGAGTCTAACTACTCTATTTCACCATGTTTTAGCCTCTCAACTAAGTTTCTTGCATCTGGAGTTATCTCCCAAGAATGAAATTCCTTCTTATCACGAAAACCTACTAACATTGAACTCTAATCAATGGGTCACTAGTTGAACAAAGCAAAGGCCCACATGTATTTCATAATGATATTCAAGCCTATTACTATGATCATCCTATGGATTCTTTGTAGCTTACACTATCTAAGAGTTCTCTCTTTTTCCCTAGCATATCTAGAAACTGTAACTGCAAGAACTTCTACAAAGGAACACAAAAAATAAGAAAGGCTAGGACTTCCCATCTAGGATACTACTTCGTTCCCTCTAGTAACAACTATAACAACATAAGCCAAGATCACTGAAGGAATAGAATGGGAGCATGAGCATCACAAATAAAGGAATACTGATCAGTCTTGACTTATACTTAGCATGATATGGCCACTCAAGGTAAGTTTTGAGAAGTAAAGTGCAAAGAACTGAGTGTCTCACATTCTGGATAGAGGAATCATGGTTAGAGTAAGAAAATCATAAGCACAAACTATTCAAGAAATCTGGTCTGAGCATATACATGATGTAGCATTATTTCATTAGCCATTAAGTCATATCTTGAAGACTGAACTGAGTATATAGAGCTAATCATATTGTGAGACATGAGTTCACATATATAGCGAGCCTTATAACATAAAACTGGGATTCAATGAATCATAGAGTAAGATTGGAATTGCTATCTGGAGAAATTTCTGTTGTTTTAGGAGATGAGCATGGACATGAATCTGCATGGAGCACATGAATTTGTTCATGAATATGGCACAAATACGTCTAAGTATGGTGCCATATTGATTGAAGCACTAGGAAATCCGCTGGAATTAGAATGGATCAATATACCATCAGAGCTCTCTCTAGAATTCTATACTAGTTGAGTTGCAAGACTCAACTTGGATCTTCATTCTATCATCTCCCCCTTAACTCAAACATCACCCTTCTAAGTTTGTAGATCTCTCTCCCAAACTAGGTTATAATCAACTAACTCTTGTAAGGTTGAAGTATCACTGTACCCCTGGGCGCTAAACTCTCCCTGATAGGCTATAAATGAAAGATGTTAAACCCTAGCTAGGTCTTCTTCTGAGACATCTCTTAGTTTTCTCTTTACTTTTAAAGCTATCACTAGAGGACTCATAATCTTACTGGCATATATTACCACTTCCTCTGACACTTAGCTATCTTACTTTTGCTTATTCGTCTACTAACATCACATCTCTAAGTTCACATTGACCCAAATCAACTGAATTAAAACCATGCTAAGGGACTCAACATCATTTATCTGTAATCTCCTAAATATCATGCACAACATACTAATCTGGATACACACCTACCCTTCTGCCATTCAAGGATCTCCTTCACCTAGTTTAAACATGCTCTGAGTCACCTTAACTAATCATTATTCCTCTACATACTACTATAGAACCTACACATAACTTATTACTCCTCCATAAATACCAAGGTACTTATCAACCCAATACTCACCTTATAGCAGCTATACTTCTAAATTCATATCTATAGCTCTGGGGTCATCTCACTACTTATAACTCATATCATCTCTATTCACACTAACTGTTGCGTGATTATACAACCCAAGTGTTTAGGGAACCATAGCTTTTATCTAAGGCACCATTCATGGTACAATTTCTAGAAGAGGATCTGAGAACACATTCTACTATAAGCTCACCTTGCACAAGCAAAAGAAGGTACATGCCTTTGAATCAATAGACTTAACGCATTAGTGGGCTCCTCTCAAGACCTTGTGTAGTCTGTTAACTTTTTGATGACTCTATCTGAGAGCATCTCACTGATAGGAATCTGAACTTAACTATTTTCACCACCTCGAAGATGAGGTGTGGTTGGAGGGAATAGAGAAATGCATAAACCTGTATACGCTTCATAAGGAATAGTTCAACTGCACGATCTGGAGTATGAAAGAAGGGAAACATTTCCTAAATGCCCAGTAGCCTCCTAATTATAAGTGTGGTGCATAACACACCCATAATCAAGACTACACTAGACACGGCTTCACAGAAACCCAAGGACACTTGAACTATAGGCTCTAATACCAACTTTGTCATGCCCCGAGCCTACACCCTGGATGCAACATGGGACCTGGAACTAAAAGTGGCCCTAAGTTAACCCTCATGCTGACATACTTTATGACCAACTGAATAAAAATATGTAAACTAAAAAAAACATTATACGGAAGCTGAAAAATATGTTGATGTGATCACCCTCTAGGTCATTTCAATTTTTCATCGCATTTCTATGTTTCGATCTTTCCCTCAGCGACTATAGGTCATTTATGGCTTGCCGGGACTAAGTTTGGTGCCCCGGCCATTTCTTAGGTTGTTATGACCATTTCTCTATTTTAGAACTTGAACTTAGAAAATCTTTGACTTTGGTCAACATTTATGGTAAACGTGCTTAAAATCAAATTTCGACAGTTTTATTGGTTCCGAAATGATGATTTGGGTCTAGTGGGATCATTTTTCTGAATCTGAGTGCTTTTGGTTTGATTTTTGTGTTACTTTCTGTGTTTTCAAGATAGTTTGGTTGTTAGGGTTGACTATGGTCAACATTCAAAGAAGACGGCCTCGGATGGAAAATCCATCAGCACTGTCGGCTCTGGAATGTCGATTTTGGGCTAGAGGGACCTTTGGTTTAGGTTCTGGGGCTTCCAGACTTGTTTTTGGGTTTTGAGTTCCGAGTTTGTTTTTAGCGTGGGGTCACCTTTTAATTAAAACGATCTCCGTTGGGAGTTTTGTTGATTCTACTAAGTCCAGATTGCTGTTTTTGGTAGGGTAACATTATTGGTTTGTGTTCACGGGGTTCTAGATGAATATCGAGGGTCCGTAGGATGAACTTTTGACCTTTGTAAATAGTTGGTTGCTGCTATAAAAGTTGCAGACTAGTTGTTCATTGCGATCGCGAGGTGGCAATCATGTTTGCGATGGTCTATCTTCTTGACCATCACAATCACGTGGGTTGCCCTTCGCGAACATGATGAAGCAAGCTGGGACCCAGCCTAGTTCTCTCTTCGTGAATGTGGGGCAGGACCGTCGCGTTTGTGATGGTCTGGCTAGCGTTTCCTCGCAAATGCGTGGGATCCTTCGCGATCGCGAGTAAGGACCCCTGGAAGCTATTGAAAACTCCAACTTCATTTTCTCCTTCATAATTTTGAACAACTCCATTGTCCAGCTTCTTTGCATCAGTGTTCTTCATCCGGTAAGTCGCCTCATCACCCCTATCCTCCTTTCGTGTTTATTCTCCTAATACTCCCACTAAAACTCCATTCTTGTAATTCTTAGGTTTGGGTGATCCTTGTAGAGATCTATTGGGGCTGCATGTTCGTGAGTCCGTGCTACTCACTTCCATGACGGGTTTCTATTGTTCGGGGTAAGCTTCTACCTTTTAAATTCAGAGTTTTCCCATTTTTGACTCCTTGAGTTAGTAGCACTTCACCGTTTTAGGCCCCGAATCGAGCTCCGTTTGCGCCCAAACTTTTGGTATGGGTTCCTTGACTCACCGCAAGCATAATTGTGAATTTTGCTTTCTGTTTTGTTACGCGGGACCCGAGGGTCAATTTTTTGACCCGATTTCTAGCCCAACTTTTTGTATAGCAATGTGGGTGGTGTTCTTCTCATCTTGACACCTAGATTATGTTCTTGATAGCGTGATAACTTTCTGAGACCATTCGGAAGGGGAAGGCACATAAGTGATGGTTCGTTCTTGTAGTTCGACCCCGAGGTAGGTTACGGTTTACTTTCTAGACTGAGTGTAGTTAGATTTTATATATTTATTTGATACTGGAATGTTAGGTTGGATTTTAGATAGATTAGGCTCAAATCTTATTTATCACTTTAATTGGCCATTTCAGATTTTAGTTTAGAAATGTTATGTTATCCTTAGCCTAGGATCTTGTAGTATCTTTATGGCTAGTATAGGATCCTTAGTATACTTTTAGGAGGTTTTAAAGGTAGAATAGAGATTCTCGGTGCTTTTTGCTTTATTTTTGGTACCCTTTTTGCTTTATTCTACCGTTATGTGTAACTGTGGGCCCGAGGACATAGCTTGGATTTGGATGGAGTTCCAGGTCAGTTCTCTTGATTGAGAGGGTACCTTGCCCTATGCTTCCTTGTTGTGCGTGTTTTCTCTAAATATGGAAATTTATATGCACATACTGTATTGTCATGCTTATCGGTACAAAAAAGAAGGATTTTAAGGCTTTTTGGTCCTACTTTTGGCAACTAATGGGTTTTCATGATCATTAGGCTTTTAAAAGGATTGCTTTGGAATTGCTACTAATTTTGGGAGGAAAAAGGAAAAATACTACTTTTTATGCATACGTTGATGAGTCTGAGGTTAAATTCTGAGCGCCCATTGTGTTATCTCGGGTTTTACTTTTTATGCATACGTTGATGAGTCCAAGGTTAAATTTTAGGTGCCCAATATGTTATCTCGGGATTTACTTTTATGCATACATTGATGAGTTTGAGGTTAAATTCCGAGCGCCTGATGTGTTATCTCGGGTTTTACTTTTATGCATACGTTGATGAGTCCGAGGTCATTTTTGGGCTCCCCGATGCTCTATATCGGGTCTTTTTCTTCCTGCACTCATTTGATAAGCTCGATGTTCCATCCCGGGTGCCCGAGTACTAGATACCGGGTTTGACTTGTATACATTTATACATTACATCATTGTTGCATCGCATTGCATTGGCTTTGGGTGCGTTTGGATTATTGGATGATTTGAGTTGGTCTTGTTATTACTTCACATTTTATAGCTTTGGTTGTTTTGATTTTTGGCTTTATAACTAGATTTAGGTGGATCCTTATATTTTAACTACTTTCCTGTATCTTATCATTTATATATTATCTTTCTGCGCTCGGTCGGCCTATGATGCTTACTGAGTACCGACTGTCTTGGTACTCATACTACACTCTGTATCTTTTTCTGATGCAGCACCTAGTACGAGCCACCCTCTTTGACCCTCCTGTCGTTCGAGGACTATTGTAGTTTGGATCGCGGTGGGCTCCCGGTGCTTTTGGAGACTTTACATGCTTTTCATCTTGTACAACCTGTCTATATTTTGTATTTTGGGATAGACAGAGTCTGTTGTATAGCTACTGCTTACTTTCATCGCTCTTGTACTAGTGACACCAAGTCCGGGTTGGTTCTCATGTATGTTTTTTCTATTTGGTCACTTTAGGGTCATTCTTTTGTATATTTTGTACGTTGGTATGTATGTATGCTATTGGCCCTATCTTTTCTTTATATCTTATGCTTCTTCTTAGTTTAATTATTATTACTGTCTTCCGCAATCATTGGGTTTTGGCTTATCTATCGGGTGGTTATATAGACGCTATCATGGCCCAGTTTTAGGTCGTTACAGAGTTGTATCAGAGCACTAGGTTCACTGGTCTCACCATTAAAAGAGCAAGTGTCTAGTAGATACTTGTAGATCAGTATGATGACATCCATATCCTATCTGCGAGAGGCTATATGACATTTCTAGGAAATATTCCACCTTGTTTGATTCCTGATCATGCGTCCTTGACTCTATCAAATTCTAAAACTTCAGTTGTTTCATTCCTCCTTAGAAACCTAGGGCAAGTACGATAATGGGCGACGATGAGGCTTCTATGCCTGTTACTTCAGTGCTTCCTTCAACCCCAGGATTTTAGAGTATGGGCTTACCGCTTTGGCTAAGAGGGGGTTTGGGATTAGCCCAACTTCCGGTGTGGTATATGGCTATCCTAGTTCTTTAGGGCACCATGGCTTAGAATCTGAGCCTTCCAGAGGGTGTATCTATATCACGGGTATGGGCAGCACCTGGTTCTTCGAGAGGTGCTTTGTCTAAGTTTAAGGTTACGGTTTCCCCTACCTTAGACTTCGCATTTATCGGTTATAATTGTATTAATTGGCATCCTTGGGTTGGGTATTCTAGGTTGGCACCCCAGACCTTACCTGCTTTTTCTGCCATCTTATTTCTTGCTTTGGCTGTAGTATTACACTTATAGCCCCGCGTGGCCTTGGTATATGCCTTTGGACCATAAATGGTGGGATATTTGGGAATGTTCGCGAGTCCGAAACATCAAGTTGTGATTTTAGGTTGGTCATGTATGTTTTAGAGCTAATTGTGCCTGTGCAGGGCCTATAGGTTAAGTATTAGTCATTGGGCTATTGTCTGTTTGCGATCATATCATTCAAGCAAAGGGATTCCATCATATTTTACAACTGTTTTGGCTATGGGCTTACTATAAATGGTTTATAAAACTTGTATGGCCCTGAGGGCCCATTTTCGGTAAAATGATTATAAAAGGAATTTGAAACTGACTTTATGGATTTTCTTAGAGTAAAAAGGAGTATTATGATAATTTTATCATCAATTTTCTACTGATACTAGGCTCGGTTGTGCCATAGCGCTAGACATGTTTTTATTATGAATTTAGTCCCAGATACACTTCAGGCACCTTATATAGGGGTCTGAGATTTGTGGTTTACTATTTTAGACCCGGATAGACTCCTGGCGATTATGCTTTGAGATTTCTCGATTTTTTTTATATGGTCACTTAGACCTGCATGGATCTTGCCAATCCGGACTAGGGGCCATGAGCTACGAGTGCAAGGGGAGGTGCATACAGCACTATGGTCATACCTAGTTCCATCATATCATTCATATTGTGTTAGGATTCTTGTTTGCTAGTTATTTCAGTGTGCGCTCAGCTAGTATAGGATGCCGGAGGAATTGTGTGCTCTTGTGTGAGATCCTCGGGTGTAGGGATGCTAGTCGGGACTGTAAGTGCTCTAACGTAGGCTCTCTTCTTGTAGTGTTAGGTAGCGTCCTTCTGATCAATTGTAGATTTACTTATTCCATCCTATAGTAGTACTTGCAATTTTAGGATGTATGTATCTGAGTTCTCGGTAGTTGAATTCTTTAGTAGTAGATAGGGTGTATTGACCTTGTGAGGTTGCTACCTAGGGTTTTCACTCGTGGGCAGGTCTTGTTAGCTTTATTTCTGGTATTAGTCGTGGTTCTAGGATTGGGCTGAGTGTTTTATTTTGTCTAGCGGCCTTAGGTGGTTGTTTCCTAGGCCGTTATCTATCATATGCTAGGAGTCATTCTATTAGTATGGTGTGATACCGGTGGTAGTGACAGAGTTTGAACTCCTGTCTTAAGTCGGGTGGTGTTGGTTATGCTGATGAGCATTGGTTGGTTTTGTTTTCTCGGGTGATCTGAATCGACCTTCCTTAGTATTGAGTTTTGTAAGTTAGAAGGTATGGTTTGGTTTTGTGGTTCCTTCTATTCTAAGTCTAGATGAGTTTCTTTCCGCCCTCCCCAGTTCTCGATGATATCATCGAGTTTGAGTATGGCATTGTGGTCGAGTTTTGGCTTTATCTTTTTGGCTAAGTGTTGATTTTAGCATCGTGACTGAGGTTTGACTGTGGAATTGTGGCTTTGCGGTTGGATTTTTTATTATAGCATTTTTTTGTTTGAGTTAGGCATTCGGCCTACCCTTGTTTTGTCATATCAAGTGTTACCGGTAGGAGTAGTGGGAGCTAAGGGAATAGCTTCAGGTTACATTTGAGAGAGAGCTTGTTAGGTTTGGTGTTTACTTAGAAAGGGTTTGGTTGGGTTTGGGAAGGAGGGTGATGACTCCTTGTTCGTGCTTATGTGTTTTAGTAGTTAGTGAAGGTGACGGTTGAGAGTTGTTTGGGTTTGTGTGTGTTGACACGATTTGACTGACTACATATTACAGTAGATTTTCTTTGATTGGTCTGAGGTCAGAATTCCTATTGGTGAGGGATCGAGGTAGTGGTCATTTTCAGTACTACCTTTGGGGACTCATTGCATTAGTTGTGATTTCCTGTGTTGTTCCGTAAATGATCCAAGTTTTTATAGCATTATGGTTTAGGCAAACTGTATGTTCAGAGCCTAGATGACTCCAGTTCCTATGTGTTCATCAGTAGTGTATGGGTCTACACAGAGGTTTGACAGACATATTGGTTTCTAACTAGTATTGGATTTCAAAATCGTGGGCTAGCAAACTACCCCGGATGGTTCGTGGTTGGTCCTTTTCAGTTGCAGCCTCTTGAATTGGAAGGCAATTAGTTTGGACAACTTGGCTCTCCTATTTCAAATTATGGAATGACAGTTGGCCTTTGACACCTAGTCCTTGGCTAACCTTTGAGTTATGATGGACATTCCAGCTTTCAGTGGTTTTCTAGATAGTACGAGGTTCCTTCTACTATGGTTGGAAAAATTTAGCAGCATAAGTTCAAGATTCAGCGGTAGTGTATTATGTGTGATCAGATTATGCGAGTTGAGACTAGCGAGGCTATTGTGGGTTCTAATGATACTTTGAGAATGGTGGTCACCTTTGTATCCCGAGGGTTTAAAAGCTTAGTTTGTTGGTTCTTCAAGGGTTGTCTGTTATGTGGGGTCCCAGTGTTGGTTGGACTCGGCCAATTTGGACTAGTAGTTCGGTATGTTGCAGGCTTCAGAGTCGGTAGTATGGTGTGCTGATGCAGTAGAACGGTTGATTCGAGCCAAAGAACTGAATTGATGGGTAATGCAAATTTCTATATCTAGATGGCGGTCTTGGACTTCAGGAACCCTTTCCTTGCCTACGGGGTATTCTGACTTGATATTTGTAGTGTGGTTGACATCTTCCTAAGTTGAGACTGGTAAGGTGATTTTAGAACTCATGTAGTGTTTGAGTGTTTGGATCTTATTTGGTGGTTAAAGAGCTCATGGTAGTATTACCATAGTCCTTGGAGGGTCTTGGTTTTGGTTTGGGTCATTTGGGCAGGTTGCCCTGGTTCATTCGGTTTTCATTGTTTCAGACTTGGCGCGGTTCAACGAGGTTGGGTTCATTCTATAGTCAGAAGGTTCTCCATTGGGTACCGGGTGTTCATACATGCCTTTTGCAACCCTGGTGTGCAAGCCTCAGTCGAGTTCAGATGTTAGTTCAGTCGATTGGTCTTGATGAGTTCAGGTGGCTAGGTTGGTGTTAGTAAAAGTGGTCGTCCTTTGGTTGGTCGTCAGTCGGGGTAAAACAACTATAGTTTTCGAGGATGAGTATCGAGTTATCATGTTGGAGGTCAAAAGATAGTAAGCCATAACTTAGTTTGGATTAAATCAGAGTTAAAAAAGGGGTGACTTCGTTTGTGGTGGAGTGAAAGCGGGAACTAGAGATCTCCGACGTGTCTATTAATACTTCGAAAGTGGCTCGAGTGTGTGGCTTGTGTGCAGATTCATAGTTATGGTGCAAATAGATTCAGATCAGAATAAGGGGTTTTGCGAATCAGTGGGTTCATGAGTTAGAGTTTTAGGCTGCTGGCTTTTCTGGGTAAACTTGGTTGTGATGTTAAGGATTCTGATCCTGTGTGTTGATCACCTTGATTCTCTAGTTTCAGGGTTGTGTGGTGCTTCTGATCGAGATTTTTGAGGATTTTTTTGGTTGGGAGATCTTTGGAGGATTTAGAGTTAAAGGTTAGAGTCTAGTTTGGCTGGGGAGGTGTTGGGGGTAGGTAGTTTTCCTTTGGTTTAGCTCTGTGGGGTGTCGTCCAGTCGAGGAGGCTACCCGGTTTTCCGAGTGAGTGGTGCGGGCTTAGTATCTATCTTTGTTTGAGTCTTCTGGTGTTTTCCTTCTTTAACTTTCGCGAATGAAAGTTCTTTTAGTAGGGGATGTTGTAATGACCCTCCAGGTCATTTTCTATTTTTTGTCCCTTTTCTCTGTTTCGAGCTTTCCCTCAGCGGCTATAGGTCATTTATGACTTGCCAGGACTGACGGTTTAATGCCGGGGCCATTCGTTAGGTCATTATGACTATTTCCCTATTTTAGAACTTGAACTTAGAAAAACTGACTTTGGTCAACTTTCTTGGTAAAGTGCTTAGAATCGAATTTTGACAGTTTCCATTGGCTTCGAAACAGGGATTTGGGTCTAGTGGGACCATTGGTCTGGATTTGAGTGATTTCAGTTTGATTTTTGTGTTGCTTTTTGTGTTTTCAAGAAGTTTGGCTGGTAGGGTTGACTTTGGTCAACATTTGGAGAAGATGACCTCGGATGGAAAATCCATCAGCGCTGTCAGCTCTGGAATGTCAACTTTGGGCTAGAGGGACCTTTGGTTCAAGTCTTGGGGCTTGCGGACTTGTTTTTGGGTTTTGAGTTCTGAGTTGGTTTTGAGCGTAGGACCCACTTTTTGTTAAAACGATCTCTGTTGGGAGTTTTGTCGATTCCACTGAGTCCGAAATGCTATTTTTTGTATGGTATCATGGTTGGTTTGGGTTCACGGTGTTCTGGATGAATCTCGAGGGTCCATCGAATGAACTTTTGGCCTTTGTGAATAGCTGGTTGCTGCTATAAAAGTTGCAGACCAGTTGTTCATCGAAATTGTGAGGTGGCCATCACGTTCCCGATGGTCTAGCTTCTTGACCATCGCAATCGCGTGGGTCTCCTTCATGACCATGATAATGTCGGCTGGGACCCGGCCTAGTTCAATCATCGCGAATGCGGGGATGGACCATCGCTTTTTCTGATGGTCTGGTCAGCGTTTCCTCGCAAATGCCTGGGGTCCTTTCCGATCGTGAGAAGGACCCCTAGCAGCTATTTAAAAATCCAACTTTATTTTCTCCTTCACAATTTCGAACAACTCCATTGATAAGCTCCCAAGCTCCATTTCCAGCTTCTTTGCATCAGTGTTCTTCATCCGGTAAGTCCCCCCGTCACCCCTCTCCTCCTTCCGTGCTTATTCTCATAATTTTCCCACTAAAACTCCATTGTTGTAATTCTTAAGTTTGGGTGATCCTTGTAGAGATCTCCCATGAAGACAAACCAACCATGCTAAGCTACCAAAAACTGCATTCTAGACTCAATAGAATTGACGAAACTCCCAATGAAGATTGTTTTAATGAAAAGTGGGCCCTATGCCTAAAAACCTACTCGAAACTCAATAGCCCAAAACAAGTCTGGAAACTTCAAGATCCAAACCAAAGGTCCCTCTAGCCCAAAGTCAACATTCGGGAGCTAACAATGCTAGAGGAATTTCCATCTGAGGTCGTATTCTTTGAATGATGACCAAAGTCAACTTTACAACCCTGAAAACATAGAAACCAAGACAAAACCAAACCGAAAGCTCCTGGACTCTGATCAAGGGTCCCACTATACCAAAATCCCCATTCCAGAGCCAAATGAACTATCAGAATTCGATTCAGAGCACGTTTATCAAGAAAATTGACCAAAGTCAAAGATTTTTGAAGTTAAAGTTCTACAATAGGGAAATGGCTATAACAACCTAACAAATGGCTTGGGTACTGAACTGCCAGTCCCTGCCATTTATAAATGACCTGTAGCTGCTGAGGGAAGGCTCGAAATATAGAAAAAGCACGAAAATTAGAAAATGACCTTGAGGGTCATTACATTAGTGTGGGTGCCACTCACGACCAATTGGGTCATGACATAGAAGTGATCTTATAAATTCAAAGACTAAAAGAAACATCGATGGGAGTGAGACTTTTTTCAATTTGACCAGATAAAAAATAATGGTAACCCAATATATGTTATTGGAGATCCCATAAATTAGGTTCATATAAGTAATAACAAGTCATAAGTTGATCAATTAAGCAATATGGAATTATGTCCCTCTTATGATTTGTTATGTAACACCTCAGCAGTTCGAATGTTGGATTAACTTGTACTTTTGGGGTAAGACTAAGAGTTCTTAATATATTAGAGATGATGTTTTATAAAGTATTATAATTGCACAATGGTCGTATGTTATGTTTTGAAGTCAAGCAAGTTGTAAAATAAAAGTTAAGGAAAGTTATCGTAAATTCCATTAAGAAATTCTCCGAAAATTTGGGTCAAATGTCTCAAATATTTTCTCCCAATATATAAAGAGTTAGAAGGCCCATAACTTACCAAATTGAAGGTCTACGACTATAGTTTCCAACACACTAAACCATTTGTGTGTACGACATCCAAATAGAGAGATATTCGCATATTTGTAAGACTGCACAAACATGTATTTCAAGGTAGGCCCCCTAGCCCCTATGTCGGTTTAGCTTTATAAAGGATGATTTCCTTTAGTTTTAACACATAAAATTCACCAAAAAATCAGAGAATTGATCCTCTAAATTCTCCATTAATGTTGGTGCTTTCAAATCAAAAGTTTAACGGAATTTGCTCTACATTGCGAGCTCATCATTTTGGTATAGTTTACACCATCAATTTCATGGTGTATCACCATGGGTGTTGGGCTAGCAAGGTAGCAGGTGATTATTCAGTATTTGGAAGTAGCTATGGACATATATTATCATGGTAAGGATCTCGTACACTTATATATTTGTTGAATCGAGATTCTAAGCTTCTAGTTATGAAAGGTCATAGTTGCCGATGACATGTAGTAATTTCTTGTTGATTTTTGCTTCATTTGTTGTTACTGCAAAGAGGCAGATTATTTAGCTTGGGAATTCAATTCCTTTTTTCAAGAAAATCTTCCCCCTATGACCCTACATCATAATTACATGTTATAGTATCATTTTTACAACTTTCTGAGCCATGAAGTGGTGTTGTGGACACCATGGCTTTAGACAGTCCCTTTATCTTATTACATTTGGTTATTTTTTTTATGTACTGATGGGTTAAGGTGTTGGAGGGACTGGGGGTTTTTGTGATTCATATTGGAGACACGTACGATGGTTGTTGGATTGAACAATGTAAATACGCCTTGAAATAGTGCCTCAGGAGCTCGTCGCTCCTTTGAAATGTGGTTGGCATATTGTTTTTGGATTTAGCTGCCATTTATTATTGTTATTGGCCTAATTTCATGCTTTGGAGTTGGCTGGTCATATGTGTGACATTAACACCTTAATAGTTGTCTATGACTCATTCTTGCAGACTTATTGATTTTAGCAATTGTTCTGTTATATTAGGTTTGTCGAGTTTCATAGAGACATCTTTGAGGCTTCAGTTAAAAGGTATGTGATACTAGATTGGAAAGCATGGATGCTACTATCTTAGATGACACTTATACTTCAAGGCCTTTCAGACGTAGTCAAGCTAAAGAGCTCCAAGACCTTCAAGCAATGTTCATGAAAAGGGAAGCATTGGAGAAGCTTGAAGAATCCCAAAGGAAAGCATACAATGTGTGGGTGGTCCATTAAAGTGAGGTGGAAGGAGGAATTCAAGAATTCCCAAAAGAAGGCAACCAAACAAGGCCCTTACTTCATTAAGGGCAAAATTGTAATAGCTAGTGTCTTCTTATTCCCTAGTATAAGTAGTAGCTTTTCTTCATTTTGGAAGACTAGTTTTGGATGTTGAATATTGATACTCTAAATTTGTAGTTGATATCTTAGTGATTAGTGATTAGTGTAATTCCCTTAAGGAATTAGTGAGTGATTAGGGTGAACTCTCCTAATTGTTAGTTTAACTTCTTTGCTTAATTAATCGAAGGTCTCCCACTTGTGGATTTCATTTGGTTTTCCTTGATTAGTTGAGTTGAATTAGTTTCTAGTTGTTGGAATCAATTGGGAGGTGAGGGTTTTAGCCCCTTGTTGCCCATAATTTTAATTTCTAGTTATTAATTCTCATATCTTTTCTTCCTTCTTTCTTGTTTGCTTAATTTCCGTTATCATTTGGTATCAAGAGCTCGGTTTAGGTTTGTTTCCACAAATCTAAGTCTTGAGAATTTGATATCTTCAAAATCCAAAAATCCCCAAAAATTAAAAAAAAAATCTGATTTTTTTTTGTTTTGATTTGTTGTTTTTTACACTAGATCTTGACTCTCTAGTGTTTTTTGAGTCTAGATCTCAAATTTCTTGCGATTTGGAGTTGTAGAAGTGAAGTTGCCATTGAAGGATTTTGAGCTTTTGAAACTTTACAAACTTGAAAAGTGGGTCTATTGATTGAGGAGGAATTGGCGCTTAAAAACCATTGGGGTTTGTTCCCTATGTTAAGGGGAGGCTAATCCTAAAATTTGAGCCAATTCCGAGCTAATTTGAAGATGTTGGTGCTTAGTGTGTGTTCTTGGTGTTCTAGGTGTTTTAGATATTCATCAAGAACATCTTGAAGAAAACGAAGCCAAAAGGTACATTTGATGCAACTTTTCCATGTCAAAGTGGTCAAAAATGTTTGTTGGGTCCACAAGTGGAATTTTTTTTAAAAAAAATATATTTTCCACGTGGACCTGCCACGTCAGCAGCCACGTCAGCAATCAACGACCACGTCAGCAGCAGTCAACCGCCAGCAGCTGCCAACACAGCAGTCCACGCCTAGCCCACTCTCAGCTGGCGCGTGACTACAGTTTCAGAGGCCTCATTTCTGCAGGTTTTTACACTTAGTTTTTTTGAGGGGTCTCAAATTTTGGGACCCCAAAATTTTTCCAAGTGTTGGAACTTTTAAGACCCCAAATTTTTTCCAAGTGTTGGAACTTCAAACTTCTTCTTCTACACTCATTTTTCTTCGATTTCTCAACTATTTAACAACTAGTTAACATCTTTAATTACTTGTTAACTAGTTTTTAAACATCAAATCATCTCTTTGATTCTCCAAATTAAGTAACAACAAGTAGTTTCTCCTACATTTTGTTACTTAATTCTTGAGTCCGAATTCTTTCCTGCTTCTTCCTTCTTCTTTTCTTGTCTTGTTTCGTTGATTAATTTCTTGATTCAAGTCCTTTTAGAGTCTTTCAAGTCGTCCTTATTTCAAGAGTCATAAGAATCCCTTCCTCCACAAAGGATAGGTGACCTTGAGTTGATTGAGAGGAGCTAGTTCACTACCAATTTTGAGACGACGCCATAGGAGGTGAGTTGAGAGTTACATACGAGGGACGTGAGCCTTTTACTACTAACCTTGTTTGTTGAGTTTTTTTAGGTACCATGTCCCACCACGGTGCAAGTCCAATTGGGGAGAGCTCGGAGAACCTCATGGAGGTTCTTACACACCTCTCCAAACAAATGGCGGAAATGAATGGGAAGTTCGGAGGTATGGAGGAAAGGTTGGTATGGGTGGAAAATGAGAATAGAGGGAAGGCACTCCAAGTCAAAAATGAAGAGGCAAGGCGAGCATCGGTGCAATCCACCACCATTACTCTTGGGCAAGCTCACCAACTATGTTACCCTCCACAAAATCGAACTCGAAACTTCCAACAACCCACCTTCCAAACAAACAACCCTTCAAACTACCCAAGGCAACCAACACCACATCCATATCCACAACCCTATCACCCTCCACAAGAGAACTGTCCTTTTGTGGCAAACCAAGTTCTATACCTAACTCCACTCCGAAATCCATCTAATGCATCCTTACATGATTCCTACATATCACCTCCACGAAACACCACACAAACACCCTACCCAAACCACCAATTTCAAAATCCTCTCTATGACGACATGAATGAAGATCACAACATTGATGAGTTTTGGGAGCATGGGGGTAGAGATGGCTATGAAGGGCCAAGGGAAGGGGTCCGGCCTCGGGACTTAGGGTGGGACCAAGGAATGAGAGGTCAAGGCTATGGGAATAGAGGAGATAGGATTAGGAATAGAGGAGCTAGGTATGGAGAACGGAATGATCAAGATAGGGGATTGAACACGATCAATGTTACACTTACAAAGTTCAAGGGAAGTAGTGACCCGGATGAATTTATTGAATGGAAACTACAACGTGAACGGATTTTCCTTACTAATAACATCTCAGAATCATTGAATGCAAAGTATGCCCTCACTCAATTCGAGGGATATGCTTCCACATGGTGGGTATCCAAGACGAGGGAATGAGAGAGTCATCATATCTATGAGTTTCCCACTTGGAAAGAGTTGGTTTGTCTTATGGAGTATAGGTATTTGACTCTGGATTACTACCAAGAAGCTCTCAAGAAGGCGTACATGCTTAGGAAAGGTACCAAGAGTGTTGAAGAATACAATGATAAATTTGAAAACTTGAGAATAAAGTCCAAGCTTGAGGAGCATATGCAATACACGATGATACGATTCATGGCAAACTTGAGGCCCGATATCTTGAAGCCTTTGAGACTTAAACACTGAGAATTTTGAAGCGGCTTTCCATGATGCCTCTAAGGTCGAAATGGATTTGAAAGATAAGAAGACATACAAGGCCAAGAGTTTTCCAACTTCCTCATGGAGTAAAAACAATAATAAGTGGAAGACCCCAACTCCTCGAGAATCATCTAAAGGTAGTGGTCAAGACACTCAAGTCAAGGTTGATTACAAATCCAAATGGAATGACATGCTAAAATGAGGTAACTTTGAAAAACCCAACTTTCCTCGACCCTCTACCATCCAATGCTTTCGATGTCAAGGGAGGGGACATATTGCTAGTGAGTGTCCTAATAGAAGGACAATTGTTGCTTTTCATGATGGGTATAAAACCAATGAGGAACAAGCTCATAGGCGACATCAAGATGACAAAAATAATTCAATAATAGCATATAATCATAGGTGATTTCAATACAATTATAACATACTCTTCTTGAGGTAATCTTCCTCCAATGACCCTCCTTCATAATTCCATGTTAAATCTAAAAACCATCATATGCGACTCCAATAAGAATCACACCAACCCCCAGTTCCTCTAACACCTTAAAACCATCAATATACAACAACAACCAAACTCAATAAGACAAAGGGGCTTTCCGGAGCCACAGTACCCAAAACACCACTTCATGGCTAGAAAATCTCTAAACTGATACTAGAACATAGAATTATGAAAGAGAGTCATAGGAGGAATATCACCTCAATAATAAGCTTTGCAATCCCAAGATAACCAAGCTTTTAGAAGAACCAACCATGAGCTGTAACAATATACGGCAAGAAAACATGACAAACATGTCGATAACAATAAGTTCCTCCTTGAAATTGATTCTAAAGCTCAATTTAAGAAGGGATTAAGGATTTAAAACTCTTACCTTCCGATAAATGGATACCAACAGTAGATAAATATAAATCCCATGTCCTTCTTCCTTGAGGTAACAATAAACAGAGTCAAAATTGATGATAAAACTATACCACAATGATGAGCTCGTGACGTAGAGTAACTTCTATTTAACTTCTGAATTGGAAGCATCAAAGTCAATGGAGTATTTAGGGGCTTTCCCTCTGATTTTTTATAGTTTTTGGTTGAGTTTTATGAATTAAAATGAAGGGCAATTATCCTTTATAGAGCTAAACTGACTTGGGATAGGCCTACCTTGACGTACCTGCTTATGAAGTCTTACAAAAACGTAAATATCTCCCTATTCTGAGGATTTATAGATGAATGGTTTAGTGTTTTAGAAACTAGACTCGTAGACCTTCAATTTTTTAGGTTGGGGGAGTTTTAAATCTTTATAGATTTTTAGAAAAGCTCTGAGATATTTGACCCAAAGTTTCAGAGAATTCCTAAAAGGAATTTACAATATCTTTTCCCAACTTTTATTTGCAATTTGCTTGACTTCAAAACTTAACGTACAACTATTGTTCAATTAAAATACCAATAAAATATCCTCCCTAACATATTAAGCTCTTATTCTTAACCTAAATGTATGAGTTTATCCAATGTCCAAATAGTGGGTGTTACCTCATCCCCCTTAGGGACATTCATCCTCGAATGATGATAATGTGCATGGCATCACAAGAAACAATGCAAGAACACATATAATACTATAATGTACCTAAAGTACTCAAATTTAAGTCTATTATATATCTGTTTTTAATATAATATGAAGGAGTGAAAAAATAAGGATATCTCAATTTCATGTCCTCTTCAGCTTCCCATGTCATCACTTTAATTTTATAGTTCCGCCATAATACTTTTCCTAAAGCTATATCCTTATTCCATAATCTCCTAACCTGGTGGTCTACTATGGCTATAGGTATTTCTTTGTAAGACAGTTCTTCTAAAATTTGATCATCTATTATCGATACTACATGTGTTGGATCTCCAATACACTTTCATAACATAGAAACATGAAAGACTGGATACAATGCCTCTAATTCTGGAGGCAACTCTAGTTGTTAATTCACTATGCCTATCCGTTGCACAATATGGTAAGGTTAAATATATCGAGGGATCAGCTTGCCCTTCCTGCCAAATTGCATAATGCCCTTCATTGGCAAAACCTTCAAAAAGACCCAATCATCAACATTTAACTTTAAGTCCCATTGCCTAACATTTGAATATGATTTCTGGCATCTCTAAGCTATGAACAATTTCTCTCTGATTAGCTTAACCTTTTTCATGCCCTGCTGTACTACATTAGGTCCAAGCAACCCTTACTCCCCAACCTCGAACTAACCAAGAGGGGATCAATATTTATGCCCACATAAAGCCTCAAATAGTGCAACACTAATACTTGAATGATAGTTGTTATTATAAGTAAACTCAATAAGTTACAATTGATCATCCCAGTTACCTCTTAAATCTCGTACACATGCCCGTAACATACTTCTAACATCTAGATCGCATTTGGCTTAGCCATCGATCTATGAATGAAACTTTCAACAAAGATTACCTTGAGTCCCCAAACCCTTTTAGAAAGATCTCAAAAAAGGTATTGTAAATTGTGCCCCTCTGTCTGAAATAATTTATATTGGGACACCACAAAGTCAGACTATTTATCTAATGTACATCCTAGCATAATCTTTACCTAAGAATGTGGCTGTGACTAGCAAGATATAGTCTGATTTTGTCAGCCTATCGATAACCACCTAGATAGAATCAAACTTCCATCGTGAATGAGTCAAACGTGTGACAAAAATCCATATTTATTGCCTCCCACTTCTACAATGAATTTTTTCCCTGATTTAATCCATTGGGCTTCTAATGTCTACCTTTACTTGCTGATAATTTGGGCACTATAACACGAACTCAACAATGTCCCTTTTCATTCTTGGCCACAGATAAATCTCCTTAATATCATAATACATTTTGGTGGATCCTGGGTTAATAAAGTAACAAGAATGGTGTGCCTCTTCCATAACCTGCTATCGATGCCCTGCAGCATTTGGAACACATAACTGATCTCTAAATCTGAGGATTCTATCTGTTGCTCTATCAAAGGTTAAAGACGCCCGCTGCTGAGCCTTGCCTCTGAGCTGCTCTAAGCTGGAATCCCTGTATTGTCATGCCTTCACCTCCATAACTAGAGATGATACAATTGTATCCTGAACTGTGACCCCATTATCATCAGAGTCTAATAATCTAACCCCCAAACTAGCTAGATGATAGAGCTCCTAGGCTATCTCTCGCTTTTCAGCTCCGAAATATGATAAAATGCCCATAGACATATGACTGAGGGCATCTGCTACTATATTGGCTTTCCCTGGATGATATAAGATATTTGTATCATAGTCTTTTAGCAATTCAAGCCATTAGTTCTATCGTAGGTTCAACTTTTTCAGTCTAAAAATATACTAAGGGCTTTTATGATCTGTGTAAATATCAACATTAAAGACATACAAGTAATGCCCCCAAATTTTTAGGGCATAAATAAATGCAGCCAACTCAAAATTGTAGATCCAGCAGTTCTTCTCATTCTTATTTAATTGTCTAGAAGCATAAGAAATTACCTTTCTATGTTGCATTAAAACACAAACCATCCTAATGCTTAAAGCATCACAATACATTATGTAGCCCTCTGAACCCTCTGGTGAGGGCAGAACTAATGCTGAAGTCAATCTATCTTTTAGCTCTTGGAAACTCCACTCGAAGGCTATGGTCTACTAATACTAAGCTACTTTCTGAGCCAGCTTTATCAAAGTTGTTGAAAGTGAAGAATATCATTCTATAAACCTTCTATAATACCCTGCTAACCCTAAAAAAATATGAACTTCTATCGGGATTGTGGGTCTAGGCCAAGTCTTTGCAAACTTACTATTCTATAAATTAACCTGTATACCAACATCTGATACAATGTTTATCAAAAATGTCATATAATGCAACCATAACTCACACTTTGGGAGCCTAGCATACAACCTCTAATCTCATAGTACCTTAAGCACTACTCAGATGAGGTCTCTATGCTTTGTCTTTGAATGAGATATACCAGAATATCATCAATAAACACACTGACAACACATCTAAAAAATGCCTATATATATACTATTCATCAGTTCTATAAATACTGCTGGGGTGTTCGCCAACCCAAAAGATAAAACAAGAAACTCAAAATCTCCATATTTGGCCTCGAATATTATCTTAAAAATATCACCTTCCTAAACTCATACCTAGTGGTATACTGAAGATGAATTAATCTTCGAGAAACATCGAGCATCCTGTAGCTGGTAAAAAAACCTATCATTCTTTAGTAGTGGATATTTTTCCTTTATAATCTCACCTTATTCAGTTTTTGGTAGTCTATACACTTTCATAACAAGTCGTCTTTCTTTTGCACAAATAACAATGGTGCACCCTATGGTGATGCACTAGGCCTGATGAAGCCCTTATCTAATAAATATTTCACTTGTTCATTTAATTCTTCAATTCTATTAGTGTTATTCTATATGGTGAAATTTATATCAGATAGACATCTGGTAATGTAACAATAGAAAAATCAATCTCTCATTCTAGGGGAATACCAGAAAGCTCGTATTAAAACTCATTAGCCACTGGAATAAACTGAAGAGTCACTGGCTTAACATCAAGATATTAAACTCGGATAGGATGGTAAATGAGTCTTTGGCGATCATTTTCTTTGCCTGAAGATAGGGCATTAACCTGCCTTTTAATGTTGTTGCATTACCCTTCCATTCTCAAACTATTTCCCTTTAAAAGTGGAATCTAACAGTCTTCACTCATCAGTCGACATGAATATAACAAGATGTCAGCCAATCGATACTTATAATAATATCAAAGTCAAGAATCTCTCGATCTATCAGGACTGCAAAGGTCTGACGATGAACAATCTCTATCGTACAACTTTGATAAATCCTCTTGGCAATAATAGAGTCATCAATTCGGGTAGAGATAGTAAAAGGTCACTCCTATAACTCTGGTACTATACACAACTTCCCAACATTAAATGGGTTAACACATGATAATGTGGGCCTGGATCTATAAAAGGATAAACATAGTGGGAGCAACCACTCCATGTACACATAATATTTGGCGATGAATCTAAATCTTAATCACTTGTCAGTGCATAAGTGCAATTATTGCCACTGCTGGAACTAAATGCTCCCTCTCAGCCTTGACCTCTACTTGATGAAATCTAGAACCCAAACTCGATAGGATATACTGAAGAAGATGATCCTATTATTGGTAGGTCCGTCTGTCCTAAATCGTACTACTCCCAAAATGGACAATATCTTTGTATATGACCCTCTTGGACACAAAAGTAGCATGTTGTGGAGTCTTGATGGCATCTCTAAATATGTGTTTATTGCATGTATCACATTGTGTCACAACCAATTTGAATTCCTCTGGGACTCTATGCTGCTGTGAACCTAATGTTCGTAAGCTCTAACATAGACCTGACCACCCTCGGTGATCTGACTTGCCACCCTGGGATTGATATGGTGAGGCCTAGGTAGTCTTCATGAATACCAAAGCTTGGAACCACCCTAAATCTATGTCTGAAACCTTGCTAGCCTATCCCTCTTCTGCTACTCTCTCTTGACCCTCTCAACCATATATTATTGATGTTAGAGCCCCACTATATTTGTGAAATAGACTGAATTTGTGAGATATATATATATATATCATCATTAAGTGCGGCTTTAGTACAAGCCAAATAACAATTGTAAGCCAAAGAACTCAACCCTTATGACTCAGATCTATAGCACGATTTGAGCAAGAAAAAGGGTAACCCTCCCTGAATAAAGTTTGTAGCTTCCTGCTTATAAAATGAGGTGCACAACACATTTATAAACAAGACTCTACTAGACACATCTTGCAAACTCCCTAGAATACGATGATTTTCAGATACCAAGTTTGTCACGCCTCAAACTCTAGGGGCATAACTGGCACCTAATGCAAAAACATAGGCCAAAGCCGACCCCACTGAACCATTTGCCAATGGCATATAGCAGCCACACACAATCAAGAAATCAAACAATTATATCTCGACTTAAAATTCAACCTCGATCGGCAAGGCCCCTATCAGCGGCTATAGTATGAAAATAGCTACTCCCAATAGTTCATATAAAGCAATAAACATGTAGCATATAAGTCATGTTTGGGTCATTAAGGCTTGCATGATATCTAAGAAAGCATAAAAACTATGTGGGTTATCAAGGAAACCATGATCTCTATATAAAAAATAAAAATATGTATATGCAATGTAAACTAGGCCAATGAGCCGCTGACTGCCAATAACAACAACAACAACAACAAGGCCTAACTAGCTAACAAGCTACAACTAATAAACATACAAGGCAAAAATATCCACCATCATAGCTATGTAATCCAATAAACTAGTATGAAAGCCTCTATGAAAATAATACTTGATTGGATAGGTCCCCAACCTACCCAAATGCTATAAACAACAAAAAGGGGAAACCTCTATGACTCTGGCAACCCATGGAATGAAAGGAGTCAACTAACCCACTGAAAGCTTAGCTATGCTACCCGACATGTCTATCTGGTCATCACTCAGGACTTGCAGGCATGAATGCATAGCCCCCAGGCAGTAAAGCATCAGTACAATATAATGTATCAAGCATGTAAGGCAAACTAAAAACTGAAACTAAAGTGTAAGGACTGAATAAAAGGACAGGAGTAAAATAAAAGTACAATAACTAACCATCCTATAATAAGACACCATTTAAAGCACATAGAAAACAATAATCTGACATGTCCCCCATAAGCCTGGCAAGTACAAAAATCATACAATCACCATAAGTCCTAACAGGTGTAAACAGTTGCTAAATACCCATATTGGCTCCCTTACCTGGACCCTAATGATGATCTATCTGAAATGGCTAAATGTACATGTGCCATAAATCAATACAACTCCAAAGATCTTTGGTACCATATAAGTGTTGCCCTATAAGTACAACCTACCCATCCCGTAGGTACAGTCTACCCAACTTATGGGCTGGTCTACCCGGATCGAAGGTGTGGTAATGTAATATAACTATTGCCCCAAAGGTACATCTTGCCCATCCTATAGATACTGTCTGCCCATCCCGAAGGCATGATAATATAATGTAACTGTTGCCTCGTAGGTACATCCAACCCATCCTGTAGGTATGATTTGCTTGGCCTAAAGGCACGGTAACAGTAATCAGAATGTAGGCTCTAAAATCATGCAGTGTTAGTGTCTGCTGAGGACAAACAAGCTCATAGGTGGCAACAAGACGTTAAAAACAACTCAATAATAGCATGTAATCACATGTGATCTCAATATAGTCATAACATGCTTTTTTAGGCCACTAAGTAAGGAATAAAGTGTTTTTGGTAGTCACTATATCATGTTGTGGTAACAAACTCAATAGAATAAGGCCATAAGTCGAATAACAACTTTACAAAGGCTATACAAACCTTAGGCTTAAAGGTCATGCTAGAAAGTGAAAAGGAAGCCTTAACATACCTTTCAAATGAAGCCTCAAAGGTGTTGCTATGAAGCTCGACCAACCTATCGTAACACAATAATTACTAGAATCAACAAGGCTGCAAGAATAAGCCATAGCCAATTGATAAGGCTTTTAGGTTGTCACTATGACCAGTCCACTTTAACTCAACAAATGACATCATAATCTTTACAAAACCAATAACTAATAACTACAACAAGAAACTATCGACATCTCATAGGAGCGGCGAGCTCCCTAGAAAATATAACAAGATGTACTTTACGATGTTCAATCTAATAACCATCATAGGCGACTTTAATAAGAATCACACCAATCCCCAGTCCCTCCAACACCATAACACCATCAATATACAATAATAAAAACCCAAAACACCACTTCATGTGTAGAAAATCTCTAAGTTGATACTAGAACATAAAATTACAAAGGAGGGTCATAAGAGGAAGATTACCTCAATATTAGGCTTTGAAATCCCAAGATATCCAATCTGTTAGAAGAATCTACCACGAGATGTAACAATATACAACAAGAAAATATGACCAATATGTCAATAATAATAAGTTCCTCCTCGGAATTGATTCTAAAGCTCAATTTAAGAACGGATTGAGGACTTAAAACTCTTACCTTCCGATAAATGGATTCCAACAGTAGATAAATGTAAATCTCATGACCTGATTCCTTGAGGTAACAACCAACTAAGTCAAAATCGAGGAGAAAACTATACCACAATGATAAGCTCGCGACCTAGAGAAACCTCCATTTAACTTGCGAATTGAAAGCATCAAAGTCCATGAAGTATTAAGGGGCTTTCCCTCTGATTTTTGGTAGTTTTTGTTGAGTCTTATCAATTAAAATGAAGGAGAAACATCCTTTATAGAGATAAATCGACTTGGGATAAGGGGGCCACCTTGACATGCTTTCTTGTGCAATCTTACAAAAATGCCAATATCTCTCGGTTCTTAAGTCGTATGGATGAACGGTTTAGTTCATTGGAAACTAGACTCATAGAAATTCAATTTGGTAGGTTGGGGGCCATCTTATATTTTTTAGATTTGTAGAAAAGCTCTAAGACATTTGGTTAAATGTTTTAGAGGATTCGTTAAAGGAATTGACAATAACTTTTCTCGACTTTTATTTGCAATTTGCTTGACTTCAAAATTTAATATACAAATATTGTGCATTTTAAATACCTCATAAAATATCCTTACTAACCTATTAAGCTCTTAGTCTTATCCCAAAAGTATGAGTTAATCCAACATTGAAATAGCGGGGTGTTACAATAGGTAAGAAACAGAGGTCAAAAAACAAATGACATGACATAAATAGATAATACTTTGATGTAAAGGTAAGTAACTGGTTGAAAACATAAAGTAAGTAGAGAAAATAAAAGTAAAGTGACCTAGCTATAATCTAACAGATCCCCCATAATCCAGGAAGGTAAAAAAATTAAAGAATAACCTAACAAGTCCCTCATAAGCCCGGAAGGTACAAACAATAAACAATACACCCAGCTAGACCCCCCATAAGCCCATAGGATACAAAAAACAAGCAATAATAGCTAACAATCAACCTGATGGGGGAATGCATGTGAGAACGTGCCATGATATGCAGCATAGTATGGTTGAAATGCCTCAATAGTATCATATACTCCTCCTCTAGTCGTAGCTTATAAAAGTAAGATGCATGGGGGACTTTCAATATCCGTATACCAATTTCAAACCATATATCAATGAGTATTACATGATAAGTATCAATAAAACCACCTAGAACACGTGTCTCCTCGAGCATACAAGCTTAGGAACACCAGTAAAATCACCTGAAACACTTTCCCTCAGGCATGTTGATATTTTAAGGCATATTCCATACATTTTGACGAGGATTCTTGGTTGTTCTTGAGCATGATTAGTGTGATATGATGCATTTTGGTTGAGTTGCAGGTATAACGGGCTAAGTACACCACAAGGATGAAAAGATTGCAAAAAGAGGCTCATTACGAGTCGTTGAGAAGGATTACGAACCGTGGTGACAATAGAAGTTAAAAGATAGAAGTGAGGCAAAAATAAGAGCTTAAAATGGTCACAATTACTGACCATTATTACCCATTGCTGATCATTTTGTTGACCTTTCACCTAAACAAAAATTGTGCAAATTTAGGAAGTTAAAATTGCCAACATAACGAACCATTTTGAGCCATAATACTCCATTTTGGTTATTGTTTTCCCTTCTAGAAACTAGATGAACAATATAAGTTAGCACGATGTGGAGTACGGTTCATTTTGAGCCATAACAGTTAACTCATTTTGGTAACCATGTGGGATGACACAGATTTCCTTTCCTAGCCCTTTTTGGATATGATTCCTACTCACATATAAATAGCATCCTTAGGTTATTTTATCACACACAATAGACGATACAATTTCATTAAATTTTGTCTTGGTTATGAATGAGTTTGAGCGCTACTTTGCTCTTGGATTCAAAAACATATTTTGGTTCTCAACCAATTTTTTAAGTATGTTTCCTTTGAATCATCTTATTGTTCTTGTTCTAAGCATGAGTAACTAAACTCATCTCTGGGGTTGTGAAGCCTCGTAATGGATAAAATCTAGGACTAAACTATCAATATAGAATCAAATAGTTTATGGAATAATTTGTTAACTCTCATTATAATAGTGATTTAGCGGTTGCAAACGTTAATCAAATGCTGGAAAATCCTAGTTTATGCCTGGAAAGGTTAATTAGGATTGGAAAGAGTTAATTAAAAAGAACACAAGGCATTTGATTTTACTTGGAAAATTATGATCAGGGTGTAATTAAACTTCATTGTTTTGGGGAAAATAAGTAAAGAAAAGACCATTTCCATAGAGGAAAATAAGGAATGGTAACTAATTGATCATTGCTCATCTATATCAAACTAGGAGAGACTATAATGGTGTTTGTAACTCCTAGAGTTAGCCTATTACATGGTGAAACAATCTCGGTTTGTTCCAAATATTGATATTTCAATCATTTAATTACTGCAAAGTTTAGTTATAAAATAGTCTTTTATACAATCATTAAGAAATAAGAAAAAATATAAAGTAAAGTAACCTTAAGGACTTTGAGTATTCTATTTCTTATCCTATTTTATGTGGGATTCGACCCCAACCTAATCATTGAGTTACTATATTTTACAGCGATCATTTATATTTTTAAAAAGGATGTAATTTGAACGTGTCAAATTTTGGCATCATTTACAGGGAGTATGGTTTTGGAATTTACTTGAAGAAATTATTACCTTACTTTGTGTCCTTTCTCTATTCCATCACACTTGATTTTCTTTTGTATTATGTGTAGGCCACCATGGCTTCGAACAATAGAAGGAACCAACGTAACAATTAGGCTAATAGTGTGAATGTAGACAATCTATTCCATGATGAGAATATGAATGTCTTTGTGACAGAAGTGCAAATTTTCCACTATTCCAGTTCCATTATTCCTCTGAGGGTGGATGCTTTCACTTAAAAAATTAAACAAGACATGTATGATATGCTGAGAGCTGAGGGTCTATTCAGGAATTCTACAGATGATGACCTATATGAGCACCTTAAGAACTCCATAGATGTTTGTCGGACCTACAAGTAGAATCATGTATCAGATGATGCTTTCAGGTTGAGGCTATTTAAATATTCCTTGATTGGGGAGGCTCGCACTTGGATTAACAACCTTTCTCCAAACTCAATCTACACTTGTAATGAGTTAGTGAACTAGTTCATGAAGAAGTGGTTTCCTCCTAGCAAGAAATCCAAGCTCAGAGACAAGATATTCTTCTTCAAGTAACTTCTGGGGGACTAGTTGTATGAGGCTTGGGAGAGGTTCAAACAATACCTCTAATGATGTAATTTAAGTTGCCTTAAGACCTTTTACAAAAAGTCAAGCACGTGACCTCCACGTATTACAAAGCTTGTTAATAAAAATATATGCACTTGAGTTCATTATTGAGCCTTCTCAGGGGTTCCACAACTTGATGATAGCTTGGGAAGATGAAAAGATTAAAGAGGCACAAGATGGCCATGTTAGTGAGGAAATAGGCTAAGCATTTAATATGTCCATTTGATGAATTATCATGAATTCAACCAAAAAAGTCCCTTACTTCATTAAGGGTATAATTATAATCGCTAGTTCTTCCTTTCTTTATTCTAGTATAAGTAGTAGCTTTCTTAATTCCCCAAGTAGATGAGATTGATTATTGACTAAATATTCTTTGAGAGATTAGTGAGCTTGCTTAAACTTTTTATTGTGTTGAATTTGGAAAGAAGGGCTCCTTGGGAATCTAATTCCCTTGAGATCATTCTAATAGGTTTAGGTGTTATCTTGAACAATTCAATGGAGGTCTTTACTTTTTAGTATTGGCTGCCTTGATTTTCAATTGTGTGTCTACCTTTCTATCTCTTTTCTTCTTCCATTAAATTCCTTTTTCTTGTTATTCCTATTTTTCTACTTAGAATTGTATCAATTGGTATCAGAGCCAGGTTGGCTTACATTTGTTCCCACACAAATCTAGTCTTGGAATTTAATATTATCAAAAAAAAATAATTTGAAAATCCAAAAATCAAAAAACGATCCAATTTTTTTTTGTTTTGTTTGTTTTTATGCTAGATTCTTGTTACCTAGTATCATTTTAGTTTAAATCTGAAATTTCAAGTCATTTCGAGTTGTGGAGAAGATTCTACCATGAAAGAGTTTTGAAGATTTGGAAAACTTGAAGAAATTTAAGTGGGTCTTGTTGATTTTGGTTTGAATTGGGGTTAATATTGATTGGAGTTTGCTCTCTAGGTCGAAGGAGAGTTAATCCTACATTTTGGTGTGATTTGATGAAGTTTTGTATAAGGGTTTTTTCTTAGTGTTCTTGAAGACCTTCAAGTGTTTCCGATTAAGAAGAAGCAAAAATATTCCATTTGATTTTAAAGGATTCTTGAATTTTGACATAAAGTGTTTGATTGGTTCACAAGTGGAAATTAGTTTATTTTAAAAAAATAAAATAAAATTAGATTTCAAAAAAAATTACTATTTTTCATGTGGACCTGTCACATCAGCAAAATCTTCCATGCCAGAAACATGCGTCATCCGCCAGCACAGCAGCGATCCCCACTATCACCTGCACGCGCGTGCAGTACAACTTCAGAGAGGGTGCAGATTTTTGGACCCCTTTTTTTTCTAAGTATTGGAACTTTTTCTTAACACCCAAAAAAAATTCCAAGTGTTGGAACTTTCTAGGACCCCAATTTTTTTTCTAAGTGTCAATTTTTTCCCACTTCTCCTACACTCATTCCTCTTAATATTAATCTAATTTCTTTGATTCTAACAAGTAATTTCTTCTACTTCTTGTTATTTAGTTCTTCAGTCCAAATATATTTCTTGCTAATATTTTTTTGTTTAACTCTTTTTGCTTATTTTCGTTGCTCCTTCTTGATTCTCATCTGTTAGCCTTGAGCATTCTTTCTAGAGTCAATCAAGAATCCATTCTTGGCTTTAAGTCGATATTAGACCCTTGCAACTGATCAGACTAAATGAGATACAATCACTGGCCAACACAGTTTGTGAGGCAATCAAAGGTGTGCATCCTTGAGTGATTGTTAACTATTTATTTTGACTAACCTAACGTGTTTGATTTCTTTGTTTGAGTGTTTTCACTAGGTATCAATGTCAAATCATGGTGACGAGACGTGGGTTCCCACCGGGGATCCTGCTCTACTCGAAGTGATGAACATGATTTCCGCCCTCTCTATCTGAATGGATGAGTGGATGGATCAAATTGATACTCGAATGAAGGGTATTGAAGCAAAAAATAGAAGGCTTTTTCCACTCATCTCATTCATTACCATGGAACCACAAGTGGAGCTCGCCAAGCTTCTTCTTCCCCCATTTCACATAGAACTCTTCACCGAATGATCTACCCCACTTCCACCGCCCCACTTCCACCACCCCACTTCCACAACCCCACAACCATATCCTATTGCTCCACTACCACATATTACCCACCAACCTCTACCACAAGTGCCTCAGAAACCACCATGCATACCTCATCCACAACCCAAATTGCCTCAACCATACCCACAAGTGCCTCCACCTCTACCAAATATTTGTCAACCACTTCAAAATTTCTAACCATTCTGAAATATCAAACAAATAGATGATGAGCTCACCGAAGAGTTCCATGAGGAGTTCGATAAGGTAGCCAATGAATTTAACCACCAAATGAGAAGGAAAGTCATGCAATTCCAAGGTCCTTATCATGGGAGAGGTCCAAGACATGGTCTGATCCATCAAATAGGTAGGCAAAGAGGTATTCAAGGGAAAGTCAACCACTAAGGCCAAGGGTATCATGATGAAAACTATGCAGAAGATCCATATGGAGATAATGGACACCATGGAAATATTGGGGGTCAAGACACGAGTCTTAACTCTATCAAATTTACTCTTCCCTACTTCAAAAGCAATCTCAATATGTTTCTTGATTGGGTGATGCAATGTGATAGAATCTTCTTGACTAATGATATGTCTGAAGTGCACAAGGAATTTTATGCTATTGGTCAATTTAAGGGGTTTGCTTTTACATGGTGTGAAACTTAAGTAAAGGAAAGGAGATTGCATGGTTTTGCCTTCACTCCCACTTGGGAAGATCTAAAGGCTATCTTGAGGCACAAATATGTCATCGAATGGTATTTTCAAGAGAAACTCAAAAATGTCTACACTTTACAACAAGACACCAAGAGTGTGGAAGAATATTATGATGAGTTCCAACTTATGAAGTTGAGGATTTATTTGGAGAAGGATCCTCTGATTGCTATGATTCAGTTTCGTGTCGGGTTGAGTTAAGAGATTGCTTCCCAAATGAGACTCCACCACTATAGTGATATTGATGAAGCTCTTAAATCAGCTATTGAGATAGAGATGTGGCTCAAAGAAGAGCAACTCAACAAGTCGAGAGGGTACAAGGGTTCTTGGACCAACAACAAAGAAAGGGGTTCTTCCTCTTCCAATTGGCAACCCAAAAAGGGCAACATGCAAGATTCAAAGAAGCCCTTTGTCCAAGGCAATCAAGTTCAGAAGTCGATTCCCAAAGTTCCCCCAAAGGAAGGAGGTAATTCTTCTAGACCTTTTAATTCTATAAATGATATGGTTTTGGTCATAAGATGAGTGAGTGCCCCAATCAAAGAGCATTCATTGTAATAGTGGAAGAAGCTCGTAGTGATGATGATGCACAATTTATTGATGGGGATGACAATGATGGTGCCCACAAAGAGGAAGATGTTGATGTTGAGAAGGGTGACCACTATGGAGATGTTGTCGTGCCTTGTGGTTTAGCTAGGAGGGCTTTGGTAATCAAGGATATGCCTTAATAAGGGGAGCTTACTGTGACAAACTATGTAGTAAGGCTGGCCATGATAAGCAAGACTATGGATGACCCGAGTCAAAGGGATAACCTTTTCCATTCTAAGTGCCTCATCGAAGGAAATGTATGTTCCTTGATAATTGATAGTGGGAGTTGTGCCAATGTTGCAAGTACTACCTTGGTGAATTTTCTACACCTTTCCCCCACCAAACACTCTACTCCATACAAACATCAATGGTTGAGCAAATGTGGGGAGTTGAGAGTGCATAAACAAGTCTTTATCAAGTGTAAAATTGGTAAAATCCAAGATTAAATCTTATGTGATGTGGTGGCAATGCAAGCTTGTCATGTTTTGCTTGGGAGACCGTGGAAATATGATAGAGCTACAAACCATGATAGTAGAACCAATAGGTATTCCTTTGAGCATGAAGGTCACAAACATGTCATATATTCTTTGACACTAGTGCAAGTTAGTCAAGTATACCAAAAGATGCGAGAGTAAAAGGAGAAAAGCAAGGGTGGGGTTGGTAGTAGTAGAGAAAATGATTTCAGAGAAGATATTGAAATGGTGGTGAACCTTATGACAAAGGCAAAGGTGGATCTCATGAGAAGCTTTAAGGAGATTTTGGTGGAGATAGAGAAGCGACGCCCAATGGTCTTTATCTTGGATAGAGACTATTCTTTACATACTAATGAACTAACCTATTCTTTTCCTAGTTCTATTTCTTCTCTTTTGCAGGCTTATGATGATGTGTTACCCTTGGAACTCCCATAAGGATTTCCTCCCTTAAGAGGAATTTAGCACCAAATTGACTTTATCCCAGGGTCACAATTGCCAAACAAACTAGCTTATAGAGCTAACCCGATGGATACCAAGGAACTTCAATGGCAAGTGGATGAACTCCTTGAGAAAGTGGTGGTACGTGAAAGCATGATTCTGTATGCGGTACTGGTGGTCTTGGTTCCAAATAAGGATAGCACATGGAAGATGTGAGTGGATTGTTGTGCCATCAAAAAAATCACGGTAAAGTATCACCATCCTATTCCTCGACTTGATAACATGTTAGTTAAATTGAATGGTTCATGTGTATTCTCTAAGATAGATCTTAGGAACGTTTACCATCAAATATTGATGAAACCTAGTGATGAGTGAAAAATGGCATTCAAAACCAAATTTGTTCTATATCAATGGTTAGTGATGCCTTTTGGTCTCATTAACACTCCTAGTACTTTCATGTGCTTAATGAATCATGTGATGAAACCTTTTATTGGAATATTTGTAGTTGTGTATTTTGACTCTGTGTTAGTATATAGCAAGACCATGGATGAACATGTTGCTCATTTTTGGAATGTGTGTTTGAAGTACTTAGACATGAACAACTTTATGCTAATGTGGATAAATGCTCTTTTGGTGTGGATGAAGTTGTCTTCTTGGGTTTTGTTATGAGTTCAAAGGGCGTTGAGATTGATGAATCTAAAATAGATGCTACTAGGAATCGGCCAGCTCCTACATCCATTAGTGATGTTTGTAGTTTTTATGGATTGACTAGTTTTCATAGGTGGTTTGTTAAAGGATTTAGCATTATAGCCGCTCCCTTGACCAAGGTAATCCGTAAGGATACAACTTCTCTTGGGGTGAGGAGCAAGCATATTCCTTTGAAACCTTGAAGAAAACTCTTAGCTTTGCACTATTGTTGCAATTGCCTGATTTTGATAAGATCTTTGAAATTGAATGTGATGCTAGTAAGGTAGGTATTGGGGCTTTTTTGATGCAAGATTTTAAAACCATTGCCTATTTTAGTAAAAATCTTAAAGGTGAGACATTGAATTAATCCACCTATAATCTTGAGCTTTATGCTTTAATTAGAGCTTTGAGTAATTGGCAGCATTACTTGTGGCCTAAAGAGTTTGTCAATAGGATCGATCATGAGTCCTTGAAACACCTTAAGGCCCAAGGGAAGTTTAACAAATGTCATGCCAAATGGGTTGAATTCCTTGAAACTTTCTCTTATGTAATCCAATAAAAAAGGGGAAGGACAATGTTGTAGATGATGCCTTATCTAGAAAACATGTTTTGGTTACTACTTTGACTTCCAAATTGATGGGTTTTGAAAGAGAAAACATTTTATCCTGAGGACCATAATTTTTCTCTAATCTATCAAGATTGCGAATCATGGGAAAGGTACCATGGGCTTAAGGATAAACCTCTTAACTCTTTTGCTAGATTTGATGGTTACTTTTTCAAGAACAAGCAACTATGTGCACCCATGAGATCTTTGAGGGAACTCCTAGTGAGGGAGGAACATGATGGGGGTTTGATGGGAAATTTTTGTATTGATAAAGCCTTGGGGATTCTTGAAGAATAACTTTTTTGGCCAAAAATGCATAGTGATGTCGCAAAACTTTATGGTCAATGCGTTGAATGTCGTAGTGCTAAGTCTAGACTACTTCCCTATGGTTTGTACATACCACTCCCCACTCCCCAAAGACCTTGGCTTGAAGGGGAAAAGATAGCATTTTTGTGATTGTTGACCAATTCTCCAAGATTGCTCATTTTATTGCATGTCATAAGTGTGATGATGCTTCTCATGTTGCATATTTATTTGTTGAGAATTTGGTCAAGTTGCATGGAATTCCTAAAACCATAGTGAGTGATAGGGACCCTAAGTTCCTTAGCCACTTTTGGAAGGAGTTGTGGGGCCGACTTAGAACATGATTGTTGTTTTCCACCTCTTGTGACCCCCAAACTGATGGTTAAATTGAGGTTGTGAAAAGAACCTTAAGTTCGATGCTTAGGGCCACGGTTAAAGGAAAGCTAACATCTTGGGAAGACCAATTTCCTTTAGTTGAGTTTGCACATAATCATGTTTTTCATAGTACTATTGCCATGTCCCCATTTGAGATTGTTTATGATTTTAACCCCCTCACCCCTGTTGATCTAACCCTTTTGTCTCAAGATGTTGTTTTAATTTGAGATGGTAATGTCATGCCCCGAGGTTACCTCCTAGGGTAACATGGGATCCGGGACACAAGTACCCTCGATTAACCCTTGCTCATAGTACACTCAAGCATAACAAAAGGTAAGCGTAAGCATAATAAAAGATAATGGGAATCCATAACAGAATATCATAAAGTCTACAGAACCCAAATTCGAAAAATACAACCAACTATGTCTGAAGCCTCTAAATCTTAAATTATGAGTTGATGGGACAAAACTCCAACTAACTCAGAAATCCAACGTAAAGGACATAAGGAAGATAACTCATAACTCTTGTCCTCGTAGGATGAGGAATCACCAATCGGGTAAGCTAAAAAGCTGGCACTGACTAGCCACGCGCCTGAGGGATAGAGCCTGAATCTGCATCATCAAGAGGATGCAACACAATATATACATCAGTACTATGGAATGTACCGAGTATATGAGATATGCATAGACATGACAAAAACATGCTAAGTATGCTTTAACAATCAAAATCATGCTTTAAAGATAGAACTGGATGCAAATGACTCTATGAAATACCACAAGCTGAAAACATGATCATAAACAAAGAGTCTGGAATCTGAATAAGAGTCAAATACATTTCTAAAGCATAAACTGTTTCTGAGAGAGGTTCTCTAACCGACACAGACCATGTGAGCTACATGGAATCCGATATATACGTCCCATCGAGAGGACCCAATATACCTTGCTAGGGTATAAAGGCATAACTGTGGTGTGATCACTAAATCCAATGCCCAACAGAAGGGACTTATAAACCTACAAGTTCACGTAGTTCTGGGACTAAGGGTACTCTTACCCTATCCAACTCGGTGCTAAATACTACTCCCAAAACATACATATAGCTCATATAATATTGGGGCATATCTAATGCCAAAACTGATCATAACTGATGACATATCTGATGTCAAAACTGTTTGAAAAGCAATAAGACATATCTGATGCCATGCAATTCAAATCTAATTTCATACTTGAAGAATTAGGCATGCAATTTCATAAACACAACAATGGTCATGATATCTAATCATGTCAAATTTCTCTTGAAAACATGCAATTCAATGGGATCATGCTAGAAAGCAACTTTAATGCTTGGGCTTTTAAAACCAATGGAGGAATCATGATCAAATCATAATTAAGCAATAAGAAGCAATGAATTTAAGCATAGAAACTGATTTCATAAGTTTTCCCCAATTTAGATCAAAACCCTAATTCCACAAGTTCATAATTCAATTTTAGGATTGTTGGTTTTGGGCAAAAGGGTGAAAGGAACCCATTGTTGAATACCCACATACCTTTATTGAAGTTAACCCACTTGAAATTGAAAAGATTTGAAGACTTGGACTTGGAGCTTGAGACCTTGAGCTTGAGAGAGTTCTTTTCCCTTTTGGGAGATAAATGAGGTAATGAGAAGGGACTTAGGCTAATGAGGGTAAAAACCCTTCTAGAAATAGTCAAAACGACATCATTTTGGAGTAAAAAAGGTGAGTAATGACTAAAATACCCCTGGGACATAATTAGGAAAAAGCAGGAAAAAGTTGACTTTCAGAGACCACGGATGGGTTCCACGAACCATAGACTAAACCACGGCTCGTGGTTTCCATCCGTCGTTCCTGACCAAAGAACAAGCTGCAGAAGCCAAACTATGGGTCAATAGGATGGACCCGTAGAATGGATCACGAGTCCTAGACTCGAGCTGTCATATCTGGGAACTGATCTGGTCTCTAATCAGGTTCCATGAATCAAAAACACAGACCCGTAATTCAAACTACGGTCTGTCATCTTAACAAGTGGTTCCTGGGAATCAGTCAGTCCTCAAGTCTGATACCACGAGTTGACAGGACGGGTGGTAGAATGAACTATGATTCGTAGAACCAACTCATGATTCTCAGACCAGAGTCTGAGCTTGGAAGACTTAAACCACGAACCCATTCCATGACCCGTGGTTCAAACCATTGTCCGTGGTTTGGACCCATCATCCCTAGAAACTTCAGAATTTTCATATTTCTTAAGTTTAAAGTTGGATTAAGTTCCGAGGTGTTACGATATCTCCCCTTTGGGATCATTCATCCTCGAATGAAGACTAAATCAGGGGAAATTAAAGAGAAAATAGCCCAACCAGCAACAAAACATGGAAATCAAGGAATAGACATGAAAATTGAACCCTTCAACTTAAAACATTATTGATCAACTTCAAAAACATGAATGCATGCTAGGATCATGAGAGTAGCTGATGGAATAGGATCGAAGGAACATACTATGAAGGAAACTATTACCTCAAGCAGGAACAGAATCAGAGGGAAAGAGATGAGGGCACTTGGCCTTCATGGATGATTTTTCTTCCCAAGTAGCTCCTTCAACAAGCTTATTTCTCCAAACAACTTTTATCGAAGATACTTCTTTGTTCCTCAACCTCCAAATCTAATGATCAAGGATTTCTACAGGGACCTCCTCATAGGTGATACTATCCTTTACACCTACATCCTCTAAAGGAACTATCAAGGTCGGATCACCAATACACTTCTTCAACAAGGAAACACGGAAAACTCGATGAACCGCTTCTAGCTCTGATGCCAAAGCCATCTCTTAAGCAATGGTTCCAACTCTCCTTAGAATGAGATAAGGACCTATAAAACAGGGACTAAGCTTTCCTTTCTTGCCAAATCTCATCACACCCTTCATGGGTGACACTTTTAGGAAAACTAAATTGTCAACTTCAAATTCCAACTTTTTTTCTCACATCCGCATAAGATTTATGTCGGCTCTGAGCGGTCTTCAACCTTTCCCAAATACGCTGAACCTTCTCCATAGTCTCATGAACCAAATCTAGACCAATCAAGGCTTCTTCACCTACCTCAAACCAACCACTAGGAGATCTACATCTCCGACCATAAAGTGCCTCATAAGGAGCCATATGGATGGTAGAGTGAAAGCTGTTGTTATAGGAAAACTCGATAAGAGATAAGTGATCATCCCAATTACCTTTGAAATCAATCAAACAAGCCCTCAACATATCCTCCAAAGTCTGAATAGTACGCTCTGTCTGGATATCTGTCTGAGGGTGAAAAGTTGTGCTAAGCTTCACCTGAGTACCAAGACCTCTCTGAAATGATCTCCAAAACTGAGAAGTAAACTGAGTAACCCTATCTAAAATAATGGACAAAGGAACACCATACAATCGAACTATCTCCCAAATGTAGAGTCTGGCATAATCGTCTGTTGAATCCATAGTCTTAATTAATAGCCCTGAAATATGATGATTTAGTCGTTCGATCAATAATCACACAAATTGAATCATGTTGCCTTCGAGTACAAGACAAACCTATAATGAAGTCCATATTGATCGTTTTCCACTTGCAAGTAGGAAGGTCAATATCCAGAATCATACCACTCGATTGTTGATGCTCCACCTTCACTTGCTAACAGTTGGGACACTTAGCCACAAAACTTGCTATGTCCCTCTTCATACCATTCCACCAATAGACTTCTCGTAGATCACGGTACATCTTGGTGGCACCAAGGTGGATGGAATATCTGGAACTATGAGCCTCAGTCAAAATCTGTTGTCTCAACCCATCTACATTTGGCACACATGTGAGCTCCAAGAATTACAAAGCTTGTTCATGAAAAGAGATGCACTTAGTGCATTATGGATCCTTCTCGGGGGTTCCATGTCTTGATGATAACTTGGAGAGATAAAAATAAGAAAGAGGCACAAGATGTCCAGGTTAGTGAGGAAATAGGCTAAGCATGCAATATGTCCATTTGATTAATTATCATGAATTCAACCAAAGAAAGGCAATCAAATAAGGCCTTTACTTTATTAATGGTATAATTGTAATAGCTAGTTCTTCCTTTCTTTATTCTAGTATAAGTAGTAGCTTTTATAATTCCCTAAGGAGATTAGATTGATTATTGAATAAATACTCTTTGATAAATTAGTGGGCTTGCTTAAGCTTTTGATTGTGTTAAATTTGGAAAGAAGGGTTGCTTGGGAATCTAATTCCCTTTAGGTCTTTCTAATAGGTTTAGGTGCTATCTTGAACAATTCAATGGAGGTCTTTACTTTTTAGTATTGGCCGCCTTGATTTTCAATTGTGTGTCTACCTTTCTATCTATTTTATTCTTCCTTTAAATTCCTTTTACTTGTTATTCACATATCTTTACTTAGAATAATGATATCCAGGTCATGGGTTCCCTAATCATATCCTGATGGAGAAGTTTTACACAGGGTTGGTCCCCATATCTCAGTTTGTTGTGAACAATGCTAATGAGGGTGGATTCATGGACAAAACCTTCACCAGAGTCACTCAAATGATGAACAAGTTAAAATCTCACAATCTGGTGTGGCACTCAAGTGGATCAAATGCTTGGCATATATCTCCATCTTTGGCCAATCAACCCATAAAAAATCATGAACAAGATGAGACTATTGTAAGGCTTGCCATGAGCCTAGAGCTGCTGAACTAGAGACTATTAGATGATGAGACCAAAAAGGTAAATGGGGTTGAGAGCATAACCCTACAGAAAACACAAGCACACATTCCAGAGGAGGTTAGATAAACGAATGCACAGGCTGCACAAATTGAGTATGTGAATTACCTAAATAACACTCAGGGTGGTCAGCAGATGTATCATGGCAAGATGTACAACAACCAAACTCAGTGGGCACCACAACAACAAGCTCAAGGAAACTATCACAATGCCAATAACTTTGGCAAATAAAGTGCAAATCCATACATCCCTCAAAGTGAGAATCAACAGGACCAAGGGTCATCAAAGATGGAGATCATGCTCGAAAGGATTTTAGCAAGTCAAGAGAAGGTTGATATCTCAGCAAAGAATCTAGCAGAAGTGGAAAGTTCCTATACAGCTTCCATCCAGAAGCTCAAACAACAATGCAGGGATCAATCAAGGGAACAAAATCCTAAGTTGAAGGCTCATCTCCCTATTGATACGATGGCTAATCCTAAAGGTGAGGGTGGTATAATGCCTTGTATGGCTATTACTACCCAAAGCGGACAAACCTTGATGGATGATACTATAAGGTTAAAGGAATCAGTGAAGGAGATAGAGGTAGAGACTCTAGTTCCAATTATTTAGAAAGATATTAAACCATTTATAGAGGATGAGAAAAGACTGGTGATAAAATTAGTGCAGAGGTTTACATGCCATCCACCTTTCCTACAAAGGTTAATAATGAAGTCAAAAAACCCACATGCTTGAAATTCTGAGATCTTTTGTACTAGCTATCAATGAACATTCCATTCCTTGATGAATTTCATGAGATGTAGGGTTCACAAAGTATTTGAAGGAGTTTCTCAAGAAAAAGAAGAGGTCTGCTAAGTAGGAAGATGCATAAATTACTCACAAAGGTGAGCTCTATTATTTCTAAGATTTCAGTTAAGAAGAAAGTAGACCCAGGAGCATTCATCATACCATGCACTATTGGTGTGAGGGATTTTGCAAAGGCATTGTGTGACAATGGTGCAAGCATCAACCTTATGCCCTTCACAATCTACAAGCAGCTCAGACTCAAAGTTCCTAAACAAACCAGTATGAGGTTGCCAATGGCAGACAAATCAGTGAAGTGACCGGTTGGAATTGTTGATAATGGGTTAGTCTGAGTTAGAAAACTTAGGTATCTAGCTGACTTTGTGATCCTTGATTGTGCTATTGACAAAGAGATTCATATAATCTTGGTACGTCCATTTTTAGCCAAAGGTAGATCATTGATGGACTCAGAAAAATAAGATAAAATTCTGAGTTAATAATGAGGAGGTTACCTTCCAAGCTAACAATGGGATAAGCCTACCAAGAAAATATCATAGGATCTCAGTGATTGATGTATTAGGAATGCATGATTCATGTCACAACTGCAGGTGAGATGCAGACTCTGGAATAGAGCACCTAGGGTGTTGCAGGCAAGTCCTATTTCCTTTGTTTTATTCTATTTAATTAGGGATATGCATGGTATTTGAGTGGGGGGTAGGGCTGCTTGGATGTCTAGTCTTTGGTTTTTCTTTTTGAATTCTTTTCCCGAGGCCATTTATTTATGTTGAATTGGCATGTTTAGAATATGATGGGTTGTCTGTTTAACTTAGAGAAAACTAGGATGACTTAAGCATTACTATTTTGTAAATAAAACAATGTATAATTCTGTTTGTGCAAAATGTGATCCCTCCCAAAATAAACTACTATGTGTGTGCACTAAACCGAGATTCAGACTAGTTTGGCTCTGAATATGATATTATGATTATTAAGGTTGATGATTGTGTTTAAACTAGTATGTCCATTGACTTGGTAGTTAACAGTTGAAACCTTATTTAATGTGTGTTAGAGATTGTATATTCCATGCTGCTTTGTGATGTTTAGAACTTGCCTAGTGTTTGTGCAACGCGAAATGATGGGTGTTGAATCTAGAAAATGATTTAGGCATTTCTTTGATGAGCCTATTTTTATTCCTCTCTTTACCTACCTAATGCATGACCCTAGTGAGCCCTAGTGAGCCCCATTGAGCCTTTAACCTATTCTTTGGTAACCGTACCTAAAGCCTTACCCTTTTGTTCTAACAAGTTTGCATTTGATCTAAAATACTCCTAAGCACTTGTAAAGAAATTGTGGAAAGTTAGAAAGGAGTAAGGGAATAGTTTAAGGCAGAAATGCTTGAGAAGAAGAATGATTGTGCATGAGAAACAACATTGGCATGGAGCAATGTATAAAAAAAATATATGGTGTCTAATAAAATCGCTTCTTGCCAATGCCTTTGAATGTGATTAATAACAATGGGTGTGAAGGAAGAAGGGAAAGAGAATAGTGATCAAAAGTAGACCAAAAAAAAGTGTAGTGCATTAATGTACTTAGGGAGGATAGTCACTATTTCGTCCAAATAATTCATACCCATCCCTTAGCCTACATTACAACCTGTAAAGTTCTACTTGATCCTAGAGTTGACATTCCATATATTAGTAGAGTATTACACTTACGGCAAGATTATGGTTTATATGATGTTGCAAGTGAAGTTCATTGTGAGTGTTTCTCTCTTCTCCTTTCTCTTAAGTACCTTTTCAAATAATGAATGACAGTGTGTGGGACTTTCTTTGGTCTATGTGAGGGAACATGGCAAATACTGATTGACTGCAGGATAAGTATGATTCCACTGCTTGCATGCATAGCCGAGGTTTGTGTGCTTTTTTAGTTATAAAAGGGGTGGAAAGATTGAGTTGAAAACATGCTTGTTAGTTAGATAATAGAAATGTTGTATACATCCTTGATTTCTAATAGTTGAATGTTGTTTGGTGCTTTGTGAAGTAATGTTAGTGTAGTTTTGTTTTGTTTGCTTGAGGATAAGCAAAGTCTCTAAGGTGGGGGTGTTGATGTGTGGGGATTTTAAGGCACATTTCATACCTTTTGGTGAGGATTCTTGGTAGTTCTTGAGCATGTTTAGTGTGATATGATGCGTTTTGGTTGAGTTGCAGGTATAACGGGCTAAGTACACCACAAGGATGAAAAGATCCCAAAAAGAGGCTCATTACGAGTCATTGTGGAGGATTACAAACCTGATACGTGGTTCCTATTGAAGTCAAAGGATAGAAGTGAGGCAGAAATAGGAGGTTAAAATGATCACCGTTACTGACCGTTGTTAGCCATTACTGATCATTTTGTTGGTCGTTCTCCAAACCAGAAATTGTGCAAATTTAGCAAGTTCAAATGGCCAACATAACAAACCATTTTAAGCCTTAATGGTCCATTTTGGTTATCGTTTTCCCTTCAAGAAACTAGGTGAACGACGTAAGTTATCGCAATGCAAATATGGTTTGTTTTGAGCCATAACGGTTCATTTTGGCAACCGTATGGGATGGCACAAATTTCCTTTCCTATCCATTTTTGGATATGATACCTACTCACCTATAAATAGCATCCTTAGGTTATTTTATCACACACAATAGATGATACAATTTCATTACATTTTGTCTTGGTTTTGAACGAGTTTCACTCTAACTCTCTAAATCTGCAACTCAACACAAGAACAACGTCAGCAGCGAGAACTCATACTAGGTCTAGATAAGGGAAAAAGATGAAAAAGTGTAGAATGAGTACCAAAATACATAGTACCCAGTAGGCATCATCGGCCGACTAAGCTTAAATAAGGTAAAAGTAAGATAAAATGTGAATATACTAAAGGGGTAAGAAAGAGATGTCAAAAAATGAATAACATTGACATAACATGATAAGACTGGGGTGTAATGGTAAGAAACTGGTGAAAAGCATAAAGTAAGTAGAGCAGGGGAAAGTAAAGTGACCTAGCTATAACCTAACCAAACCTCCATAATCCTAGAAGGTACAAACAATCAAAGAATAACCTAATCGGATCCCCATAAGCCCAGAATGTACAAAATAGCAAAAAATAGACCAGGTTGGACCCCCCATAAGTCCAGAGGATACAAACAACAAGTAGTAATAGCTAACAATCAACCTTATAGGGAATGCATGTGAGAATGTGCCATGATATACAATATGGTGTGGGTGAAGTGCCTCAACAGTAACATATACTACTCCTCCAGTCGTAGCTTGCAAAGGCAGGACCCATGGGGGACTCACAAAATTCGTATACCAATTCTGAACCATATCTCAATGAGTATTCCATGATGAGTATAAGTAAAACCACCCGGAAATCATGTCTCCTCAGGCAGGCAAGTTTAAAAAGACTTGTAAAATCACTTGGAACACTTTCACTTGGGCATCCAGGTTCATCTTAAATCAATAATTAGAAAATATGCCATGTTTACCGTAAGAAAGTCAAAAATATCAAGTATTCCCAAAAATCCATCTCTGAAACCAAAAGCAGTGTTTTAAACTAAATTTTTTATATGCCATGCTGAAAACAACAACAATACACGAACATAGATGAATATTCACATTAATGTTACTAAGAAGCCTAATAAAACTGCATAATGGGAAACTAGGGTCTACGAACTCATGAAAGGTTACAGTTCACAAGGAAGTACTAAGAAAAGATAAACTAAGCATGAATTCCCAAGAGAAACCCGCTCAAGGCAAGTAACTAACCTATCTAGGCTAAGGCCAGTGACAATACTATACAAAGCTAAGGAAAGTCATTATCGCAATCTAAGCTAAGGAAAATAACAAGCAGAAACAAGTTGAGGATAAGGCAAACTAACCTGGGGTCTCATTAATCTAATGTTCATGGCCTCGGGCACATAATTATTCTACATACAGAAATAAATACGAAACAGAAATGGTAAATACAAATCAGATAGCAAGTGTCTATTTTACCACAAGTCTAATGCTAGCTCTATACTAAAAGAGGAATGCCATTCTAATCCTAGAGATACTACCCCAACTATGCAACTTCTACGAAGGAATAAGGGCCATCTAAACTAAGGACCCCAACCCCAGTTCTATGCTAAAACACCTTAACCGGCTAAAAAGATCAAAAAATCACCGAGGTTGCAATATCCAAACCACGATGTCCCACCATGATGAGAGGCAACCCATCAATTGAAAAACTCTTTTTTTGTCATACTTCTCTTTCTGTTTGATTTATTTTTAGGTGCCCAAAGAAATGAGAAGAGGACCCAAGTATTGAGAAGCACATAAAATACCTTTGAAAAACGTGCATTTCGCACCTGGAAGAGTGCGTGTCATACATGCCATCGCACGAGTAACCAGTGAACTGGGCAAAAATATTGGTTTGTGCGAAAGTGGTGCATTTCGCACACCTCATTGTGCCCATTGCACCAGCCACCGCATGCCAAAATAGTACACTGGGAAAATTCTAATATTTTAGCATGCACTAAGGCATCACGATCGCGAGCCCTGACCATCGCGGTCATGATGAAGTAAGATTCCAGTAACTCTTCACGACCGCGTGGACTTATCATGCGATCAGATGGGGTTAAGGAATTTTAATTCATCACAATTTCATGATAAGGCCACATTACCGCGAGGCACCAAACAGTTTGCAGGTAATAAAATTTCAGAAGAGCTGTTTCAAGAGCAAAAGTTGGCTTTGAAACATGGCTACTTTTCTTCACATAAAGCACTAACTAAATCATCCATCAATTCAATTCCGTAGTGTCTTCAACATCAAAGGTATGTGCTTCATAACCTATTCTCTTCTTGGATTTTACTCCTATTGCGCATAAGTTAATGGCTTCAATAGCCCAAAGTAGCGTAAACGTGTTGTCCTAAAGGGTGTGAACCTATTGTTTGTGATCTAATTCATGGGTGAAGATGAATGAGGGTGTTAAGAGCTATGTGTTTACTACTTTTTATGATTAAAATTGACCCCAAGAGGGTGTGAAAAGGGATGAATAAAAGGGTGCAAAGAACCTATTCGACAAAAGTCTTGAACGAGATTTTTTTGGGCAAGAAGACGACCCTCGCGATCGCGAGGAACAATTTCTCTGAACTCCATGATCGCGATGCCCTATCCCACGATCGCGATGAGTTAAATTTTTTGAAATAAATAATTTGGTCTTCGTGATCACGATGACCAGTTCTGGTAGTCCCAAAAATAGTAGTTCTGCCCAACTCTATCTGAGGTCATTTTGCCTCATTTCTTTGGCCTAATCATGTCTCAGCACATTGTGTTACATGCCTATATTTTTGTTTGACAATTTCTTCCTCATGTAGTTACTTAAATCTTGAAAATGGCTCCAGCATCAAATGAAGTTGAACAAAATAGTTCCAACCAAGTGGGCGAAGAGGAATATTTTGACCAAGGCACCTTCGTCTCCCTTAAATGCTCACAATTATATGATCATCAATTGACTAAACCTATCACGAGGGAGCAAGGTATTGTGTTTTATAGATTGGAAGAGAAATGGGTCGACTTCCATTGAAAGGTTGTTACAAATGGGTGGTTATGCTTCACCGCTGAGCCTATCAGGGCAAACCTTTCCATAGTCTATGAGTTTTATGCCAACCTAGCTCAGACAAACTTTGCCAATGACTTGGTTGTGATGGTTCAGGGAAAGTTGGTGCAATTTGATCCAGAGTTGATCAGCGAATACTATAACCTCCCAAATATTAATAATTCCATAATGAAAGCTCGGGCCAAATAATTGGGGATCGATTGGTTTGTGCAATACTTACATGAAGGCACGGTCCCCCAATGGATAGCTTGGAACAAAAGTATTGAGTCTTTTGAGTTCACCCTTGAAGGCCTTACTTGGCTTTCTATTTTTTATGCCTGAATTATGCTTTTGAAGATTGAATCTGATGTGACACTTGAAAAAGTGATGGTTATATGTGCTATGACGGAAGGTCTCCCGGTGAATATAGGGGAACTCATTGTACAAGAAATTCAACAGGTGGTGAAGGTAGAAAAAGTCTATTCTTTCCTTCTTCGATCGCATACCTATGCTACGAAGTCGGGGTTGAAAAGAGGGACAACAAAAATTATAGAAAGCCGAAAAAGCTGATTCACTCCTTGAAGAAGAGAGGATCCGAGCAAGCATTAAAGAACAGAAATATCAACGTGGACTCACCATCATTCAGTCTATTCTTTGGATCTAGTGAGGCACTAGAGTTAGATGTTGCTGCTGCAGCTATTGGGCAACTCAGGATCGGGACCCCGACACTCTACCATATCTCTAGCCAGGTGTATGGCATGGATGCCCAGATATTCTAGATTATAGTGCGTCTACCTTAGGGTGTGGAAGAGAGTTCCACCATACCAGCACCCGGTGCTTCATCTTCCACTACTCCTAGTAACCCTACACTAGCTAGTGTGGTGAGCCAGTAGAAACATATCAAGGAGAGGTTGGCAAAGGTAGATAGGCGACAAAAAAAGCAGAGGGACCATGATAGGAAGCAAAGAAAATTCCTCACGAAGATGATAAGAACTTTGAGGAAGCTATGTGGATCTAAGGTAGAGGATGATACTGACGAGGCAGATTGGGTCCTTTCTTGGCCCAACAGCTCTGGTTCTAAGTGATACACCCTTAAGAGAGCCCCCTCAAACTCTTATCTTGTTTTGATGCAGTGAGGGCACTGTAATGTGTTAGTTGGGGGTGGCTGGCATATGTTATCTAGCCATTTTTTATTTTGGATATTATTGTGCCCTTGTCAGGCTTGTTTTAATTATTTTGGATATCCTTGTGCCCTCGTCGTGCTTTTTTATTTTGGTGTTAGATATTGGTGCACCCTTGTCGAATTTGTTTTGATATTATTGTACCCTCATCGGGTTTTGGAGTTGCTATGGATGGCGTTGATGTTTAGTTCTTTAGTTTTGTTACTTGTAGCTTCTTTGGTTTCTTTTGTAGTGGTCTGTTGGATGTTTTGGATCCAGGGGAAGTCTGAGTACCTGATAGGCTAAGTTGAAACTTGTGTTTTGGGTTGAGTTTATGTGTTGGTGAATTCTAAGTAGCCGTATCAATTTAGATAGATGAATTGGCCCAATAATAGACTGAGTGACGTCATTCTTAAGGGAAATTTGTCATCTTTTGAGATATTAGGGAGCATTGACTTGTTTGGTACTAATGAAGTTAGTCTTGCATGCTAAGTGAAATAGGCATACCCTTCCAAAAAAAATTGTGAAAAGTGCATGGCAAAGAATGATGTTTGTGGACAACTCCTTTAATCTTTTTCTGACTCTTAACGCATTAGAGTGGAAAATTAGGAATTGAAGAATATGACTCTATTGGTTCTTTTTTAGGAAGTAAAATTGACTCTTCTTGGATGATTCGCATGCCATGTGTGGTGAGGTTTAGTTTAATAATTCTTGTAGTTGTTTGTGTTAACTAGAACTTGCCCGGTTAGTTGTTTAATGCTAGTCTCATTTGCGTTGGTTGGAGAAATGATCTTAGGCCTTCTTTGTGATTATTGAAGCCTACTTTACCTTAAAAGACACCTTTGCACTTAAATTATATCATTAGTCACCCTTCTTGAGCCTAATACGTCTTCTTTGGAACCTCAGTACAAGCCTTGAACCATTTTAAAAATGAATCCATCTCTAGAACCCGTCCATCCTTGAGCATTACAAGTGTGAAATCGAGGCTAAAATCCTGCGTTTGGTGGTTGCTAAAAGATATCTTGGAGAAGTGCTAAATGAGCATATCTTGGTTTGTTGCCTAAAAAGAATTGTCAAAAAGAAGGAAGAATTTGAAAAGAAAGAAAAGATGAAAGGAAAATAGGAGAGTAAAGAAAAGAAAGAAATCATCCAAGGTGAAGAAAATGATAAAAAGTTGGGGATTCTAATAAAATAAGTGAAATGGTGCCTCGTGTTGAATGAAAAAAGAAAGAAATGACCTTGGTTTCAAATTGAAAAAGTTGTGTATAGTTCGAGGAGGATGTAGTCACTTGAATGAAAATGCCTATCCTACCCTTCCCCGACCCTACGTTACAAGCTTAGAAAAGTCCTTTGAGAACTCCGACCGATTATTTTTGAGCTAGTGGCGAATGAAAATAAGGGCAAGCTTATGGTTTGATACTTGCTGGTACTTGAAATTTCTTGTGAGTCTGGGCATTTCCCTTGTGATTGTCTTTGTACATAATGTGTTTTTTGGACTTTAGTTCTTGTGAGAGCATGCAAATTAGGATAGTTGGTGAAATTGATAAACTCCAAAAATGAGTCAAATGAGCATGTTTTGGTAAGCTAGTGGTTTGAGTCACTTCTTGAAGATTGGTTGATGTCACTTGGTTGTTCTTGTAGTCCCATTGCACCATTGAATTGTGTTTTTAATAGAGAAGAATGCTTAGATTAAGTTATCATGTTATTAGCTAATCATTAGTACCAACCGAAGTCATGCTTGGTGCTTGAAATTGGTTTTCCTTGGCTTATAGTGATGTCATTGCACTTGTGTTATGCACCTCTTGAATTACAATTTTTAGTTGCTTGAGGACAAGAAATAGTTCAATTTTGGGGGTTTGATAAGTTGGTATTATACCTACTTATTTAGCTTTTAATCTTATGTTTTTGCTAGTACAAAGTGGAAAATAGTGCAATTGATATGGATTACTTCTATTTTGTAGGTTTTTGTGTCTTAGAAGTGTTCGGGAAGGATTCGGGTGAAAACAAGTCAAAATAGAGCTAAAAGGAACTTCTGACCACTAACATCAAATTTCTCATCACGACCACGAGCTACAAGGCTCGTGACCGTGATGCACAAAAAACCAATGCCATGCCACCGCGAGCAAGATGTCACACGACTGCGTTAAAGAGAAAAGTAAAGACACGTGACCACAATGTTAAGGTCACATGACCACATTAAAGAAAGTCATAGACCCTCGCGATAATGAGGCACATGCACACGATTTTGATGAAAAACTCAAAAACTACAGGGCAGATTCACAAATTCCCACTTTTTGAAAACTGAATTCACATAAAAACACTTCCCAGCCATTTTTGGGAGATATTAAGGAGTTTCAACAATTGTTCTTCAACCAATTCATCTTTAGTCTTAGAGTGAACAACTTAAGGCTAGCTTGGGGAGAAAGTTCATCCTCCAACACCATTGGAGTGAAGATTGAAAGCTTTTATTGTAAAATCTTTTGTTCCTTTCTTCAACTCTTGCTTTGTATGCTAAATCTATTGGTGTGTTGGTTGATATGAGATATGGATATTGTCTTAAATATAAACGATATTTGGGTGTAATTTCCTATCTTGTGATTTTATAATTTATTAAATATTTTCTAGTTTATGAATTAGGTCTTTGAATCTCTAATCAATCTTGTGCTTGAATTGCATCTAAAGGGATTGATCGACCCTTGGACTTGCTCTCTTTACTTTGATTTGGCTTGAAAGAGTGAATTAAGGTGGGGAAAGATTGATTAGCAGTAACTTGAGGCTCTAACCCTCATTTAAGGAATTAGCTAGAAATAATGATTCTAGTGTTTCCATAATTGGAAGAGCTTTGTTAAAGCTTATCTGGGTTTGAGAGAACTATTTGAGGTATATTTGTCAATGGTCGAGAGACGTTGGTAAATTATCAATACTTCCAAGGCTTGTTTCATTTAACCCATGATTTATCTAGTTTATATTTGGTAAATTTGTAATGGATCGTATGAATTTGAAGTAATACCCATTCCCAAATATCCCTTGTGATCCTTGTGTTAGGAAGAGTTGGTCGACCTCGCAATTGCAACATCTCTCGTGTTTTCGTCTACAAACCCTCAAATCATTTTACTTATTTTGCTCCTTGAACTTGAATAAGTTGCTTTAATTTTTTACTATCTCAATCGCGATTACATTGTTCTCTGTGGGATCTACCCCGACACCCGTCGGGTAATATAAATTTTATTTTGCTTAATGATTGTCAATACCTCGATCTTAGAGAGTACTAATAATTCTTAAGTGTACTCTCGTAGATAGAGGTATCAGTGATCGTTAGAGTAAAACACATTTATATATTCCTGACGAGAGTCGGGGTCAATACCACATAGAATTGGTGAATAGCCAAGTCGATTGTAAAGAAAAGACTTCACAACGAGAGTAGTTTCTTTGAAAACAATAAAGGAAAAGAAAGGGGGAATTGGGAAATCTATCACAATTCACAATTCAAAGCAAGACAATAAAATAAAAGTGGGTCTAAACAAGGAGAGAGGACGACTAAAGATGTGTTAGGGTGCTTGCTCATTCATATAAATTCTTGCTAAATGACATGGATAGCATTGTTTTTAGGCATTCTTGTTAATCTGTCATTCAAACAATCATATATCCAACGGTTTTTATCCAAACACCATTGTTTAGGCAATAACAAACCAACATATGCTTGGGGAGGTCACACTATTTCAAGTTTAGACCCTTAAATGGGTATTTCCAACGAATTGACCTATTTCTAGTCTCAATCAAAGTGGAATTCAAAGTACCCACTAGCAATTTCACATCTGAAATTGTAAACCCCTTTTGCAAGCAAGAATACAATCAAGTGAGGTAAATCAATATTTGCAACCATCAATTGTAGAGTTAAAATATGGTGAAATCACTAGACCCATATCATATTAGCAATTATAAAAACAAATTAGAAACACCCATAACTATTTATCAAGAACCCATTATCAACACATCCCTTGACAAGTGATTTAGCTACTCATGCTAAAGTAATAAAGAATAATACCAAATGGGTAAGTCAAATTCCCTTTCATTCAAGCTAAATATTCAATATCCAAGCTCAGTTTTTACAAGCATGGCGATTCCAAGAGTTAGGAAGAAAGAGGTGGAGTGAAACCCTCTTCTTCTTTATTGGAGAGAAAAATTGCTCAATACTCAAAGTTATTCCATTATCTTTCAAAAACTATCAAAACTATGCCTGAAATGGGCTTTAGAATTTTCCCAAAACATCACACCAAATTGGACAAAAGTGTCCTTCGAGAGCTGTGCAGTGTGATGTGAGGTTCACATATAATGAAGTGCACAATGCACAACTCTGTTCAGTGGACCAATGACTCAGCTAGACTTTAGAGCTCCATGCAAAGTGGGGTGCAGTTTGCACCAGGTAATGTGCACGTCAAATAGTGACCGCATCCCTTAATAGATCCTTCAGCTAACTCTAAGCTTCATGCGGAGAGAGGTGCAGTCCGCACCATTGACTGTGCATGTCGGACGAGATCCATACCCTTCAGCAGAATTTTCATCTTGTTTGATCACTTCACACTTAACTCCTTTTAGACTCTTTTTGGGTCCATTTCCTTCTTTTCTATCTTTGATCTCAAGTACCTGCATATACATCAATAAAGGTCATAAGAACCACTAAATCTCATGAAAACATAAAAATAATTCATGGTTAAAGGCTCAATAAGTTGGTAGATTACCGACTTATCAAACCCCCAAACTTGAACTATTGCTTGTCCTTAAGCAAGGTACTCATAAGTTAAGGAATGAATTATGCTCTAGAACTCAATCAAGTCACAAAAGACTACTCTATTCTAAAAAATAAGAAAAATAATAAACAAAAAGACTCAACTATCATGTTCATCTCAATTTGAACCACCACATTATCAAGGCAATTGCTCATTTCAAAACTTTTTTCAAAAGGACTTCAGTTCTCATTCAAGATCAAGGGAATTTTGTCATTCAAAACAATATATTAAGCTTCTTAAGGAATTGGCATGGACCATCAATGTTTGCCTCGAGATTCTCCACAAAACTTGTCTCATTCATTCCTCTCAATTGAAATAGAGACTTCATGTTTCAATTCGAGTGCATGATGCCACTCACCATAAGAGAGAATCCTACTCACAATCATGTAATTCACAAAATAATGGGATTATAAGAGAACCAAGAAGACTCTCACTCTTTCAAGGAAGTTCAAGTGCACACATGTCAAACCATAGGCTTGCCCTTATGTAAATCACCACTAATGTAGGGTGTCCATGCTCGGAATCACTAAGAACTTGAGGGTTATAATGTTGGCTAGGGCTAAGATGAGGATTGGTTCAAGTGGCTTCACCTCCCTAATGCTCTTTGTCATTACATTGAACACCGCTCACATTATTTAACTTTGACTTCACTTTATTTTTCCCTCACTTAACCAAAGCTTTTCCCTTTAAATTTTTTTATATCATTCAACCTCCTTGTACCACCTTCATTTGGTAGCATCCATTCTTTTCTTTTCATTTTGCTTATTGGATTTTGGATTTTTGGAGAAATTTTCAATTCAACATATAGTGCTACCTTGCACTAGAAGTGCAATCCTTTTCTTCTCCACATTAATCACATACACACCCAAACTTAGGCATTTGCCTATGTTGTCTTTTCATTTCCCCCCAAACTTAGGCTTTTTGTAATGACCCTTCCAATCATTTATGCGTGTTTGCCTTTCTTGTACCATTAGAGCTTTCTTACAGTGGCCCCAAGTCATTTATGGTTTTCTGGGACCATTAGTTCAGTGCCCAGGACGTTTGTTTGGTCTTTTTGGCCATTCCTTGTTTTAGAGCCTTAGACTTTTGAAATCGTTGACATCATTCAACATTCTTGGTGAACATGCTCGGAATCAAATTCCAATAGTTCTATTAGCTCCAGAGCTTGGACTTTGGTCTATTAGGACCTTTGGTCAGAATCCGGAAGCTTTTCAACTTGGAATTCTATCTCATTCTATGTTTTCAGGCTAGTTGGACTTGTTTGGTTAACTTTTGTGAACATTTGGAGAATATATCCTCGGATGGAAATTTTGTCAGTGCTGTTAGCTTCGAAATGTCAAATTTAGGCTAGAGGTACCATTGGTTCAGGTCCCGAGGCTTTTGGACTTACTTTTGGCCATTGAGTTTCGTTTTAGAAATAGTTGGCCTAAGGTTAATTTTGTGCACGGAGTTCACTTTTTAGTTAAATTGACCATCAATGGGATTTTTTTCAATTTTGTTGTATCCAGAATGCCATTTCTAGTCAAATAGCTCTATTCACTTATGTCTGTAGGACCCCGGATGAATCTCGAGGGTCCATTCGACGTTTTAACCTTAGCTGAGTTTTGTTGTACCTGTTGAGTCCGCATTTTCTGGCATTTGACCACAATTTTGGCCACCACAATTATGGTAAAATGCTACATTCATGGTGTTTTTCCATATTTGCGGTGCTTTAGACGCATTGGCGGTGTCCGCATTTGCGATGAAAGTTTCGTAATCGTGGTATCAGCTGGCAATATTATAAATTAGACCTTCTTCTCCATTTCCTCATTTCCAACTTCGTTCCACCATTGTTAAAAGCTCCTAAACACTAATTTCTTCACTTCTAGCCATCAATTTCTTGGGGCAAACTCACCATAGCTTCATGAGCTCATTTTCGTCATTAATTCTCTAAGCTTTCTGTTAAATTCAATCTTTTCTTTCTCTTAATTCTCTCCTTGATTTCTTGAAGTGGGTGGGCTGTTTTATCCCGATTTTAATGCCCAAATCCTTTGCTTTTCTAGGCATGAACTCCTATGATTTTTGTGATTATTTTGTACTCTTTTATTTTTGACTTTAGGTTGCGGGACCCACGAGCCCATCGATGACCTGAATTTTGGCCCAGCTATTGTTATAGCATAATGGGTATCACTAGTCTTGTGTTAATGTGTAGATTATTGTGTTGATAGTGGTTTTTCAATTTGGAGCTTTCTGAAGCAGTTCGAGCCTGGACGATGTCCTTCCCACAGCTAGTCATTGGATAACAGGTGGTAGGTTATGGCTTTAGTTACCTAGACTCTACATATATAGGCTATAACTGCATTAATTAGTATCCTTGGGTGGGTTTTTTTAGGTTGGTACCCCAAACCGTGGCCATATTTTATGTCAATTTATTTTATACGTTGATTTTATTATTTGTATCAGTATTGTATATTACCCTTGTGGTCCTGTGTGGCCTTGTATTGACTCTGGAACATAGATGGTGGGTTATTTTGGAATGTTCGTGAGTCTCGGACATAGAGATATACTTCTTGGCTGGTTGTGACTGTTGTAGAGCTGTTGAGCATGTGCAGGGCCAGTAGGAAAGGTTTGTGAGCCATTTTGGGCTACTATATTGTTTGTGAGCATATCATACATTAAAAGGTATTCCCTGTATGTTTTACTGTTGATTTGGCTTTGGGCCTACTATAATTGATTTTATAAACTTTGCATGGCACCGAGAGCCTATTTTTGGTACATGACTTGGAAAGGACTTTTAAATTGACTTTTATGAAACCTCTCAGAGTAGAAAGGAGATTGCAATGGTTTGATTATTGATTTTCATTCTAATACTAGGCTCGGCTGGACCGTAGCACTAGACATTATTTCCTACAAATTTAAACCCGGATATGAGCCGAGCACCCTCTTTAGGGATTTTGATACTTGATTTCTGTTTTAGACCCATATACACTTAGGGCACCCTTTTATAAGGGTTATTGATACTTGACTACTATTTTAAACCTGGTTATGATACAGGCACCCTTGATGAGGGTTATTGATACATGACTACTAATTTAGACTCGTATTGAATTCGAGCATGTACTACGAGATCTCAATTGTTAAGATATTTGAGTTTCATGTTTGTATGTGGTCTACGAGTAGACCTCCATGGACATTACTATTCCGGACCAAGTGCTACAGGCCGACGGTGACCAAAGGGAGGGGTGTACAGTGGAGTAGAGGTACTCAGGAGAATTCCTTTCATAGATCCTCCCTCTATTGGGATTTTGGGGCACCGAAGGGGGTACCATACAACACTTTGATCACACTTGGTTACATATTCATCATATCACATCATCATGCATATTTCACTCAGAGTCCACCCTTATTTGTTGTGTCTTGTGTGTAAACTCTAGTTGTACGGGCGGTCAGAGGGTTTATTTAAACTTGATTGTGTTCCTTGGTTGTATGGGTAGCCGTTGGGACTGTAGGTAGATTATCTTGCTCTTGTTATTTCATAGAGCTAGTTATGGTCCTTAGTTCCTATAAACCCTGTGACCGCCATTGGGACTGGGATTTAGAACCGGATATGAGTTGGGCACCGTGTTTATGGATTTTGATACTTGATTTCTATTTTAGACCCGGATACACTCCGGGCACCCTTTTATAAGGGTTATTGAGACTTGACTAGTGTTTTAGACCCGGTTATGCTTCGGGTACCCTTGATAAGGGTTATTGATACATGACTACTGATTTAGACTCGGATTGAATGCGGGCATGTACTACGAGATCCCGATTGTTGAGATATTTGAGTTTCATGTTTGTATGTGGTCTACGAGTAGACCTCCTTGGACCCTACTATTCTGGACCAAGTGCTACAGGCCAACAGTGACCGGAGGGAGGGGTGTACGACAGAGTAGAAGTACTATGGAGAATTCCTTCTATGGATCCTTCCTCTATTGGGCTTTTGTAGGCATCGGAGGGGGTAACGTACAACACTGCAATCACACTTAGTTACATATTTATCATATAACATCATCATGCATATTTCACTCAGATTCCACCCTTATTTTCTGTGTGTTTAGTGTACGCTCCAGTTGTATAGGCGGCCGGAGGGTTTGTTTTCACTTGATTGTGTTCCTCGATTTTATGAGTGGACATTGGGATTGTAGGTAGATTATATTACTCATGTCATTTCATAGATCTAGTTATGGTCCTTTGTTCTTGTGAATTTGTAGGTTTTAGCTTGTTGAGGCTCCGAGTTGTGGGTTTGAGTATTGAGGGGCTAGTGAGTCCTATATCTTTGAGGCTCCATCATGTGTCCTCTTGAGAGGTTGTGATTCATCGAACGTTGTTCCTTATATTGATTCTGAGTAGAAATATTGGTTCTGGTGGTTTAGTTATTTCCATTCTAGGTTGTAAATTGTGAGATGGATCCCGATTCATACTTATCTTGAGAGTTGGTGTGTTTATTATGTTTTCATTACTTTTATGGCTTCTAGTTGATTATGTTGGGTTACTTTCCTTCTTTTACTTCTTACTTGAGGTTACCGGTATACCGCTATGTTCCTGATTCTCTCTCTCTTTATTTATACTATTGTTGCAAGGACCCCAGGTGCGTCTCTCTTTCTTACATCTATGTTTATTGTATATTTGTTTTCTGTGCTAGCATTGTTTGTTTATAACTCTTGGTTGTCTGTTCTATGTGCTAGTTCCTTATACTTCCTCAATCACTTTCTGTGACCACTTTCTTTCTATCTACTAAATTACTGTTGTTATATCTTATATGCGCTCAGTCGGCTGATGATGCCTACTGGGTACCTGTTTCTTAGAAATTGGTGCTCATACTACATTTCTGCACTTCTTGGTGAAGATATTTGTTAACCTTTCACCGTTGATCACGTTGAAGACTCATGCAACTTTTGGGAGATTCGAGACCAGGGTGAGTGTCTGATGGTCGTGGTTTGTCTACATCTCATCTATTGTATTGTTACTCTTGTATCTATATTTGGAGATAGTTGTACTTATCATTTTATTATTTCTAGTACTTATATTATATTAGAAGCTTCTTTATTATCGATACCAAGTCTTGGGGTTGGTGTAGTTTCATTATGTTTATATTCAGGTTATTGCTTCAACATTATCTATCTTTATATTCAGCTTCCGCTTGTTTCTGCTTGTTGGGCATATTGGTTAGGTAGTAGCCTATTACTATCCATTCTGAGCTATAGGAATTGGTTCACCTACTCAGGGTTGTAAGTGCCATCATGACCTGAGAAATCAGGTCGTGATAGCTTGGTATCAGAGCTCCAGGTTCACCGGTGTCATGGGACAGAAGCAAGTGTCTAAGTAGAGTCTCACAGATTGATATGATGACATTTGTATCCTATATGTGAGAGGCTACAAGTCATTGTTAGGAAGAGTTCCATATTCTTGGCTCCTTATCATGCGTTCCTGGCTCTATTAACTTTTAAACTTTGGTTGTTTCAGTCCTTCTCAGATGCCTAAGATATGTTCGACAGTGGTTAGTGTTGAGGATTCTATGCCTACTGCTTCAGTGCTTCTGTCAGTGCCAGGGCTTCAGAGTGAGAGTTTACCACATCAAATAGGGGGTGTGGGTCCAACCCAACCTCTGATTGGATTCATAGCTACTCCAGATTCTTCAGGACACCGCGGCTAGGCCTCAGAGTCCTCCAGTGGGTGTTTCAGTACCCAGATCTATGAGTGGTGCTTCATTTAGGGTTGAGCTTCCAGTTCTTCAGCAGGATTGTCTGTCGGTATTGGAGTATGAGGCAAGATTTCATAACATGGTTAGGCATACTTCTAGGGTTGTACCTTCCGAGTTTGATAGAGTTCAGAGCTTTGTTGGAGGTTTGATTTCACCGCTCCATTTGGCGACTGAGCATTTGGTTGAAATTGGGACTACCTTCCTTCAGGTAGTGGATCACACTTGGGCAATCAAGATTTGTGTCATAAGGCTTATGGAGGTGGTGCTAAGAAGCATCATCGCTCGGACAGTTTCTGAGGTTCTCAGACTCGAGGTAGGGAATTCTCCACTAGAGATGGTTCCATTGCTTTTTACCTACTAAGCTAGTTTTAGTTACTCCACATGTTTTGGAGGGTGTTGGTATAGGACATATTGAGTAGAGTGGACATGGTACGGGTCAGATTCCTCAAGGTTTGCATTCAGGTTGTGTAGGCCGTAGTGGCCGGTCAGGTTCAGTGAGATTTTCCCGCCCATATATATTCAGTGGAATTTGCTTTCAGTGCAGTTGGCGTGGGCATTTTATTAGGGATTGTCCCATGATTCCACCTTCCTGTCAGCAGGGTCAACAAAAGTTATCTCCCAGGGCTTCAGTGCCACTAGATAGAGGTGGAGTGCAGGGAACTAGGGGTGATCCCTAGATTGTTAGAGGTGGTTTTCATTCTAGTGGTTCAGGTAAAGGTTGTTGTCAGTGTGGTGAGTGTGGGCACCTTGCTAGAAATTTCCCTACAATTGCTTATCTCGGTCGACCTAGTTGTTATGATTGTGGAGTGCTTGGTTACTTTTCTAGATATTATCCCCGGTGAGGGATGGTTGAGGCTTCAGCTTCAACTACTCAGTCTAGAGTTAGACCCCATCAGTCCAATACCTATCTTGGTAGGCCCGAGGTAGAAGTTCCTGATATCAAGGTAGAAGTCCCTTCTGTTATTTATTTGCTTATATGCTTACCTGCTACTTGTTTAGTTGATTGGCTACTTTTATTGTAGTAACTATGCATTGTTTTCTTGGTAGATTGTTCCTTAGTAGTGGATGGTGTGACTTATCCTTGTGAGATGTTTACCCAGAGTTGTAGCTCATGGGTAGTTCTTGTTAGTCTCTTTTCTGGTTGATTTTTCTTCTAGTTCCATTATGACTCTAGGCTTGTGTTGAGTCTTCCCTCTTGAGCGGTCCTAGATGGTTGTTGCCTAGGCTGTTTCCTAGCATTTTCTAGAAGTTCTTGTGTTGCTTTGGTGTTATCGGTGGTTATGTCAGAGTTTTATCTTTGTCTTACATTGAGAGGTTTCGGTTATGCTAGTGTGCATAGATTGGTTATGTTTTTCGGGTGATTATAATCAACTCTCTTTGTTTGGTTGGTTAGGATTTATGGGTATCCGGTTGGATTGTCTTATTGTTTCCCAAGTTCCAATTGGAATGAATTTCGATCGTAGCCCTCTAGTTGAGCTTTTATATCAGTATTGTGATTGAGTTTGGCTTTAGCATTTTTGACTAAGTGTTGACCATAGCCTCATGGTTGAGATATATTCGTAGCATTCTAGGTGAGTCGGGTATCCGACCCATACTTCTTCTGCCTTGTTAAGATTGGACAATGTAAGTATGGGAGCTAAGGAAATGGCTCCAGATTTGGTTTGAGAAGGAGTTTGTAGGGTTCAATATATGCTAAGGAAGGGTTAATTTAGTTGGAAAAGGAGGGAGATGACTCCTTATTTATGCTTATATATTTTAGTAGTTGACTTAGGTGACGATGGAGGTTTGCCTTGGGTTGTGTGTTGGTGATTTGATTCGGCCATTTATAGATTGTAGTGGCTTTTACTTCGAGCGGTTTGGGGTTCAATAGCATCTACAGATTGGACGACTTGTTATTCAAAGCCTAGTTAGCTTTGGTTCCTAAGGGTTTATTGGCAGCATACAGGTTCGACAAAGGCTTTGGTTGGCAATTTTAATGTTGGGTTTTAGAATCCTGGGCTAGCAAACTACTCTGATGGTTAGTGGTTGGTTGTTCCGATTGCAGCTTCTTGGGTTGGAAGGCATCGAGTTAGGACAACTTAGCTTACCCATTTTCTGTTATGGGGTGACAGTTGGTCTTGGACACCTAGTCCTTGGCTAACCTTTGAGTTAGGCTGGACATTCCATATATCAGCAATGTCCTAGACAGTACGAGGTTCCTTCTACCATGGTTGGATAGACTCAGCGGTGTAAGTTTGAGATTCAGCAGTGGTGTATGCTTTATATGATCAGTTCATGCGGGTTGAGACTACTGAGGCTATTATGAGTTCTAATGGTACTTTGAGATTGATCATCGCCTTCATTGTCGAGAGTTTGAAAAACCTCGATTAGTTGATTCTTCAGGGGTTGTCTTTTATGTGGGGTTTCAGTGTTGATTAGACTCAGTCAGTATGGACTAGAAGTTTGGTATGTGATATGCTTTAAGATGGTTGGTTTGTCTGCTGATACAGTAGAGCGGTTGATTCGAACCAAAGGGGTGAGTTGAGGGTACATGCAGAAATTCTATATCTAGATGGTGACTTTGAACCCCAGGAACCTCTTCCTTTTTCCTTTGAGGTTTTTTGACTTGTTATTCGTAGCATGGTGTACTTTCTCCGAAGGTGAAATTAGTGAGGCAATTTCAAATACGAATGGCGTCTGAGTATTTGGAGTAGCAGTAGTACTTCTTAGAGTTTGGAGCTTAGTGATGGTTACCGACTTCGTGGTAGGCTTACCACACTTCGTGCAGGATCTTGGTTTTGGTTTGGCTCTGTTGGGCAGGTTGCCCAGGTTTATTCTCTTCCCGTTGGTTCAAACTTTGCTTGATTTAGTAGGGTTGGGTTTATTCTATAGTTTGGGAGTTTCTCCGTCAACATAGGGTGCTCATTCATGCCTTTCCTAATAATGGTGTGCAAAATTCAATCGAGTTCAGATGGGTTATTCATCTAGGTTCAGTTAGTGAGTTTATTGTTGGCAAAAGTGTTCATTCGTTGGTTGATGGTCAGTCAGGATAGGAAACCCCAATTTGAGGATATCTTATGGGGTGTTATCTTTGATGGCAAAGGCTAGCACACTATAGGTCAACCCTAAAGAGTTGAGCAAAAAGGGTGACTTCGTTCGTGATAGAATATAAGCGGGAACTATGGATCTTCAGTGTGTCAGTTGATGCTTCGAGGGTGGTTTGAGTGTTTGACTTGTATGAAGCTTCATGCTCATGGTGAAAAAGGGTTTAGTTGAGAATAATAGGAGTTTTACGTATCAACAGGTTCATGAGTTAGAGGTTTGGTTGTCGGCTTTTCTGATAAACTTGGTTTTGGTTTCGAAGATTCAAGTTCTGTGTGTTGGTTGCCTTGCTTATCTAGTTTTGGTGTTGTGTCGGTGCTTACCAGTTGAGATTCTAGAGGCTCAGTTTGGGTTGGCAGACCCTAGGTGTTTTGGAGTTTGAGTTTGAAATCTAGCTTGGCTAGTAAGAGGTTTAGGCTTGGTTGCTTTCTTTGGTTCTTTTCTGTTGGGTGTCGTCCAGTCAAAGAGGTTACCCAGGTTGTCCAAGAGAGTATTGAAGGCTTCATATCTGCTATTCTTTTAATCTCTAGTCTTTCCTTTTTTCCTAACTTTTGAGGATGAAAGTTTTTTTAGTAGTGGATGATGTAATGACTCTTTGGTCATTTACGCGTGTTTGCCTTTCTTGTACCGTTAGAGCTTGCCTGTAGTGGCCTCAAGTCATTTATGGCTTGCTGGGACTAGTAGTTCGGTGCCCAGGCCATTCATTTGGTCTTTTTGGCCATTCCTTATTTTAGAGCTTTAGACTTTTGAAATCATTGACTTTACTCAACATTCTTTGTGAACGTCCTCGGAATTGAATTCCGACAGTTCCTTTGCTCCAGAGAGTGAACTTAGGTCTAGTAGGACCTTTGGTCAGGATCCGGAAGCTTTTCTGTTTGGAATTCTCTCTCATTTTGTGTTTTTAGGCTAATAGGGCTTGTTTAGTTGATTTTGGTCAATATTTGGAGAAGATGGCCTTGGATGGAAATTTGGTCAACGCCGTTAGCTCCGGAACAATGAGTTTAGGCTAGAGGGACCATTGGTTTTGGTCTTGAGGCTTCTAGACTTGTTTCCGTCCATTGGGTTCCATTTTTGAAATAGTTGGCCTATGGTTGGTTTTGGGCATGGGCTCCACTTTTTTGTTAAATCAACCTCTGATAGGATTTTCGACAATTTTGTTGGATCTAGAATGTCGTTTCTAGTCAAATAGTTCTATTTGTTTGTGTCCGCGGGACTCCGGATGAATCCCCAGGGTCCATTCAAAGTTTTAAGCTTAGCTGAGTTTTGTTGTGCCTGTTGGGTCCGCATTTGCGGGCATTTGACTGCATTTGCATCCACCATAATTGCGGTAAAATGCTGCATTTGTGGTGCTTTGGCTGCATTTTTGGTGTCTGCATTTGCGATAAAAGTACCGCAATTGCAGTATCTGCTGGCAATGTTATAAATTAGACCTTCTTCTCTATTTCCTCATTTCCAACTTCGTTCCACCATTGTTAAAAGCTCCTAAACACTAATTTCTTCACTTTTGGCCATCAATTTCTTGGGGCAAACTCACCATATCTTCGTGAACTCTTTTTCGTCATTAATCCGGTAAGCTTTCTGTTAAAGTCCAACTTTTCTTTCTCTTAATTCCCTCCTTGATTTCTTGAAGTGGGTGGGCTGTTTTAGCCCAATTTTAATGCCCAAATCCTTCGATTTTCTGGGCATGTACCCCCATGATCATTGTGATCATTTTGTACCCTTTCATTTTTTACTTCGGGTTACAGGGACCACGAGCCCATCAGTGACCCGAATTTTGGCCTGGCTTTTATTATATCATTATGGGTATCGTTAGTCTCTTGTTAATGTGTAGATTATTGTGTTGATAGTGGTTTTGTGATTTGGAGCTTCCCGGAGAAGTTCGAGCTTGGGCAACGCTGTTCTCGTAGCTAGTCATCAGATGACAGGTAGGTTATGGCTTCCCTACCTAGGCTCTGCATATATAGGCTATAACTGCATTAATTAGTATCCTTAGGTGGGTTGTTTTAGGTTGGTACCCCAGACTTTGCCCGTCTTTTCTGTCCGTTTATCTCATACGTTGGTTGTAGTATTCGTATTAGTATTGTATATTACCCTTGTGGTCCTGTGTGGCCTTGTATTGACTCTGGAACATAAATGGTGGGTTATTTGGGAATGTCCACGAGTCCCGAAAATAGAGATATCCTTCTAGGCTAGTTATGACTGTTGTAGAGCTGTTTAGCCTGTGCAGGGCTGGTAGGAAATGTTTGTGAGCCATTTTGGGCTACTCTATTATTTGTGAGCATATCATACATGAAAAGATTTTCCGTGCATGTTTTAATACCAATTTGGCTTGGGGCCTACTATAATTGATTTCCTAAACTTTGCATAGCCTCGATGGCCCGTTTTTGGTACATGACTTGGAAAGGACTTTTAAATTAACTTTTACGAAACCTCTCGTAGTAGAGGAGATATTGCAATGATTTGATTATTGATCTTTATTCTGATACTAGGCTCGGCTAGACTGTAGCAGTAGACATTGTTTCCTATGAATTTAGACCCGGATATGAGTCGGGCACCCTGTTTATGGATTTTGATACTTGATTTCTATTTTAGATCCGGATACACTCCGGGCACCCTTTTATAAGGGTTATTGAGACTTGACTGGTGTTTTAGACTCGGTTATGCTCCGGGCACCCTTGATAAGGGTTATTGATACATGATTACTGATTTAGACTCGGATTGAATGCGGGCATGTACTACGAGATCCCGATTGTTGAGATATTTGAGTTACATGTTTGTATGTGGTCTACGAGTAGACCTCCTTTGACCTTACTATACTAGACCAAGTGCTACAGGCCGATAATAACCGGAGGGAGGGGTGTACGACAAAGTAGAAGTACTCGGGAGAATTACTTCACTGGATCCCGCCTCTATTGGGATTTTGGGGCATCAGAGGGGGTAATGTACAATACTGCAATCACACTTGGTTACACATTTATCATATAACATCATCATGCATATTTCACTTAGATTCCACCCTTATTTTCTGTGTGTTTAGTGTACGCTCCAGTTGTATAGGCGGCCGGAGGGTTTGCTTTCACTTGATTGTGTTCCTCAATTGTATGGGTGGCCATTAGGATTGTAGGTAGATTATATTACTCATGTCTTTTTATAGATCTAGTTATGGTCCTTGGTTCTTGTGAATTTGTAAGTTTTAGCCTGTTGAGGCTCCGAGTTGTGGGTTTGAGTATTGAGGGGCTAGTGAGTCCTATATCTTTGAGGCTCCATTGTGTGTCCTTCTGAGCGGTTGTGATTTATTGAAAGTTGTTCCTTATCTTGATTCTGAGTAGAACTCTTTGTTATGGTGGTTTAGTTATTCCATTCTAGGTTGTAAATTGTGAGATGGATCCTGGTTCATGCTTATCTTGAGAGTTGGTGTGTTTAGTACGTTTTCATTAATTTTATGGCTTCTAGTTGATTATGTTCGGTTGCTTTCCTTCTTTTCCTTCTTACTTGAGGTTACTGGTATACCGCCATGTTCCTGATTCTCTATCTCTTTATGTGTACTATTGTTGCAAGGATCCAGGTGCGTCCCTCCTTCTTTCACCTGTGTTCTGTGTATATTTATTTTTTGTGCTACCATTGTTTGTTTATAACTCTTGGTTTTATGTTCTCTTTTCTAGTTCCTTATACTTCCTCAATCACTTTCTGTGACCACTTTCTTTCTATCTACTAAATTACTGTTTTTATATCTTATATGCGCTTAGTCGACCGATGATGCCTACTGGGTACCTGTTGCTTAGCAATTGGTGCTCATATTACACTTCTGCACTTATTGGTGCAGATATTAGTTGAGCTTTCACTGTTGATCGCATTGGAGACTCGTGCAACTTTTGGTAGATTTGAGACCAGGGTGAGCGCTTGACGGACGAGGCTTGTCTACGTCTCATCTATTATACTGTTACTCTTGTATCTATATTCAGAGACAGTTGTGTAATGACCCTTATGGTCATTTATGCGTTTTTGCCTTTCTTGTACTGTTAGAGCTTGCCTGTGACGGTCCCAAGTCATTCATGGCTTGCTGGGACCGGTGGTTCGGTGCCCTGGCCGTTCGTTGATCGTATGGGCATTTTCCTTCTTTAGAGCTGAGTCATAAGAGTTGAATTATCGAAATCATGCGATAGTGATTTGTGATCGTATGACCTTAGCCTTCGTCCTGTATCCAAGGCTTGCGTGCCTAAATTTGAGTATTTTATTAACATCGCGCATATTTGAAATTATTTAATCTAAAAGTTGAATGTGGTAAAAAGTTATATTTTTATTGTCTTCCTAATATATTTTAAATGTTTATGAAAAATACTTTTGTTATGATATATTTGTGTATGTATTTATTTTACAAGACTTTTATAAGTTATTAGTATTTTAACGGAGATAGTAAATTTAATTATGTTGAAAATTATTATTATAATATAGTAGGTTTTATTTGAAATGATTTTCTATTAATTATGATGTATTCAAAAAGTTATATTTATTTTACCACGAACCTATGCAAAACCTGAGTTCATACGTAATGAGATAAAAAAATTTTGGTGATGCCACTCCACTCCCACGTGGAAGTAAAGTGGATGGTACAACAATTATAGTCAAGGTGTGTTGTCATGCATGCATTAAATGGTTTATTGGACCATCTGTTAGCTTTACATATATGGAATCTATTGATTCCAACATTTTCTTTCCATTTTTGGACTCATATAGGCATAATAGGATATCTTTGAATCAATTTCAGATAATTTAGCACATTTTTTAACCTTTTCCCATTGTATGTTTTTTCTTACGGGTTTTTCCTTTTGTGACAAAAAATATTCAGTTTACCTTGCAATTGAATAAACTCGAAACTGGGAGGCGAATTCCTATTGATATTGTTTAGACGAAAACCAACGATACAATCAAGCTATGGAGAAACTTTTATCTTCTCTTGTGTTCAATGGTTCTATTATAGAAGCCATCACTGAAGCCAAGAAGGAGAAAAATCTTTTTGTAGTTTATGTTTCAGCGTGTGACTCCGGAAAAGAAAATCAATTATCTACGTCAAGTTATTCAAGCCCAAATTCGAGTTTGATTTCGTTTTGGAGCTTTTTCAGAGTATTTCAGGCTTAGACATCATCGTTTCAGTAGCTTATCATTGGACGACAGGTAGGTTATGGCTTTCCTACCTAGACTCTGCGTATATAGGCTATAACTGCATTAATTAACATCCTTGGGTGGGTTATTATAGGTTGGTACCCCAGACCTTGTCCACCTTGTTCGTCCGTTATATCATGCGTTATTTGTAGTATTCGCGTAGTATTGTATATTTCCCTTGTGGTCCTGTGTGGCCTTGTATTGACTCTGGATCAGAGATGGTGGGTTATTGGGGAATGTCCGCGAATCCCGGACATAGAGATTATCCTTTTAGGCTGGTTATGTCTGCTGAGTAGCTACTGGGCCTGTACAGGGCTGATAGGAGTTGCTGTGAGCCATTTGGCTACTTTTATATTTGTGTGCGGGCATATCATCCATGAAAAAGGTTTTCCGCTGCATGTTTTACTACAGTTTTGGATGCGAGCCACTACTGATAGTTTTCGTATATTTGCATAGCCCTGGGGGACCCATTTTTGGTACTGTTGATGATATAAACGGGCATTTTTAGATGCTTTCGCACTTAATTTTATTACTGATACTAGTCTCTGCGGGGCAGAGAGCCAGACTTGATTTTATTACAGATACTAGTCTCTGCGAGGCGGAGCACTAGACTTGATTTACTACAGTTTTAGATCCGGTTACGCCCAGGCACCCTTGGAGGGGTTTTTGAGGCATTTTCTACTACATTAGTCCTGGACAGGGTCTGGGAATGCATATTCGAGACTGAGTCTCTATCTTGATCCCGGACTTGCTTCCGGATGACATGTCTTGATACTGAGTTTTAGTATGGGGTCGGGGACCTCCATGGACCTTGCCGCTCTGGGCCTGGAGCCTCGGGCTGCGTGCGCCAAAAGGAGGGGTACATGGTGGAGTAGAGGTATACGGGCTGAGACCTTCCATGGAACCTGCCTGCTGGGCCCGATTGGCACTGGAGGAGGTACATACAGACGTTCTATTTCACACATCATATCATATCATATCATACATTGGATTCCACCCTTGTTTGATGTGTGTTCAGTGTACGCTCCGGTAGTATGGGATGTCGGAGGGTTTGCTTTCACTTTATTGTGTTCCTCAGTTGTATGGGCGGCCTTTGGGACTTTAGGTAGACTATATTTACTCCTGTCTTTATTTAGAGCTTGTCTTGGCACTCGGTTAGTGAAGGATTAGTGATGGTTAACCTATTGAGGTTTTGGTTGTGGGATATCTGATTATTGTGAGGGCTAGGGAGTCCTATCTTATTGAGGCACTTTTGTGTGGCCTTCTGAGCAGAGTGTGAGACTCTGGTTCTATTCTTGTGGAAGCTGAGTGGTATCTCTCGGTTATTATGATCTAGTTATTTCATCCTAGGGTGGTACTTGTGAGGTGATTCCCTGGTTATTCTATCATGTGATTCGATTGGTGTTATGATTTCCTTATACTGGTTGATTCCATTTTGAGTATGTTAGACTGCTTTATGTCTTTTCCTTCTACTTGAGGTTAGCGGTATACATCCATTTTATCAACTCTCTCTCTACTTACTTATATTATTGTGCGAGGACTCCAGGTGCATTTTCCTTTCCTTCACCTGTGATTCTATGTAATTGTATCTCTGTGCTAGCATGTGTTACTTGAAGCTCTTGGTTATGGATGATCTGTGCTAGCTCCTTGTGCCTTGCTTATTGCTTCAGTGACTGCTTTCTTGCTATTTGTTACTTACTGCTTTTATATCTTATATGCGCTCAGTCGGTCGATGATACCTACTGAGTACCCGTGGTTTTGGTGCTCATACCATACTTATGCACTTTTTGGTGCAGATATTAGCTGAGCTTTTGTTGTTGAACGCATTGGAGCCTCGTGCAACTTTTGGATCTTCGAGACTAGGGTGAGTGCCTGATGGTCGGGGCTTGTCTACATCTCATCTTTTGTACTGTTACTCTTTGTATATTCGGAGACAGTTGTACTTATCATTTTGTTACTTCTAGAACTTGTATTCTATTTGAAGATTCTGTACTGTCGACTTCTAAACTTTGGTTGTTTCACTCCTTCTCAGATGCCTAAGATGAGTTCGACAGCGGGTGATGTCAAGGCTCTTGTTCCTGTTGCTTTAGTCCTTCTATCTATGTCAAGTCTTCAGAGTGAGAGTTTACTGCCTCAGATAGGGGGTGTGGGGTTATCCCAGCCTTCGATTGGATTCATAGATACCTCAGCTCTTTAGGGCACCGTGGCTAGGACTCTGAGTCCTGCGATGAGTGTTTCAGTACCCGGTCCTATGAGTGGTGCTTCAGTTAGGGTAGAGCTTCCAGTTCTTTGCCAGGGTTTTATGTTGGCGTAGTACTATGAGGTAAGATTTCATGAGATAGTTAGGTGTACTGCTAGTACTGTACCTTCAGAGTTTGTTAGGTTTCAAAGCTTTGTGGGAGGTTTGATTCCACCGCTCCGTTTGGCGACCGAGCACTTGGTTATAGTTGGGACGACTATCCTTCAGGTGGTTGACCATGCTTGGGCTATTGAGGGTTTGTGTTGTGAGGCTTATGGAGGTAGTGCTAGAAGCTTCATCGCCAGGATAGTTTCTGAGGTTCCCATACTCGAGGTAGGGGATTCTCTCCTAGAGGCCGGTTCCATTGCTTTCTGTCTATCGGGCCAGTTTCAGTTGCTCCACGGGTTCCAGAGAGTGTCGGTACAGGTCATGTTGAGCAAAGTACGCAGAGTACGAAGCATATTCTTTGAGGTTTGCCTTCAGAGTATGTAGGCTATGGCGGCCGGTCACGTTCAACGAGATCTTCAAGTCCAGCTTCATTTAGTGAGGTTTGCTTTTGGTGTGGTGAGCATGGGCACTTTTCTAAGAATTTCCCCACGATTGTGTATCCTGGTCATCCTGGGTGTTATGATTGCGGAGATATTCGTCACCTTTATAGAGCTTGTGCCCGGCGAGGGATGGTTGAGCCTTCAGCTTCGACCACTCAGCCCATAGTTAGACCCCGTCAGCTTGATGCTCCTCTTAGTGGGCTTGAGGTAGAGGTTCCTGATATCATTGCTCCAGGTAAGGCTCCCATTACCTTCGACTTGTGGTAGTCCTGCTCGCATTGTGGTTCTATCCCTTCTGTCATTTAATTTCTTATATGCCTACCAACTACTTGTTTAGTTGTTTGGCTACCTGAATTGTAGTATCGATGTATTGCTTTATCGATAGTTTATTCTTTAGTAGTGGATGGGTGAGATGTTGTTAAGAGGTGTTTTTTCCCGAGGTTGTAGCTTGTGAGTAGATTTTGTAGAGCTCGCTTCCGGTTTGTTGTGGTTCTAGGTTTGCTTTGAGTTTTCCTTTCTAGCGTTCCTAGATGGTTGTTGCCTAGGCTGTTATGTAGCGTGGCTAGAGATCTGTGTGTTGGTTCGGTGTATTACTTGTAGTTGTGCCAAAGTTGAGGTTTTGCCTTAGTTGGGAGATATTGGTTATGCTAGTGTGCATAGATCGGGTAGGCCTCTCGACTGTTTAGAGTCGACCGTCTTTGTTTGATTAGTTTAAGAGGTTGGCAGGTATGTGGGTTGATCCCATAGTCTCCTCTAGTTCCTTGTCTGTTGAGTGTTTTGTTGTATCCCCAGTTCCAGTTGGAATGAATCATGATCGTAGTTCTCTGGTTGAGCTTTTGAGTACGGGATGGTGGTTGATTTTCGATAGTAGCATCTTGGCTAAGTGTTGACCGTAGCCTCGTGATTGAGTTGTATTCATAGCATATTGGGTGAGTCGGGCATCCAACCCATTTTCTCATGCCTTGTTGAGTTTTGTCAATGTAAGTTTGGTAGCTAAGAGAATGGCTCCAGGTTCTTACTTGAGAATGAATTTGTAAAGTTCATTATATGCTACGGAAAGGCCTTGTTTAGTTGAAAAAGGAGAGAGATGACTCCTTGTTCGTGCTTGTGTGTTCTAGTTGATGACTGAGGTGGCGACAAAGGTTTGCTTTGGGATTGTGTGTTGGTAACTTGATTCGGCCGTGTACTGATTGTAGTACTTTTTCCATCGACTGGTTTGAGTTTCAGTAGCAACTGCGATTTTAGCAACTTGCATATTCAAGCCTAGTTGACTTCAGTTCCTATGGGTTCATTGGCAGCATATGATTCTACTCGCGGGTTCGACCAAGGCTTTAGTTGGTAGTTTTGAAAGTTGGGGTTCAAAATCATGGCTTGGCAGGTTACATTAATTGTTAGTGGCAGTTTCTATTTGGTTGTAGCATCCTAGTGCCGGGAGGCAGTGGGTGCAGGCAACTTAGCTTCATTACTTCAGTTGCGGATGCGGCTATTGGCCTTGGACACCTAGTCCTTGGCAAACCTCTGCAAGAGGTGGGATATTCCAGATTTCAACAGTATTCTAGTTAGTACGAGGTCCTTCTACCATGGTTGGACAGACTCAGCAGCCTAAGTTTAAGCTTCAGTAGTGGTGTATGTTTTATGTGGTCAGCTTGTGCGGGTTGAGACTAGTGTTGCTATTTTGAGTTCTGATGATACGTAGAGACTAGTAATCGCCATTCATTTTCCAAGGATTTGAAAACTTGTTTAATTGATTCCTCCAGAGTTGCTATTTATGTGGGGTTCCAGTATTGGTTAGACTCGGCCAGTATGGACTAGAAGTTTGTTATGATATATGCTTCGAAGTGGTTGGTGTTTGCAGAACCAGTAGAGCAGTTGATTTGAGCCAAAGGAATGAGTTGAAAGTATATGCAAAAATTTCTATGGCTAGATGGTAACTTTGAACCCCAGGCACCTTTTCCTTCTTCTTCGGGTTGTTTGGACTTGATATTTGTGGCATGGTGGACTTCTTCCTGAGGTGAGATTCGTAAGGCGATTTCACATTCAAATGGTGTTCGAGTGTTCGGAGTAGCAACAGTGTTTTCTAGAGTTGGGAGCTTGGCTCATGGTTACAGACTACGTGGTAGGCTTACCACACTTCTTGCAGGATCGTGGTTTTGGTTTGGGTCTTTTGGACAGGTTTCCCTGGTTCATTCACTTTCAGCTGATTAAGACCTGGCACGGTTCAGTTAGCGAATTTGATGTTAGAAAAAATGTTCGTTCGTTCGTTGGTGGTCAGTCAAGGCAGGTAACTTCATTTTCAATGATATGCTACAGGTTGTTATCTTAGATGGAAAAGGCTAGTAGCCTATATCTTGGCTTAAAATGAGTTTGAATAAAGTGGGTGACTTCGTTCGTGGTAAAGTATAAGCAGGAACTATGGATCTCCGGTGTGTCAGTTGATGCTTCGAGGGTGGTTTGAGTGTTCGGCCTGTATGCAGCTTCCTGTTTGTGGTGCTAAAGGATTCAGTTCAGAATAAAAAAAAGGGTTTTGTGGAACAGCGGGCTCATGAGTTGGAGTTTTGGGTTGATGGATTTTCTGGTAAACTTGGCATAGTTTTGAGGATTCGAGTTTTGTGTGTTGATAGCGTTGGTGCTCTTGTTTTGGTATTGTGTAGGTGCTTTTTGGTTAAGATTATCGAGGTTCAGTTTGGGTTGGCAGATCTTTGGAGGTTGAAATCTAGCTTGGCTAGTAAGAAATTAACGCTTGGTTGCTTTCTTTGGTTCTATTCTATTGGCTGTCATCTGGTCGCGGAGGTTACCCGAGTTGTCTGAGAGAGTAGTGCGGGCGTTGTATCCGCTATTCTTAAATCTCTGGTATTTTCTTCCTTCCTGACTTTTGGGGACGAAAGTCTTTTTAGTAGTGGATGATGTAATGACCCTTATGGTCATTTACGCGTTTTGCCTTTCTTGTACTGTTAGAGCTTGCCTGTGATGGTCCCAAGTCATTTATGGCTTGTTGGGACCGGTGGTTCGGTGCCCTGGCCGTTCGTTGATCGTATGTCCATTTTCCTTCTTTAGAGATGAGTCATAAGAGTTGAATTATCGAAATCGTGCGATAGTGATTTGCGATCGTATGACCTTACCCTTCGTCCCGTATCAAAGGCTTGCGTGCCTAAATTTGAGTATTTTATTAACATCGCGCATATTTGAAATTATTTAATCTAAAAGTTGAATGTGGTAAAAAGTTATATTTTTATTGCCTTCCTAAAATATTTTAAATGTTTATGAAAAATACTTTTGTTATGATATATTTGTGTATGTATTTATTTTACAAGAGTTTTATAAGTTATTAGTATTTTAACGGAGATAGTAAATTTAATTATGTTAAAAATTAATATTATAATATAGTAGGTTTTATTTGAAATTTTCTATTAATTATGATATATTCAAAAAGTTATATTTATTTTACCACAAACCTATGCAATACCTGAGTTCATACGTAATGAGATAAAACAATTTTGGTGATGCCACTCCACTCCCACGTGGAAGTAAAGTGGATGGTACAACAATTATAGTCAAGGTGTGGTGTCATGCATGCATTAAATGGTTTATTGGACCATTTTCTTTCCATTTTTGGACTCATATAGGCATAATAGGATATCTTTGAATCAATTTCAGATAATTTAGCACATCTTTTAACCTTTTTCCATTGTATGTTTTTTCTTACGGGTTTTCCCTTTTGTGACGAAAAATATTAAGTTTACCTTGCAATTGTATAAACTCGAAACTGGGAGGCGAATTCCTATTGATATTGTTTAGACGAAAACCAATGATCCAATCAAGCTATAGAGAAACTTTTATCTTCTCTTGTGTTCAATGGTTCTATTATAGAAGCCATCACTGAAGCCAAGAAGGAGAAAAAGCTTTTTGTAGTTTATGTTTCAGCGTGTGACTCCGGCAAAGAAAATCAATTATCTACGTCAAGTTATTCAAGCCCAAATTCGAGTTTGATTTTATTTTGGAGCTTTTTCAGAGTATTTCAGGCTTGGACATCGTCGTTTCAGTATCTTATCATTGGTGGACAGGTAGGTTATGGATTTCCTACCTAGACTCTGCGTATATAGGCTATAACTGCATTAATTAACATCCTTGGGTGGGTTATTATAGGTTGATACCCTAGACCTTGTCCACCTTGTTCATCCGTTATTTCATGCGTTGTTTGTAGTATTCGCGTAGTATTGTATATTTCCCTTGTGGTCCTGTGTGGCCTTGTATTGACTCTGGAACATAGATGGTGGGTTATTGGGGAATGTCTGCGAATCCCTGACATAGAGATTATCCTTTTAGGCTGGTTATGTCTGCTGAGTAGCTACTGGGCCTGTACAGGGCTGATAGGAGTTGTTGTGAGCCATTTGGCTACTTTTATATTTCTGTGCGGGCATATCATCCATGAAAAAGGTTTTCCCCTTCATGTTTTACTACAATTTTTGCTGCGAGCCACTACCGATAGTTTTCCTAAATTTGCATAGCCCTGGGGGCCCATTTTTGGTACTGTTGATGATAAAAACGGGGATTTTTAGATGCTTTCACACTTGATTTTATTACTGATACTAGTCTCTGCGGGGCACAACACCAGACTTGATTTTATTACTGATACTAGTCTCTGCGGGCGGAGCACTAGACTTGATTTACTACAGTTTTAGACCCGGTTATGCCCGGGCACCCTTAGAGGGGCTTTTGAGGCATTTTCTACTACTTTAGTCCTGGACAGGGTCTGGGCATGCATATTCGATACTGAGTCTCTATCTTGATCCCGGACTTGCTTCCGGATGATATGTCTTGATACTGAGTTTTAGTATGGGGTCAGGGACCTCCATGGACCTTGCCGCTCTGGGCCTGGGGCCTCGAGATGCGTGTGCCGGAGGGAGGGGTATATGGTGGAGTAGAGGTATACGGGCTGAGACCTCCCATGGAACCTTCCTGCTGGGCCCGATTGGCACCGGAGGAGGTACATACAGAGGTTCTATTTCACACATCATATCATATCATATCATGCATTGGATTCCACCCTTGTTTGCTGTGTGTTCAGTGTACACTCCGGTAGTATGGGATGCCGGAGGGTTTGCTTTCACTTGATTGTGTTCCTCGGTTGTATGGGCGGCCGTTAGGACTGTAGGTAGACTATATTTACTCCTGTCTTTATTTAGAGCTTGTCTTGGCACTCGGTTAGTGAAGGATTAGTGATGGTTAACCTATTGAGGTTTCGGTTGTGGGATATCTGATTATTGTGAGGGCTAGGGACTCCTATCTTATTGAGGCACTTTTGTGTGGCCTTCTGAGCAGAGTGTGAGACTCTGGTTCTATTCTTGTGGGAAGCTGAGTGGTATCTCTCGGTTATTATGGTCTAGTTATTTCATCCTAGGGTGGTACTTGTGAGGTGATTCCCTGGTTATGCTATCATGTGATTGGATTGGTGTTATGATTTCCTTATACTTGTTGATTCCATTTTGAGTATGCTAGACTGCTTTACGTCTTTTCCTTCTACTTGAGGTTACCGGTATACCACCATTTTCTCAACTCTCTCTCTACTTACTTATATTATTGTGCGAGGACTCCAGGTGCGTTTTCCTTTCCTTCACCTGTGATTCTATGTAATTGTATCTCTGTGCTAGCATGTGTTACTTGAAGCTCTTGGTTATGGATGATCTATGCTAGCTCCTTGTTCCTTGCTTATTGCTTCAGTGACTGCTTTCTTGCTATCTGTTACTTACTACTTTTATATCTTATATGCGCTCAGTCGGCCGATGATACCTACTGAGTACCCGTGGTTTTGGTGCTCATACCATACTTTTGCACTTTTTGGTGCAGATATTAGCTGATCTTTCGTTGTTGAACGCATTGGAGACTCGTGCAACTTTTGGATCTTCGAGACTAGGCTGAGCGCCTGATGGTCGGGGCTTGTCTACATCTAATCTTTTGTACTGTTACTCTTTGTATATTCGGAGATAGTTGTACTTATCATTTTGTTACTTCTAGAACTTGTATTCTATTAGAAGCTTTTGTACTATCGATATCAAGTCTTGGGGTTGGTGTAGTTTCCTTTATGTATATATTTGAGGTTTACTTCCGCATCGTCTACCTTTACATTCTGCTTCTGCTTATTTCTTCTTGCTAGTGCGTATTGGATAGATAGTAGCCCATTACTAACTGTTCTGGCCTACGAGAGTTGGTTCACCTACTGGGGTTGTAGGTGACACCATGACCTGAGAAATCGGGTCGTGAAAAGTTGTACTTATCATTTTGTTACTTCTAGAAGTTGTATTATATTAGGAGCTTTTATACTATCGATACCAAGTCTTGGGGTTGGTGTACTTTCATTATGTATATATTTAGGTTATTGCTTCCACGTTGTCTATCTTTATATTCAGCTTCCGGTTATTTCTGCTTGTTGTGCTTATTGGTTAGGTAGTAGCCCATTACTATCCATTCCGAGCTACTTGAATTGATTCGCCTACTAAGGTATTGTAGGTGCCATCATGACCTAAGAAATAGGGTCGTGACACTTTTAGCCTACATTATACTTTCAAGCATTTAGGGAGGACGGGTGCCAATATAGATGTTCCAAAAAGGTTAAGGTATTAAACAAGGTGCCAAAGAAGGTCACAAGCTCAAAGGGTTCACTAGGATTGATGTCGAGGGAAGTCATTTGAGTGAAGTGGCTATCAAAAAGGTCCTAAGATCATTTTCTAAGATCGGTCACACCTAGAATTTTTCCTTGAATCACATTCGGGAAAAGTTCTAGACGACACATATGCACAAGAATAAAGGTAAAGCCTCACCACATAAGGCTTTTGGGAAAAATGACTAGTCTCAAGATCAATTGGGACAAATGACTTTTGACAAGCTATTCCGACTTCATTACACACTTGTTTGTGAATCAATCAAGCCAAAACGAGAGTGTCCAAGTCATGACAAGAGAACGTTTTTCTCAAAATTTCATTTTCCCTCTTTCCTTTGTTTTTCAAAAATGTCTTTCCAAGATTGTTTTTCCGGTGGTTCCATTTTGAGACAAGCACACTACGGACTCAAATTAAATTAAAACATGGCATTTTCCCTTAAGAAAGTCACCTCTCAATCTATCATAGGGGAACACCAACCCGGTTCGACACAAAAACAAAAGAAAAGAAAAAGAAAAATAAAGAAAACATTTTGCTCCTTGGGAAAGAACTATGGTATTAAAAAAAACCTCGGAGTTTATTGCTAAACTACTATTAACAAGGCGATAACCAAATTTACACGCTCATAAGTTATTTGAAAAGTAAGCCTCAGCGTAGGCCTTAGTGCTTTTGCAAGGCACGGGTAGCAAGATGATGGAATCATATAAGACTAACCCGACACACAATCAAGAGTTAAAAATCAAGCACGGTGAGGGCACAATTAAGCTCAAAAACATTATAAAAAGGCCCGGCAAGGGCAATATCATCACAATCACAAAGTGAGAGATCCGATAATTATAGACCCCCCTCCAAGCTTAAAGTTAGCATAGCCCTTGATCCACAAAAATTATACAAATAAGGATGAGTGCAACAACTTCCTTGTGATGGTAATGGTGGTGGCGATCCCTCCTTGAGTAAACCTACTAAGGTAGTCTATGAGATTGAGGTGGTGATGATGTCGGTGGAAAAATGTAAGCATGTGCTGGGTCGATTTGAAAATTTGCAAACTGGGGTAATGCAAGATCCCATGGCAACTTCAGGGGACCAAGAGGGTCATCCACAAACCATATGTCCTCGGTAGTCATTAATTCATGATAAGAAAGTGGCGGTAGTAACCAACTTGGCTTAGGTAGACGCCTCTACTCAGGCACAGGTGAATTAGAAGGATCTGAGTGTTACTGAGCTTCTGGTGTATCACACACAGCTTGGATTTTGGAGGCACTTTCATCCTCTTTTGGGTCACAACCCGTGCACCAATCATCAGGAGGGCTATCAACCATTGGAAAGGACGTAGAGTTTGGGGCTGGTAGATTAAGATCCCCATTAGGAATCTTTGGCTCAACATGCGGTATTATTTGCCTAAGCTCATCAACCTCCACTTCCATGGTATCCATTTTAGCACAAAACTTGTTCACACTTGACACTATTGGGTTCAAAGCCAATTTTATGGCAGCGTGAATCATGCGTGAAATGTCCTTAGCCATCCTTTCTAGGCTCTCCTCATTTTTGTGAGTGAGTTGATTAAGCTTGAACAAGTTACCTGAAGATGAGGTGGCTTTGGAATTCACGTGGATGGTGTTTGATGCCTCTTGAGAGTGAGCAGAAATTTCCAAATGATCATGAGTAACACTATCATCATGGGCATTGATTGAGATGGCATTATGAGCAAGATGCTTTTTCTTAACATGTGGGGAATCTGTGTCTTGCCTAGTATCCAATTGAACCATTCTGGTAGCTTTTCTGATTTTATCCAAAGAGCAAATCCGCGGGCAGTGCACTTGGAAACATAAGAAACTAATGAGGACAGGGAAGGCCATGTAGGTGCTCTTATGTCTCGCTCTCCACTTGATTTGTTTGGCAATTATCTCCCCCTCATGCAACTGGAGACTAGCCATGACATAAGCTATCAGAATATCAACCTCTATAGTCACTTCTGTTTTGTGCCCGGTTTGAATGAGCCGTGTTTATACAAAATCTAACCACATCCGAGCTTCAAACTTGAGATTAGAGAGATGAATAGTCCCTTTTGAAATAGCCCAAAGAGGAGTTCCCTCAGCAATAATACTCGCAAACCACTCATATTGGTCTTCTTTAGTAGCTAAACACTCCATGTACTGTTACTCTGGAATTGGCTCATCATACCACATAGAAAAGTAGATGGCCACTGGGGTGAAATCTATTTCCTTTCCCCTCACCAAAATAGGATAGAGGCACAGGAACTTGCTAACTGGACCCTTGTGCTTAAAAATGTCTTGCCTAACTCGGTAGGAGGCATAAAATTCCTGCACCAACTCCGAGACATATGGCCCAAGAGTCTTGTAAAAATAGTCCTAGGCTTTTTCACGAAATTGTTTCTATGTTTGGGAGATCAGCTTCAAACGCTTCTACATTCACCCCTTTCTCTTCAAAAATTGATCTGTTCTCCTGAAACTTCAAATAGTAAGCTTCCATCCCATTGATGCTAAAGCGCATTTCACATTCAGTAGGGCCCTCAACTTACGAAGGCAAGCCCACTTTTATGGATGTTGAAGCTTGATTTGGAGCACACCTCCTTTGGTACCGCCTGTTGGAAGACATATTCCTTCAAATGGATGTTAGTGGCAGGTCCAGGTATCTAAATACCATATAAGAGTGTAAAAGAAGGTAATAACCTACAAAGACAAAATGAAAATAAGTAGAAAAATAAAGTAGGTAACTGATGGCTCATGCGGACCATGTGCAAACCGCACTTGATAGAGTGCGCGTCGCATGTGACTTAGCACGAGCTAACAGAAACCTACAAGGATTTTTGCAGTTGAGGTGCAGAGTTGGTGTGGACTGCACCAACCAAAGTGCATATCGCACCATACTTCACCCTTCAAAATAGTGAACTGGCAATCATTCTTTAACAGGGTGCGGTGCCTTGTGCGTTCTGCATGTCAAGATCTACGTGTCACATGCGAAATACAAAAGGAAACAATTTGGAGTTTTAGGTTCCTTGTATTCTTGTGAATTACTCATGTGATTCGTAGAGAAATATTTGCTTTATGTACTTGCCACCACGCAATAAACCAGAAGTTAACAAAGGGGCAAAACATAATATGACCACAAATTCATCTGGGTACTCAGACTTCCCCGGAATCCATTATCACCATTCAAAACAAAAGAAGAACTCAATGACTTCCCTTAAGAAGTATGTTACCCCATCTATCATCGGCAACAACAAGCCTTCAATTGTTCACAACTAGGCACAAAAGTTCAACAACAAATTCTATCTCCCCTCACAAGATCATACACCCAACAAAATTTTTCAACAAAGATCAAGGGTATATGAATAGTAGAAAATTTCAGCCCCAATCATCAATTTCAACCAAACCTCATGAAAAATGACAATTTTCTATTAAGAATGACATCACCCAATCTATCATAGGGGCAAATCATGCATCAATCACAAGTGAGTTACTCACACTTCACCCCAAACACAAATTTCAAGGCTAAAAACCACTACAATCTACATGCATAATCACAATATCAAGTTCTACCAAGTTGATACTAAGCAAAATCCACAATACAAATCAAAATTGGGGACCCAAAATTTTTGGATCTCACCCAAAATCAACATGGCAATTTAATCAAGCATGCTTCACAATATGAGTTCCCAATCAACATAAAAACATGTATTTAACGTTGGAGAACTTACCACAAGTGAAGATTAATTGAGGAAAAGCAAAAATTGAAGCTTTTGAAGGTGCAACAATGGTGACCATGATTTTTGCCCAGATAACCACGATGGCGACACAAGGGTGGAGTGGCAGTGGAGTGTGGGTTAGAGGAATAAGGGAGTTTAGGAGAAGTTTGAGGTATTTGTGGAGGATTTTGAGAGAGAATTTTGAGAGTTGAGGGAGAATTATGGGAGAAGGGGTTGAAGGTGGCGGATATAAAAGGGAAAAGAAGAGGAAAAATTAGCCGGGTTGGGCAACGGGTTGGTCAATTAAAAATTCAAAACATACCTTGGTGTGATGCAATGTGCGATTCGCATGACGCTTCACACCAACTGGAAAGTTTCCTAAACTTTACCCAGGCTTCTATTTCATCATGCGATCGAGGTGCGATATACACTTGGGCATGTGCGGAGCACACATCCCAGCGCATGTCTCCTCCCATTTAAATTTTTCTTCCCAGCCTTCTGTTATGGGATGCGTTGGGTCATGCCAATGGCTTGTGCAAACCCCACGATCATCCACATATCCCCTTTTTGCCTTGTTTTTCCACTTGTTCATTTTTCTTCTTCGTACATTCCTAAAACAAACAAAAAACAACAAAAGATAACCAAAAACAAACTAAAAACACTTGTGTTGCCTCCCAAAAAGTTCTTGATTTTATGTCGTGGATTGATGATAGTACTTCAAACCTTAGTTATTGTCAGATAGTATGCCAATTTAGTTGGCGTGACCCCACCCTAAGAAGGGGAATTCCTCCTTCAACGTCCTCAAAAAATCATCATGTTGCCGACTTGGCAACTCTTCAAACTTGGGCGTCTTGCCCATTTCACACTCCTCAAGAGCATGACCAAGCTTTCCCTTAACATCTATCACCGAGATCACCTTAACTTCATCCGAAGGCTTTGTGGGTTGTCAAACATTGAATGTCACTACCTCACTTCCAACTTGGAATTTGAGTTCACCAAGATCAACATCTATGTGTACTCTCCCCATGGCTAATAGTGGTTTCCCCAAGATTATGGGCACCTCAACATCTACTTCACAATCTAAGATCACGAAGTCTGTCGGTAGAATAAACTTATCAACCTTCACCAATACATCAAAGAGGATCCCTACCCGACGCTTAATGGACAATCAACCATAAGTAGACACATAGATGTAGGTTTAGGTGTACCCAATCCTAACTAATTTAAGATCACTAGGGGCATCAAGTTGATGCTTTCCCCTAAGTCACACAAGGACTTACGAAACACAACTAACCCAATAGAACATGGTATGGTGAATGCACCCGGGTCATCCCATTTTGTAGTAACATTGCTTGTCATCATAGTGCAACAACTGTGTGATATCTCAATGGTTCCCACATTAATAATCTTTATTTCTTGAGAAACTCTTTTATAAATTTAGCATACCTCGGCATTTGTGTTAAGGCTTCAACCAAAAGAATATTTATTGAAAGCTTGCTGAACATGTTAACAAACTTATTGAATTTGTGCTCTTCCTTCTTCTTATTTAGCCTTTAAAGAAATGGAGGAGGTCCCTTGGGTAGTGTGGTCGGCACACTTGGCATAATGGGAGGGTCCTCCTCAATTTCAATAGGCACTTGAGGAGGATATTGAGCCTCCTCTCTCTCATCATCAATATCAATATCCATCGGGACGTTTGGTGCACCAAGCTTCACCCTAACTTCCAGTTCTACAACATCTTTGTCATGTGTAACCTCTTCTTCATTTTCACACAACTCCACAATGGGTTCAACACTAGGCTTCTTCACTACCACAACCAGATTCTACGCAACATCCACAACAGACTTTTCCACTACACCGCTCATTTTTCAACCTCTAGTGACAATAGACATAACATGAGCATTATATTTAGGATTTGTTGTGGTGTCACTAGAGAGTGTTCCCTTCATTCTGAGATTCATCTGAGTGGATATATAGTTCATTTGAGCTTCAATATGCTTGATTGGGTCCGAATGAGAGCTCACAATTTGATGAAGTGTTGAAACATTGCTTTTAAGCTCATAACCATGGTATTTGTAGTTTTTACCTTCTTCAACACCAAGGACAACATGTCCTCAATTTTTGATTGCCCAGGATTGCTTGTGGTAGGTTGATGTAAAGAATTCAACTTGTTTGGAGGTATGTAAAGATTGGAGCTCCGGTGATATTATCTATCACCTTCATTGTCAGATCCCTCCATTTTCAATCTTGTTCCTTGTCTCTATTCCAACCTTGATTCTCATCCCTCAGGTGATAATACTAGGGATGAGAATATGCCAATAGGTAGCAAAGTTTACCATCCATGATGGTCATAAGCTCGTTATCACTAGCCTTGATCTCTGGTGTACTTACAACATTCAGGGTTTTAGCACCATCGGCCCCCCATCATATGCTTGGCTAGCAAGTCTATTTGCATCATCATTTTAGCCATGGTCTCATCCCTCTCTTCATCCTTTTTCTGCATCTCATTTGTTAAGATGGATGTGGTCACTTCCCAGGTAGGAACATCCACCTCCCTTGGTTAGTCTTAGTCATTCTCTCTAGAAGGACCGAGGCAAGCTTATTCATTAAGTTAAAGGATTTAAAGAATCTTTGTAGCAAGACATTATCCGGTAATCCATGGTTAGGACACAACATGAGCTTCTTCTTAAATCTCAACCATGCCTCGTGCAAAGGCTCATAAGAAAGTTGGTGGTAATTGGTAATTTCATCCCTCAACTGCATTATCAGGGAGGGAAAAATCTAGTAGTGAAAGCATTTACCAACTCATCCCAAGAGGTGATTGACCCATCTAGCAATTCCTCCAACCAAATTGTGGCTTCCCCCGTTAGAGAGAAAGGGAATATGTGAAGTTGGATATATTCTTGGGGTATGTTTTGGAAGATAAATGGTTGGCATATCTCCACAAAGTTGCAGATGTGCCTATTTGCATCTTCGTGAGATGCTCCTCCAAACACCCCCTTCATTTGAATTAGATGGAGCATTGTGCTAGTGATGCGGAACACCATATTTCCAACTGTGGGAGGTAGGTGGATTGCACCTACTCCCACTTGAATCACAGGTTCATTGGCCTCGTTCATAAACCCATCAAGACTTCCGTTGACACTTTTGTTGTCGCCCATTTCACTCATGGGATACCTAAGCAACGGACAAAAACAACAAAGCAAATAAAAAGAATAAACACTCTACAAGGTGATTTTATTTCACAATCAAAAAGGCTATTCAAAAAGAATTCCCTAACAATGGCGCCATTTTTTATAATGCTCAAGTGTACTCTCCTAGATGGAGGGATCAAAGATCATTACAACAAAAAACATTTATATATTCCTGACGGGAGTCGGGCTCGATCGCACAGAGAATTGGTGACTAGCTATGTCTATTGTAAAGAAAAGACTTCAAAATGAGAGTAGTTTGTTTGAAAACAATAATAGTAAAGGAAAGGGGGGAATTGGGAAATATGTCACAATTTCGCAATTCAAAGCAGGACAATAAAATAAAAGCACGTGTAAACAAGGAGAGAGGACGACTAGCGATGTGTGTCAAGTGGGACTCAAATACGAGTTAGGGTGCTTGCTCATTCATTCAAACACCATTCTTTATGCAATAACCAACCAACATATGCTTGAGAAGGTCACAGTGGTTCTAGCTTAGACTCTTAAATGGATATTTCTGGCGAATTGAGCTATTTCTAGTCTCAATCTAAGTGGAATCCCAAGTACCAACTAGAAATTTCACATCCAAAATTGTAAACACCTTTTTCAAGCAAGAACACAATCAAGTGAGGTAAATCAAAGTTTGAAACCATCAATTTTAGAGTTAAAATATGGTGAAATCACTAGACCCATGTCATATTACCAATTATAAACACAAATTAGCAACACCTATACGCATTTATCAAGCACCCATTATCAATACATCCCTAGACAAGAGATTTATCCACTCATCATGCTAAAGGAATAAAGAATAATACCAAATGGGTAAGTCAAGTTCCCTTTCATTCAAGCTAAATATAGAATATCTAAGCTAAGTTTTTACAAAAATGGTGATTCCAAGAGCTTGGAAGAAGGAATAGGAATGAAACCCTCTTCTTCTTTCTTGGAGAGAAAACTTGCTCACTACTCAAAACTATTCCATTCTCTTTCAAAAACTATCAAAACAATGCCTGAAATGGGTTTTAGAATCTTCCCAAAACATCACACCAAATTGGACAAAAATGACCTTTGTGAGCTGTGCGGTGCGACGTGTGGTTCGCACATCATGAAGTGCGCATTGCACAGCTCAGTTCAGTGGACCAGTGAATCAGCTAGACTTTGGAGCTCCATGCAAAGTAAGGTACATTTTGCACCAGGCAATGTGCGCATCGCACAGTGACCGCACCACTTAACAGATCTTTCAACTAACTCTGAGCTTCATGTTGTGGGAGGTGCAGACCGCACCATTGACTGTGCGTGTCACACGAGATCTGCACCCTTTGGCAGAATCTTTGTCTTGTTGGATCATTTCACACTTCAACTCCTTTTAGGCTCTTTTTGGGTCCATTTCCTTATTTTCTATCTATGATCACAAGAACCTGCATATACATCAATAAAGGTCATAAGAACCTCTAAATCTTATCAAAACATAGCAATAATTCATGGTTAAAGGCTCAATAAGTTGGTAGATTACTGACTTATTAAGTACATTTGAGCATTATCATTAAGTAATAAGTCAAGATAGCGAGCAAGATAGTGTTGATGTGTTCATACATGTTTTATAGATGAACCAATTAGATATGGTGTAGTAGGTGCTATTCACCTACCTCCTATGGTAGGGAATGCAATTTTCCATGTCACTAGCACCACGTTACACCTAATCCAAATGAAAGGATTATTCGGAGGCCTTGCACATGAGGATGCTAACCACCACATAGGAACGTCATTGCAATTTGCTAGTCATTTACATCAACAACATCAACCAAGAGTCCATTTGCCTAAGATTATTACCATTCTCCCTCACGGGATAAGCAACATCATGGTTGGAGGAGCTTCCCGAAGGCTCTATCACTTTATGGAATAAAATAACCGAGGCTTTCCTAGACCATTTCTTTCCGCCCTCAAGAATTCTTTAACATTGTGATGAGATCACAAACTTTTTCCAATAGCCAAGAGAACCCCTATATGAAGTGTGGTTAAGGTTAAAGAATAAATGCTAATGTGTCTAACTCATGGGTTGCCAGATGAAGTGTTACTTCAAAGATTATATTTCTTATTTGACTCCATGAATAAGTCTGTGGCAAATAACCTAGCAGGTGGTTCACTAATGGACCAAACTTTTAGACTTTCTAAAGTGCTATTGGATAGGATGACCAAATCTAATTGATCTTGGCATACAAGAGTAGCCAGGTGACATCGGTGTCACCTCCATGATTATGATAAATGAGAAAAGGTGGAAGGAGAAAGAAAAAGATGAGACCTAGTCCAAGGTGATTACCCAAGTGGATTTACTTGCTAAGCACATAATGGGAATAGAAGTAAAGAGTGTCTATGCCATTGGGGCTCAGTGAGCCAAAACCCATGAGAAAGATACTGCTTACACATTGTTTGATGAGGAAGTGCATTACATGTCTAACCAAGTGGTGAGTTATTGCCTGGGGTACCAAGGTACCAACAAAGGCCCTTGGTGACGAAGGGATAGAAATCAAGGTTTGAGCAAGGATAGTGAAGCCTCGTGGAGAGACCATGATCAAGAAAGAGATCGAGATACCCATTGGAGTGATAAGGATTGTGCTAGAGGGGGTGATAGGTGTAATCATCGGAGCTCAAATCCCTATGTGCCTCTTTCTAAAGCGAATGCAATCCCAATTCAAATGGGTGTTAGAAATCCCACTAGCTCAATAATTAAAGACATGTTGGCTCGTATCTTAAAGAAGGTGGAATCCATAGATAATGATATTAAAGAGTTGAAAAGTGATGTGTCAAACCTTGCTCAAATAGTGAGTTCTCATTTGACATCCATTAAGCACCTCGAGGCCCAAATGAATCAAATATCGGCACAAATGAACCCAAGGTTGAAGAATACACTTCGGAGTAACATACTTCCTAATCCAAAGAATGATGGCTATTGTATGAAAATTATCACTAGAAGTAGAAGAATGCTTGATGGTGTGGGTGATGTGACCAAAAAAGTTATGATTGAAAAGAAGAGTGATGAAACTCCAAAGGTTGTGGTGAAACCAATTGATCCTATGTTAAAGAATGATGAGAATGAGATCATGGATGACGAGAATCCAAGCTCGGGGGAAGAAAAGGTAGAACCCCCTCCGCAAGTTGTGATTGACATTGAAAAGGGCAAGAAGGAAAATGAATGAACCATTTCCAATGCCCAAATTTCCTCCTACTTATCCCCAAAGGTTGATAAAAAAGAAAGAGGACAATCAGTTTAAAAAGTTTGTTGACTACTTTAGTAAATTATCCATGAACATCCCTTTAGTTGATGCCTTGATACTAATGCTAGGTTACATCATGTTCATGAAAGAATTATTAAAGAAAAAGAAAAGAGTAATATATGAGGGAATAATGGAGGTATCGTATGATTATAGTGCAATCGTAGCTAGAAATTTGGCCTCGATGAGAGAAGACCCAGGGGCCTTCACTATTCCTTGCACTATCGGGGTGTATCTATTCAACAAACCCATGTGTGACTTTGGGGAAAGTATCAACTTGATGCCGCTTGGCATATTAAACAAATTGGGCTTGGTATTACCCAAGCCAACTCCAATAAGGTTGCTTATGGCTGATTGATCAATCAAACTGTCACACCCCAAACTCGGGGGGCACAACTTGCACCTAATGCCAAAACTTAGGCCAAAGCCGACCCTACTGAACTATTTGCCAATAACATATAAAAGCCACGCACAATCAATAAAACCAACAAGTATATCTTAGGTTAAAAATCATCCCTCGGCTGGCAAGTCCCCTGTAAACAGCTCTAGAAAGAAAACAGCTACTCCCAAAAGTTCATGAAAAAAAATAAGCATATAGCACATAAGTCCGGTTAGGGCCGTCAACGCCACCATGATATCTAGGAAAGTATAAACTCTATGTGGGCTATAAAAGGCACCATGATCTCTACATAAAAACTGAAAACATGTATACACAATGTAAACTAGGCCAGTGAGACGCTAAACTGCCAACGAAACAACAACAAGGCCCAATTGAGTAACAATCTACAACTAATAAACATACAAGGCCAAAATGGCCACCATCGTAGCTATGCAACCCAACTGACTAGTATTCAAGACTCTATGAATACAATACTTGGTGGGACAGGGCCCCAACCTACCCAATAACTATAAACAATAAAAAAGTAAATCTTTGAGACTCTGGCGACCCCTGGAAGGAAAGGAGTCCACCAACCCGCTGAAAACTCTTCTATGCTACCTGGCAGGTCTATCTAGTCGTCACTCAGGACCTACAAGCATGAATACAGCGCCCCCAGGAAATGGGGGGTTAGTACGAAATAATGTACCGAGCATGTAAAGTAAACTGAAAACTGAAACTTAAGTGTAAGGACTTAACAAAAGGGCAAGAGTAAAATAGAAGTACAATAACTTACCTTCCTGCAATAAGATACAATCTAAAGAACATAGAAAACAATAACCTTACCTGTCCCCCATAAGCCCGAAAGGTACAAACAACATACAATCTCTATAAGTCTTAATAGGCGCAAACAGTTGCTAAATACCCATACTGACCCCTTACCAGGACCCCAATGATAATACAATTTGAACTGTCTGAATATGCATGTATTGTGACTAAATACAACTATTGAGGCTCTGTGGTACCATGTATGTGCTGCCCCGTATGTATAGCCTACCCATCCCATAGGTATAGTCTGCCCGGTCTGAAGGCACGATAATGTAATGTTAGTGCTGCATCATAGGTACAGCTTGCCCATCTCGTAGGTATAGTCTGCCCGGCTCGAAGGCACAGTAATATAATGTAATTTCTAGCCCATAGGTACAGCCCGCTTTCCCCATAGGTATGGTTTGCTTGGCTTGAAGGCACGGTAATAGTAACCAGTATATAGGCTTCAAAACCCTGCAGTGTAAGTGTCTGTTAAGGCCAAACCAAGCTCATAGGTGGCAACAAGATGATAAAAACCATATAATAACATCATGTAATGACAGGTGACCTCAATACAATCATAACATGCTTTTCTAGGCTACTAGGTTAAGAATAGAGTGTTGATGATAGTCGCTATATCATGCTATGGGGAAAACTCAATACTATAAGGTCACTAGTCGAATAACAATGTTACACATGCTATACAAGCTTTGGCCTTAAAGGTCATGCCAGAAAGTTAAAAGGAAGCCTTAACATACATTTTTACTGAAGCCCCAAAGGCGTTGCTATGAATCTTGGCCAACCAAATATAAGGCAACAAATGTTAGAATCAACAAGGATGCAAGACGAGCCATAACCAATCGAAAAAGGAATCAATGTCACACTCGCGACCAGACAAGTCCATATCATAAGATAAGGCTACTAACAATAATAAACAATAGCTAAATCCAACAAAAACAAGCTAACCACATCTCAAAGGAGAGACAAGCTCCCGAGACAGTATTTCAAGGCATACTTCACGTTGTTCAATCAAATAACTATCGTATGCGATCCCATTAAGAAACTCACAAACTCCCCAATCCCTCCATAACGTTACCACCATCAATACATCACAACAATAACCAAACATAATAAGATAAAGGGGTTGTCCAAAGCCACAATTTCCAAAACACCACTTCATGGCTCGGAAAACTATAAAAATGATACTAGAACATGTAATTACGAAGGAGGGTCATAAGGGGAACTTTTCCTTGAAAAAGGAACTGAATTCCAATTCTAAACAACCTGACTCCTTGCAGTAACAACAAATGAAGTAACAACCAACAAGAAAATACTATAAGTCATCGGCAAGTACGACTTTTAACAACTAGAAGCTTAGAATCTCATTTTAATAAATAGATAAGTGTACAGAATCCTTAACTTACCAATACAACTCCATAGATATAGCCTAATATCAATAATCCCTTGTAAATCTCGCTGTCTACACCCCAAAAGAGAAGCACCACATAAAATACAAAGAAAACTACGTCAAGACGATGAGCTTAACGTGTAGAATAACTTTTGTGAAGCCCTTAAGCTCTAGTTGGCAAAATTTAGGGAGTATTTTGGTCTAGGGAGAGGTTCAACAATTTATCCAAGCTTGGACGAAGTAATTTTGAGAGAAAATAAATTTTCAAGGCTAAAATCTATATATATATCCATTCCACTGACTTGGGCCCACCTTGATGTGTCTGCTTATGTAGTCTTACAAAATTGTAAATATCTCGCTGTTCTGAAGTCATATAAATGAAAAGTTTGATATGTTGGAAACTAGACTCGTAGACCTTCAATTTGGTAGGTTGGGTGTCCACTAATTCATTACATATTGGGAGAAAACCTCCAAGACATTTCACCCAAATTTTAAGAGAATTCCATAAAGGAATTTACAATAACTTTTTCCGACTTTTATTTTGCAACTTGCTTGACTTCAAAACATAACATACGACCATCTTGCATTTAAAATACCTCATAAAAAATCATTCATAATATATAAGGTACACTTAGTATTATCCCAAAGGTACGAGTTAATCCATTGCTCAAATGGGTGGGGTGTTACATCCTCCCCCCTTAGGGACATTCGTCCACAAATAATGATAATGGGTATGGCATCACTGGTAACAACATAAGAACATATAATGTAAAATTAATGTACCTCAAGTATTCAAATGTGGGTCTATTATTTGTTGGTTCTGAACATCATCTTAAGTAGTGAACAAGTGAGGATATCTAGACTTCCTATCCTCTTCAGCTTCCCACATCATCTCCTTGATATTACGATTCTGCCACAATACTTTCACTAAAGCAATATACTTATTATGTAATTTCCAAATTTGGCATCCTACTATGGAAATAGGGACTTCTTCATAAGATAGTTCCTATGATATCTATACATCTATTATTGGTACTAAATGCGTTAGATCTCTAGTACACTTTCTAACATAGAAACATGAAATACTGAATGCAATTCCTCTAATTCTAGAGGCAAATCTAGCACTAGTAACTCTGCATATCCATCACATTATACAGTAAGGCCCCATATATAAAGGTCTCAACTTGTCTTTCTTGCCAAATTGCATAACGCCCTTCAACGATGAAACCTTTAAAAAGACCTAATCGTCAACATTGAACTCTAAGTCACGTCGTCTAACATCTTAATATGATGCACAGCCTCTTGCTCCTCTCCCAGTTATGACAGAGTCAGAGCAGAAGGCTTTGGGTAGGTTTTTGAGGTTAGCACCTCCGAGGTTTGCTGGTACTTCTGGGAAGGATCCACATGACTTTATTACTACCTGTGAGGAGATGTTGCATCATTTGGGTTTGTTGGAGACTCACGGGGTTGGTTATACTACCTATCAGTTAGAGGGTCCAGTGAAGTTATGGTGGAGGGCCCAGGTTGCTTGTAGACCACCGTCGTCACCTCCTTTGACCCGGTCTGAGTTTTATGAGGCCGTTATGGCCAAGTTCCTACCCCAGAGTGATCGGGAGCGTCGCAGGGAGCAGTTTACTCACCTTGTACAGGGGTCTACGACTATCTCGGAGTATGAGACCCGTTTTCATCAGCTAGCACCGTTCGGAGCTATGATCAATCCTACCGAGGCAGATAGGATTCGCAGATTTGTATGGGGTTTTGTCACGACCCAATTTCTCGGTCATGATGGCACCTACAACCCCCGGTAGGTGAACCAATCCCCGTAGCCCAGAACGGTTAATAATGGGCTACTATCTAACATATAAGGGAACAAGACGAAGAGAACATATAAAAGGAATATAAATATATACATATGCGGAAACTAAACTAAACTAAACCAAACCCCAAGACCTGGTATCATAGTATAGAGCCCCAACTACATACATGGAGTGCAACTAATCCAAAACAATATATACAGATGTCTCTGAATGGTAATAGAGTACATGAAGCAAAAGATAAACTAAAGCTAAGCTCCGATCGCCAAGAGCTCACCCTCAGCCTGAAGTAGTCCCCAACAGATCTCCAAGCACGAATCACAGAGATCTAACGGCGAAGGCCCACGCTACGATCTGCACCCAAAGATGCAGGGGGTAGGGGTGAGCACCAAATGCGAAGCATAAGGGACCCAGTAGGTATCATAGGCCGACTGGGCACATATAAGATAAAAGCGTAGTAATAGACAGAATAGAAGCAAGTAGTCACAGAAATCAACGAAAGGTACACAGGAACTAGCCTAGAGGGAAATTAACAGAACCACATATGAGGCTAGTAAGCAAAATATACACACCATAGGCACAGGTGAAAGTAAGAAATAACGCACCTGGGGTCCTTGCAACAACAGTGTATACAAAATAAGTTTACGAAATGGACGGTGTACCGGTAACCTCAAGTGTAAGAAGAAGAGAGAAAGAGTAATGATAGGCATGCTCAGAGACATGAATCAAACTCAACTAATCATATCAATCTCAAATCCAGAAACTAACAGTCTAGCAGTAACCAATTTCATACTTAACCGCAACAGGGAACAATTCTGTAAGTAAATAGCAAAAGTCTACCTACAGTCCCCCGGCCGCCCATACAACCGAGGAACACAAACAAGTGAAAAAAAACCCTCCGGCATCCCATACTACCGGAGCGTACAATCAACAAACAACAAACAAGGGTGGAGCCTCAAACAATGAATGATATGATGCATGAAGATCTCAAGTGCCATGGTATCTCTGTATGTACCTCCTCCGGCGCCGATCCGGCCCAGCAGGTAGGTTCCATGGAAGGACACTGCCCGTATACCTCTACTCCACCGTATACCCCTCCTCCGGCACACGCAGCCCGTAGCCCCTGGCCCGGATGGCAAGGTCCATGGAGGTCCCAGACCCCATACTAAAACTCAGTATCAGAACATGTCGTCCGGAAGCAAGTCCGGTATCAGGATGGAGACCCAGTCTCGAATATGCAATGCCCAGACCCTGTCCAGGACTAAAGTAGTAGGAAAATGTCTCAAAAACCCCTCCAAGGGTGCCCGGGGATAACCAGGTCTAAACAGTAAAAAGCCATCTCAGGTGCTCGGTCCGACCGAGGCTAAAAATCATCTCAAGTAGCAAGAAAACTCAACTAGCACTCCGTCCCTGCCGAGTCTAGCGTTAATCGTAAAACTGGTGATTTAAATCATAATTTTACTTTCCTTTATCCAGAAATATTCACAAGTTAAATCAACCATTTCCAAATCATTTCCATCAAAAATGGGCCCCCCGGGCCATGCAAGGTTTAGAAAATAGTGCCAGTAGGCCGAAGCCAAAACCATAGTAAAACATGGATAAAACCTCCTTTATATGCATGGAAATGGTATGATCACACATAATAGCTGCCCAACAGCTCACAATCAACCTATCGACCCTGCACAGGCCCACAACTACTCAGCAAGCATAACCAGCCTAGAAGGATAATTCTATGTCCGGGACTCGCGGACATTCCCAAAATCCCACTTCTATGTTCCAGAGTCAACAAGGCCTCACAGGACCACAAGGGTAAATAAAATATATCGGCAAATACTACAAGCAACGGAGGAACAAAAGTAGGCGGACATGAGTAAAGCGGTCAAGGTCTGTGGTACCAACCTAATAAACCAACCCAAGGATGCCCATTAATACAATTTTATTCTATATATGCGGAGTCTAGGGAAAATAAACCGTAACCGACCTGTCATCCGATGACAAGCTTGAACCTCTCCGAAAAACCTCTAACACGAAACCAAACTCGGACTCGGATAACTTGACGTAGATAATCTATTTTCTTTTCAATGTTCCCGTACCACACCACTTGGATAACCCACAAATTCTCTTTTACACAATATATATCAACAATGTTGTAGCAGCTAAGTAGCTTAATGAGTTTGTTGAGAGAAATGAAAATGCTCCAGTGAATATGTTCACTAATTACTTACATAATATAAATCAATGTAGGTTAGGCAGCAATTGCCCACCACATCAGTTGGTTTCCACGTGGGGGGTGTGTGTCAACACCACACCTCCCCTTATCTAATTAATGATAGGTGGATCCCCGCCACGTACGTACTCGGGTATTGAATAAATTCGTGGTATAATAAATATAATATTTGAATATACCATAATCATTAGAAAATTATTTTGAATAAAACCTACTATTTTATAATAATAATTTTCAACATAACTAAATTTACTATCTCCGTTAAAGTATTACAATGTATAAAAACCTTATAAAATAAATACATATACAATTATATCGTATCAAAAATATTTTCCATAAACCTTTAAAATATTTTGAAAAGGTAATAATAATATAATTTTTACCAAATTCAACTTTTAAATAAAATATTTTCAAATATACGCGCGATGCTAATAAAATTCTTAAGCCTAGGCTCGTAATTCACCAACGCACGATTTTGATACTCAAGAATTCTCTCGGGATCCTCCCTTATGTTTTATCACTATTTCGGAACTGAAATGGCGTTTTAAAACATGAAGTTGAGGCTTAAATCGAGTTTAACCCGACCCGGTTTGCGACCCAGTACGTAACCCATTTTCTGCCAGACAGTCCGCGGTAAAAAAGTCATAACTTTTTACTCCGAGATCAGTTGGACGTGAGGTTTTGTGCGTAGGAAACTAGACTCATAGACCTTCGATTTGGTATTTCCGAGGACTTCTAACTCTTTATATATTGAGAGAAAAGCTCCGATACATTTTACCCAAAGTTCAGGAAATTCATTAAAGAACTTACGATTACTTTTGCCGACTTGATTGGCTTCGAAACTTATAATGCGACCAAACAAATGGACCCAACACCGAAATACTGGTCCTGACGAGCCTTAAGTGATGTGGGGCCGCTACAAACAAGCTCTAACGGTTCAAGGAAAATGTATACGTGGAAATAACCGGAAGGGTTATTACATCATCCACTACTAAAAAGGACTTTCGTCCTCGAAAGTCAAGGTCAAGGGGGTACCTGAAGGATAAAATAGCTGCGGATACTGATCCCGCATATCTCTCTCAGTCTCCCAGGTAGCCTCCTCGACTAGATGGTGCCTCCACTGAACCTTAACAACCGAGATCTCTCGAGACCTCAATCTCCTAACATCTCTGGCCAGAATAGCTGCTGGCTACTCAACAAAGGCTAAACCCTCATCCAACTGAACTGAATCCCACTGCAACACATGAGACTCATCTGGGACATACCGACGCAACATCGAAACATGAAATACAGGATGTATAGCTGAAAACATCAGAGGCAAGGCTAGCTGATAGGCAACGCTACCAACCCTCTGAAGAATCTCAAACGGCCCAATGTACCAGGGGCTAAGCTTGCCCCGCCTACCAAATCTCCTCACGCCCTTCATGGGCGATACACGGAGAAACACCAAGTCACCGACACTAAACTCCAAGGCACGAAGCCTACGATCTGCATAACTCTTATGCCTGCTCTGAGCTGCCCGAAGTCTGTCCTGAATCATTCGGACTCGGTCTAAGGAATCTCGAAGAAAATCTGTGCTCCGTGGCCCAGTACTGAAACCATCAAACCAACCTATCGGTGATCTGCAACGCCTGCCATACAAAGCCTCAAAAGGTGCCATGCCGATACTCGAATGGAAGCTGTTATTATAAGCAAACTCTGCCAAGGGAACAAACTGATCCCAAGAACCTCCAAAGTCAAGAACACAGGGTCGAAGCATGTCCTCTAGGACCTGAATGGTCCTCTCGGGCTGGCCATCTGTCTGAGGGTGAAAAGCGGTACTAAGATGAACCTCTGTACCCAAATCTCGCTGAATAGCCCTCTAAAACTGAGATGTAAACTGGGTGCCGTGGTCTGAAATGATAGAAGCTGGGACCCCATGCAACCGAACAATCTCACGAAGGTAGATCTGAGCTAACCTCGCTTCGCCATAAGAAGTCTGAACCGGCAAGAAATGTGCTGACTTAGTAAGCCTATCAACAATCACCCATATGGAATCAAACCCATGAGAAGTGCGAGGCAACCCAATAACAAAGTCCATAGTAATCCCTTCCCACTTCCACTCAGGAATGGGAAGTCGCTGCATCAAACCACCAGGTCTCATGTGCTCGAACTTACCCTGCTGACAGTTCAAGCACCGAGATACAAACTCCGCTATATCCTGCTTCATACCACTCCACCAGTAAAGCTGCCTCAAGTCTCTATACATCTTTGCTGTACCAGGGTGAATGGAGCATCTAGTACAATGTGCCTCATGAAGTATCAACTGAATCAAATCACTAACCCTTGAAACACAAAGGCGACTATCGAACCTCAGAACCCCATATGAATCTAGAGTAACCCGACTGGTCTCACCCTAAACAACCCGATCACGAAGGTCACACAACTGCTGATCCTCAAACTGACTGCTCTGAATCTGATCAATCAAAGTAGAACGAACCTCAACACTGGCGAGAACTCTGCTAGGATCCGACAAGTCAAGCCTAACCAAACGATTAGCCAAGGACTGGATGTCCAAGGCCAACGGTCGCTCTGAAACTGAAAGAGAAGCTAGGCTACCCATACTCACTGCCTTCCTACTCAAGGCATCCGCTACCACGTTTGCCTTGCCCGGATGATACAGAAAAGTGAAGTCATAGTCCTTCAGTAACTCGACCCATCTCCTCTGCCTCGAGTTCAACTCCCGCTGACTCGTGATATACTGAAGACTACAGTGATCGATGAAGATATCACAGTGAACTCCATATAGGTAATGCCTCCAGATCTTAAGCCCGAAAACTACCGCCGCCAACTCTAAGTCATGAGTGGGGTAGTTGCACTCGTGAACCTTCAGCTGCCTCGACGCATATGCTACTACTCGACCCTGCTGCATCAACACACAACCAAGACCAACCCCAGAAGCATCATAATACACGGAGAAGCTCTGACCCTCAACCGGCAAAGGCAAAACTGGAGCTGAAGTCAATAAGGCCTTAAGCCTCTGGAAGCTATTCTCACACTGATCCGACCACTGAAATGGGATATCATTCCTAGTCAGCATGGTCAAGGGTGCTGCTATGGAAGAAAATCCCTCAACGAACCGTCTGTAGTAACCTGCTAACCCAATAAAGCTGCGAACCTCAGTAACAGTAGTAGGTCTAGGCCACTCACAAACTGCTGAAATCTTTCCCGAATCAACCCTAATCCCATCCTTAGACACTACGTGCCCTAGGAATGCAACTGACTCAAGCCAAAACTCACACTTTGAGAACTTGGCATAAAGCCGATGATCTCTCAAAGTATGGAGTATAACCCTCAAGTGCTGCTCATGCTCATCTCTACTACGCGAGTTATACCCAGGATGTCCGTCTCATAAAAAACTATGCAACAAATGAGTCCAAATATGGGCCAAGAACCCTGTGGCAATCAAGTTCTCATAAAGGTTGCGGGGGCATTAGTCACCCAAAAGACATTACCAGGGAGACTCATAATGGCCATAAACGTGTCCTGATGCTGTCTTAGAATGTCCCTCTGCCCTAAATCCTCAACTTGATGGTAGCAGACCTCAGATCAATTCGAAACACAGATTAACTGAACCCTGAAGCTGGTCAAACAAATAATAAATCCTCGAGCATCGGATCCTATTCTTCACGTGTCACCGCTATTCAGCTTCCGATAATCAATAACATGGCATCGACCCAGTCCTTCTTCTTCACGAGAGAATAGGAGCACGCCCATGTGACAACACTAAGGTCTAATAAACCCCCCTTGATAAACGAATCCTGGAGCTGCTCCTTACAGCTCCCTCAACTCAGCAGGAGCCATACGGTAAGGAGAAATAGAAATGGGCGCTAAGTGCCCGGCTCTAACTCAATAGGCAAAATCAATATCTCTCTCAAGGTGGACGTAGGCCTGGCAGGTCAGTAGGAAACACATCGAGGAAGTCTCTAACCACAGGAACAGACTCAGGAGAAGTAGGGTCAGCACTAACATCTCGGACATATGCTAGATAAGCTAAACACCCACGGGAAATCAACTTCCTAGCTCGAAGAAAAGAGATGATCCCAGATGGTGCATGGCTAACAGAACCCTGCCAAACAATCGGGGATACACCGGGCACAACTATGGTAATGGTCTTGGCATAACAATCCAAAAACACACGGTGAGGGGATAACCAGTCCATGCCCAGTATCACATCAAAATCTAGCATATAAAGAATCATCAAATCACCCCAAGTCTCTGAATCACCAACAGATAACATACAGGATCTCACAATCTGACCCACTACTAAAGAATCTCCTACTAGGGTCGAAACAGAAATAGGAACAGATAATGGCTCACTAGCCAACCCCAAGCAAGGCATAAAGTAGGCAGATACATACGAACAAGTGGATCCGGGATCAAATAAATCCATAGCAGACTGATGGCACACAAAAATCGTACCTGTAATCACAGCATCTGAGGCCTCTGCCTCTGGTCTACTAGGGACCGCGTAAAACTGACGACGACCTCCACCTGCCCGACCACCATCCCTACCACCTGCTTTGCCGCGTGGAGCACCACCTCTACCATGATGACCACCCCCTCTAGCCGGAGGCTGAACTGCTCGTAAAGGCTCGTCCAACTGAACTACATCCTGCTGAGGGCAATCTCTAGCAAAATGACCCATCACACCACAAGTAAAACAAGCCCCTGGCGGCCTAATCGGTCGAGATGAACCAGCAGATCCCGCATAACCACCACGGCCTGATGCCCCAGAAACTGTACCCCTCGAAAACTGGATGCCATAGCCCTGATGGTTGCTCTGACCCTGCTCGAACTGGGTACTGCCAAAAGTCTGAAGGGAAGCCTGAACCGATCGGCTGGACTGACCCTAGTACTGTTGTGGCTGATAACTCCGGCTCCATTGGCCAGGACCTCTACCACCATATCTAGAACCACTATAGACACCCTGATGTCGAGGCCTCTTATCTCTGGACCCCTGATCATGTCGCTGTAAGTCCTCCACAGTGCAGGCATAGTCTACAATAGCCTGGAATGATCGACCACTGGCAATCAATATCTCAGCTGGCTGCCTGATCTCTGGCAACAAACCCCCTACAAATCTGCGAATCCTATCAGCCTTGGTAGGAATGATCATAGCTCCGAACGGTGCTAGCTGATGAAAACGGGTCTCATATTCCGAGATAGTCGTAGATCCCTGCACAAGGTGAGTAAACTGCTCCCTGTGACGCTCCCGATCACTCTAGGGTAGGAACTTGGCAATAAAGGCCTCATAAAACTCAGACCAGGTCAAACGAGGTGACGACGGTGGTCTACAAGCAACTTGAGCCCTCCACCATAACTTCGCTGGGCCCTCCAACTGGTAGGTAGTATAACCAACCCCGTGAGTCTCCAACAAACCCAAATGATGCAACATCTCCTCACAGGTAGTAATAAAGTCATGTGGATCCTTTCCAGAAGTACCAGCAAACCTCAGAGGTGCTAACCTCAAAAACCTACCCAACGCCTTCTGCTCTAACTCTGTCATAACTGGGCGAGGAGCAAGAGACTGTGCAACAGATGGGACCGGAATGACCTCCGCACGGGGAGCCATAGTAGCAGGCTGCGCTCCTGAGCCCTGTGCACCCAAGGCTGCCCCCTGAGCGGATGTCTGCGCTACTTCAGAAGGCCGCTCTACAATCGCACCCAAAAGCTGTAATAGTAATCCCAGAAAATCTAGAGACTGAGCTGCGGCTGAAGCTGGCACAGAAGTGGGCACTGGAGCTGGTACTGGAGCTGGCGCTGGAGCTGGCACTGGAGCTGGCGCTGGAGCTGGCACTGGAGCTGGCGCTGGAGCTGGCGCTGGAGGCTCATCTCCGCGGGATGCCGATGATCTCGTACGAACCATCTGCCGAAGAATAAAAGTAGAACAAATGAGATTTCCAGAAACTTCAAGGGTTCCACGCACGACACAGAAGCAATGAGAGAGTCAAATTTCCTAAAATGTCACTGTAGCCTCCCAAAGATTGAGTACAGACATCTCCGCCCCGATCCGCAGGACTCTATTAGACATTGGCTCCTATACCAATGACACCGGTGAACCTAAAGCTCTGATACCAAGTTGTCACGACCCAATTTCTCGGTCATGATGGCACCTACAACCCCCGGTAGGTGGACCAATCCCCGTAGCCCAGAACTGTTAGTAATGGGCTACTATTTAGCAAATAAGGGAACAAGACGAATAAAATAGATAACAGGGAGATAAATATATATATATGCGGAAACTAAACCAAACCCCAAGACCTGGTATCACGGTATAGAGCCAAACTACATACATGGAGTGCAAATAAAACAAAACTATATATAAAGATGTCTCTGAATGGTAATAGAGTACATGAAGCAAAAGATAAACTAAAGCTAAGCTCCGATCGCCAAGAGCTCACCCTCAGTCTGAAATAGTCCCCGACAGATCTCCAAGCACGAGTCACAGTGATCTAACGGCGATGGCCCACGCTAGGATCTGCACCTAAAGATGCAGGGGGTAGGGGTGAGCACCAAATGCGAAGCATAAGGTACCCAGTAGGTATCATAGGCCGACTGGGCACATATAAGATAAAAGCATAGTAATAGACAGAGTAGAAGCAAGTACTCACAAAAATCAACGAAAAGTACACAGGAACTAGCCAGAGGGAAATCAACAGAACCACATATGAGGCTAGTAAGCAGAATATACACACCATAGGCACAGGTGGAAGTAAGAAATAACGCACCTGGGGTCCTTGCAATAACAGTGTATACAAAATAAGTTTACGAAATAGACGGTATACCGGTAACCTCAAGTGTAAGAAGAAGAGAGAAAGAGTAATGATAGGCATGCTCAGAGACATGAATCAAACTCAACTAATCATATCAATCTCAAATCCAGAAACTAACAGTCTAGCAGTAACCAACCTCATACTTATCCATAATAGAGAACAATTCTGTAAGTAAATAGTAAAAGTCTACCTACACTACCCCGGCCGCCCATACAACCGAGGAACACAAACAAGTGAAAACAAACCCTCCTGCATCCCATACTACCGTAGCATACAATCAACAAACAACAAACAAGGGTGGAGCCTAAAACAACAAGGGTGCAGATCTCAGTAAATGGTATCTCTGTATGTACCTCCTCCGGCGCCGATCCGGCCCAGCAGTTAGGTTCCATGGAAGGACACTGCCCGTATACCTCTACTCCACCGTATACCCCTCCTCCGGCACATGCAGCCCGTAGCCCCTTGCCTAGATGGCAAGGTCCATGGAGGTCCCAGACCCCATACTAAAACTCAGTATCAGAACATGTCGTCCGGAAGCAAGTCCGGTATCATGATGGAGACCCTGTCCAGGACTAAAGTAGTAGTAAAATGTCTCAAAAACCCCTCCAAGGGTGCCCGGGAATAACCGGGTCTAAACAGTAGAAAGCCATCTCAGGTGCTCGGTTCGACCGAGGCTAAAAATCATCTCAAGTAACAAGAAAACTCAACTAGCACCCCGGCCCTGCCGAGTCTAGCGATAATCATAAAAATGATGATTTTAAACATAATTTTACTTTCTTCCCCAAAAATATACACAAGTTAAATCAAACCATTTCCAAATTATTTCCATCAAAAATGGGGCCCCCGGGCCATGCAGGGTTTAGAAAATGGTGCCAGTAGGCCCGAAGCCCAAACCGTAGCAAAACCTGTATAAAACCTCTTTTTAGGCATGAAAATGGTATGATCAAACACAATAGCTGCCCTGCAGCTCACAATCAACCTATCGACCCTGCACAGGCCCACAGCTACTCAGCAAGCATAACCAGCCTAGAAGGATAATTCTATGCCCGGGACTCGTGGACATTCCCAAAATCCCACCTTCTATGTTCCAGAGTCAACAAGGCCTCACAGGACCACAAGGGTAAATAAAATTTATCGGCAAATACTACAAGCAATGGAGGAACAAAAGTAGGCGGACATGAATAAAGCGGTCGAGGTCTGTGGTACCAACCTAATAAACCAACCCAAGGATGCCCATTAATACAATTTTATTCTATATATACAGAGTCTAGGGAAAATAAACCATAAACTACCTATCGTCCGATGACAAGCTCGAATCTCTCCAAAAAGAAGCTCCGAAACAAAATTAAACTTGAACTCGTAGATAATTGATTTTCTTTTCGGTGATCCTATAAATTATCAATATCTTGCTTATTGGATTCAACCTCTAATGTGGCAAGTGAATGATATACTGAGGCAATTTGCACCAAAATTATGTTCCCAGAAGTGTTATGAAAGTTTGGCAGCCATTGACAAGTAATTTGTTCAATGCTTAAGTGAGTAGGAAGCAAATGGGTGTAGCATAATTTGGCTATATCTCACTAAAGAAGTGCCAACTACACCTAACTTAATGACACCACGGGCATTTGTTGTACACTCCCTCCACTTCCACGTGGAGGGGGTGTCCATACCAACATAATTGTTCCATTGAGAATGTATTCGGGTATTGCATAAATTCGTGGTAAAATAAATATAGCTTTTTAAATATACCACAATTATTAGAAAATTATTTCGAATAAAACCTACTATATTATAATAATAATCTTTAACATAACTAAATTTACTATCTCCGTTAAAATATTATGGTGTATAAAAACCTTATAAAATAAATACATATACAATTATAACGTATCAAAAATATTTTCCATAAACCTTTAAAATATTTTGAAAAGGCAATAATAATATAATTTTTACCAAATTCAACTTTTAAATTAAATATTTTCAAGTACGCACGATTTCGATACTCAAGAATTCTCTCGGGATCCTCCCTTATGTTTTATCACTGTTTCGGAACTGAAATGGCATTTTAATACGTGAAGTTGAGGCTTAAATCGAGTTTAACCTCACCCGGTTCGCGAACCGGTTCGCAACCCGTTTTCTGTCAGACAGTCCGCGGTAGAACAGTCATAACTTTTTACTCCGCGATCAGTTGGACGTGAGGTTTTGTGCGTTGGAAACTAGACTCGTAGACCTTCGATTTGGTATTTTGGGGGACTTCTAACTCTTTATATATTGGGAGAAAAGCCCTGAGACATTTTACCCAAAGTTCAGAAAATTTATTAAAGAACTTACGATAACTTTTGCCGATTTGCTTGACTACAAAACTTATAATGTGACCAAACAAATGGACCCAGCTCCAAAATACCAGTCCCGACAAGCCTTAAATGACTTGGGTCCGCTACAACAAGCTCTAACGGCACAAGGAAAACGTGTATGTGGAAATGACCGAAAGGATCATTACAATAAGCATGGAAATGGTATGATCACACACAATACCTGCCCAGCAGCTCACAATCAACCTATCGACCCTGCACAGGCCCACAGCTACTTAACAAGCATAACCAGCCTAGAAGGATAATTCTATGCCCGGGACTCGCGGACATTCCAAAAATCCCACCTTTTATGTTCCAGAGTCAACAAGGCCTCATAGGACCACAAGGGTAAATAAAATATAACGGCGAGTACTACAAGCAACGGAGGAACAAAAGTAGGCGGAGATGAATAAAGCAGTCGAGGTCTGTGGTACCAACCTAATAAACCAACCCAAGGATGCCCATTAATACAATTTTATCCTATATATGCGGAGTCTAGGGAAAATAAACCATAACCTACCTGTCGTCCGATGACAAGCTTGAACCTCTCCGAAAAAGCTCCAACACGAAATCAAACTCGAACTCGGGATTGAATAACTTGACGTAGATAATTGATTTCTATTTTGCGGTGATCAAATATAAGAACAAAACAAGAACAAAATGCTTTCTCCACCAAAAATCCTTGTCCGCCTAAGCATGTATGTGAACAATTCAAATATTGAGAGAATATTAAGTACAGAAGTTAATGGCTATGTTGGGTAATAATGTGCATATATATACTACCACATACTGCCAACCTTGTTGTACAATGCCTCAACTTCAACGTGAAAGTGGAGGTGGCAACCAATTCGTCCCGTTAAGTATATACTCGGGTATTGCATAAATTCATGGTAAATATATATAACTTTTTGAATATACCATAATTAATAGAAAATCATTTCAAATAAAACCTACTATATTATAATAATAATTTTCAACATAACTAAATTTACTATCTCCGTTAAAATAATACAATGTATAAAAAAAATCTTATAAAATAAATACTTATACAATTATATGTAACACTAATATTTTTCATAGACCTTTAAAATACTTTAAAAAAAGGTAATAAAAATGTAACTTTAAAATAAAATATTTCCAAATATACGCGTGATGCTAATAAAATTCTTATATTTAGGTTCACAATTCACCATCGCACGATTTTGATACTCAAGAACTCTCTTGGAACCCTCCCTTATGTTTTCTCACTGTTTCAGAACTGAAATGGCATTTTAAAACGTGAAGTTGAGGCTTTAAATCGATTTTGACCCGACCCAATTCGCGACCCAGTTTCTGCCAGACAGTCCGCGGTAAAACAGTCATAACTGTTAACTCCGAGATCAGTTGGACGTGAGGTTTTATGCGTTGGAAACTAGACTCATAGACCTTCGATTTGGTATTTTGGGGGCTTCTAACTCTTTATATATTGGGAGAAAAGCGCTGATACATTTTACCCAAAGTTCAGAAAATTTATTAAAGGAACTTACGATAACTTTTGCCGACTTACTTGTCTTCAAAACTTATCATACGACCAAACAAATGGACCCGGCACCGAAATACCGGTCCTGACAAGCCTTAAGTGACTTGGGGCCTCTACAACAAGCTCTATCGGTTCACGGAAAATGTATACATGAAAATAACCGGAAGGGTCATTACAAAATGGCAGCTAAATGCAACAACAATACGTTAACCACATCTCCAAGGAGCGAAGAGCTCCCGAGGAACTATTTCAAGGCATACTTCACGTTTGTCCAATCCAATCACTATCGTATGTGATCCCAAAAAAGAATCGCACAATTTCCCAATCCCTCCAGCACCTTACCATAACCAGAACACCACAACAATAACCAAACATAACAAGATAAAGGGGCTGTCCAAAGCCACAAATCCAAAATACCAGTTCGGGGCTCAGAAATCCATAAAACAATACTAGAACATATAATAACGAAGGAGGGTCATAGGAGGAAGGTTACCTAGACAAAAAGCTTTGAAATACCAACCTAAACATTCTGTTATAAGGATCCACCACGAGCTGTAACAATATACGGCAAGAAAACACGACAAACATGCCGATAACAATAAGTTCTCCTCGGAATTGATTCTAACGCTCAAATTAAGAATGAGTCGAGGATTTAGAACTCTTACCTTCCGATAATCAAATGAAAATAGCATAAAAATATCAGTTCCACGAACTGCCTCCTTGCAGTAGCAACAAACGTATCCAAATCCAACAAGAAACTACTACAAGTTATCGAAAAATATAACTTTTTGTGACTAGAAGCTTAGAATCTTGATTCAACAAATAGATAAGTGTAAGGGATCCATACCTCGCCAATATAACTCCATAGATACTGCCAAATACTCAGAAAACACCTGCTGGATCGCTGCATCAACAACCACGAAGATACGCCATGAAATCGACGGTGAAAACTATACCAAAATGACGAGCTCGCGACATAGAACAATTTCCTTTAAACTTCCGAATTGAAAGGATCAAAGTCCATGGATTATTTATGGACTCTCCCTCTGATTTTCTAAGAAATTTGGGTGAAAAATATGGGTTAAAACGAAGGAGAAATCAGCTTTTATAAGTTGAACCGACTTAGGACGTAGGCCCCACCTTGACGTGTCTGCTTGCGCAGTCCTACAAAAATGTGAATATCTCTATTTTCTGAAGTCGTATGGATGAACGGTTTAGTGTGTTGGAAACTAGACTCGTAGACCTTCGTTTGGTATATCTTGGGCCCACTAACTCTTTATAGATAGGGAGATACACCGAAAGACATTTAAAACAAATTTGAAGATAATTCCTTAAAGGAATTTACAATAACTTTTTCCGACTTTTGTTTCGCAACTTGCCTGACTTCAAAACTTATCATACGACCATTTTTCCATTACAATACCTCATAACACATCCTTATTAGTATATTAGACACTATTAGCCTTACCCCAAAGGCACTGGTTACTTTAAACCTTCCAAACGGGCGAGGTGTTACACGAGGCATTTCTTTAACTCGAACTTTTGAGTAAAGAATTCCTTTAACCTAGAACCTTGGTCTAATTCTTTGATATTACCAAGAATGTTGTCGGAAGTCAATGATTTCCAAAGTTGAAGCTCTAAAATAAGGAACGACCATAAAGACCAAACAAACGGCCCGGGCACCGAACTACCAGTCCTGACAAGCCATAAATAAGTTGGGCCGCTACAAGTAAGCTCTAATGGTACAAGAAAGGCAAAAACGTGTAAGTGACTGGAAGGGTCATTACAACTTGGTAGATGGGTTGAGTATAGAAAATCGGTTGAGGATTTTGCAGAGCTAAAGGAGGGCTTGTTGGCACAAGTGGTTTTTTGTAGTTGGTTCTGAAAGGTTTACGCGATTTTAGGCAAGGACTGGAAGATACCGAAGATACTTCTTCCCTCTTTTTTGGGGGGGTCCCACCGATCCTGAGGAGACAGGGGCTTTGGTAATCTTGCCATTACGGAGTCCTTCTTCTACGATTTCTCCGATCTTGACTAAGTCAACGAACTTGGCTTTTACCGCTGATATCATCTTGTCATAAAATTTTGACTCTTGAGCGCGCATAAACACTGTGCTTATTTCTTCTTCCGTCATTGGAGGCCGAACTCTCACCACTTCTTTTTTTTCCATCGGTAGGCGTAGTCCCTAAAGTCTTCAATTGATTTTTGTCTGATGCTTCCCAGAGAGTAGCGATCTGGGACAACTTCTACATTGTATGCAAACCATTGAGCGAAGTCTCTGGCTAGGTCACTCCACCTGGACCATTTTTTTAGTTCTTAAGAGGTGAACCATTCCAAAGCCTCTCTTCTCAAACTTCGACTGAAAAGCCTCATTAACAGAGCATTGTTCTTTCGAGCACCGACCATCTGGTTGCAATAGCTTCTTAGAGGGGCTTCTGGATTCCCGATACCGTTGAATGTCTCAAACTTAGGAATTTTGAATCCTTCTGGAAGGTCTATTTCAGGATGGATACATAGATCATCATAATCATACCCTTTCTCGTGAAGCGAACCTCAGAATTCTCTAATCTTGGCTATCTCCTCCTTTATTTTTGCCATATCATGGTCATGTTTATTTTCTATAGATCTTAATTCTTTTTCCTTCTCTTCATAGTGATCCATCTCAGGGCTTTCCTGGGCAGCGGTGTATGGTCCTACCATAGAATGGAAAGTGGTTGGAGGTGTGTTTTGCACAGGTAAGGGCTGGACATGTTGAATGGCATTTGGATATGTGGGGGTATAGTTTTGTGGGTTGGTAATATTTGGATTGTTATTCTGGGAATTGTAAGTGTTTAGTGGCGCGTTCTGGTAATTTGAAGATAGGTTTTGTGGAATGTAGGCACTTGGGTTGTTACTTTTGTTATTGTGCTAGACAGGAGAAGTGTGAATTTGGTATAAAGTTCCGATATGAGGAGGGTTATTAGAGAGTGGTTTGTTGGAAGGTCTAGGCGCGGAGGCGGGGGGGATATTTCTTGATTGATTTTTGGTCAATGGAGAGTTGAGTGAAGGAATATGGAAAGATGGCAGAGAGTTACCTAGAGCCGGAGTGTTGGCTGCGATAGCCAGGCTAGCTATGTCGTTAGCCTTTTGAACTTCTTCCTGCATTTTTTTCAATTTTCTTGCAAATTCAGCAGTTATTTCATTCTGTTCGGCAATAACGCTGTCTCTTACAGCCAAAGAGTTCTCCTCTTTGCTATCAGTCATTTTCCTTTTAGAGAAGTGAGGGTTAGAGGAGGAATCCAGGTGTGCCTTTGAGCGGGTAAAGTAGGGATGTTCGGCATGTTTTGTCAACAGAAATCAGTTTCTACTACTTATTGAAGCAAAACAAATCAAAGACTGATATGTTAGATCTTGTTAGTGATAACAATGAAAGTTATTTGACAGCAAATAAACACATAAGAATTGCTTTAAACAAATAAAATTTGCTTTTTGTCAAGGAAAATTGATCCACGGGTGATCTGACTAGAGGGTTCAACAGACAAGAATTTACCCGCTGATTTTGGGTAACCGAATTTCATCAGGAAGGTTGACTTGTTTCCCTTGCATCCCCTTTGCTTGTTGTACTTTCCGAATTTACTAATTCCCTTGTAAAAGTGGAGAAATGAAAATTTCTTAAAGATAGGGGTTGGGCCTTTAAAGGCTGTCTACGTATCTCACGAAGGAGAATTCAGGCCCTACGTAGTTCGAACATGGTAATAGATAAGTTATGTTTCAATTTCATTTCGTCCACTATTTTTTATTACAATGGGAAAGTAAAAGCGACATACAGGTAATAACTAGAAACTAAAATTCTGCTACTTTTAAAGCTTCTTTTGAGTAACGGCAGTCTCTCGGACTCCTCCTGATCTCCCTCTTCAAGGGTGATAAAGGGGAAACTCCAACTCAATTTTTCCCGTATCAATGAGATATTCCAAGTCAACTCGAAAGTGGCAACAAGTTTCAATGTCATGGCCTCCTATCCCTGCGTGGTAGAGGCAAATCTTCTTTCCTCGGTGCCAAGCTCTAGGCATCTTTCGACTGGTTCCAGGATCTTGGCCTGAACCAACTTAACATAGATCTCGTAGTATATGTCCTAAATGAAAGTGAAATCGTAGCAGTGAATTGTCATTTCCTTGGTGATCGGCATGCCATAACCAACTTGATCACAGGCAAAGATTATTCTGGGGCCCCACAAGTGGCTTATCTGGCCACTGGTAATCATGTAGTAAATTCGGGCTCTCAAAGCATTTCATTCATCAGTGGTGTGTCCTCTTCGACGTTGATGATAATCCCACTTTTTGTGCTTGTTATGAGGGTGACATCCATATCTCTCAGATTGATCGTGATGAAGAACTCCCATAGCTTTCAGAGTTTCATAAATTTCTGAACAAAGGATCCTTTTTGGGTTTCTGGTATACTCTCAGAAGTGGACATTGAGAGTGACCATCCTTCCTCCTAAACTGAACCAGGTTGGCCATAAAACATCACTCTTGACCTTGGTCCAATTATTGATTCCTGTGTCAGGGAGTTGGATTTTTTCATGAGTGTTTTTGCCCAGAGAGGGTCCCACGAGTACTTGTTCATTTTCTTCAGATTCCTCAATTGTTTTCTCTCCTCCTTTGTTGATCCGTTCCAGCTTTTCGGTTATGTCCCCAAATCCAGGAGAAGTTCTTTGAGTTCCAGATCAAAGTTGTTTTTTGGTTTGGTCTTAGGTGTGCCCAGTATTCGATCAATCACGACAATCCTTTATTTGGCTTTGGTGGTCTGTTCCTCTACCTCTTTGGTCCTAGCCATTGCAATTTCCATTAGTCGGTTGACTTCCTCGTGTTTTTTCTGAACTTCCTCCATTTCCTCTTGAATCCTCAGCATCCTTTTGCGCATGATTGCAACTTTCATTTCAACCTTTCATGAAAGAAATGGGGATTTTTAGAAGGCTTTAGGATTTTCGGAGAAACTTGGAGGACTTGGAATATTTTTGTCAGACTTTTCGATAGTGGTTTTATTTGTGCTTATGGTGTTCTAAAAAATTCGGCATGAAGTGGACCAATTTTCCTTTATTCAAGCGACACACATAGCACATAGAACAGTTCAATATCGCAAGTAATCATCATATTAAGTATCGAGTCCTAATTGGTGACCTTTTTTGTGCCAAGGGTAGGCCTAGCGTATTTGACAGAGATATATGCCTTTAAGTCTATTCATTATCCCCAAAATAAGCTTTTCATTAATAATAAAAGAGACAAAAAGCCTTTACAACTTCATAGAAAACGGGGATACAACTTTTAGGGAATGGATAAAATACGAAAACTAAACGATCCCATGCAAGGGACAAAATATGCAGTCCCACGCAGGGGAGAAAATAGGCAATCCCGCGTAGAGGATAAGAACAAAAAATCCCGCGTAGGGGAAAAATAAATCCCATGCAGGGGACTAAGATAAATAATCCCACGCAGGGGACAAAAGATGACTTCTAACTTCCGGAAGGTCCTACATCAACTCTCGCTTTTTTGGGCTTTATCTACCTCATGCCACATGAAGCACCTATCCATGACTATATGGGCCCCGACCATGAAGGCTCTAGTCCCGGAGTCCATCCCTCCTATGCTCTCGATTTGTTGATCCATGCGGTTGTCTAACTCAATTAAGCAATGTCTAGCATCTCCCAATTCTTGCCTAGTCCAGTTCAATTTGTCTTTCAGGTATTATATGGTCAGAATATCCTCCCTATGTCGTAGGTGGTGTGCCACCTTGATCCTTGTGCATTGTTCTTGAAGTCTATGAAGTTATATTTGGTGCTCGGACTCGACATCGACCACTCGATATGGCACATTCGGACCTAGTTCGATAGTCCCAGCAAGGTTCTTTTTCATCCACTCTTTGTATGTTTCGTTGCAAGGTGGATATAGCCTATTTTCGGCCTTAGGTTCCTCGACTTTATTTTTCTTCCATTCTTTTCGAGCCATATCTTTGAATGCTATTACACCGCTCTCATGATCGGTTATAAACTTGGCCATTTCTACCACTTGGGGTGTTTTCTGCTTTAGCCCAAACTGTCTACGAACTCTAGCGAGGACATAAGGACGGGTTCCCCGAAGGCCTACAAGTACCAAGAAAGGCAATGTATCAGATCATGTGATTTTTTTTCCCGGGTGGAGGTCTCTGATTACCCACTGAACATCATTATCATTTAAATCGCGAATCTGAGTGAACCAAAATCCTTGGTTAGGTTTCCGCTTGTACTTGTTTATGGTTAGCCACATGCTATGGGATGTGAAGTTATCCAACCTCATCGAGTGGTCCAACTCCTCTGTGTCGGAACATTTAAGTAGATGCTTGATCATCCACCATTGAAGGATCAAATTGCCCCCTTGAAAGAATTGCTCGCCCTCTCGACTGTTTACCCAAAGCTCAGTAAATGTCGGCAAATATCATGGGAGCTAGCGTGTAATAATTGACGGAACTCCCAAACTTGATTCCTTAGAAGATGTTGTGTGTAATAATGACTACACTCAGATGGATGGTATGGTTCGGTCCTTGCGGGAATACCATGGTTCCAAGAAGGCTCACGACGAATGCGAAGACTCTTTGATTTTTCCAGTATTCTTCGAATTCAAACACATGGCCAAACTTATCAAAGGCGTTGAAGCACCCGAACCTATAGTATAGCATCCGAAAAGGTATGTTCGGTCCATCGATCCTTCCGAGCCTACTATCATCTTTGATCAAGAAAGCCTCCTTGATTTGTTGTCAGACCCACACCTTTGGGAAGAGGATATCCTTATTCGGTGATCTTTTCCTTTTTTGACACATGCCTATACTTTCATAGCTCGCAACCACTTCTTCGATGGTTGGGGTCAATTCCACACTCCCAAATCAAAAAACCATATTTTTGTTATCCCAATAAGTGGCCAAAACTTGAATCATCTCGGGCCATGCTTTTAGGTCTATGAGAGAGGGCAAGTATCCATCGTGCCTTCAAACAATTTTCCTATTGTCTTTGTTCATAAATTCCCTTCAGGAGGTCGTCTGGTTTTGTCACCATCTGAAATCTTTGAGCAGGACAAGGTAGAGCCATTCTACAAAACAGATAAAAAAGGTAAGGTTCCCCCCTCCCAGACTATAGTGGACAAATTCAAAGGCATATACTCTGTCAAAAACAAGCAAGCATGGTCGTCTGTGTTTGACTCGTGGTCAATAGACGCAAGGTGGTCTTTCTAATGGGCCCAATACCCCTAGGGTATTTGGTCATCCTAGGCCAATGCCTAAAAATTTATTTTTGGTTTAGCTCTACGCTAGGTGTCTAAGAGTGGGTTGTTTTGAAATAGTCCGGGTCCCAAGTGCACAACTTGGGTTGAGAATATGATAGCCATTGGACACATGACATACCCGTAAACTATCGCATTCTCGAGAAAGTGTTATTTGTGACGGGAGGCCATGGGAACATGAGCCTCCCTAAACATAAGTAAATCGAATGTCGTATGGCAGAATATCCTATGATATGCACTGACAGTTGTATAATTTGCAAGAATTAAACACGTAAATTACGAATAACTACTTTACTATCTATTTCAATTCCAAATAGTTAGTCACATAAGAGTTAGAATTTTTTTTTGGTTAGAACTTAGTCCAAAGGTCCCCAGCAGAGTCACCATTTCTGTTTTATCGCATTTTTTACTTTCCGAGAAAAATGCAACTTTATTTTGAAATGGGTTTGACTTGCATTAAATTTGAAAAACTTAGAGAAATTCTCAAATTCAATTTAAAACAGAGTCGCCCCTTAATTAATTAAGGAAAATTAAGAAAACCTTTAGTAAATAATCAAAAGATCTAAAACATATAAAAATCCTTGATGTTAAGAAAATTCGGGTAAGAAGATCATATTAACATTTTGAGAAGGGTTTTAAGTCATTCGAAATGTCCGCTAACACGCGGTTATCCAATTAAATTTGAAAACTCTTTATTTTGACTAACTTTTAAAACGTGGGAATAATTGATAGGTAAGAAAAATCACAAATTGCTTTTTGTTTTGTAAAAAAACATAGTCAAATTGGATACAACTTAGCAAACATTTGAAATTTAGGCAAAGTTTCGAAAATTTAGAAACAACTTGCAATAAAACTCATGGTGCTCCAAATTGGAAAAAATGGACTAAATTAATTAAAGAGTTAAAGTTTTCACAAAGTCCAATTTATACACATAATACTATCTAAACAATTTTAAAAATAAATAACACAATTAAATTAAAACATGCTCTAAATTTAGTTTGTGGGCCCTCTTTAGGCCCACCGCCGTTTCTTTTTTGGACTTTGGTCCAATTTCATGTTTTTAACCCATTGGGGCTATTTTCCGCTTCTTGGCCTTCCATTTATATTGGCTTCCATTACGTATTTTCCTTGATCAACTTTTTAACCCCTTTTTGGGGACTTGAACATGTGGACTCGATATAGTTGGGCTTTGGCCCATATCGGAAATTCAGTGGAGAGAGAGTCCATTTGGACTCATAGGAGGTTCACATGCAAGCATAAGAAGACAATGAATAAGTATATATTCTGAAATAACACAATATGACAAAAAAGATATTAGTAACTTTATGTTTCAATTAGGCAAAGAGGCACATTATTTATATTAACCGAGGCTAGCAGGTTCAATCATACCAACACATTCTACAGATATGATCCCAAATGATAGTGATATGCAATGGATTTGAATTTAATACTTCTAAAGCAAGGAAGAAAAAGAGTAAATATAATCTTTTCCAAATGTGATTGTACTAAAATAGGTTCTTTGACAGATAAGTTGACCTTTATACTAATCAAGCGAGAAGGAGAAAAATAATATAACGAGAGGAGATTTTCAAGAGAGTGAAATTACAAATGCATTTAATATAAGAAATTTCTATATGCTACCGTTTGGGGAGGGTTAAAGTATGCATGGGAAGGGACAATTTACGCAACATTATACTTAATTTATCAGACACTACATAATCAAGTCAGCATCCACATGACTTAAAATTTAAACCACCACCTTCACGACATATAATCGATCAAACATTATACCAAATAGATCACAATATGTACAAGATTCATTTGCCATACAACTAGAAAGCTTTAAACAAGGATATTTAGGAAAACAATAGGAGGAAGGGATTTTTATTTGACAAGGGAAACTTTTGGACAGTTTTAAAAAGAAAACAGTGGTGACATGAGTATCATTGATCCTTAACCAAGACGTCAAAAGCTTACTCTTGGTCGCACAACGAGGGCATAAATGAGACAAATATAACAGGCCATCAGACAAACAAGCATTAAACTTAAAGGAGAAACAACAAACTTTAGTTCATTACTGGAATATGATAGAGAATTGGAACACACAAGAATTCTGAAGAAACAACCATACATTACATATCTCTAAATTATTCAATCGCTAAGCTTGAAGAAAACACCACGATTTGAAGAAGATAAGGGGACGTCGGGGCATAGGAGCGTCTAGGAAGAACCAAACTGGTTGGTTCGAAGTCCTTCCCTAAGCTTGACTAATCCCAACATCAACCCTTTTCTCTTGAGCAAGATTAAACCAAACAGGGGGTAGGTTTCAAACTCTAGCCAAACAATAATACAAATGATAATAAACCGTGCCTTTCACACAACAAATGGACTTGAGAAAGGCTAAAGAGGGATCCCAAAAGATCGAGCTTTCTTTTCCCAATAAGCCTTGTATAGTATCATGAATTAAGGAGGCTTAGGATTAAGGAAATTTTAACCCCCATACATATGGACGATTTCAAAACAGTCATGTTAATCATATGAACATCAACAACTTAGCAAGAATATCAATACAGCATTTAAACAAAACTCTATAATTAGTTATGAATTTAGACTAACAAAACTCCAAATGATTTCTCAACTACCGAGTTTAATACAAGACCAGCATAAACCAATATCATTCTATGAAATTTCAATAAGAAAGAACCATAAGAGAAAAGAAAACTTCAATGCTTTATTCAGGAGTGAAAATAGGATAGAACAACAAGCAGTATTGGCCCATTCCTTTCACACGACAAGCTAACTTGAGAAAAGTTAAAGAGCAATCTCAAAGATCGAGCTTTATTTTCCCAAAATAAATCTTTACTTAGTATTATGAACTAAGATTGAGAAAATTCCTATTTTACACATATAAATATCACCACTCTCGCAGGAACACAATTGGCAACTATACATAACAAGCTACCTATACTAACCAGTGTAAACAATGTTCTCATATAACATGTTTAATAGAAATTAAAACAAGAAGAAACAGAGGCAGATAAAACGAGAACTTCTGAGTTTTGCAACGACTGCACATAAATGAATCTTTAAACCCCATTCATAACTCACAATCAACACATATGTTCAAATGAGTCCAGCCTAAAACCAATAGATTATCTCTAAAGAACGGAAAGAAACGACAATTTTACATCATGCTAAGAGAAAAAGAGAAGGGGAAGGAGAGTAAAATGGTATTACCTTTCTTTGAGCAATGAACTAGGACCTTAAGCATCGTCGAAAAAACTCTTTCACCATCAAAACTTGAAACAACTTTAATGGGATTTGAATTTTTGCAGTGTATTTCTCTTTGAAACTTTGGTTGCGTGAGATTAGTGGAATGCTCCACCAGAATCCCCAAGTTTTTCCCCAAAATTTCAGCCCTCTTATCTCTTATGGGAGAGGGGGTTTATATAGGAGGGTTTTGGACTATTTTGGGGGGGAGGGGGAACAAGAGGGTAATCTGGGGATTTTTTGCTGAGGAAATCGCATACTCTTTGGATAATCCTTCACAACAAAGAAATGGTACTAATTCGTACCAATTTTCAACTGATTATGTATAGGGGGTGACACCTCACAGCCTCTACAAGTTTCTGGACGAAGCCAGCACGATTTAGATGGAAGATTGGATGGAAATTAGGAATTTTAATGATGGTTTGGGCATTTGAAGTTGTTGTTGCTCATCGTCGTTAGGGTTTTGTTTGCTGCTGCAAATGACAAAGAAGAAATAGCGGGAGTAGAGGTTGTGTACTAGGCGCGTCTGTTAGTACAGTGCGTTCTTTTGAGGAAAAAGAGAGACGCGTGGGGTGCATGTTGGGAGAGAAATATAGCGGTGGATGTGTATGCAGTTGAAAGAATATATGTGGGTGTGTAAATGTATATCTGATGAGGGAATAAAAAGTGGGCTCGGGTATAGGGAATTTGGGCTGAGAAAAAAAATAGAGATTTGGATTTTTGGGCTGAGCGGAATTTGCGTTGAGTGTCCCAAGTGGTGCTGGAACAAGGAGTTATAAGGGCTTTCAGGATTTGGCCACATTTTGTAGAATGTGGACATTTTGAGTTTAAAGATATAGCCAAGTTGAATAGGATTTAGGAAAGTTTGACTAGAATTTAAACAGTTTAAAGGATTTAGGCTAGAATAGGCATAAAGATGAAGTAATTAAAATTAATTACCCGAGCCTTTTTAAACTTAAACAAATTAAAATAATTGTCATGTTCGACACACAATTTCCTCTTTTAACCCTTATGAAATTAATTTATTCAATTAATTTCATTTTGAATTAATTTAGAGGAAAACCAAACGTCAATCTTTTAAAAGGATTTTCTTACGAAATGAAACTTTAAAAGCAATTCTTTAAGTAAATTTATATAACTTTAACATAATTAAATATGAAAAATATAAATTGTACTCAGAACTATTATAAAGCTTATTTAAAAATATTTTATCTATTTTTACAAAACAATTATTTTCCAGAATTGTTTAAAATTCAACAAGGCTCAAGATTAATTTGCAGTGTGGAGGGTAAAAATTGGGTGTCAACAACGTATATAAATCCCTCAAGCACAACTGCCAAATAATTATTAGTCAGCCCATTTGCACTTGAGAAGGTGATTGTAGTAGACCATAAATCAAGTATTTGGGGAGCCGAGGAAGCAATGAGTGCGACCTTCGCTAAAATAATTGATGAATGGAAAAGGAATGGTGCAAGAAGGGATAGAGAGATATCACTAGCTAAGACATTTCTTGAATTCATGACCATGAGTATTGTAAGACATCTGTGTGAGAAGGTTAACACCATTGGTATTGTTGGTGCGATGAACATAGTAGATGAGGTGGATTGTCCTAGTGAAAATAACAAAGAGGCATTGGCTGCGAATCATGAGATGGGTTCCTATGAAAGTCAACAATAAGAGAGCCCAAGTGGGGGAGACTAATATCATGGTAATCAAGGTTGGAATGTGAAGAATGATGGTAATTAGGTTGAAAATATGCTTATGAGAGTGCTTGAAAAGGTGGAGTCCACTGATGAAGGCGTTAAAGAGTTGAGATATGATCTCTGGAGTTTGGCTTAAACTATGCACTCACACTCCATCACAATCAAACAACTCGAAAAAAGAATGATATGGCTCACCTCCCAATTCAAATCTAAGAAATTGATGAAGGATGAAGGAATAGATAATATGAGAGGCCTAACCAACCCCATGGAGATTGCAAAGCCAAATCCGAGTAAGCCTAGAAACAAGAGGGCTTGGGGAAATGGTTTATCAAAACTTCTAGATCATCAGAACAAGGTGCCCAAGGTTTGCAAGCCCTTCCCTAAGTGTCCACCTCCTTTCACTCAACGATTGTTTCAAGACAAAGACAAAGAACAACCGGGAGAATTTAACTCCATGTTGAAAAAAGTCATCATCAATAGTCCATCGAATAATTCCTTCAACATGATGCCCAAGTATGCCAAGTTTGTGATAGATATGTGCACTACGACTAACTTTGGAAATTGTGGGGTCGTTCAATTGTCACCCCAAAGTAGTGCGTTATTATCAGGCAAATTCATTAATGATAAGGTAATTCTGTGTGTTCTTACATTTTTTTGATGCAAAGGGGGTGCATAGGTCAACAAGATTGGTGTGTGATGTGAACACGAGTGTGAACTTTATGGCACTCACTACCTTTAGAAGATTGTAGCTTGGAAAATCCACCATCACAAATATGAAGTTGCTCATGGTGGATCGATCAATGAAATATCCCGTAGGTATTGGATGTGACATCTTAGTGAAAGTGAGTCGTCTTGTGTACTCAGTGGATTTTGTTATGCTTGATTGCAATGAGGGCGTTGAAACACCAATTATTTTGGGGTAGACAAGTTTAAAAATAGGGCGCGCCTTTAATGAATTGACCTTGGGGGAATTTAAATTCTCGGTGAATAAGGAAGAAAAAATCTTTGATATGTGTAGGTCCATAAAATAGCTGAATGACTTCCAAATGGCATTTGCAATTAGCAAAATTAAGGAAAGAGTTAAAGTACATGTGAAAGAAGGGTTCGTGTATGAAGCCTTGGAAGTTGTTCTATTAAATTATGCTCGTGAGAGAATAGAAGAATACGATGAAATATGTTGTTCTTTAGTGGTAATGGGCTCCTACTCATATCTGCCAAATGTTCTTGATCTTGACTTGAAGAGCCTACAAACGCCTCCCTCCAAGCCTTCCATTGTTGAACCACCCATTTAAATCTCAAACCCCTGCCATAACATTTGAAGTATGCCTACTTGGGAGCTAATGAGAGCTTTTCGATCATCATCTCTGACAATTTGAATGATAAACAAGTGGAGGCATTGCTCATGGTGTTGAAGAAACACATTCATGCCCTTGGTTGAACTATTGCTGACATAATTGGCATACCTCCGGGAATATGCATGCACAAAATCAATCTTCAAGAAGAATGCACTGCGTCAACTGAAAACCAAAGAAGGCTGAATCCTTCTATGCAAGAGGTGGTTAAAAAAGAGATCATCAAGTGGCTAGACATTGGAGTCGTATTCCCCATATCTGACAATACATGGGTTAGCTCAGTTCAATGTGTGCCAAAAAAGGGTGGAATTATTGTCGCACCTAATGAAAAATATGAGATGATACCTTTAAGTCCTGTGAACGGGTGGAGGGTGTGTATGGATTAATGAAAGTTGAATTCATGGACCAAAAAGGATCATTCCCCCTTACTTTCATGGATCAGATGCTTGATAAATTGGATGTCCTTGGTTTCCACTATTTTCTTGATGGATATTCTTGTTCCAACCAGATATTGATTTCCCCAGAAGACCAAGAGAAAACAACCTTCACCTTCCCCTATGGGAGTTTTGCATTTAAAAAGAATGCCCTTTGGATTGTGCAATGCCCCAGCTATATTCTAGCGATGTATGATGTCCATCTTTTCAAACATTGTTAAAGATACTATTGAGATATTTATGGATGACTTATCAGTGGTTGGGGATGAGTTTGATGATTTCTTAGAGCATTTAGAGGAGGTGGTTAAACAGTGTGAAGAAACAAAATTGGTGCTTAATTGGGAGAAGTGCCATTTTATGGTAAAAGAGGGGATACTGTTAGAGCACAAAATATAAAAAAATGGGCTTGAAGTTGACCAAGCTAAAATCAAAGTTATCTCTACGCTACACCGTTTGAATACTGTAAAAAGAATATGGAGTTTTCTGGGTCATGCCAGGTTCTATAGGTGCTTCATCAAGGATTTTTCGAAAGTGGCTTATCCCTTGTGTAAGTTGCTTGAAAAAAAAGTCAAATTCGACTTTAATATTAGTTGCATGATAGCCTTACTCACATTGAGAGAGAAGTTAACAAAAAATCCCATCATTATTGCACTAGATTGGTCAAAACCATTCGAGCTTATTTGCGGCGCCAGTAGTGTGGCTTTGGGGGCAGTACTTGGCCAATAAAAAGAGAAAATCTTCCACCCAATCTACTATGCCAGAAAAATATTAAACACAACCCAAACGAATTACACTGTAATGGAACATGAGTTGTTAGCCGTGGTTTTTGGCTTTGAAAAGTCCAGACATACCTATTGGGGACCAAAAAAGATGCTAAGACCTGGCTGATTAGTTGGGTCTTGTTACTCAAAGAATTTGATTTTGAAGTAAAATATAGATGGCGATGTGAAAATCAAGTAGTTGACCATTTCTTGAGACTAGAAGAAGAGGGAAGGCCCATAGGGAAACTTGAGATAAATGATTCATTCCCCGACAAGCGCATTTTAGCTGCCTCGCATGATCTTACACCCTGGTTTGCTGACTTCACTAACTTTTTAGCAGGTGACTTACTTTCAGATGGTTTAACCTCACAACAGAAAAAGAAATTTCTTCATGATGATCCAAAGTTTTATTGGGATGAACCCTACCTTTTTTGGGTTTGCACCTTGCACCAATGGCATGATCCGGAGGTGCATGCCCGAGATCAAAATGATGCCCATCTTTAAGGCTTTCCATTCTTCATTCTTTGGTGGTTACCACAGAGGTATATGAACGGCCTCAAAGGTATGAGAAACTAGGTTCTATTGGCCGACCCTTTTTCAAGATGCCTATGATTTAATAAAAGAGTGTGACGAATGTCAATGAGATGGGGGTGTGTCTCGACGCCATGAACTCTTGTTAATGACAAACCTTGAGGTTGAGTTATTCGATGTGTGGGGAATCAATTTCATGGGGCCGTTTGTGAGTTCGTGTTGGAATACTTTCATTCTAGTGGTTGTCGACTATATTTTCAAGTGGGTACAAGCTGTGGCAATTCTAAACAACGAGGGAAATAGTGTCACAGCCTTCCTCAAAAAGCATATATTCGCTAGGTTTGGCACCCTCGGGGCCATTATTAGCAATGGGGGATCCAACTTATTAATTGTTTAGTGCTCTCCTTGAAAAGTATGGAGTCAAACATAAAGTTGATACCCCCTACCACCCACAAACAAGCGGGCAAGTTGGGGTGTCCAGTAGGGAAATCAAGTCCATTCTTACAAAATAAGTAAACATCAATAGAATGGATTGGGCCCGAAATTTGGACGATGCACTATAGGCCTATAGGACAGCATAGAAGACCCTGATTGGTATGTCTCCCTACCAAATGGTCTTTGGCAAAGCTTTTCATCTCTCGGTAGAACAAAAGCATAAAGACATGTTGGCTTTAAAGAAGCAGAACTTGGATTGGAGAAAGCCACTTATGCTAGAGATGAGGACCTAAATTAAATAGATGAGTTTCGGATGCGAGCATATGAAAGCTCCCCACTCTACAAGGCTCGCATAAAACATTATCATGATCAACAAATCCTCAAGCGAGAATTCTCTCTTGGAGATTAGGTGCTCTTGTTCAACTCTAGATTCTGACTTTTTTTTCGGAAAATTAAAGTCAAAATGGTCTGGCCCCTTGAAAGTGTGTCAAGTCTTTACAAATTGTGTAATAGAGCTAGAAGCTGAAAAATGGCTCAACTTTTAAATTAAATGGGAAAAAAGTAAAGAAGTATTTGGACATACCTGTATAAGTCGCACTTGTAGAAGAAATCTACCTAGACAAACCATGAGTAAGAGGTACTCTCGTTTAGCCGTGATGTTAAACCAAGCACTTTTTGGGAGGCAACCCAAGCATTTACCTTTAATTTGCACAATTTTCTTTTTGGTGTTACTTTGTGTGTTATTTTTTTAAGGATTGTAGGTAGGGACTAAGCTAGAGATGTTTGAATGTTGAATAGGCATTGAGCTTCTTCGGGCACACAATAGGCAAAATTGAACATTGAGAAGTGCACTTTGCACATGCCATTGTACTTCACAACAGATTCACCCTCCAACATTAGAGACCAGATGCGCCGGTCCATGCAATCACACATCACTATGTGTGCATCGCACAATCATTCGTATTATAGAGATAGAGCACTGGCAATAATCAACAAGTTTTGGGATCTGGGAATGCAATTGGCATGTGGACCGCATCACCAATTGTGCGCATTGCACGCCATTTTGCACCTCCAACTAAAACACTGCAATTCTCTAAAATTTCAGCCTAACATATAATAGCTAGGGATTTTCACCCCAACTCATGTGCGCCTCACATATCATTTGCACTGTATCAGGTAGACGACTGGCACCAAATTATTTAACTGCTTGTGCGGTTGCATATGTATTTTGCCACAGCCCTTCTGCGTGTCGTACATCAACGCAGGGAGTAATATCTTCTCCTAAGATCATGTGTCATCGAGGACAATGTTCTAATTATGTTTGGTGGTGCCTAAATTTAATTTTTAGTCACCTTGTTAATAGTAGATTAGAAAATAAACTCCAAGGATTTTCTTAATATCATGGTTCTTTCACAAGGAGAAAATATTTTCTTTAATTTTTGTTTTCTTTTATTTTTGTGTCAAACCAGGTTGGTGTTTCCCTGTGATAGATTGAGAGGAGACTTTCTAAAGGAAAAAACCTAAGCTTTAGTTTAGATTGAGTCCGTTCTTTGCTTGTCCCAAAATGGACCCACAAAAAAAATGGCAAGAAGTTTTTGATAACTAAAGGAAAGAGAGAAAATAACTTTTGAGGAAAGCATTCTCTTGCCATGACTTGCACACTCCCCGTTTGGATTGATTGATTAACAAATGAGTGTGTAATGAACTCAGAATATCTTGTCAAAGTCATTTGTCCCAATTGATTTTGAGACTAATATGGAAAGTTCTTGTGATGTGATGCTTTGTATAGTGAGGCTATCCTTTGATTCTTGTGCATGTGCGCCGTCTAAAACTTGACCCGAATGTGGTTCAAGGTGAAATTTTAAATGTGACCAAGCATGGAAGATGATCTTAGGCCCTTTTTGAAAAGCCACTTCACCCAAATGACTTCCCTTGACATTGATCCTAGTGAACCCCTTTGAGCTTGTTACATTTCCTTGGCACCTTGTTAACATTTTGTCCCTTTTTGGAACCTGTATTCTTGCACCTATCCTCCCTAATATCATTAAAGTGAAACATAGTCTAAAAGCCTAAGTTTGGGGGGAATTGAAATGATAACATAGGCAAAAGCCTAAGTTTGGGGGTGTATATACTCAATGTTGAGAAGAAAAAGAATTCACTTCTAGTGCAAGGTAGCACCTATTGTTTGGATTGAAAATTGCTCCAAATCCAATGCAATGAGCAAATTGAAAAGAAAAAAATTGGTGCTACCATGTGAAGGTGATACCAGGAGGTTGAATGATCAAATTAAAGGGAAAAGCTTGGGTCGTCTGAGGGATAAATAAGGTGAAGTTAAAAGTTCAAAAATGTGAGCAGTGTTCGAAATGATAACAAAGAGTGTTAGGGAGGTTTAGTCAGTTAAGCCAAATTCAATACTCACCTTAGCCCTAGCCAACATCATAACCCGCAAGTCCTTAGTTATTCCAAGCTTGGTAAATCTACATTAGTGGAGAATTACATAAAGGGCAAGCCTATGGTTTGATATATGTGCACTTGAACTTCCTTGTGAGAGTGAGAGTCTTTTGGTTCTGTTATAATCCCTTGTATTATGAATTGCATGATTGTGAGTGGGATTATCTCTTGTGGTCAGTGGCATCATACACTCGAATTGACAGATGGATTCTCTATTTCAATTGAGAGGGATGAATGAGACAAGTTGTGTAGTGAATCTCGAGGCAAACCATGATGGTCTATGCCAATGACTTGAGAAGCATGATCTTGTTTTGAATGACAAATTCCCCTGTTGTTGGATGAGAAATGAAGTTAGTTTGATGAATGTTTTGAAATAATCAATTGTCTTTAGAATGTGGTGGTCCAAATTTAGATGAGCATTATAGTTGAGTCTTTTTGTTTGTGACTTTTTATTTGTTATTTTTCTTAGTTTTTAGAGTAGAGTAATTTTAAGTGCAACACATGTGTTTTAGAGCATAACTCATTCCTTACTTTGCTAGTAGCTTGCTTGAGGACAAGTAATAGTTCAAGTTGTGGGGTTTGATAAGTCGGTAATCTATCAACTTATTGAGCCTTTAATGATGAGTTGTTGCCATGTTTTCATTAGATTTAGAGGTTCTTATGACCTTTATTGATATGAATGGAGGTACTCTTGATCAGAAGTGGAAAACAAGGAAATGGACCCAAAAGAGCTTGAAAAGAGTTGAAGTGTGAAGATGACCAATAGAGGTGAAGAATCTACTGAGAGTTGTAGTCGTCGTGCGATGCGCACAACCCTTGGTGCGGTCCGCACCTCCCTTCGCACGAAGTTCAAAAGCAAAAAAAGGTTATGCTGAGAGGTGCGGCTGCCATGCAATATACACAATCCTGGGTGTGCTTCGCACCTCTTGTCACATGACACTCAAAGATGAAGCTAAGTCACAGATCTACTTGGACAGAGCTATGTGATGGGCACAATGAGATGTGCGATCACACATCTCCTGAGGGGCATTTTTGTCCACTTTTATATGAAAATTTGGTAAACTTCTAAAACCCAATTTGGGCATTGTACTCAAGAGCTTTTGAAAGTTTTTGAATAGTGTTCAACAAGTTTTCTCTCCCAAGGAAAGATAGAGGGTTTTACTCCATTCCCTTCATCTTCAACCTTGGATTCTCCATTATTGTACTATTGAGCATTGATATTGGAAATTATCACCATTAATGAAAGGAAATTTAAATTATCCATTTGGTATTACCTCTTATTCCTTTAGCATGAGTGGCTAGTTTTCTTGTCTAGGGGTGTATTTATGATGGGTGTTGGAATTTGGGTATAGCTTTTGTTTAATTGTGCTTATAATTACTAAACTGATATGATTCTAGTGAATTCTCCATGTTTTAAATCTAAAATTAATGGTTGCAAACATTGATTGAAATTACTTGATTGTGTGCTTTCTTGAAAAACAGGTTCATAATTTTGGATAAGAATTCACTAGTGGGTACTTGAGATTTACATTTAGATTTAGGCTAAAAATAGCTCAATTCGTCGGAAAACACCCATTTAAGAGTCTAAGCTAGAGATTATGTGACTTCCCCAAGCTTGTATTGGTTGGTTAATTGTCACACCCCGAGGCTAGCCCCTAGACGTAACATGGGACCTAGGATCAAGAGTAACCCCAAACTAACCCTGAGTTTGGCATACAGTAAGCATTCTGAAATAATACAAACTAAGCAGAAGCATAACTGAAACAATCACATAACTAAAGAAGTTTTAGCTCTAATTATAACTAAGATAAGATAACTGTCTGAGAAATAAAATAAACTAAATCAACATAGTCTGACTCTATGTCTGAAAGCCTCTAATACTGATGAGTTGCTGGGACAAGCCCCCATCTAACTCTAAATACTTAAAATAAGGACGAACTGAGTTACTCAAAAAGCATAAAGAAACATCTTCAGATGATGAGGACTCACCACTGATTGTCGCTGATATGCAACCGGTATGTCGTAATCACGCGGATGAATATGAGAAAATGAACCTAGATCATGATAGGATTCAACATGTAAAGTATGCGTCAGTACTTTGGATGTACTGTGCATGAGGGATATGCAAAGCTGAGTGAATATGTAAACATGCTAAAATACTGATTAAGTGTGTAAGGTGAACTTAATTATAGTACATAAGCCCAAAATATAATCATGCATAAAAAGATGAAATGCAAGAGTAATCTGAAAACATACTGAAAGTTGATAGTATACATAAACTGAGGGTCTGAGGTACTTTACTGAAACTAATACTGTAGGAGAGTCTATTAACCGACGAAAACCACATGAGCTAAACATGGAGTCCAATGTATATAGGCCATCGATAGGACCCAATATACCTTGCCAGGGTATAAAGGCATGGCTGAGGTAATCACTAGTTCTGAGGCCCAACTGAGGGGCTAAATATCCTACGGTGGCATGTAGTTCTGGGAGTTGAATGTACGTTGAGCCCTATTCCAACTAGGTGCTAAATACTACTCCCAAACTGAATACCAATAGCTCATTTAAAATAGAAGTCCTGAATTTCTGAGAAAGAACTAAACTGGTCTGAAAGCTTTACTTTTCTAAAAAAATCTGTAGTAAACTAAAACGAATTTAAATTTCTACTTTTGAACACCAACGGGTAGTCCAGGTTTACTCTTGAAAAAGCCAATGCATTAGAAATGACTACAAAACCTTGTAAAAATCCAAGGAATTTAATAAAAACAATATATAAGTCATTAAAACAGGATGAGAATCATATATGGATCATGATCATGAATTTCTAAAACAATCCACATACAAGGGTAAGAACCCTAGTTTTTGAATTCATGAAATTACTGTAAAAGTCTTAGATTTTTTGGCATAAGGGTGAACTAAACCCTTAATGAATACCCATATTCCAGGTGGATGATAATCCTTGAAGAGAAATATGAAATTAAAGATTGGAGGAGAAGCCCTAGGTCTAAACTTTGGAGAAAAATGCTCTTTTCTGACTTGAGAGAAGGAATGATGAGAACTGATGTGTTTTGGAGGTTTTCACTAATTAAATTAAGCCTAAAACTATTTATAGTCGGAACTAAAATAAGAAGGAAAGGTTTGAAACAACCATGAGAAACTAAATTAAAAACTACAAAAAAATTTGTGACTCGGGTTCCATGAACAAGTTCCATGGTCCGTGGATGCTTCCACGACCTGTAGAACCCTACCGTGGTTCCTGGGCATTTTTATCTAGCTGCGGGTCTGAGATTTATGGACAAGGTTCACGGCTCATGGAACTATCCACGGCTCATGGAACCTGTCCGTGATTCCGGATGAATTTATGACCCTAAGGTCTGAGATTCACAACACAAGTCCATGATTAGTAGACCATTCCACGGTCTGTGGAAGCTTGTTGTGGTTTATGGGAAAATGTTGGGACTGAGATCTGAGTTCCATGAGTGGAATCCATGACTCATTTACCATTCCACGATCCGTGGTTCCATCTCATGAACTTGACCCCAAAATTGCTGGCCTCCAACCGAGTTCCACGAGTCCATTCCATGGATCATGGACTATTTTATGACTCGTGGACTTTGCTGACTATTTGAAAAAAATTATTTTTTGGTTTATCTGAGCTGGTTTTAGGCTTAGAATTTCTAGGGTGTTACAATATCTCCACTTTGGGGATATTTGTCCTCGAATGAAGACAAAACATGCAAAGTTTTGAGGGAAAAGAGATGCAATCCCTACCAACTGAGTTCTTAGGAGCTGAATTCTGACTAAGTTGAGTGCTAAGTACATGAAGCAGGCTAAAAATATTAGAATCGCTAAGGTAACATGATACTGAGACTAAAATGTGCAAGGGAAAATTAAGAAATTGGAGGCGAACTATTACCTCAAGATGAAGCTGAATCGTAAGGGAGGAGGTGGGGTACTTGGTCATCATGGTTGCTTCTGCTACCTAAGTGGCTCCCTCAACCGACTGGTTCCTCCAAAGGACTTTCACGGAAGCAACTTCCTTATTTGTCAATCTTCGAATCTGACGGTTAATAATCTCAACTGGAACCTCTTCATAAGAGAGACTGTCTTGCACGCCCACATTTTCTAAAGTCATAATTAAAGCTGGATCACCAATGCATTTCTTCAATAAAGATATATGGAAGATTGGGTGCACTGATGATATGTATGCGGGAAACTCCAACTCATTAGCCACTTTGCCAACTGTCTTCAGGATCCTGTAAGGACCTACATATCGGGGAATAATCTTCTGCTTTTTACCAAACCTCATCACACCCTTCATGGTAGACACCTTCAGAAAAACCCAATCATCAACCCCAAATTCTAGCTCTTTTCTTCTCATATCTGCACAGGATTTTTGATGACTTTGGGCCACCTTCAACCTTTCTATAATAAGTTTTACCTTCTCCATTGTCTCATCGACTAAATCTGGCCCTATCAAAGCTACTTCACGTACCTCAAACCAATCTATAGGTGATCTGCACCTCCTCCTATAAAGTGCCTCATACAGGGCCATCTTAATGCTAGAGTGAAAACTGTTATTATAGGAAAACTCTATAAGAGGTAAGTGATCATTCTAATTACCCTTGAAGTCGATCACACATGCTCTCAATATATCCTCTAAATTCTGAATGGTGCGTTCTTCCTGTCCATCTGTCTGCGAGTGAAAGGTTATGCTAAAATTAAATTAAGTACCAAGACCCTTCTGAAACAACCTCTAAAATTTTGATATGAACTGAGTACCATATCAAAGATGATGGATAAGGGAACTCCATGCAACCTAACTATCTCCCGGATGTAGAGTCTAGCATAGTCCTCTGCTGTATCGTTAGCCTTAACATCCAGGAAGTGGGCTGACTTAATGACCCTGTCTACGATCACCTAAATAGAATCATACTGCCTATGAGTATGAGGTAAGCCTGTAATGAAGTCCAAATTGATGACCTCCCACTTACAAGTAGGAATTTCCATCTCCTAATTCAAACCACCTGGGTGCTAATGTTCTTCATTCACTTGCTGACAGTTGGGACTCTTAGCCATAAAATCAACAATGTACCTCTTCATATCATTCCACCAATAGACTTATCGTAGGTTATGGTATATCTTGGTGGCACCAGGATTGATGGAATACCTGGAGATATGAGCCTCTACCAAAAAATAATTCCTCAAATCACCTACATCAGGAATGCATAGCTGACCCTGATAACAAAGTACACCATCTCCCCCTTGGGAGAAATCCTTTATTATCTACTGCTAGACAACACCCTTCAAGATGGGATCACTGTCTTGGTTTTCCTTCACCTTGGCTACCAATGAAGATTCTGACCCATTTTACATAATGAGACCACCCTTTGACGAATCTGTAAGGCGAATCCATAACCGAGCAAGCCGATGAACATCCTTGGCTAATTCCATCTTTTCTTCCTCAACCTGTGACACATTATCCATGGACAACCTACTAAGTTCATCAGCTACTACATTGTCCTTACCAGGATGGTAAAGAACACTCATGTCATAGTCCCTAAGGAGCTCTAGCCACCTTATATGATTAAGGTTCAACAACTAAACTGGTTTGAAAAAGCTTTTATTTTCTGAAAAAAATTGTAGTAAACTAAAACTAATTTAAATTTCTACTTTTGAACTCCAACTGGTAGTTCAAGTTTACTCTTGAAGAAGCTAATGCATTTGAAATTACTATAATTTAGGGCTAAGTTCTTGATTTCCCAAAACCTTGTAAAAATTGAAGGAATTCAATAAGAACAATATATGAGTCACTAAAATAGGATGAGAATCATATATGGATGATGAGCATGAATTTCAAAAACAATCTGCATACAAGGGTAAGAACCCTAGTTTCTGAATTCATGAAATTGTTGTAGAAGTCTAGAATTTTTGGGCATAAGGGCAAACTAAACCCTTACAAAATACCCAAATACGTGATGGATGATAATGCCTGAAAAGAAATCTGAAATTGAAGCGTTGTGGAAAAGCCCTAGGTCTGAACTTTGGAGAAGAACACTCTTTTCTTACTTGAGAGAAGGAATGAGGAGAATTGATGTGTTTTAGAGGTTTTGACTAATTAAATTAAGCCTAAAACTATTTATGGTCAGAACTATAATAAGAAGGAAAGGTGTAAAATACCCCTGAGATACTAAATTAAAAATTGTTAAAAAATTTATGACTCAGGTTCCATGATTCGTGAATGCTTCCACTGCCTGTATAACCCTGTCGTGATTCCTGGGCCTTTTTATCAAGATGTGGGTCTGAGATTTACAGACAAAGTTCACGGCTAATGGAAGTATCCACGGCTCATGGAACCTATTCGTGATTCCTGAGGAATTAATGAGCCTCTGGACTAAGATTCATGATACTAGTCCACAATCTGTAAGACATTTTATGGTCTGTGGAAGTTGGTCATGGTTCTTGCAAAATTGCTAGGCCTTAGGTCTGAGTTTGAGAGGACTATTTAGGTCATGAAGGATATATTGCGGGCATGTGTTCTTCATGTTGGAGGTTCATGGGATAAGTTTATGCCATTGGCAGAGTTTGCTTACGATAATAGTTATCATTCAAGCATTGGCATGACACCATTTGAGGTATTGCATGGTAAGCGTTATAGATGACAAGTGGGTTGGTTTGATGGTTTGGAGTCTAGGATACAGAGTACAAACTTTGTTCGTGATTCCTTAGACAAAGTTTAAGTGATTCAGTACAAAGTTCGGGTAGCCATGTATAGGCAAAAAAGCAATGAAGATCTTAGACTTCGTGCCTTAGAGTTCAACATTGGTGACTTGGTATTTCTCCATGTATCTCTAATGAAGGGCGTGATGAGATTAGGCAGGCGGGGCAAGCTTAGCCTTAGGTATACTGGGCCATTTAGATCTTTCAAAGAGTTGGCAATGTTGCTTATATGTTAGCTTTACCTATGATGTTTTCAGCTATGCATCCTATATTCCATGTATCGATGTTGTGGCGGTACGTTTCAGGTAAGTCTCATATGTTGCAGTGAGAGTCGGTTCAATTGGATGAGAGTTTGGCTTTTGTTGAGGAGCTGGTACCTATTCTAGACAGAGAAGTCTGGAGATTGAGGTATGGAGAGATTATAGTAGTTAAGGTTCAGCAGAGGCACCATCCAGTTGAGGAGGCTACCTTGGAGACCGAGAGAGAGATACGGGCTCAATATCCACAGTTGATTGAGCCTTCAGGTACTCCTTTTTTTTTACTTTCGATGATGAAATTCCTTTTTAGTAGTGGATGATGTAATGACCCTTCTGGTCATTCTCGTGTTTATGCTTTCCTTGTACTTTTAGAGCTTACTTGTAGTGGCCCCAAGTCATTTATGGCTTACTGAGAATAGTGGTTTGGTGCCCTGGCCGTTCGTTTATTCTTTATGGATGTTTCCCTATTTTAGATCTTAAACTTAGGATATCATTGACTTCGGTCAACATTCTTTACAGTCATGCTTCAAATTAAATTCTGACAGTTCCGTTAGCGTCGGACCATGGATTTTGGTGTAGATGGACCGTTGGTCGGGGTCTGGGAGCTTTTGGTTTAGTTTTGTGTTACTTTTTGTGTTTTCTATCCAGTTGAACTTGGATGTTAGATTTTGGTCAACATTTGGAGAAGGCATCCTCAGATGGAAATTCTGTCAGTGTTGTTAGCTCTGGAATATCAACTTTGTGCTAGAGAGACCTTTGGTTCGTGTTCTGAGGCTTCTGGACTCATTTTTTACCTTTGAGTTCTGTTTTGGAAATAGTTAGCCTACAGTTGGGTTGGGTGTGGGGTTCACTTTTCATTTAATTGACCTCCATTGGGAATTTCATCGATTCTATTAAGTTTGTAATGCCATTTCTGGTGCGGTTGCATAGTTCGTTTGCGCGCGCGGGGTCCCAAATAAGTCATGTGGGCCAATCTGGAGACATATTCCCTTGACATTTTCTGCTGGTTATTGTTGCAGGTGTAGGACTCAGGCCTTAATCCTGACTCGAGGGAAGCCATTGTGATCATGATGGTCTGTCTCATTGGCCATTGCGACCGTGAGGGTTCTTCCCCCGACCGTAATGAAGGGCCTGTAGACCCAACTCACTTTTGCTCTATCCGATCGCAAGAACCCTAGTCGCGATCATGATGAAGTATCTCGCTCCTTGTTCTTCACGACCTTATGGGTAGTCCTCGTGATCATAATGGTCTAGCCAGCGTGGTCCTCGCGATTGTGTAGGGTCTCTTTGTGATCGCGATGAAGGACCCCTGGCAATATATATACTCGCCTCTTGGTTTTCATCACTCCAAAACCGTTATCCCTCATTGTTATTTGCTCCAATCTTCCCAAAACTCAGTGTAACTTTAATTCCAGTGGGTAGGTGATAATTCTCGGTTTCTGATCATTTCTTTATCTCCAATTCGGTAATTTTTCATGCAAATTCTGTTAAATTCCTCTTTAATTCTCTTTTTATTTTCCCCTCGTTGTTCTTGAGATTGTGGTGGCTGTTTCGAACACTTCCACCGGTCTAATTCTGCTCATTTTTGGAGCATGCACTCTTGGGAATGTTGAGATCATCGTGGTGTTTTTCAATTCTATCTTTGGGTTACAGGGCCCACAGGCCCGCTTGTGACTCAAATTTCAACCCGGCTAAACTTTTAGCAATATCGATATTGTTAGTCTTGTTTTAATGTGTATATTATCTTCCTAATAGTGTGATTTCTTTTCAGGAGTTCAAGGAGAAGTTCAAGCTTAGACAATATCGTTCTAGCAGCTTGTCATCGGACGACAGGTAGGTTATGGTCTTATCTATATTAGACTTTGCATATAAAGGCTATAATTGTACTAATTATCATCCTTGGGTTGTGTTTATTTAGTTTTTTCTGTCCATATCATTTCACTCTTATCGCCGTAGTTTTCATTGTAGTTGGTAGTATTACTATTGTGGTCCTGTGTGGCCTTGTATTCGACTCTGGACCATAAAAGATGGGTTATTTGGGAGTGTCTATGAGTCTCGAACATCGATATTCCAATTATAGAGCTGGTTATCTATGTTGTAGAGCGATTGGAGCCTGTGCAGGGCTGATAGTTTGACTGTGAGCCATTGGGATATTGGTTGCGTTTGTCATACGATTATCATCCATATAAAGATATTTTTTGCATGTTTTACTACTATTTTGTCTGCAGGCCTACAATAAATGGTTTTTTAAAAACATGCATGGTCCCGAGGGCCTATTTTTGGTAAAGATGGTTAAAAAGGTGCTTGGAACTTATTTTTATGGATCTTCTTGGGGTAAGAGAGAATAAATGATGATTTTAACACCATTTTCATACTTATACTAGACTCGGCTGAGCCGTAGTGCTAGACATGTTTTACTACTGATTTGAGACAATACTAGACTTTGACGAGATGAGCGACATACTTGTTTTTACTATTATTTCAGACCCAGATACACCCTGGGCACCCTTTAAGGGGATTTTGACACTTGATTGCTTATTTAGACCCAGAAGCACTCCGGGCACTCATTTTGATATCACGGTTACTTGTTAAGACTTGGATACACTCCGAGTAGTTATATTGTATATTCTAAGATTCTGAGATTTAGTATGTGGTTGAGGACCTTCATGGACCTTGCCGATCCGGACCAGGGGCTACGTGTTGAGTGTGCTAGATGAGGGGTATATGGTGTAGTTGAGGTATATGGGTGTGTCTTTCTATGCATCCTACCTACTGGTCATATCAGCATCGGAGAAGATATATATGATACTACGGTTACACCTGGTTCACAATATTGAATCATATTATTCATTTGTGTACAATTACGCCCCTGTTTGTTATTTATCTAGTGTACACTCTAATAGTATGGGATGACAGAGGGTTTGTTTTCACTTGTATGTGTTCCTTGGGTGTATGGGCGCCCCCTGGGATTGTAGGTAGATTTTTTCTTATTATTATCCTATTGTAGGTTCGGTTCATTCTTTAGTTACTTGTGGTTTTATTTTATCATCCTTACCTTGTGTGATTCACTGCTAGCATGTCTATGTTAATTTACTTTCCTTCCTTCGCTTTTTACTTGAGGTTACGAGTATACCGCCTATTTCATAAACTCTCTTTATATATATTTTTGTTGAAAGGACCCCAGGTGCACTCTCCTTTAATTCACCTATGTTTTGTGTTATATATATACCTTCTGTGGCTAACATAGTTTGATTGTTTTCCCTTTGGTTGTAGGGATAGCGATCGGACACGTGGAAGTCGTCCTTAGTTTTACGCGGTCCCTAGGAGACCAGAGGTAGAGGCCTTGGATGCTCTGATCACATGTATGATTTTAGTGTGTTGTCAGTCTGCGTTGGCATTGTTTGATCCTGGATCTACTTGTTCATATGTATCCGCCTTCCTTCTGCCTTGTTTGGGGTTGGCTAGTGAGCCATTATCTTTGCATAATTCTGTTTCGACCCTAGTAGGAGATTCTTTAGTACTGGATCAGATTGTGAGATCGTGTATGATATATGTTGGTGATTCAGAGACTTGGGGTGATTTGATGATCCTTGATATGCTAGATTTTGATGTGATACTGGGCATGGACTGGTTATCCCCCCACCATGCATTTTTGGATTGTTATGCCAATATCATTACCACAGCCATTCCCGGTGTATCCCCTATTGTGTGGCAGAGTTCTTTTAGCCATGCACCATTTGTGATCATCTCTTGTCTTCGAGCTAGGAAGTTGATTTCCCATGGGTGTTTAGCTTATCTAGCATATGTCTGAGATGCTAGTGCTGAACCTTTGTCTCATTAGTCTGTTCCTGTGGTTAGAGACTTCCTAGATATGTCCCCTACCAACCTGCCAGGCCTTCTACCTAAGAGAGATATTAATTTCGCTATTGAGTTAGAGTTGGGCACCAGGCCCATATATATTTCTCCTTATCATATGGCTCCTGCTTAGTTAATGGAGCTTAAGGAGTAGCTCCAGGATCTGTTAGCTAAGGGGTTTATTAGACTGAGTGTGTTGCCTTGGGGTGATCCTATTCTATTTGTGAAGAAGAAAGATGGGTCGATACGGATGTGTATTGATTATCGGCAGTTGAATAGGGTGACAATGAAAAATAAGTACCCAATGCTGAGGATTGATGACTTGTTTGATCAGGTTCAGGGTTCAGCCATGTTTTCAAATATATATTTGAGGTCAGGCTACCACCAGTTGAGGGATAGGGAAGAGGACATCCCTAAGATAGCATTTCGGACTCGTTATGGCCACTATGAGTTCCTGGTAATGTCTTTTGGGTTGACTAATGCCCCCGCAGCCTTTATGAACTTGATGCACAGGGTGATTGACCCGTATTTGGACTCATTTATGATAGTTTTCATAGATGACATCTTGGTAGACTCGCGGAGTAGAGATGAGAATGAGCAGCACTTGAGGATTATACTCCAGACTTTGAGAGATCATCGACTTTATGCCAAGCTCTCAAAGTGTGAGTTTTGTCTTGAGTCAGTCTCATTCCTAGGGCACCTGGTGTCTAACGATGGAATAAGAGCTGATCCGGGTAAGATTTTAGCAGTTCGTGATGAGCCCAGACCTACTAATGCTAATGAGGTTCGCAGCTTTGTTGGGTTAGCTGGGTACTACAAATGATTCGTCGAGGGATTTTCTTCCATAGTAGCACCCTTGACTATGTTGACTAGGAAGGATGTTCCATTTCAGTGGTCGGATTAGTGCGAGGACAGCTTTCAAAGGCTTAAGGCCTTATTGACTTCAGCTCCAGTTTTGACTTTGTCGGTTGAGGGTTAGAGCTTCTCAGTGTATTGTGATGCTTTCGGGGTTGGTCTTGGTTGTGTGTTGATGCAGCAGGGTCGATTATTAGCATATGCGTCAAGGCAACTGAAGCTTCACGAGCATAATTACCCCACTTATGACTTTGAGTTGGCGGCGGTAGTTTTCGCGCTCAAGATCTAGAGGCACTATTTATATGGAGTGCATTGTGAGATATTCACCAATCATCATAGTATTCAGTACAGTACGAGTCAGCAAGATCTGAACTCGAGGAAAAAGAGATGGATTGAGGTATTGAAGGACTATAATATCACCATTCTTTATCATCCAGGCAAGGAAAATTTGGTAGCAGATTCCTTGAGTCAGAAGGCGATGAGTATAGGCAGCATAGCTTCAGTTTCAGTTTCTGAGCGACCGTTGGCCTTGGACATCCAGTCCTTGGCTAACCATTTGGTTAGGCTTGACTGGTCGTATCCTAGCAGAGTTCTTACCAGTATTGAGGTTTGTTCTACCCTAGTTGATCAGATTCAGAGCCGATAATTTGAGGATTAAAGTTTGTGTGACCTTTGCAATCAGTTAGTTTGGGGTGCGGCCAGCCGGGATACTTTAGGTTTTGATGGTATTCTGAGGTTCGACAGTCATCTTTGTGTTCCGAGGGTTGGATATTTTATTCAGGTGATACTTCGTGAGGCGTATTATTCTAGATACTCCATTCATCCTGGCGCAGCGGAAATGTATAGAGGTTTGAGACAGGTTTACTGGTGGAGTGGTATGAAGAGGGATGTGACAAAGTTTGTATCTTGCTGCTTTAACTATCAACAGTTGAAGTTCGAGCACATGAGACATGGTGGTTTGATGCAGCGACTTCCCATTCCTCAGTGGAAGTGGGAAGGGATTACTATGGACTTTGTTGTTGGTTTGCCTCGTACATCTCATGGGTTTGATTAAATATGGGTAATTGTTGATACGCTGACTAAGTCAACACATTTCTTGCCGGTTCAGACTTCTTATGGTGTAGAGAGGTTAGCTCAGATCTACCTTTATGAGATTGTTCAGTTGCACAGGGACCCAACTTCTATCATTTAAGACCGCGACACTCAGTTCATATCTTAGTTTTGGAGGGTTATTCAATGAAATTTTGGTACAAAGGTTTAGCTTAGTACTGCTTTCCACCCTTAGATAGATGGACAGTCAGAGAGCATCATTCAGGTCCTGGAAGACATGCTTCAGGACTGTGTTCTAGACTTTGCAGGTTCTTGGGATCAGTTTGTGCCTTTGGTCGAGTTTTTGTATAATAATAGCTTCCATTTGAGCATTGGCATGGCACCTTTCAAGGTGTTGTATGGTAGGCGTTGTAGATCGCTGGTTGGTTAGTTCGATGGGTTAGAGTCTGGGCCAAAGAGTATATATTTACTTTGAGATTCCTTAGACCAAGTTAGAGTGAACTAGGATAGGCTTCGAGCAGCTCAGAGTAGGAAGAAGAGCTACGCTAATCGTAGACTTCGTGCCTTGGAGTTCAGTGTTGGTGATTTGGTATTCCTCCGTGTATCGCCCTTGAAGGGTGTGATGAGATTTGGTCGGAGGGGCAAGCTTAGCCCCTGGTATATTGGGCCATTTGAGATTTTCTAAAAGGTTGGGAGTGTTGCCTATAAGTTAGCCTTGCCTCCGATGTTTTCAGCTATACATCTTGTATTTCATGTTTCAATGTTGCGCCGGTATGTTCCAAATGAGTCTTATGTGTTGCATTGGGATTCGATTCTGTTAGATGAGAGTTTATCCTTTGTTGAGGATCCAGTTGCTATACTAGCTAGAGATGTTAGGAATTTGAGGTATAGGGAGATTCCGATTGTGAATGTTCAGTGGAGGCATCGTTCGGTCGAGAAGGCTACATGGGAGACCGAGAGAGATATGCGAGCTTAGTATCCACAGCTGGTTGAGCCTTCAGGTACTTCCTTGTCCTTTTCTTTCGAGGATGAAAGTACTTTTTAGTAGTGGATGATGTAATGATACTTTCGGTCATTCCTACATTTATGCTTTCCTTGCACTATTAGAGCATGCCTGTAGTGGCACCAAGTCATTTATGGCTTGCTGAGACCGGTGGTCCAGTACCCTGGACTTTCGTTTGGTCTTTATGACCGTTTCATGTTTTAGAGCTGAGTCTTAAGAGTTGAGTTATCAAAATTGTGTGATAGTGATTCGCGACCATATGACCTTAACCTTCGTCCCATATCCAAGGCTTGCAAGCCTAAATTTGAGAATTTTATAAACATCGTGCATATTTAGAAATATTTGATTTGAAAGTTGAATTTGGTAAAAAGTTTTATTTTTCTAAAATGTTATAACTATTTATGAAAAATACTCTTGTTATGATATATTTGTGTATGTATTTATTTTGTTTGAGTTTTGCAAATTATTAATATTTTAACGGAGATAGTGAACTTAGTTATGTTAAAAATTATTATTATAATATAGTATGTTTTATTTGAAATTATTTTCTATATATTATGATATATTCAAAAAGTTATATTCATTTTACCACGAACCTATACAATACCCGAGTACTTACGTAAGGGGATAAAATATTTTTGGAGTGGCACTCCTCTCCACGTGGAGGTTAATAAAGTGGAAAACAAATTGTCTTCAAACTATAATTAGTTGACACATGTCCAATTAGCATATAGTATAGATATTAAGTGTGTGCTGGAAAGAAGTGATAATTAAAATTCATATATATATGCTTTTGCTTCATTTTTCATTTGGGGTGATAAGTTTGTTTCAAAAAATATATGCCCTGCCGGTGCCTTTTATTTTCCATTAAAATAGTTAGTATATAGAGTGTGTTCTCTTTGAAAACGCTGGAATTTATTCATATGCATACTTCGAGAGAAATTCTTACGGGAAAATATTTCTGATGATTCACTCGACCACCCAAAAAAAAAGTCAATTATCTACGTCAAGTTATTCAAACCTAAATTCGACTTTGATTTTATTTCGGTTCTTCTCGGAGCGGTTCAAGCCCGGACATCATCGTCCTAGCAGCTTGTCATCGAACGACAGGTAGGTTACGGTCTAACTCCTTTAGACTTTGCATGTATAGGATAAAATTGTATTAATGGGCATCCTGGGCTTTGTTTTATTAGCTTTGCACCACAGACCTTGAGCGCTTCTTCATGTTAAATTCCTTTCTTTCCTCCAATATTTGTAGTATTTTTTATAGACGATACTATCACCCTTGTGGTCCTGCGTGGCCTTGTATTGACTCTGGAACATAGATGGTGGGTTATTGGGAATGTCTGTGAGTCCCGAACATCGTTATTACTGTTATAGAGCTGGCTATCTGTGTTGTAGAATGACTGAAGTCTGTGCAGGGACGATAGGTTGATTGTGGGCCGTGGGCCACTATTGTGATTGTGTACACCATTTATCATGCATGTAGAGGGTTTCTGCATAATTTTACTATAGTTTTGGCTTCAGGCCTTCTATTGAATGATTTCCAAAACCTGCATAGCCGTGGGACCATTTTTGGTAAAAATAATTACAAAGAGGCTTAGTACCGTTTTAACGGATCTTCTTGGGATAAGAGAAAATAAAAAGTATGTTTTATCTCTATTTCTACTAATACTAGGCTTGGTGGGGCCGAGGGCTAGACTTGTTTTGCTACAGGTTTCGTGATAATACTAGGCTCGGTGCGATCGTGCACTAGAACCATTTGATTTACTGATTTAGACCCGGATACACTCCGGGCAGCTTTATTTGGGGATTTTCAAGAATGCGGGGCAAATAGTATATTCGTCGGGGGCCTCCCTAGACCTTGCCATTCCGTATCAGGGGCTACGTGGTGGGAGTGCAGAAGGAAGGGTATACGGTGTATTAGGGGTATACGGGTGTGACCTTCCATCGATCCTCTCTTCTGGGCCTTATAGGACGCCGAAAGCGGGTAGCATAAGTTACTATTATTACACCTAGTTCATCACATAATAATATTGATTGAGGTTCCATCCTTGTTTGTTGTTTGCTGAGTGTACGCTCTGGTAGTATGGGATGCTAGAGGCTTTGTCTTCACTTGCTTGTGTTCTTTGGGTGTATGGGAGCCCGTGGGACTGTAGGTAGGCTTATTGTTATTAACTCGTAATATTGTCCCTATTATGGTTACTCGACATTGTATTTGATAAGGTTGTACTTTGTATTCCAGTTTGTATATCTTGATTGAGATTAGTATGCTTATTGGGATGATAGTATTCTGTATCCGAGCATGACTTTCGTTATTCGCCTGATCCTTACCTTTTCATTGAGGTTATCGGTATACCGCCTACTTTTAGACCCTTCTTTATATACTTGTTATTGCAAGGATCCCGGGTACGTATTTCTTTCTTTCGCATGTGATTGGTATTCTTGTAGCTAGCCATGTGTATTATCTTGGTTGTATTCCTTCCGTGCTAGCTTCTGTGTGCTCCTTCATTATTTTTAGTGACTACTTGTTTTGATTCTGCATATTACTGCTCTTTTATCTTATATGTGCCCAGTCGGCCTATGATACCTACTGGGTACCAGTTGCTTCGCAATTGGTACTCATACTACACTCTGCCTCTTCTGGTGCAGATCCTAGTGTGGGCCATCGCCGCTAGATCGTTGTGATTCATGCTTGGAGATCTTTTGGGGAATACTTCAGACTGAGGATGATCTCTTGGAGACCGGAGATTAGCTTTAGTTTATCTTTTGCTTTATGTACTCTATTATCATTCGGAGACATCTGTATATATTATTTTGGACCGTTTATGCTCCGCTGGTGTAGTTTTGGCTCTATACTATGATACTAGGTTTTGGGGTTTTGTTTAGCTTCCGCATTGTATATATTCCTGTTATCTATCTTTTCATCTTGTTCCTTTGCTTCCGTTCAATTATATAAATTTCTTTTACTTAACTGTTAGCTAGTAGCCCATTACTAACCATTCCAGGCTACGAGGATTGGTTCACCTACTGGGGAGTTGTAGGTGCCATCATGATTGAGAAATTGGGTCGTGACACTATTGATAACCACCTAGATAGAATCAAACTTTTGTCACCAACGAGGCAAACATGGGACAAAATTAATATTTATCTCCTACCATTTCAAAAGTGGAATAGCTATCTCATGAGTTAGCCACTGGACTTCCGATGCTCTACCTTTACTTGTTAATAGTTTGGACACTATGCCTCGATCTCAACTATGACCATCTTTATTATTAGCCACCAATAAATCTCCTTAATATCATAATACATTTTCGTGGATCCTGGGTGAATAGAGTAACGAGAATGGTGCTCCTCTTTCATAATATGTTGTCTAAGCCCTGAAATATCCAGAATAGATAACTGAACGTTGAATCTGAGGACTCTGTCTCTTTCTATATCAAAGGTTAATAACTCTCGCTACTAAGCCTTGCCTCCAAGCTGCTTAACTGGGATCATCATATTATTGTTCCTTCACCTCCATAATTAGAGATGATATGCTTGTGTCCTAGACTATGACCCGTGTATCATTTGATTCTAATAACCTAACTCTCAAACTAGCTAGATGATGGATCTCCCGACCATCTCCACTTCTCAGCTCTTAAATACAATAAACTGCCCATAGACTTACAACTGAGGGAATCATGTACTATATTGGCTTTCCCTGGATGATATAACATATCCACATCATAGTCTTTTAGCATTTCAAGCTAACGGTGCTATTGCAGGTTCAACTCTTTAAGTCTAACAATATATTGAGGGCTCTTATGATCTGTTTAAATATCAATATTAAAGACATACAAGTAATTCCCCCATTTCTTTAAGGCCTGAATAACTGTAGCCAACTCTTAATCATGGGCCGAGTAGTTCTTCTCATATTTCTTTAACTATCAAGAAGCATAGGAAATTACCTTTTCGTGTTGCATTAAAACACAAACCATCCTAATGCTTGAAGTGTCACAATATGTTGTGTAGCCTATGGAACCTCGGGTAAGGTCAGAACTGCTACTGAAGTTAATATATCTTTCTGCTTTTGGGAACTGTGCCCGCAGGTTGTGTTTCACTAAAACATTACTTCTTTCCAATTCAGCTTTGTCAAGGGTGCTGAAAGTGAAGAAAATCCTTCCACAAACCTTCGGTTATACCCTTCTAACCCTAGAAAGCTATGAACTTCTATCGGGGTCGTGGGTCTAGGACAAGTCTTCACGGCCTCAATATTCTGTAAATAAATATAAAGGATAACATATGATACAATATTCCACACAAAGGCCATATTATGCAACCAAAACTCACACTTCAAGAGCTTAACATACAACCTCTGATCTATGAGTACATGCAACACTGCTCGGATGTGGTCTCTATGCTCAGTCTCTAAATAGATATACCAGAATATCATTTATAATCACAATGACAACAAGTCTAAGAATGTCCTGTATATACTACTCATCAGGTCCATATATACTGCTAGGGTGTTCTCCAACCCAAAAGACATCACAAGAAACTCAAAATGGCCATATTTGAGCTTGAAGACTGTATATGGAATATATCTTTCTCGAAAAGGTACCTGGTGGTACCCTTGACGTTAATTAATTTTTGAGAAACATCAGGAATCTTGTAGCTGGTAAAAAGAACCATCAATCTTTTGTAGTGGATATTTGTCGTTTATAGTCACCTTATTCAATTTTTGGTAGTCTATACACTTTTACAACAAGTTGTCTTTCTTCTTCTCAAATAACACTGGTGCACCCCATGGTGATGCAGTAGGCCTGATGAAGCCCTTATCTAATAAATCTTTCTTGTTTTCAGTCAATTCCTTCAATTCTGCTGGTGCCATTTTATATGACGGAATTGATATCGGATTAGCATCTGGTAATGTAGTAATAGCAAAATCAATCTTTTATTCTAGGGGAATATGAGGAAGCTCGTCTGGAAACTCATTAGCCACTGGAATAAACTGAAGATTAAGTGGCTCAACATCAATGTATTAAAATTAGATCGTATGGTAAATATAGCCTTTGGCGATCATTTTCATTGTCTGAACAGGTAATGGCGATCATTGTCAGCATTGCCGCATTACCTTTCCACTCTCGAACTACATCCTTTTGAATATGGGATCTAACAGTCTTTGTTCGATAGTGGATATTAGCATATAAAGATGCCAACCATTCTGTACACATAATAATATCAAAGTCAAGAATCTCTAGTTCTATCAGGAATGCAAAGGTCTGACAACCAAAAATCTCTACTGGACAACCTCGATAAATTTTCCTGGCGATAATAGAGTTGACAACTTGGTAGACACATCAAAAGGTTCGTTGTAATTGCACTGGTATAATACAAAACTTTACAGCAATAAATGGGAAACATATGATAATGTAGATCCTGGATCTATACAAACATAACACGGTGGGAGAAACCACTTATTATACCTATCGCATTATCTGGAAATGACTCTAAATCGTGATGACCTGGCAGTGCATAAGTGCAATTCTGGCCACTGTCAGAAATAGATGCTCCCTATTGGCCACGATGTCCATTTGATGATATTTGGACCCACGCTCGACAGGATATACTAAGAAAGATGTCATATTACAGATATGTCCATCTATTCTGAATTCTATTCATTTCTTAATGGACAATATCTTTTTATATTACCCTCTTGGACACAAAAATAACATGTTGTGAAGCCTTGATGGCATCTTTCGGCATGTGTTTATTGCATGTATCACAATATGGCACGGCTGATATAAACTGCTCTAGGATACTGTGTTCCTGTGAGCCTGATACTTGTGAGTTCTCACCTAAACTCGACTGTCCTTAGTGATCAAACCTGCTACCCTAGAACTTCTGTGGTGGGGGTCTAGATAGTTTCCCTTAATATCAAGGTTTTGAGCCACCCTGGGCCTCTGTCTAAATATTGTGAACCTAGCCCTCTTCTGCTGTCTTGTCTCAACTCTCTCAATCGTATACTGCTGATGTCAAAGCATCTTTTATGTTTAGTGCAACAACATGAACGCATGATGTCTATATTGTCATTATGTGCGGTTTGAGTACAAGCCCAATAACAATCGTATGCCGAAGAACTCAACCTTTATGACTCAGGTCTATTGCACAATTTGAGCAAGAAAAAGGGTAACTTTCCTGAATAATGACCGTAGCTTCCTGCTTATAAAATGTGGTGCAAAATACACTTATAAATAAGACTCTACTAGACATGTCTTGAAAACTCCCTAGGATACAACGTTTCTCTTATACAAGGTTTGTCACGCCCCAAACTCGAGGGGCATAACTGTCATCTAATGCAAAAAATAGGCTAAAGATGACCCTACCGAACCATTTACCAATGGCGCATAGTAGCCACACACAAGAAAGAAAACAATAAAGTATGTCTTGGCTTAAAAATGTACCCTCGTCTGAAAACATCCCTCTCAACATCTCTAAAAAGAAAACAACTACTCTCAACAGTTCATATAATGCAATAAGCATGTAGCACATAAGTCTTGTTTGTGTAGTTGAGGCAACCATGATATCTAGGAAAGCATAAATACTATGTGGGCCATCGATGCCACCTCGTTCTTTATACAAAAATTGAAAATATGCATATACAATGTAAACAAGGTCAATGAGCCACTAAACTTCCCACACAACAACAAATGGGCCCAACTGGCTAACAAGCTACAACTAATAAACATAAAGGCCAAAAGGGCCACAATCATAACTATGTAACCCATCTGACTAGTCTACAAGACTCTATGAATACAAAACTTGGTGGGACAGGACCCCAACCTACCCTAAAACTATAAATAGAAAAAAGACAAACCTTTGATACTCTGGTGACCCCTCAAAGGAAAAAAGTCAACCAACGCGCTGAAAGGTCGGCTATGCTACCTAACAGGTTTATCTGGTCATTGCTCAGAACCTGTAGGCATGAATGCAGCGCTCCCAGGCAATAGGGTGTCAGCCCGAAATAATGTACGAGCATGTAAGGCAAACTGAAAATTGAAACTGAAGTGTGAGGATTGAATAAAAGAGCAGTAGTAAAACAAAAGTACAATAACTTACCTTTATGCAATAAAATACCATCTAAAGCACATAGCAAAAAATTACATTACCTAGACCCTATATGTCCGGCAGGGACAAACAACATAAAATCGGCATAAGTCCTAGTAGGTGCAAACAGTCGCTAATTACCTATATTGACCCCCTTACTTGTACCCCAGTGATAATCTGATGTGAACTATCTGTCTGTACATGTGTCATGAATCAGTGCAACTTTGGGGCTCTATGGTATCATATAAGTGTTGACCCGTAGGTATAGCCTTTCCGTCCTGTAGGTACGGTTTGCTCGGCCTGTAGGCAAGGGTTGCCCGGCCCAAATGTGCAGTAATATAATGTAACTTCTGCCCCGTAGGTACAACTTGCCCATCCCGTACGTACGGTCTACCCATACCGAAGGCGGTAATAGTAACCAGAAGGTAGGCTCCAAAACCCTGTAGTGTCAGTGTCTGCTGAGATCAAAAAAAGCTTATAGGTGACAGAAAGACGATAAAAATAACACAACAATATCATGTAATCATATGTGACCTTAGTAAAATCATACACAACTAGAAATTGGACCTATGAGAACAAATATGCTAGTAACTATTTTCAAACCGTTGCTATAAATAGGCTAGTGCAACAGTTATGACCGTTGTCAAAAAGTTTGGTAGCTATTAACACGGCTTAATCATATGACCGTTGCCATTATAATATGACCGTTATAAAAGGCCTAGCTATAGCAATGGTTTATTGAACAATTGCGGTAAAGACATCTATGGTAATAGTTGTATGAAAATTATTATGTATTGGAACGGTTAATTAATTCTCCACATTTTCCTCAATAATTTTTATCACCCGCCAATCCTAGTATTTTTTTTATTTCTTAAAACTCATTTTAGAAAGTAGATATATACAAATATATCATCTCTAACTTCATTTTGGCAACTTTAGTCATCATATATATACAAGCATGTTGTTGACACCCAATTCTGGTCTTCCCCAATTTAGTTAATTTTTGAACTTCTTAATTTTTAAACAATTTAAAATAATTGTTTACAATAATTAAAAATATTTTTCAAATTATTTTTAAGTTAATTTTGTCATTTTTCAATAATAAACATATCTCTATACACTCTATGATATGTAGATTTATATAATTATCACTTCAAATAAATAATTAAAAAATTAATTTTTCCAAAAAAGGTATTGTTTAAATCAGGTTTGTGATTTAATTTCTTCAAAATTAATTAGGTTGTATAATTAGTGTTTTATTTCAAAACAATTAGACATTTATTTATAATATTAAGGATAACATTTTTTTTTATAATTATTTTTAATTATCGCTATTATTTTATCCACTAAATTATATATAAGTAGTATTTTATTAATTAAATAGCAGCCCAAATTTAATTTTCTCTCAAAATTATTTAAATTCTAGCTACTTTCTAGTCAATTTATATCAATTTTAGCAAATTAAGCTCAATGTGGCCTAATTTTTTAATTTCAAATTCAATTTCTTACTCCATGTTTTATTTATACCAAAAACATTCCCTAATCGTAATTTTACTCCATCAAATCGTTGCCCTTATACCCTCCGCCTCTCATCTCCTTTCTAAGCAACTCATTGTTGTTGCCGCGTCTTTGGTGAATACCCAGCCACCACCTCCCCTATTCATCCCCTCTCATCCCTCAATCGCACCACCACTCTCCTCGTTCTCTCCCTCCGCTCACCACTGTCACTGTACTGCCGCCACCGGCAAAACTCCACCATAAAAGATTGGAAATCAATGCTACCTCCATCTCCTACACCAAACAAATCCCCATAAACACCCTCTTCTCTTCTTCTTCGCTTCACTACTCTAGCGAAGGTGACGACACTACAGAAGCAAAGGTGATTTTTTTCTTTCACTGGACCTTGATGTTTTGTGATTTATGATAGATTCTCCGGATTTGGTATGATTTTTTATGTATTAATTATCACTTCTCATCTCAAATTTTAAGGCTCATTTGTAATTTCATCCCGATTTTGGAGTAAATTTGATTGAGTGTTACTTGTTAAGCTATTAATCTGTAGCTTGTCCAGTTATGGCTAATGTTGTGCTCATGTTATGCATTTTCAATTACATGAGTGCTTGATTAATCCTCAATTGGAATGAATAGACAACTTGTAATTAGTAAATATGTGTGTTTCTTTATGCTACAGACGAGTTAAGGAAATATATGATAACTTTGCTATTTGGTTCTTCCCTTGCTTAAGCCTGATTAGTGACAACTTTTTATGTCAGTTATGGTAATCTTGATCAATGTATTTTCCTTTTTCCCTTCAGTTCAATTTAGAATAGCCTTGGTACTCTGCTTTATTACGATAAAACTCTAGCATTGATTTTCTTTACTTTAATGAATATGTGATAGCCTTGGTGTCTCGATAGTTTTGGTTTATTGTCTCCCTTTCCTTCTTAAAACTGATTCATAATAGCTTTTGTAGGTTCAATTCTTATCTTTTTAATATGTTTCTTACTTTACGAAATCCATTTAATCTTGTGACAACCTAGTATGTTTAAGTTCCTTGACCCATATATGTTTAAGTTCTCCTTTTGAAATCTTTGAAAGATAGAAGAAATTAGTCCTACAAGGTGTATAAAATGACAAAAGTAATAATTTACCTACAGCCCAACGGCCGCCCATACAACCGAGGAACACAATCAAGTGAAAACAAACCCTTAGGCCACCTATACAACTGGAGCATACACTGAACACTCAGCAATCAAGGGTGGAATTCGAGTGAAATATACATGATGATGATGAATCTGATGTAATAGTAACTGGTATGTTCCCATTCAGGTACCTCACGCGCCCATAACTCTACTTCGCCGTACACCCCTCCTCCTGGCGCGTACATCGGCCCATAGCCAGTTGCCCAGGAACCGAAGGTCAATGGAGGTCTACCCCTCGACCATATACAAAACCGCACAATCTCAAGTGTAGCTCAATATTCAGAATCTCGTAGTACATGCCCGGCTTTGACCCGGGTCTAAAACAGTAGTAGTAATCTCAAAGACCCTCTCAAAGGGTGCCCAACGTACACTCCAGTCTAAATCAGTGATAAAAATCTAAATACCCCCCCCCCAAAGGGTGCCCAGAGCGTATCCGGGTCTAAATCAGTAATAAAATCAAGTTTGGTGCACTGCCCAGCAGAAGCTAGTATCAGTAGGAAAACCCAGTGTGAAAGCATCCAAAATCCCATATTCATCATCAAGTATACAAAAAATGGTCCCCCGGGGCCATACAAGTTTAGGAAAAATCATCTATAGTGGCTCGCAACCAAAAACAGAGTAAAACATGCAGGGAAAAACCTTTTTCATGGATGATATGGTCGCACACAAATATAAATTAGCCCAATGGCTCACAAACATTTCCTATCGGCCCTGCACAGGAACAACTCTACAACAGTCATAACCAGCCCAAAAGTATATCTCTATGTCCGGGACTCGCGAACATTCCCAAATAACCCACCATTTATGTTCTAGAGTCAATACAAGGCCACACAGGACTACAAGGGTAATATAAAATACTGATATGAATACTACAATCAACGTACAAAATAACGGACAGAAAAGGCTGTCAAGGTCTGGGGTACAAACCTATAATAACCCACCCAAGGATGCTAATTAATGTTGTTATAGCCTATATACGCAGAGTCTAGGTAGGGAAAGCCATAACCTACCTGTCGTCCGATGAATAGCTGCGGGGACGGTGTCATCAAGGCTCGAACTACTTCAGGAAGCTCAAAATCGCTAAACCACTATCAATACAATAATTTATACGTCAAAACAAGACTAATGATACCCATAATGCTATAAGAATACCCGGGTCAAAATTTGAGTCACAAACGAGCTCGTGGGCCCCGCAACCCACAATCAGAAACAAAACACACACATGTGTTCCTTACTATCCCGGGAGCACATGCCCAAAAAAAATTGAGCGGAAACGGACAACAATTAGGGCTCAAAACAGCCCGCTTAAGATGAGGCTTAAATATAGAATTTTAGAGCAAAAATCGGAAATTAGGCAAGGATTACTTACCACAAAGCTAGAATTTAAGCCAAGACGGAGAATACTTTGAGCCCACGAACATGCAAGAGCTAGGAGGCAGCCTCTACAACAATTTCCAAGCTTTTGGAATTGAGCAACATTGGTGGATTTGAGAAAAACAAAAGGAAGTAGGTTGGGGAAGAAGCTTACAAAAAATTGAGGAACCACAGATAAATGATGAACAAATGACTTCCCCAAGGCTAGGATTGATATTGGAGCAATTTAGAGAATGATTTAGGTGCCAAGGAGTTGAGGGAAATGAAGAACAATGTCTGGAAAAATGAAGGCCAAGGAAATATATAGCTGTTGGTCGCAGGTCAGCACTATCGCGCTAAAGGAGCGTGATCGCACTGAAGAAAACATCACAGACCAGCGCTATCGCACTACAGGAGCGCCATCGTGCTGAAGGGAGAAACACAGACCAGCGCAATCGCGCTAAAGAAGCACGATAGCGCTAAAAGGGAAATCACAGGCCAGCGCATTAGCACGATCGCGATGAAGGCCACCAGAAGAAGAAAAACCAGCAACAACCAAAAACTTCTATGGGGCATTCCGGGAACAATCAGAACTCGATACTCAAAAACCAATAGTGCTATTAGAGTGGAAACGATGTTCCAGACTCAAAGGAATCGATGAAACTTTCGTAAGAGGTCATTTCGGATGAATGTTGACCCAAGTCAACACTAGCTAATGCCAACAAAACACCCGAAATGAGCTTGGATCATCCAGAATCTGAACCAAACAACTAACTAACAGAAACTCGACATTCAAGAGCTAACGACACTAATGGAATTTCCATCAAAGGCCGTCTTCTCCCAATATTGACCAGAGTCAACCCAACAAGCCCAACTGGCCTGAAAACACAAAATTAGAGAATTCCAAGTTGAAAAGCTCTCGGATCCCGACCAGAAGTCCCTCTGTACCAAAGTCCATGCTCCGGAGCTAACGAAAATGTCGTAATTCAATTATGAGCACGTTCACCACGAATGTTGACTGAAGTCAACGATTTCAAAAGCTTAAAGCTCTAAAACCAAAAATGCACAAAAAGACCAATCAGGTGGCCCGAGCATCGAACTACCGGTCCCAGCAAGCCATAAATGACTTGTGACAACTTCAAGCTATCTCTAATGGTACAAGAAAAGCGACAACGCGTAAATAACTGGAAGGGTCATTACATCATCCACTACTAAAAATACTTTCGTCCCCGAAAGTCAGGAAAGAAGGAAATACTAGAGATTAAAAGAAGAACAGATACAAAGCCCGTACTACTCCTTTGGTCAACCCGGATAGCCTTCTCGACCAGAAGACACCCCACGGAACCAACGAATGCAACCAAGCCTAAAACTCATTACTAACCAAGCTAGATTCCAAACTCAACTCCAAAACTCCAAGGGACTGCCAACCCAAACTGAACCTCGAGAATCTCAACCGGTAAGCACCAACACCACAACAAAACTAGAGAAGCAAGGCGATCAATACACAGAACTCGAATCTTCAAAACCATAACCAAGTTTACCAGAAAATGTTTCAACCCAAAACTCTAACTCATGAACCTGCTGATATACAAAACTCTTTTATTCTGAATTGAATCCTTTTGTACCATAACAGGAAGTTGCATACAAGTCGAACACTCAACCACCCTCGAAGTATCAAAAGACACACCAGAGATCCAGATTTCCCGTTTATACTTCATTATGAATGAAGCCACCTTTTTTTTTTTGCTCAAACTCTTTCCAAGCCATTATTATAGCCTACTATCCTTTCACATCTAAGACACTAACCCAAAGCACATACTCGAAAACTGTAGTAGTTTTACCCCAACTGACCATCAACCAATGGACGAATAACTCTACTAACATCAACCCAGATAACTGAACCCAACTAAATACTCTGTCTAAACCTGACTGAAGCTTTCACATCCAAGTTAGGAAAGGCATATATGAATACCTTGTGTTGACAGAGAAATTTCCAAACTGTAGGATGAACCCAACATCGCTGCACCACGTCAAGTCTGAATAACCTGGAAGTGAATGAACCAGGGTAACTTTCCCAAACAGAACCCAACCAAAACTAAAACCCTGCGAGGAGTGTGGTAACCTACCACGAAGCTTGAAATCACCAGCTAAGCTCCAAATTCTGAGAATACCACTGTAACTCCGAGTACTCGAACACCATTCTGATTTAAAGTCATCTTACCAAGCTCACCTAGTGAAAAAAGTCCACCACGCCATGAATCAAGTCAAAACACCCCGAAGGCAAAGAAAAAGATGCCTAGGAATCAAAGTTGCTAGCTAGCCATAGAAATTTGCATATAACTTTAACTCATCCCTTTGGTTCGAATCAACTGCTCTACTGGATCTGCACACAACCAACTATTTCGAAGCATATATCATACCAAACTTCTAGTCCATACTGGCCGAGTCTAACCAACACTAGGACCCCACATAAAGAACAACCCCAAAAGAATCAACTAAACAAGCTTTCCAATCCTAGGTAAATGAATTGTGACCACTAGCCTGTAAGTACCACTAGAACTCAGAAATAACCCTGCTAGTCTCAACCCGCATAAGCTGACCACAAAAAGCATACACCACCGCTGAATCGGGAACTTACGCCACTACATTCGTCCAACCAAGATGGAAGGAACTTTGTACCATGAAGAGCATCGCTGAAATTAGTAATATCCAGTCTAAAACATAGGTTAGCCAAGGACTAGGTGTCCAAGGCCAATAGTCACATCCAAAACTGAAGTAATGAAGCTGAGTTGCCCGCACCCACTACTCTAGGCACTAGGATGCTGCAACTAAATACAAGCTGCCATGAACCATCTGATGTTACCTGCCAAGCCATGTTTCTGAAACTAAATCCCAATTTACCAACCAACGCTTCTGTCAAACCCGAAACTAGACTCATATGTTGCCTATGAGCCCATAGGAACCGAAGTCAACTAGGCTTGAATATGCAAGTTTCTAGCACCATAGCTACTATTAAAAACTCAAACCAATCGGAGAAAAAACCACTGCAATCTGTGGATGCCAAATCAAATCACCAACACACAATCCCAAAGCAATCTCTCAGTCGTCACCTCAGTAAACTACTAAAACACACCAGCACGAACAAAAAGTCATCTCCTTTCTCCTTCAACTAAACAAAACCCTTCCATGGCATATACTGAACTTTATAAACTTTTTTCTCAAATAATATCTGGGGCCATTAACTTATTTCTCACATCTATATTTCCAAACTCAAACACAATACCAAAATCAAAAGCTCATCCAGAGAACTATGATCGAAACTCATTCAAACCGGAACCAGGGAAAATGATAGGGCCACCCAACCAAACAAGAAATAAAGGGAGCCTATAGGAACAAACCACATACCTACCAACCTCCTAAACCAACCAAACAAAGAGGGTGGATTCAAATCACGGGAGATAAGAAAACTAACCCCTGCTCACCAGCATAACCAACACCACTAAACTTAAAACAGGGCCTCAGACTCCGGCACTACCACCGGTATCACATCAAACCAACACATGGATCTCTATCCATGCTAGATAACGGCCTAGGAAACAACCATCTAGGACCGCTAGGAAGGAAGTCCCAAAGCAAGCTACAACCTTAGGAAAACACCTCTCAAGGACATCTCACCCCATCCACTAATAAAGAATAAACTACCAATAAAACAACATATATACTACAATTTAGGTAGTGAAATAACTAAGCAAGTAGCAGGTAGACATATAAGCAATTAAATTATAGAAGGAAAAGAATCACAACGCGAGCATTACTATGACAAACTGAAGGTAATGAGAGCCTTACCTGGAGCAACAATGTCAGGAACCTCTACCTCTGGCCTATCAAGAGGAGCATCGGACTGACGAGATCTAACTCTGGACTGAGTAGTCAAAGTTTAGGGCTCAACCATCTCTCGCCGAGGACAATCTCTAGCATAATGCCCCATCACACCATAACTATAGCAACCCAAAGAGGCTCTACTCCGACGCATGGTGCCTGTCATCTCTGGACAGATACCTGAACTACTAGAATGAAAATGACCTCTAACCATCTGGGGACCATCCCTAGTTCCCTGTACTCCACCTCTGGTTGGTGGCACTGAAGCCTTGGGAGATAACACCTACTGACCCTGCTGGCTAGAAGGCAGAATCATGGGAAAATCCCTAACAAAGTGCCCTTGCTCCCTGCACAAATAACAAACCTTACAAAGAAGAGTCTGATGGGATGATCCTACTAGACCTGACCAGCCACAACAACCTGCACACTCTGAAGGCAAATCTCAAGGAATATGATCTGAACCCTGCCTACTATGCACAACATGCCCTACACAACCACTCTCTAGAACCCATAGAGCAACTGAAACTGTCCGGGTAGATAAGAAGCAATGTAACCTATCTCTGGTTAAGAATCCCTTACCTCTCTGACAACCTCGAGAAATATCTTGTCAATGACGCTTCTTATCACTACCTCCATAAGCCTTATGGAATAAACCCTCAATATCCCAAGCATGATCAACCACTTGGAGAAAAGTATTCCCAACTGTAACAAAGTGCTAGGTAGCCAAACGGAGTGGTGAAATCAAACCTCTGACAAAACTCTGAACCCTATCAAACTCTGAAGGTACAGTCTTAGAAGTATGACTGACCATGTCATGAAATCTTGCCTCATACTCCAATACTGACAGATAACCCTGCTGAAGAAATGGTAGCTCAACCCTAGCTAAAGCACTGCTTGTAGAACCGGGTACTGAAACACCTACCGAAGGACTTAGAGTTCTAGCCATGGTGTCTTAAAGAACTAGAGTAGCTATGAGTCCAATCGGAGGCTGGGCTGACCCCACACCCCCTTCTGATATGGTATACTCTCATTCTGAAGTCCTGGCACTGATAGAGCACTGAAGCAACAGGCACAGAAGCCTCAACATCAGCCGCTATCAAACTCATCTTAGGGATCTGAGAAGGAATGAAACAATCAAAGTTTAGATATCAGTAGAGACAGGAACGCACGACAAGGAGACAAAAAGATGAAACTTTTCCTAACAAAGCCCTGTAGCCTCGCGAAGATAGGATACGAACGTCATCCTACCGATCCGCGAGACTCTACATAGACACTTGCTTCTGTACCACGACACTGGTGAACCTAGAGCTCCGATACCATGCTGTCACGACCCATTTTCTCAGGTCATGATGGCACCTACAACCCCCCAGTAGGCGAATCAGTCCCCGTAGCTCAGAACGGTTAGTAATGGGCTACTACCTAACCAATGACGCACAAGAAGAAGAAATAAGCGGAAGCAGAATATAAAGATAAGACATGTGGAAGCAACAACCCAAAATATAAATACAAATGATACTACACCAACCCCAAGACTTGGTATCAATAGTACAAAAACTTCTAATAGAGTACAAGTGCAAGAAGTAACAAAATACAATATAAATTTGTCGCCAAAAGTACAAGGAGAAACAGTACAAAAGATGATATATGGTCAAGCCCCAACTGCCAGGCGCTCCCCCTAGTCTCGAATGTCCAAAAGTTGTATGAGTCTCCAACACGATCCAGAAAGATGCAGAAGTATAGTATGGGCACCAAGACAATAGGTACTTAGTAGGCATCATTGGTCGACTGAGCGCATATAAGATATAAAATTAGTAAGTACCAGATAGAAAGAAAGCAGTAACAGAAGCACAAGGAACTAGAACGGAGAATAGAAAATTAAGAATTATAAGCATACAATGCTAGCACAGAAAACAAATATACACAGAACACAGGTGTAAGAAAGAGAGACACACTTGGGGTCCTTGCAATAACAATATAAGAAAATAAATAGGGAGAGTTGAGAAAATGGCGGTATACCTTTAACCTCAAGTAGAAATGAAAGAAAGGAAGTAGGCCAACATAATCAACTAGAAGCCATACAATAACATAATCATACTAAAAGCCAAACACTTTCAAGATAAGCATAAACCGAGATTAATCTCACAATTTATAACCTAGAATGGAATAACTAAGCCATAAGGACCCAAAGTCTCTACTCAAATCAAGATATGGAAAAGGAACCGAAACCATGAGCTGCTCAGAAGGCTACACAATAATGCCTCAAAGATATAGGACTCCCTAACCCCTCAATACTCAAGCCCAAACTCGGAGCCTCAATAGTCTAAAACTTACCGATCCACCCTGAACCAAGGACCACGACAAGCTCTATAAAATGATAGAAGTAATAATCTACCTAAAGTCCTAAGGGCTGCCCATACAACCAAAGAACGCAATCAAGTGAAAACAAACCCTCTGGCCGCCCATACAACTAGAGCGTACACTGAACACACAACAAACAAGGGTGGAATCCGAGTGAAATATGCATGATGATGATGAATCTGATGTAATAGTAATTGGTATGTTCCCCTTCAAGTACCTCACGGGCCCATATATAGGTGGGATCCATGGAAGGACTCTACATGTGTACCTATACTGTACCGTACACCCCTTCTCATGGCGCTTGCGTTGGCCCATAGCGAGTTTACCAGGAACAGAAGGTCCATAGAGGTCTACCCTTCGACCACATACAAAACCGTGCAATCTCAAGTGTAGCTCAATACTCAAAATCTTGCAGTACATGCTCGGCTTTGACCCAGGTCTAAAATAGTAGTAGTAATCTCAAAGACCCTTTCAAAGGGTGCCTAACGTACACTCGAGTCTAAATCAGTGATAAGAATCTCAATAACCCCTCCCCCCAAAAGGTGCCTAGAGTGTATCCGGGTCCAAATCAGTAATAAAATCAAGTTTGGTGCTCTACCCAGCAGAACCTAGTATCAATAGGAAAACCTAGTGTGAAATCATCCAAAATCCCATATTCATCATCAAGTATATCAAAAATGAGCCCCCAGGGACATGCAAGTTTAGGAAAAACTATCTATAGTGGCTCGCAGCAAAAATGGAAGTAAAAGATGAAGGGAAAAGCCTTTTTCATGGTTGATATGCTCTCACACAAATATAAATTAGCCCAACGGCTCACAAACATTTCCTATCGGCCCTTCATAGGCTCAACAGCTCTACAATAGTCATAACCAGCCTAAAAGGATATCTCTATGTTCGGGACTCATGGACATTCCCAAATAATCCACCATCTATGTTCCAGAGTCAATACAAGGCGACACAGGACCACAAAGGTAAAATACAATACTGATACAAATACTACAATCAACGTATGAAATAACAGACAGAAAAAGCGGTTAAGGTCTGGGGTACCAACCTATAACAACCCACCCAAGGATGCTAATTAATGTAGTTATAGCCTATATACGTAGAGTCTAGGTAGGGAAAGCCATAAACTACCTGTCATCGGGCGAATAGCTGCGGGGACGACATCGTCCAGGCTCGAAGTGCTCCGGGAAGCTCCTAATCACAAAACCACTATTTATACAATAATCCATAAGTCAAAACAAGACTAACGATACCCATAATGCTAAAGAATAGCCAGGTCAAAATTTGGGTCACAAACGGGCTTGTGGTCCCCATAACCCGAAACTGGAAACAAAAAATACACATGTGTTCCTTACCATCCCGGGAGCACATTCCCAAAAAAATTGAGCGGAAATGGACAACAATTATGGCTCAAAACATCCCGCTCAAGATGAGGCTTAAAGATAGAATTTAAGAGCAAAAATCGGAAATTAGGCAATGATTACTTACCACAAAGCTAGAATTTAAGCCATGACGGAGAATTATTTGAGCCCACGAACATGCAAGAGCTAGGAGGTAGCCTCTACAACAATTTCTAAGCTTTTGGAATTGAGCAACAATAGTGGATTTGAGAAAAATAAAAGGAAGTAGGTTGGGGAAGAAGCTTACAGAGAATCGAGGAACCACGGATAAATGATGTACAAACCACTTCCCCAAGGCTAGGATTGATATTGGAGAAATTTAGAGAGTGATTTAGGTGATTTAGGTGCCAAGGAAATGAGGGAAATGAAGAAAATGGCTGGAAAAATGAAGACAAAGGAAGTATATAGCTTCTGGTCATAGGTCAGCGCTATCGCACTAAAGGAGCACAATCGCCTTGAAGGAAACATCACAGACCAGGGCTATCACGCTACAAGAGCGCGATCGCGCTGAAGGGAAAAACACAAACTAGCGCAATCGCGCTAAAGAAGTGCGATTGCACTGAAGGGGAAATAACAGGCCATCGCATTTGCTCCAAGAGAGCGCGATCGCTCTGAAGGCCACCAAAAGCAGAAACACCAACAACAGCCAAAAGCTTCTACGGGGCATTCCAGGCACAATCGAAACCCGATACTCAAAAACCAACAGTGCTATTAGAGTGGAAACGACATTTCGGACTCAACAAAATTGATGAAACTTCTATAGAAGGTCGTTTTGGAAGAATGTTTACCCAAGTCAACACTAGCTAATGTCAACCAAACACACGAAATGAGTTCGGCTCATCCAGAACCCAAACCAACCAACTAACTAACAAAAACTCTACATTTTGGAGCTAACAGCGCTGATGGAATTTTCATTCGAGGCTGTCTTCTCTGAATGTTGACTAGAGTCAACCCAACAAGCCCAACTGACCTGAAAACACAGAATGAGAGAGAACTCCAAGTTGAAAAGCTCTCGAATCCCGAAAAGAGGTCCCTCTAGACCAAAGTCCATGCTCCAGAGCTAATGGAACTATCAAAATTCAATTCTGAGAACGTTCATCAAGAATATTGACTGAAGTTAATGATTTTAAAGGCTTAAAGCTCTAAAACCAGGAATGGACAAAAACACCAATCAAGCAGCCCGGGCACCGAACTCTGGTCCCAGCAAGCCATAAATGACTTAGGGCCGCTTCAAGCAAGCTATAATGGTACAAGAAAGGCAAAAATGCATGAATGATCAGAAGGGACATTACATATGTACCCTGGGATTCAATTGGATGCTGACAGATTGGCAACAACTTGTGATCAGTCACAACAAGAAGATATTGAACCGATTAATAGGCCGTCTGCCAGTAGTAACAACAAAGGTATGGTTCTTCTCTTCTTCCAAATTTTCATCATCTTCTTCTTATTCTTTATTTTATTCTTCTTCTCCTGTTTCTTATAATTAATGGTTCTAAGCATTATTCATAGCTGTAATTCTGGAAGGTGTTGGCAAATATTTTTCTTTCAATTCTCTCTTTGTGTTGGTTTGATACATCTGCCAACTGTCACAAAGTTATTGTCAAATGAAATGGTTATATGGTTATTTTCTGGAAATGGTTATATGATTATATTTAGAAAATGGTTATATGGTTATGTTCTAGAAATAGTTATGTGGTTTTAGGGTTATGTTATCAACTTATACGATCATGTTATGAAAATTAAGATTGATAGTGTTCTGGCAATTGGTTATATGAATATGTTTTCAAATTCAAGGTCAAATTATATGGTTGTGTTCTGAAGTTAACACTATAGTGTAATGGGGTAAATGTGATGGAATATGTCCCATCTATTGACTTATTTTCAAAGTGTTTGCCTAACTGAAGTATGTTTAGTATATGTCTTCACATACATACATTTGGTAATGAATACTGCTAGCAACATAATGAGCTCTTGAAACTTACTTATATCATGTTTAATTTTGAGATTCAACAACCTGATGCTACTATAAGGGTGATGCTTTAATTGTGTTTTTTAAAAACTGAATATATATACTTCCTTAAAGGTATAAGCTGACCTGTTCGCAAGGTAGTTAGTGTTTTGGTTGTATCTTGTATAGTATCTAAAGTTATTTTGCTTAAAGTGTACGTCCTATCTTAAAAATATGAGACCTCGTCAGCCTTGGCCTTCAAAGTTTAATTGAGTAATTGAACTGCTACTAAGCTTTATTGAGTAATTGAACTTCAAATTTTGTTTTTTTGATGTACAAATTTATGTTGAAAATATGTTCTTTGGAAAAACTATGGTGTGGAGCAGGAGTATAGGAGTTTGTGGTAATGAATATGTTAAAAGCTTGACCATTGCTTTTAAGTGTTGAAGTATGTTTTACATTTCACCTTGATATATATAGTATGTTAAACTGCATCATTGTTATAATGTTTTGATGGTACTTAACATGCATTGGCAATTCTAGTGCAACTCCAATCAATACTTTTAACTTCTAAACCTCTGAATTGAGATGGTAATATTTGTTTAACTTCTGGATGCTTATACTTTTTTGATGTAAAAATGTAAGTTCAAAATTTGTACTTTGGCAGAACTATGGTGTAGGACATGAGGATTGAAGTTTGTGGTAATGCATCTGTTAAAAGCTTGATCATTGCTTTTAAGTGTTGAAGTATGGTTTGCATTTTACCTTGACATTTATAGTATGTTAAACTGCATCGTTGTTATAGTTTTTTGCTGGAACTTAACATGCATTGGCAATTCTAGTGCAACTCCAATCAATACTTTTTACTTTTGAACCTTTGAATTGAGATGTTAATATTTGTATAACTTCTGCATGTTTATAAACCGTGGGATTGACTAACAACCCATATAATAATTGGCTCAATGTTTCTGGGAGCCTAGATATTTGTTTCATGTTGTAATATTCTCCCAGATACACATTGAAGAAAATTTTATTGGCTTTCTCCTTTTATCTCACTTCCTATCTTTGAGTAAAATTAAAGTTTCAGCAGATACTAATTAAAATTTAGTAATTACTTATATTTATCGACTTTTGTAGTTGGAGATACTAATCAAGGAGATGATGAAAGCATTGATGAAGAAGGCAGTTCAGATTTGGTTGCAAGTTGTCAAAACTTTGCTCTTTTGTTGACATTATGGCTCTTCACTTTTTGTTCCCTTTACAGTTGAAACATGCATGTGCGAACTGTCTATATTTTGCCTATATATGGATCAGTAAGACTGATATTTTGTATATTTTGTGCCTATGGTGGATGACACATTATGACTAGGCTATTTTGTATATTTCACGCTTATGGCAGATGATATTATGTGATTGATCCTATATTTTGAAATATGATCATTCAGTTTCGTTTAGTAACTATCAACTTTCGTGGTATATACGATTTTGTGATTTCAAATATTTATATTTATAGCCCAACCAATTGGAACATAGATTAACTATTCCAATAGGTAATAGAGAACTGTTGCAATAGCTTTTTATAAAGCATAAGCTACCAATTGTTGGAACATATAAGAACTGTTACAATTGGTAAAATATAACCGTTGCTATAGCATTTTTGGTCACTGTGCAAACCCGTTGTAATAACAGTATTAACTGTGACAATTGAGGTAAAAATTCATTGTAAAACAGGCAAAATAACTATTTCAAAACTATAACAAACATTGCAATTGAGCTAATTTTTTTGTTGCAACATAGACAATACAACCATTGCAAATCATCAATTGTAACGGTTTTAACTATTCGAATTGATATATAAATTAGCCATTATAGAGGGATGAATAACCGTTGCAATAGGTGTGTTTTAAGAAACGGTTTAGTGGACTATTACAAGAAACTGTTGCCATAGATCTATAGTCACGCGAGTTGGCGGGGTGGGCATAACCCCCGGTGCCATAGTATGACTGAAAAAATTTTAAGGCCTACAACAATGATTTCCTTTGTGTTGCAGTAGCCCTATTTTCCAGTAGTGTCCTTTCACTTCACTGCCTATCTTTAATTTGACTAAAATTTATGTTCTGGCAGATACATGATTAAAATTAGTTCATATTTTTTATTTATTGACTTTTGTAGGTGGAAAAAATAATCAGCGGGGTGATGAAAGTATTAATGAGGATGACATTTGAGATTTAGTTGAAAGTGATTGAGACTGTTGTATAACCAGCTCTTTTGTTGACATTATAAATATTTATTTTGTTATTCAGTTGAAACATGTGTCAACTGTTGTAAATTTTTCACGTGGATCATATTATGACTGATTTTTTACGCCTATGGAGGATGGCATTATGACTTGTAGATTTTATCTATTTTGCGCCTATGGCGGATGACATTATGACTTGTATATTTTATACATTTTGCGCATGTGGCCGATGATATTATGACAAAAATATTTTGAATTTGAATCATTCAGTTTCATTTATTAATTTTTATCTTTCGTGGTATTTACAATTTTATAATGTAAAATATTTATTTATATTTACATCCTATGCTATTGTAACATATATGAAAATTGTTCTAATAAGTAAGAACAGACTGTTGCAGTAGCATTTTCTAAAGAACATGTTATCAATTGTCGGAACATATGAGAACTGTTAAAATAGGTAAAACATGACTATTCCAATATATATAGAAAATAGTCGTTATTGAGGGATGAATAACTGTTGCAATATGTGTACTGTGAGCAACAGTTTTAAAGACTGTTACAAGAACCATTGCCATTGATCAATAGTCACGCGAGCTAGTGCGGCGGGCATAACCCCTATTGTCATAGTATTACTGGAACAGTTTTAATGGCTACAACAACAAATTTCTTGCTATTGCAGTAGGCCCATTTTCCAGTAGTGTATAACATGATCTTCTAGGATGCTAAGTAAGGAATGGAGTGTTGCTAATAGTCTCTATATCATGTTGTTGGTCAAAACGCAATACTATAAGGCCATTAATCGAATAACGATGCTACACATGCTATACAAGCTTTGGCCTTAAAGGTCATGCCAGAAAGTAAAAAGGAAGCCTTAACATATCTTTCAACTGAAGCCCTAAATATGTCTCTATGAAACTCGACCAACCTATCATAACACAATAATTGCTAGAATCAACTAGGCTATGAGAACGAGCAATCGATAATTAATATGGTGTTAATGTCACACTTGCCACCAGACAACTCCAAAGCATAAAATGAGGCGAATAAGAATAATAAATGGCAGCTAAATCCAACAACAATATTCTAACCACATCTCAGAGGAGCGAAGAGCTCCCGAGGCACTATTTCAAGGCGTACATCATGCCATTCAATCCAACAACCATCGTACGTGACTCCAATGAGAATCACACCAACCTCCCAATCACTCCAAAACCTTAACTCCATCAGTATACAACAATAACAACCCAACTCAATAATACAAAGGGGCTGCTATGAGCTACGGAATCCAAAATACAACTTCGTGACTCGAAAATCTATAAAATGATACTAGAACATGGAATTGCGAAAGAGGGTCGTAGGGCAAACATTTACTCTACAAAAGAGATTGAATTCCAAATCTAAAAAATCTCCCTCCTTGAAGTAACAACAAACTAAGAAAAAACCAACAAAAAACTACTACCACTCAGCGGCAAATATGACTTTTCATAACTAGAAGCTTAGAATCTCATTTTAACAAATAGGTAAGTGTACGGGATCCTTACCTTTACACGATAACACCACATATACTTCCAAATACTCAATAAACATCTTCTAGCTCACTTCCACAACACCTACAGTGATACACCATTAAATTGATGGTGCAAACAATCCCAAAATGATGAGCTCGCAACGTAGAGCAACTTTCGTTAAACTTTTGAGTTGAAAGCATCAAATACCATAGAGTATTTAGGAACTTTCCCTTTGATTTTATGTATTTTTTGGTTGAGTTTTATGACTTAAAACGAAGGAGAATCATCCTTTAAAGATATAAACAGACTTGGTATAGGGGGCCCACCTTGACGTGCCTACTTCTGCAGTTTTATAAAATGTGAATATCTCCCTATTCTGAAGTCGTATGGATGAATGGTTTAGTGAGTTTAAAACTAGACTCGTAGACCTTTGATTTTCTAGGTTGGACTTTCAACTGTTTATAGATTGAGAGAAAATCTCCGAGATATTTGAACCAAATTTTCGGAGAATTCTTTAAAGGAATTTCCAATAACTTTTCCCGTCTTTTATTTTTCCACTTGCTTGACTTCAAAACTTAACATACATTTATTGTTCAATTAAAATACCTCATAAAACAACATCCCTAACATATTAATTTCTTATTATTATCCCAAAAGTATGAGTTAATCCAACATTCAAATGGTGGGGTGTTACATGTCATCTACTCTTTATTCCAGAATTTTGGTATCCTATAAAACCTACTAACTCCCTTCTATTCACATCTAGTATTAATTATGAAACTAGGCCTAGTGGTAAGGCATTATCCACTACCTAATTTCACCAATCAACTATCAACTTAACAGGTCATTTGATCTTAGGTCCTCACAGTGCACAAAATTACATCTAAATTCCTTGAAGGTTACTACAGACATTCACCAATGCATTCTCGAGGGACCAAGTATGTCTACTCCTCACTCATTAGCACTTTCAGTACTTACTGACCCTACTTGTAACTTCAAGGCCACCTTGTACCACTAACCATAATATAATACAATGAAGCATATAATGATAAGGCAATAGTATATGCAGTGATAAATGCAAGAATGTGTACGCAAAGGCTATGGGTCTTATTTCTGTCCACTAGCCCTGACCTGTAAGGGACTCTAGGTGTCCATGTGTCATATCAGTGTGGTATCCTCTCCATAGTGATCATATTAACAAAACTAAATACAACTAGGCTCTAGGCCTGTACATAATGAATACATGCATATATGTATATACAATCACCGTGTCAAAGACACTATTCATACTTAATCATTTTATCTCACTTATCACTTCCTGTTCACTTATCCTATTCATACAAGCGCAACAGAGAAGAATATATATAATACAACCACGTCAAAAGACCAATCACAGGTTATACAATTTCACTACAAACATGCAATAAGTAGAGTCTTAACTCCAATTAAATGTCATGCCAATGGACCCTTACTAATATTGCCTGCCATGTCAGCGAGTTCTACACATCTATTTTGGTATGACTAACCATCTCCTCTCTCTTAGGATACAATCATCAAGTTTGTACTCCCAGATGCATAGTCACAATTTGGCTCAGCTTCATTACTAACCTGTTACTCATAACTACGGGCCTCTACGTAAGTAATTTTTATTATTCCCAATAAAAAGTTCACTCCCGAAACATTACCATTGTCAAACTACTAACGGTTTCCAAGTTATTAAAATAGAGTTCCAACTACCCCAACTAGGCATCCAATCTTGTCATAATTTAATTAAGAATTGTACTAAGGTTATTCTACTTACTAGTTGGATTCTCTATGGTTCAAGAATCAATTAATTATCAAGCACGAAGCTTATGTCTAAATCATCACATCTAAGGTGCTATCTACACACACAACTTGCGATGTACATAATTATTCCCAAACCAAGCTTATTAACTACATTCAGCTATCACGATCTAGATTCTATGCCCGAAGGCCTAAGCATGTTGTATTAATTAATTTCTATACATGAAATATGCTTACTAATCTAGTTTTTTTACTATTTGACCATAACCTACCTCGAATGTCGGGCTGCTACAATGATGCATGCAACTTGCATGTTGTTCCCGTTCCAAGAATTCTGGAAGAGTTGTAACCACGATGGGAGAGGAATCCCACCCTTTATCTGAAAGCTTTTACTCTTTTTACTGGTTTTCTACGGGGAGAGAGCTGGGATGTTTTTAGGAGAAAGCCTCCTTTTGGGAAAGGTTTTAAGGGCTGATCAGGTTTAAATCTCGGAGACTGTCCCTTGGCCTCATCATGACGAGGGATGCTTATTGTTATGGAATATCGCGATGGGCCCTTCTTCGCTCTGAGGAACAATCATGATGAGTTCAGGCTCATCCCAATGAGATACGCTGGAAGCTTTCCCTTGAATACACTTTGGGATTATGATTTATTTAAACACCCTTAAAATTAACCCCACGATTTTAACTTGTACGATTCTATCCCAAAAACATTTATTCGATAAAGTTATAGCAACTTTCTAATAAAAATGGATGGCTTGTTATAGATGTGTTATGTAATGACCCTTCCGGTTATTTCCACGTATACGTTTTCCTTGAACCGTTAGAGCTTGTTTGTAGCGGCCCCAAGTCATTTAAGGCTCGTCAGGACCGGTATTTTGGTGTCGGGGCCATTTGTTTGGCCGCATGATAAGTTTTGAAGCCAATCAAGTCGGCAAAAGTAATCGTAAGATCTTTAACAAATTTCTTGAACTTTGGGTAACATGTCTCAGGTCTTTTCTCCCAATATATAAAGAGTTAGAAGTCCCCCGAAATACCAAATTGAAGGTCTACGAGTCTAGTTTCTAATGCACAAAACCTCACGTCCAACTGATCTCGGAGTAAAGAGTTATGACTGTTTTACCGCGGACTGTCTGGCAGAAAACGGGTTACGAACCGGGTCGGGTTGAACTCGATTTAAGCCTCAACTTAACGTTTTAAACTGCCATTTCAGTTCTGAAATAGTGATAAAACATAAGGGAGGATCCGAGAGAATTCTTGAGTATCAAAATCGTGCGTTGGTGAATTAGAGCCTAAGCTTAAGAATTTTATTAGCATCGTGCGTGTATTTGAAAATATTTTATTTAAAAGTTGAATTTGGTAAAAATTATATTATTATTGCCTTTTCAAATATTTTAAAAGTTTATGAAAAATATTTTGTTACTATATAATTGTATATGTATTTATTTTATAAAGTTTTTATACATTGTAATATTTTAACGGAGATAGTAAATTTAGTTATGTTAAAAATTATTATTATAATATAGTAGGTTTTATTCAAAATAATTTTCTATGAATTATGGTATATTTAAAAAGTTATATTTATTATACCACGAATTTATGCAATATCCGAATACTTACGTAATGGAATGGAATTATTGTGTGGTGCCACTCAACTTCCACGTGGAAGTGAAGTGGAAGGTGCAGCAATTAGTGTCACTATAGGTGGCATCTAATTAATGCCTTGGCATTTTGGTTAATTAATTAAGTGATTAAGTAATGGGTAAGACTTTCACTTTGTTGAACATTTTGTTCATGATTCATATATATTAAATCAACTTCTGTTCGTCATAATTGGACGAGGAGGTGCTATTTTATAAACTTTTCAGTATATGCATATACTTACACCCACGAGTGAGGGAAATTGTGGGGAAGAAATTATATTTTGATGTTATGTTTAATTTCGGAAAGAAAATAAATTATCTACGTCAAGTTATTCAAGCCCAAATCCGATTTCGATTTAGTTTTGGATTTTCTCGGAGTGGTTCGAGCTTGGACATCGTTGTTCTAGCAGCTTGTCATCGGACGACAGGTAGGTTACGGTTTATTTTCCCTAGACTCCGCATATATAGAATAAAATTTTATTAATGGGCATCCTTGGGTTGGTTTATTAGGTTGGTACCACAGACCTTGACCGCTTTATTCATGTCCGCCTATTTTTATTCTTCCGTTGTTTGTAGTATTTGCGGATATATTTTATTTACCCTTGTGGTCCTGCGAGGCCTTGTTGACTCTGGAACATAGAAGGTGGGATTTTTGGGAATGTCCGCGAGTCCCGGGCATAGAATTAGCCTTCTAGGCTGGTTATGCTTGCTGAGTAGCTGTGGGCCTGTGCAGGGTTGATATGTTGATTGTGAGCTCCTGGGCAGCTATTGTGTGTGATCATACCATTTCCATGCATATAAAGAAGTTTTATCCATGTTTTACTATGGTTATGGCTTCGGGCCTACTGGCACTATTTTCTAACCTTGCATGGCCTGGGGGGCCCGTTTGACGAAAATAATTTGGAAATGGTTTGATTTAACTTGTGAATATTTTTGGATAAAGGAAAGTAAAATTATGATTTAAATCAACAGTTTTATGATTAACGCTAGACTCGGCAGGGCCAGAGTGCTAGTTGAGTTTTCTTGCTACTTGAGATGATTTTTACCCTCGGTCGGACCGAGCACCTGAGATGGATTTTTACTGTTTAGACCCGGTTATCCCCGGGCACCCTTGGAGGGTTTTTTGAGATATTTTACTACTACTTTAGTCCTGGATAGGGTCTGGGCATTGCATATTCGAGACTGGGTCTCCATCCTGATACCGGACTTGCTTCCGGACGACATGTTGTGATACTGAGTTTTAGTATGGTGTCTGGGACCTCTATGGACCTTGCCATCCTGGCCAGGGGCTACGGGCTGCGTGTGCCGGAGGAGGGGCATACGGTGGAGTAGAGGTATACGGGCAGTCTCCTTCCATGGAACCTACCTGCTGGGCCGAATCGGCGCCGGAGCAGGTACACACAGAGGTACCATGGCACTTGAGATCTTCATGCATCATATCATTCATTGTTTGAGGCTCCACCCTTGTTTGTTATTTGCTGATTGTACGCTTCGGTAGTATGGGATGCCGGAGGGTTTGTATTCAGTTGTTTGTGTTCCTCGGTTGTATGGGCGGCTGGGGGACTGTAGGTAGACTTTTGCTATTTATTTACAGAATTGTTCCCTGTTGCGGTTAAGTATGAAATTGGTTACTGCTAGACTGTTAGTTTTTGGATTTGAGATTGATATTATTAGTTGAGTTTGATTCATGTCTCTGAGCATGCCTATCATTACTCTTTCTCTCTTCTTCTTACACTTGAGGTTACCGGTATACCGTCCATTTCGTAAACTTATTTTGTATACACTGTTATTGCAAGGATCCCAGGTGCGTTATTCCTTACTTTCGCCTGTGCCTATGGTGTGTATATTCTTCTTACTAG